>OZ005655.1:285879056-286599056 GCA_963930645.1 Salticus scenicus
GGCAGAGCCTTCGTTGATTCACTACCTCAATTGATTTCACATTCCGTCATTTTTGACGGTGTTACATGCCAGTAATAATAATAATTTTGCTTCTCATCAATTTAAATTTATATTGGTGGGTGTAAACGGTATAAGGCTTATAAAAGTTTCAAATTTTAAAGGCAAATAATAAAAAAAAAAAAGGAATCTTTAAATATTAATGTTAATCCATGCGGCCTAGTCATAGATGAGGAGTTCCCATTTTTAGCAGCTTCTCCGGATGGTATCATTGATAATGATACCATCCTGGAAATAAAATGCCCTGCCTCATGTGCAGAATTAACTCCTGAAGCAGCTATCATTTCCCGCAAAACAAATATATGGTTGTTAAACAAAAAAAAAAAAAACAAATGAAATTCATTTTAATAGAGATCATAATTATTTTTACCAAGTTCAGAGACAGCTATATATTGCCAAAAAAAAATATTGCATGTTTGTCTTATGGACTCCCCTTGGCGTAAAAATAGAAAAAATTGAAAAAGATGATTCCTTTTGGGAAAAAAATAGGAAAGACAAATTAATTAAATTTTATCATGATTGTTTGCTTCCCGAAATTTTAGATCCACGAATCCCACGATCTTTGGAAGTCAGAAACCCAGACTATATTTTGGATGCAATTAAATTAAGAGATAAAAACAATAAAAAGTAATTTATATAACTCTAATAATTAACCCAAGTAAAATTTTTCCATATTCCCTAATTTTGTAACTATCTGATCTTCATCCGCCTAGCTGTCAATATTTTCAATTAAACATATTTTCTAATTTATTATTCTTTACTTGTTTAGCTCTCCCGCCAGCTTAAATTATTTAACACTGTTTTACACGGATATTTTAAAATTCATTCGTATCTTACACTATAATATCGTAATGATTGGAAAAAAAAAAAAAAAAAAAAATCAAAGCAGTCTTCGGGGGCTGCCGATAGAAGTGAAAACTAAGTAACTTGTGAATTGTATCGTCGAGCTATTAGATTATTATTTTCGATTTATTTTTGGTTTGTAAAGAAGTGTTTATGATCTGTATCTGTATTATATGATTCGGCACAATATTTGTAGCTACCCAAATTAAATGAACTAAGCCTTACATTAGGTAAAAATATTGATTACTTAAGAAATTATTTTAATTAGTAGCTGATATACAAAAGAAAACCGATACAATACACCTCAAAACGTGTAAATCAGGTGAAATCTCGAATTCCACTTTCGATAATATAAAAGAACTTTAAAATATCTTTCGAATGATGTATTAAAAATAATTTAATCATAATTAGAAATTGAAATATTGAAATTTTAAAATATTACAGCGCCATCTGGCGGTAGAAATTTCTGTAAGCTACTGTTCAATTCCAACTCAATAAAGCTTTCAAATGATGTATTACTTATGAAATTATTTTAATTAGTAGCTGAGATACAAAAGAAAACCCATTCAGGACACCTCAAAACGTGTAAATCAGCTGAAATCTCGTATTCCACTTTGGATAATATAAAAGTAATTTAAAATATCTTTCGAATGATGTATTAAAAATAATTTAATCATAATTAGAATTTGAAATACGCGTATTAGAATAAAATTTTATTTCCAATTAAAATGTAAATTTTTTCCAAAATCGATGAAATTTGAATTGCAACTATCCCGTGTGCTGTTAATGGTGCACAGTAAGTTTCAAAGAATTTAGAAGAAAATTGAAGCATTTTGAAATTTGCAATTTTTATTCCTAGTAGAAAAACCACGTGATGTCAATTGGAAAAAAAATATGTTTCTTCCCGACCAAACTCTCTGTGACTGGGTTGTCATGGTAACAACGGCAACGAACGCCTGCAGAATTTCAAAGTGTTCGCTGACGATGACGCGAGTTCCATGATTTTTGCTCACCCAAAAAGTGCTCAATGCGCCTAAAGAATTTTTCACTTCAAAAAGCTTGAAGCTGCTATGAAATCTCACATCAACAGATAGGAGCTTTCATAGGCCGTACTTTTGATTTTTTTTTTTGCCGATGTTTTGGCGTATTATATTATTATTCATTTATTTTATTTAATATGTTTTTGTTTTTTAATCATGACTTAGATACGTTGGAAATAAATAATTTATATGACTATTGTTTTTATTTCACTAATTTTACGCCATTTAAAAATTTATTTATATTTTCAATGTTCACATAGACTAAAATGTCTGCCGCGAAAATAAAGTAGGTTATGACTGACGAACAGTTTGTAAGATAACAAATGTTTTATAAATAATAGTAATAATAACAATAACAATAATGTATTCATTAAAAAAAGAAGAAAAAAGTTAGTTTTCTTTATAAAATATGTTTCAAATGATCATTAATGAAGTAAAAGATAAGCTGTTTCGAGCAGTTTAGAAAAAATTACGTGATGATTGTTTTCGTTTTATTATTTTTTTGCGATATTATGTGATTTATTTATAATGATTATGCGTGACTAGCCGAATTCGTCAAGGCGATCTTATACTAAAGCTGTTCCTAAAAAAAAAAAAAAAAAAAAAAAAAAAAGTTAATTCGGTTAATTTAAACTAAACCATGAAATAAATTCTTAATTTACTTTTCTTATTATTTAATTCTAATTATGGATAAAGGTTTGCTTTCTATTTTTATTAATTTTTTTATTATAGTATAGTGTTGTAATTATGACGTCCCAACCTAAAACAGAGAATCTGAAACCTGTATTGCATTTGCTGTAAAATTAAAGCTATTATAATTAAAGCTATTATAATTCGTATTCATTATTATTATAATTATTAATTTAGAAAAAGTCTAGGTGGAATGGATTCTGTGAGAATCTTTTTAAGGGGTCCTAATCCATATTAACGTGTGTTTTGGAGAAAACGATGGAAAACTCCTAGTGCTAGGCTGACGAGTGCTGCCTTGAATCGAACCAAACACTTCTCATAGCTTAGAGAGTAAAATCTTTTGGTTAGTGGTAGGGTTGCTATTCAAGAAAATGTGTTAATTAAATTAGTAATTCAATGAAAATCGAATAAGCGAATTTTTTCTTTGTATATTTATACTGTGCTTCGAATGGGATATTCGCAGTATGCTGTTATGTCGTATGTATAAATCGTTGTCACAAAAGTTGCGCCAAATGGGTGCAAGTTTATGCGGATCCCGGAAAAAGGGGCACCTGAGAAAAAAAAGGGGCACTTTTTCGATTCGAAAATTAAGAAAAGTGCCCTTTTTCCGGATCGCGGAAAAAAAGATACCGGAAGAAAGGGCACTTTTCTTAATTGTTTCATGTAAAATACTTCTAAATACGAACAATAGCAAAAAATTTTTGTTTTTACGAGGGGAAGGGGGGGGGGGAGACAGATTAAACAAAAAAAATTCTGTTTCAGAACCCATGCCTCACTCATAATTTATAAAACATTTTCCCCATTACTATGACATCTATATTAATAAAATCAGACTTTTGTCTGTAAATTTGTCGGAATCGAAAAATTTTGCGATATCTTCACGTTTTACACCCCATGAAAGCCGAAAATGACTTCAGAAAATTTTGCCTGTGTGTGTGTGTGTGTGTGTCTGTGTGTGTGTCATCGTGTCCGAATGTCGCTTTTTTTGTCCGGGCATCACTTGAGAACGGCTGGACGGAATTCAACGGCGCTTGGCAGGAATTTAGGTCTTCACCCAACTTAAAATTATATCTATCAACTTTTCAGAAATTCCCCCCCGTTCCCCCCCCCCCTAGGGGGTAAAAGACTAAAACACGTTTGTCCGGGCATCACTCGAGAACGGCTGGACGGAATTCAACGGCGCTTGGCAGAAACTTAGGTCTTCACCCAACTTGAAATTATATCTATAGAAATTTTCAAAATTATGATTAGTGTTTAAATTGTGTGTAAAAAACGCCTGCGCATGCGCCATAAATATTTTTGCACTAAAATGCTTTGAATGAAAAAATAATATATAAAAATAAATTTTTAGGTTAAAGACTTTTGTATTCGCGTGATTTTCACTACAAATTATGAAAAGATTGAAATGAAGTTTTGCCATCTGAGTTTCATACTTTAGTTAATTTTAAAACATCTAATTGTCGTATCGAAAAACTGTTTACACCCCAGGATTCATAAAAATCACCTCTTTCATTTGGTACTGAATTTGTAACGATAGGTCTGATATTTCTAATTTATTTTCCCCTTTTTTTGTTTTTCCGTTGCCACTTAAATTTCACACTTTAGTTATTTTTTAAAAATCTAATTGTCGCATCGAAAAACTGTTTGCACCCCTGGATTCAGAAAAATCACCCCTTTCATTTGGTATCAAATTTATAAATATAGGTCTGATATTTCTAATTTATTTTACCCTTTTTCCGTTTTCAACCCAGATTCGATATGGAACAGCTTTAGTATTGGATCCCTTTGGCAAAATTTGAAATTCGGCACCGAAGTAGCTCGGACGTTTCTCGCCAAGATCTTTAATTGCACAATTGAGATAGCCAATTCAGTTCATCGCAAAAATGGCTTAAAATATTTAAAGTCACCAAAGGGTTCCGATACTTAAGCTGTGCTTTTTTTATTTTTTTATTTATAATATTGCCTATTAAAGACTTCTGTGGTCACGAAATTTCGTGCGCAAATTGTTTGTATGCACCCGGCACTTATTGTAGCTGCATTTCACGAAATTCGAAATCCCCACCCCCCTTCTCATTACCTTTCAGAAATGTCAGGTTCGATCATAGGTCGTTCTCATCGACCAAGACGCTAGGCTCTTTCCGTAGTTTTCTCCGAAACTTGCGTAAATACGGGCTAGGATCCCTTAGAAAGACCCCCCACGGAAAGCATTCCACCTATTGGCCTAGGACCTTAGCGTAGGCAATCGGCCTTAAACCCTACAACCAACCATTACTTTTTAATTATGTTATTATCATAGGGTTTTTTTTTTTTTTTTTCCAAATTATTGTTGCATTCAATAGAAAAAAAAAAAAAAATTATACAGACACGACATTATTTCATTATTTAAAACATGAAAATCTGACATTGACATATTTTAATTTAGTGCCAGAGGCCTACTGCTAAACTTGTTAATATCGACAAATTCTTCTTTAGTTAATTCGTGACGATCTAAATTCCATGATAAAGTTTTCAGTAAATCAAACCAATGTGTTTCAGCTGCAGATACTGTAACAAATAACGTTGGAAGTCCAAACTGTCTTATAGCCGCAAAACAACGTTTTTTTCTCTTTTTCCCAATGAGGGGGAGTTGTGCCTTGGGGGGGGACTCATGTCAAAGTTGTGCCTTGGGGGGACTCATGTCAAAGTTGTGCCTGGGGGGGGGGACTCATGTCAAAGGGGTGCCTTGGGGGGGACTCATGTCAAAGTTGTACCTTGGGGGGGACTCATGTCGAAGTTGGGCCTGGGGGGGGACTCATGTCAAAGTTGGGCCTGGGGGGGACCACTGAAATAGGCCCTTAGCACTATTAAGAGTGACGTATAAAAATTCGACAACGCTGTACCGACTGAAATAGGCCTCTCGCACTTAAAAAAAAAAATGCATTCTAGAAAGAGAAAAATGTTCTGTAAGCTTCAAAATAATAGTTTTAAATTAAAAATCTTACTATAGGAATTTGTATTAAAAAGCTGAGACAATATTTTAGAAATTATGAGTACCAGGCAGCTATAATGTTGTTAAGGAACAGAGTATTATTTTACATGCAAGAAACAGTGGTATCATACTGTTTGTTACAAAGACGGATGTTCATAGAATTACATTATCCAGTATATTTTTCATAATTCCATTTACACATTCAGAAATTTTTTTTCCCCCCTGAAACTCTCGTAATTGCGGGCAAAGACCCTTTAGAAGGGCCGCCACGGAGGGTATACCCAGGCCTTGAAACCTAATGCAGTCAACTGGCTTTAATCTCCAACACCAACATTGATTTTAAGTCAGATGAATGACCTAAAAGCATTTTTCCAATCCTTTAGAAGGAAATATTCAGAATTAAAAATTTTTCCCCATGCTTTATGGGCTTTGGTTCAAAAAATAAATAAATAAAATAATTAATGAAAAATTCTCCTTTCATGAAGCTTTTTGAAAGGGAATGCTCAAATAATTATGATTGACTCTGCTTTTCATTACATTGATTTTTACATCGCGCATATTTAAATATATACATAAAGTAATTTTATTTTTTGAATTAAATTATTTGCTTTAAATGAGTAGCAAATAATACAGATTGAAAATCTCTTTAAAGTGCAAATTTTAAAATGAAAAATAATGATAAAAAATGAAAAAATGCTGTATTTCGGTTTATGGATTGGATTGGACTTGGGAATAAGGCCGATTGACTGCTGTAGGTCCTAGGTCTGAGGAGGAGTGCCCTCCGTGGGTGTCTTTTTAAGGGGTTCTAGCCTGTATCCATGCAAGCTTCGGAGAAAACCACGGAAAAGTCTGAATGACTAGGTAGACAAGCGCGACCTGGAATCGAACCCGGCACTTCCCGTCAGTCAGCTTTGAGCACAGAACCGCTCGACCCCCAGTGGAGTCTCGGAAGAGGGAAGAGGGCCGCCTTTGTAAAAAAATCATAATAATTTTTTTAATTTTTCTTTTTTTAGATACTTTGTAAAATTGTTTTTAAAATTGGAAATGCTGGAATAAATTGTGAATTTTGAAATACATTTTGTTTTAAATTATGAAAAATTATATATACATATTTACTTTTTAAATATCATATGTTTTCATTGTACTATTTCGTTTTTTTTTTTTTTTTTTTGGGGGGGGGGAGGAGGGGAGAATTGTTTATATTTATAGATATATTTTATAGATAATTACATATAATTAATGTTTTCCTTCTTGGATATTGAAAAAAAAAAATTCAATTTTTTTGTAGCTTTATTCTTTATTTATGTGAAATATCTGAATAGGTTTTTCATATATATATATATATATATTGGATTCGTTTATTTATTAATTTTATTATTTTTTTAACTTATTCTTAGGGAAATTTGCTTTATTTATCTATCAAATTTCACAAATTATAAACGCTGATGAATATTTCTACAGTTTCTTGAATCTAGTTGCTTGCTATTTATGGTTAAAAAGTAAGAAAACTTAAAGTATTTTATTTTATATGGTAGTGTGTGAGAAAGTAAAAAAAAAAAAAAAAAAAAAAAATCATTTGAATAGTATGATATACAATTTATGTATTATTTATCTATAAAAGTAATTTATTTCTATTAGCTTTATTAAAACTATACACAATCAGGATAAACGTTTTTACAATTTTTCATATTTTTAAAAGTTTATACAAAATAATCTTACAGAATGTTTGATTATTTAATAACATGTGGTATCCGCGTTTGTAATGATCGATAGATGGCGCTTTCTCAACTGCAGTTGTTAGTAAATATTGCCACGTGTATTTATTATTATGCTTTCTTGTTGTTCTATCATTGTTTCAGCGTGAAAGCTATCAGTGGTATGATAATTTCACCTTAGCCCAACAGAGGGCGAGCATTTCATTACAATCGCGGATTCTAGTGTTTGTGGGGGATGATGCGAAAATGAAATATATATATATATATATATATATGTATCAGTGCTTTTAAAACCGCTAAATATTACATTTAATTCTGCGAAAAAGCGCTCTTTCAAGTCTGAAGTGGAAAGGCAGTCGATGCGAGCGCCATCTTCTAAAAGCGACCAAAATGGGGCTATTTTAATAACACAGCGTCAGCGGTCCATAATGTATACGTCCATGGTAGACAAAAAGTAGATTCGAATATTGAATTCGATAATCCTTCGTACAACTAAAGAGAATTACGCCAAAATTGGCTACCGATTACGTTCACGGCGTTGCTCAATTTTGATTGGTTAGAAGGAAGTGTCTACCGCTTGAAAATTAACAGCCCGTAAACAGAACATAGAATAATAATAAAGGAAGAAGGAGCACGCCAATACTCTTAATGCTTACAAACCCCTTCTAGTGAAATGCCAGCGAAAGCTACTTTTGCTCCTCTCAACCTTGAAATAGGACACCCATCCTCAGCGCTATTATCGCTGTTTGTTGTGGCAACACAACAGCTAATATAGAAACACTTATGCTCCTTCTTCCTTTATAGAGCATTTCCTCGTGACGTCTGGTGGTTGGCAAAAAAGCGCGCTCGACTTTCCCGCGCAATTTACAACATTGGTGATCCGCCATCGCTATGCTTTTCCCAAGCCTTTTTGCCAACCACTCATAAAAGTTGAGATGTTTGTTTACAAACAAGGAACTGCCCTATTATTATTCTATGAAACAGAACCACATGGAATAATTTGTTGGTTGGTAGAGGGAATGAAACATGAAATGCTGTTTATCGAACAAAAATAAAATTATTATTATTATTTAAATATTTCAAACTGTTTAAAAAAAAATCTAAAATATTCTTTACAGTTGAAAATTATCCCAATACTCACATTTATTAAAATTTCCATTGAAGAAAGTTATTCTGTTGTTTTGAGGGGTTACTGTTGACATTATTATGCTTGTAACCGTGCGTTGTGTTTGCTTTGGAAAAGAAAACGAACGGAGTGGTGAAGTCCGTGTAAGTGTGTAAAGCACGGAGTATAAAGACGTGTAAAGTATGCTGCAAAAGAAATGTTACAATTGCGAATTTCACCAATTTGCAAATGAACAGTTCTGCCATTGTACAAAATGCTCATTGTAAAACCAGTGATATCAGAACATAAAAATATCATTTACAGGGATTGAACACGGGCGCAGAATTTATACCGGTATTTGTTTAAGGAATTTTTATATCTATAATATCGTTGATTTAAGAAGTAGAAAATTTTGTTTCATTGATAGTGGTATGAGTTCAGCGCCCACATTCCATTTATGGATGAGCTATTAATCAAACGAAATGACGCACATGAATCAAAATATATTTATTTCTTAAACACCATATAAAATAGCAGATTATTGTCAATCCACTATCTTAGAAATAATGTCCATGATAAGTTAAGTACGGTTGATTTTATTTTTTCTTTAATTTTCTGCCTCCCCCTTCTCCATAAATAATAGCACAAAATAATTTTTTCATAGACCATGAAGATCTTGAAGGTAAAATTTAGTAATGGCGTTAAATATTACAACTTCTGGAAAGAGAAATGAAAAAAAAAAGTGGCCATAGCATACAAGGTTGTTCCTCAATCCTCCCAGCTAAGGTTAGAACAATCCAAGGCCCAATACTGCAAGTAAATGTACTCCTCCTTACCGGCCACGTGGTTCAGTAGGTAGGGGAACCTTCTGAACTGGTCTCAGGTTCAATGCCTGGCGCGGGGATAGATATTTGTGATGTGTAGTATGGGTCACTTGAGATGAAGGGCCATATGTGTGGTGTGTATTTATACTACGCGCTCTAACAGTACTACCTTACAGTCCGGGAGCAGACACCATTGTTCCTCAATCCTCCCAGCTTAGGTTAGAACAACCGTGGTCCCAACACTGCAAGTCAAGTGTACTTCCTCCTTACTGGCCACGTGGTTCAGTCGGTAGGGTCACCTTCTGAATTTGCTGGTCTCAGGTTCAATGCCTGGCGCGGGGATAGATATTTGAGATGTGTAGTATGGATCAATCGAGATGAGGGGTCACAGGTCTCAATATAACTGTCAATATGTGTGATGTGAATATTCTACGCGCTCTAACAGTACTACATTACAGCTCGGGTGCTATGGCCAAACTATATATTCTCTCGTTCATATATATAGTCTTACAATAAAATGTAAATATAACTACTGGTGTGAATAGAATTGTATAATTCTTGCAAGTGTACTTTAAACTAACTATTAATTAACTGTAGCAATCTAGAGATGGCGCCACCAGCGGCCCCAAATAAGATGTATTCCCACGGAGTGGCTATTTTCACGCCCGTTAAGAGATTATGTAGCTGTAACCGTGATGTAATTTGTATGTTGTCTTCTATGGAGTACTTCTCATTCTCTTTTAATTTAATTCACGCTTTTGATTCGTGAAATCGAGATTTTTAATCGAGGAATATTCTTTTATAAAGTGAAGAAAATTTTGAAAATGTCTTTTGGGTGTCTCTTGTAAGTCTTTGTATCCTCTTCTACATTTTGTTTTAATATTTAATAAAATTCAAAACGAAAATAAAGTTAGGCTTGTATGTTCCAAATCATACTGTCATATATCTTATTTACTATTATTAATTTTTGTGTTTGTCATTTATTTTTCAAATAAACAAAAATTACATGAGCTATTTATGGTATAACTACAGTATAACCCCACAGCTGAATTCGGCGATTTTTCTTTGGCGCCGTTTTGAACGATAACGATGTCGTTCTAGACTGTTTGTGGAGACATATGGCAGCCTATATGTTGTTTATTTTGGATTTATGATTTAGATTATGATTTTATCATTTATGATTTTTAGATTTATGATTTAGCCATAATCGCCAAATATCGTTGTGGAGTTATACTGAGGTTGTTCCCTATTTCTTTTTAATTATTTGTCAAACTTATAAAGAAATACGGAATTTTACGTAAATTATCTTCTGTCGACTCAATATCATGAAGCCTAATGATCACTATAGAGACCAGCTTTCAAACATATACAAAATTATACACTTTATTAACGAATTTTTTTCCTTTATTATTATTATCCTCTAACAAGATGATATTTAAGTTTATTTTTAAATATGTTTTACACGCTTTTTATGAAAAATAGGTTTCCGCAATCGAAGCAACCATCTGTTTTCTTATCTTCATTTGCTCACTCATTAACATAACTTAAATGGTATATGTTAGTTATTAAAAATTTTATAAAATGTTAATACAACTTTAACATCGGTATTTAAAATTTGACCCATGCAATTCTCCTCTGGTTCGAAATGCAATTTTTTTACAGCTCTGTGCGCTCTTTAACTAGTGATTAATGTGAATCAGAATTTCAGGAATTTTGCGATTCAGGTTTATTGAAGGGCTTAGAATGGATATCTCTCGTCTTTAGCTATTTTCGTATTTGGCGATCAAAAACATAATTTGAAAATATACATGCCAGATGTATATTTCCGTAATAAATATTGAACGAAATATTGTTTCATATTATTAATTGCTCTGTTAATCTGTTAATATACGTTTAAAATAATCATGATTTTTTAAAGGAGTTGAATATTAATAATTTGGCGATCTTCTTTTTTCTTTTCGCCAAGGATGACAAATATCAATCTGCTCCAAAATATTTGTTTTCAAACGTTCTTGGCTGTGAATCTATTTTAAAGCATATTAATGTGGGGTTATTCCCTCGACTCTCTTAAATGTCTGTAAATACCGAGAATAATATAAGGTAAATTTGAGAGTTATTTGCGATAAATAGGGTTGTTTAATGGTGTATATTATGCGAGTGTGTGATACTTAGGTATCTCATGTGACGCATTTATAAAATGTATGTGTACAAATGTGTGTTTATAAAATGTAATGTATGTAAATCTGAATATCAGAGATTTGAATGGATTTCTACTTATTTATTTTTTTCAACTCTGCTTAAACTCACTTAGGTCATTTTCAAATCTTGTGTTTTTCGTAATTTAAAAATCTGAATTGACTGCACTCGAATTTTTAAAAAATTAATATATAAAGACGTTTAAAAACGTTGTGTCCTAAAATAATTTAGCAAATAACTGAAAGTGACAACTTTTTCATTAAAAGACTGTCCCGCCATCTGGCGCACTTGACGATTCTTGTATTTATTATTTGTATGTATTATAAAAGATTTAAACTGCCTTTAACCCTTATACCGGAACATCGGTCTCTGAGACCGCTAAAGGTTAGGCTTAGAGTAGGTACTTGCGGATGCATATTTCTAGAATAGAGTACCGGCACGTTTGGCGATAAATGTCAAAGACGCCAAGTCTATCTAATTGCAGCACTAGTGCGACGTAAAATACACTCAACCTGTAGAGGATGGCATATCTCAGAACAACCCTAGAAATGAGTCCCGGACCGTTGCCAATTGTCCACAGCGTGGCACTAGTACAACGTAAAATCTGTTCAAACAAGGAAGCTACCCTTTGGGGTTGGAAGAGTGAGCAGGGCCCGGAGCCGCTTAGTGTTGACGGTTGTTTGGATGGGTTTTACGTCGCACTAGTGCTGCACAATTGGCAATCCCCCTTAATGTTGAAAAAAAACATGTAAAATGTTATGAGAATATCAGGAATCTCAATTTTTGAGCGCTATCAGACACATTATGTAGAAACGTCAATAATTGCAAATTCTTTCTAAAAGTTTTGTTTTTTAAGTTTCATTGCTCTTCTTAGTACAGTCGGTAACAAAAGTCTCCGAACACTAGCAAAAATTCCGGTTCTTACGTATTATCGCAACCAGGTTGGCGCGATTTGTAAATTTGAGTTAGAAAGTTAAGTTATTAGTATTAATTAAGTTATTATTATTATTAGTTATTATTATTATTAAGTTATTATTATTATTATAAGTATATTATTATTATTAAGTTACTATTATTATTAGTTAATGTATTTCACGGCATTCAATCTAACCAGTAAGAAAAATAATTTCTTTACGAAAAACCACGTATAACACGTAGGGTTGCCGTAAGTAGGGTCGCCAAATTTGGCAATTTATGCGAATTTTGGCCTGGTTGCGTTAATACGTAAGTACCAAAATTCCTATGTAAAAAAAGTACACTTAATACAGTTTTGTTAAATAAATCGTTGTCGAATCCTATTCTTAGTCGGTCTAAAAACATGATTCATTTAACAAAACTGTATTAAGTGTACTTTTTTTTTTATAGAGAAATTTTTGCTAGTGTTCGGAGACTTTTGTTACCGACTGTATAATACTAAACTTCACCGACAGGTGATGTTATTCAGTGGGGAAATGTGCTTCCACAATTGATGATTATTTAAATTCCATTTTCCCATTTAGAAAATTTCACAACCATTAAATTTGCACTCGTTTTCTAAAAAAGTTTAATTATTATTATTATTATTTTAATTTAAAAATAATAATAATAAATAAATAAATAAAATAAACTGCATTTTTCCTTTTTTTTTGGGGGGGGAGGGGGGGGGGGTAGAAAATAAAATGCGAAAAACCAATTTTTGGAAAAAGAATATTAGGTAATGGGTATTGTGGAAACAGATATCCTCACAGAATAACATTGCTTTTGACTGCTGGCAAGAGTACAGTCGGCAGCAAAAGTATTCGAGCACTAGCAAAAATTTCTATGTAAAAAAAGTACGCTTAATACAGTTTTGTTAAATAAATCCTTGTCAAATCCTGTTCTTCGTGACAAACTGCGAAAAGTGGTGACTGTCCCCAATAAATTGAGACATTCAGTCACTTTAGTCCCCTCCCTAATTTCAGGACATTTGGTCACCCTAGTTTAAATATATCATGATAGCTACGTAATGAGCAATTGGTGGAAGTCTGAAATCCACCCCTACAAGTGGTCCGAGACGAGGCATGTCATTACCATTGTGTGTATCAGCAAAAGTATCCGAGCACTAGCAATAATCCCTCTCAAAAGAAAAGTACACTTAATACTGCTTTGTTAAATAAACCCTGACGAGTCATGTTCTTAGTTAGTTTAACAACATGATTCGACAAGGATTTATTTAACAAAACAGTGTTAAGTGTAATTTTTTGGCATCAGAATTATTGGCTAGTGCTCGGATACTTTTGCTGCCGGTTGTACAAGAAAGCTCAGCAATCACTTAGACACACGAATGTACTCTTTGCACACATGAATAAAAAATGACTGGGTAGCCCTCAGTGAGCAAATATACTAGTAGAGTATGGATTCCCTATATTGTCTATGGAGAAAAATTCCCGGAACATCATTACGGTTTTTGCGCTTTCTTTTGGTAATAATCGCTGTCTTGGCAACTGGTTCTTGGGATTTTGCATGTTTTAAATGGTTTGTTGCTCTTACCACCAAAACTCCAAACAAAAGTCAAACGGAACAGCTTTCAAACAATAACAAAGATTAGGTTACTTGCTTTCCATTGCAGCTGGTGTAGGTTTTGGTATATGTTTAATTTACACCCAATCGAAATATAAAACAGCGATAACAAAGGTGGAGGAAACTTGCCTTGGTGGAATTTTCATGTCGGTTTGGTGGATGATTTGTCTGAATGGTGAAGACCTGATGTTGAAAAGCAAAAAGCTTACTTGTCCGGGTCTAGTCTAATATCTTGTCGATGGTACCACTTGTGAATGCATCTCAAACTGCACGAAACTATTGATAACTCAATAGTCGAAACAGGATGACAAAATTTCGTCGAATCCGAGCGCAGACTCATTTCCTGCAGTTCGAAAAATAATAAGAAATTGTTTATTCATAACTTTTTATTAGTGTGGTTATTTAGAATCAAAAATCAACGCCGTAATTATATTCTTTTAATAATTTTAATGCTGCGTATTTATCAAAGTACTCTAAACTGGTCACTATAATCATATTAAAAAAGAATAATTTCAGAAACCCGATCATTCAATCATATAATATACCAAATTATAGCTCTGGGGGGGGGGGGGTCACCTAAGTGGGGAAGGATCAAAATTATGATGGCATGTCTCCGGACCATCCTTGGGGTGCTTCCCAGACCGTCGCCAATTACATATTGCGCAGTGCTAATGCGGCATTAAATCAAATCAACCATATAATACCCTGTCGTCCCTATAATACGTCATGATTGAGAAAATAAAGTTGCAAGAATTAAGAAAATAAAGTTGCAGAAAAAGCTGCAAGAATTCATAATTTATCGCCACGAAATTTCGCTAAATACATTCAGTACCTTTTTCTAAAAATAGCGGTCTGTGAGACCGATGTTCCCGATAAGCATGATGAAAACATGTTCCGGGCAAAGGGTTAATATAGCCAAATCCGTAACCAGAGAATAAAGGGGGTTCAAACTTTAGTAACTAAGAGTTTTAAATGAAATATAATTGAGAAATTCTTAACAAATCCGCAAAATTTTAAGGGGTTTTTATGAATCCCAAAACCCCCTCCCCTTAGCTACGGCCTTGAATATAAGTAAATTTTTTGAACACAGATTGGCAGTTTATAGCAGGATGTGTGAAACAGTGTCAAAATAGCCATTTTTCTGTATTAAAAATTTTAGCATTAAAAAATGAATATCAAATAGTTTGCGTGAACAGTAATACATAGGAATTTTTCTTGGTATCGCTTGAAATGGTACTATACATTTTAATTTCATAAAATTCTATAAATAAAATTTACAACGATAACCTTAAGTATAACTACTAAGTTTAAGCTCAACAGAAATTTCAGTGCTTGTGCGCTGCCTTGTATGGAACAACTATAGTATTTCCCCTCAGCTATATTTGGCGATTTTTCGTTGGTGATTATGGCTAAATCATAAATCATATAGCATAAATGATAAAATCGTAAGCTAAATTATAACTCCAAAATAAATAGCATGCAGGCTGCCATATTATATCGCAAACAATCCAGAACGACATCGTTATCGTTCAAATCGGCGCCAAAGAAAAATCGCCAAATTCAGCTGAGGGGAAATACTATAGTTGTACCCCTTGTATAATCACTTACATAAATATCCACATTAATTATACACTCATTAAACCTATAATACTGTTAGGAAAAACGTGTCTACTTCATTGTGTGAAAAAATAGTTTATAGAGAAACAGGCAGTTTCTAGTCGCTGAATGTCCTTTATTTAACTTATATTTTAAAATCTGTACAAAACTGTGAACACAACAAATATTTTCGAATCAGTCTAATGCTACTGTTATTTTAACGAATATTGTGGTGGCAGTTCAGTGATTCTCAAAAGTCACTATTCGACGAATGTTCTGGAACAGACCAAGAAAATCGCCACTTGGGTACTTTTCCGTTTGCGGGGCCGCAAACGAAAAATCGCCAATTATTAACATTAGAACATATTAGAACATTTTTTTTTTCTAAGTAAAATATATTAACATTCTTTCTTCTGCCTGAATTTTTGTTTTACAAAAATGATGAAAATTTGGGATTTGCCCACAACTGAAGAAGATGCAGTCTATTTTTTTTTCAAGAGAAAGGTTTATTGGTAAAGAATGCAATATGCGATCTGAATAAAAATAGCAATCTATATATTAATTGGAAACATGTTTTGCCTGTCTCCACTAAATAGAGAGAACGGCTAGGTGTAACAATTTGGTTGAGGTGTCTAATAAAAGGTCTTGGTCTGTAGATGCGTCATCAAAAGAAAAAAAAAAAAACGTTGAACGACCCCCCCCCCCCCTTCCCTGGGGGCAGGGGTTAAACACACGTTGGCGTACATAACTCAACTCTAAATTACTTCATGGTGAAGAAATTGTATATGGGGATACTAGACTCAATTACTAAAAAATCATTTTCTGCGAATGTGGAATTTTTGATTTTAAAGTTGGAGGGGGGGGGGGGAGAAAGGAAATAGATTCCAAGGAAAGGAAAGGGGGGAAATTAGTTTGAGGAGGAAATCCGTTCTACACCCACACATGTATCACCTCATTTTAAAGATCTTGAAGTGTCATATCGATTGGTGATGTTCGTGTACAATATAGTGCGCCCCTGGTGGTGAAAAATGGATCTACATGATTTTGTTGTAGACCCTATCATGTTATACCTTATTTTAAAGGTCTTGGTATTTCCTGACCGTTGGTGATGTTCGTACAGAACACACTGGAAAGTCCAACTAAAAGATTTTGCAGTTGACACTACCATGTGACACCTTATTTGAAAGGTCTTGGATCGTATAATAAATATAATAAACTTACCTTTACATACCATTATTATCCGGGTTACATGGGCTATGACCCTATCATGTTACACCTTTTTCTAAAGGTCTTGGTATTTCTTGACCGTTGGTGATGTTCGTACAAGAACACACTGTACTCTCTGGAGTGGAAAGTGCAACTAAAGGATTTTTATTAACGTATAATAAATATATTAAATATAGTTAAAAACAAATGTTAAAGATTTCAATCATTTCACCACCCTATAGCGTAGAATTGCTAAAGTAAGCTGAACTGGCGCGAATTTTTTTGTTTACTTTCTGTCACAAGTCATCTGACGTCTGCGTCGCTCTTCGATTGTTCCTGTCCGTTTTCTCCAAGACCTTGGTGACATTTAAATATTCGGATTTAAAAAACGGACAGGAACAATCGAAGAGCGAAGATTTTTGAAACATTACGGTCAATAAAGTGACCGTATTAGCAATTTATATCAATTCAATGATTTCATGGACGTATACTCTATGGACCGCCTACGCTGTGTTATCAAAATAGCCCCATTTTGGTCGCTTTTAAATGATGGCGCTCGCAACGACTGCCTTTCCACTTCAGACTTGAAAGAGCGCTTTTTCGCAGAATTAAATGTAATATTTAGCGGTTTTAAAAGCACTGATACATATATATACATAAGTATATACATATATATTTTTTTTTTCTTTTTCGCATCATCCCCCACAAACTCTAGAATACCACATGTTATAAAATAATCAAACACTCTGTAAGATTATTTTGTATAAAGTTTTAAAAATATGAAAAACTGTAAAAACGTTTATCCTGATTGTGTATAGTTTTAATAAAGCTAATAGAAATAAATTACATTTATAGATAAATAATAAATAAATTGTATATCATACTATCTAAATGAAATATATATATATATATATATATTAACATTCTCACACACTACCATATAAAATAAAATACTTTAAATTTTCTTACTTTTTAACCATTAACAGCAAGCAACTAGATTCAAGAAACTGTAGAAATATTCATCAACGTTTATAATTTGTGAAATTTGATAGATAAACAAAGCAAATTTCCCTGTGAATAAGTTAAAATAATAATAATATTAATAAATAAACGAATCCAATATATATATATATATATATATATATATAATCATAGCCTCCTAAACTAGATGCCTGACGCGTTGCTCGAAAACTTGGCAACAGTTGAAACGGTAGACAGCGCCACCTGGTGCAGATTGGGCGACTTTTTTATTCAACAGCCACCAAAAACTTTTAAAAGAGGGATATGATATACATTAAAAGCAAATTGAATAGAAGAAACATCGATTATATAAATCATGTATCACTTCTTAAAGTTATTGGTGGCAGTTAAATAAAAAAATCGTACAATCTGTACTAGGTGGCGCTGTCTACCGCTTCAACTGTTGCTATGTTTCCGAGGTACGCGATAGGCATCTAGTTAAGGAGGCTATGATATAATCTATTCAGATATTTCACAGGAATAAAGAATAAAGCTATGAAAAAATTGATTTTTTTCTTTTTTTTTTTTAAATCCAAGAATGAAAACATTCATCATATGTTATATCTATAAATATAAACAATTCACTCCTCCCCCTGAAAAAAAAAAAAAAAAAAGACGAAATAGTATAATGAAAACATACGATATTTAAAAAATAAATATGTATTTATGATTTTTCATATTTTAAAACAATGAATATATTTCAAAATTCACAATTTTTTCCAGCATTTCCAATTTTAAAAACAATTTTATAAAGTATGTAAAAAAGAAAATTTAAAAAATATATTATGATTTTTTTTACATAGGCGGCCGGCCCTCTTCCCTCTTCCGAGACTCCACTGGTGATCGAGCGGTTCTGCGCTCAAAGCTGACTGACGGGAAGTGCCGGGTTCGATTCCAGGTCGCACTTGTCGACCTAGTCATTCAGATTTTTCTGTGGTTTTCTCCGAAGCTTGTGTGAATACGGGCTAGAATCCCTTAGAAAGACCACCAAGGAGGGCACTCCTCCTCAGACCTAGGACCTACAGCAGTCAATCGGCCTTATTCCCAAATCCAATCCAATCCATAAACCGAAATACAGCATTTTTTCATTTTTTATCATTATTTTTCATTTTAAAATTTGCACTTTAAAGAGATTTTCAATCTGTATTATTTGCTACTCATTTAAAGCAAATAATTTAATTCAAAAAATAAAATTAATTTATGTATATATTTAAATATGCGCGATATAAAAGTCAATGTAATGAAAAGCAGAGTCAATCATGATTATTTGAGCATTCCCTTTCAAAAAGCTTCATGAAAGGAGCATTTTTTAATTAATTATTTTATTTATTTATTTTTGGAACCAAAGCCAATAATACTGTAAGGGGACATTTTTTTAATTCTGAATATTTTCTTCTAAAGGATTGGAAAAATGCTTTTAGGTCATTCATCTGACTTAAAATCAATGTTGGTGTTGGAGATTAAAGCCAGTTGACTGCATTAGGTTTCAAGGCCTGGGTGTACCCTCCGTGGTGGTCCTTCTAAAGGGTCTTTGCCCGCAATTACGAGAGTTTCAGGGGAAAAAAAAAAACATGCAAAACTCCGAACGGCTAGACCGATAAGCGTGATCTGGGATCGAACCCGACACTTCAAGTCCACCAGTATCCAGAAGTCAATTTTTGAAGAACTAGAACAGATTTAACTTTCGAGAAATTTCTGAATGTGCAAATGGAATTATGAAAAATATACTGGATAATGTAATTCTATGAACATCCATCTTTGTAACAAACAATATATCACTGTTTCTGTTTCTTGCATGTAAAATAATACTCTGTTCCTTAACAACATTATAGCTGCCTGGTACTCATAATTTCTAAAATATTGTCTCAGCTTTTTAATACAAGTTCCTATAGTAAGATTTTTAATTAAAAACTATTATTTTGAAGCTTAGAGAACATTTTTCTCTTTTATAGAATGCATTTTTTTTTTTTTTTTTTTCTTTTTCTACTGGTGCAACAAGAATTTGGAAAAAAAGAAGGAAAAAAAACAAAAACAAAAACCCTGTCATAATAACATAATTAAAAAGTAATGGTTGGTTGTAGGGCTTAAGGCCGATTGCCTACGCTAAGGTCCTAGGCCAATAGGTGGAATGCTCTCCATGAGCGGTCTTTCTAATGGGTCCTAGCCCGTATTTACGCGAGTTTCGGAGAAAACTACGGAAAGAGCCTAGCGTCTTGGTTGATGAGAACGACCTATGATCGAACCTGAAATTTCTGAAAGGTAATAAACATTACTTTAAAGAATTTGATTCAATTTATAAATTATTTAGGATATTTCTTTCTTCTTTCATTTCTTTATTTTTGAAATATAAGGTTTGCCACTATGTATTATACAATGTGTCCCAAGGAGAATGACATGTGCTATAATTCTTAATTTTTATAGATACATGGGCAATGGGATTCAAGTGTGTTAAAAATAAGATGTTATTAAAAGTTATCATTTTGTTAGTTTTAAAGTTACACTTTAACTTTTATGCTATTCTTATAGACAAACTTCGTCAGTTAGCAAATTTTTACTTTTACTGCAACCCCCCGCGCGCACGCACGCACACACACACACACACACACAAAAAAAAAAAAAAAAAAAAAAAAAAAAACGAGAAGGATACTTGCATGATTGCAAGTCAAAAGCTGCACGGGTTACACTTAATTGATAATTTAATTTTTGTACTTAATGATGCTACGCCAGAATAGAAATGTACATTTGTGACATGTTATAAAATGACAAAATGTATGATAATATTCACATTAAAAATATTTTTATATGTTCACAGTAGAGGGAAAGAAAATAATACAATTAAAGTAAATAAAGAACATCTACATTTGTGGCCACTGACTGTTAATAATAATTTATAAGGGAAATGATTAAATTCATTCCAAGCATACTAGTTCTTCGCATTCCTCAAATATGGCATTATCAAATTTTTGTTTGTGGAAAGGCGATTTAAGTAAACTATTTTGCTGTATCTTAATTCAGTTGGTTTTAAAGATACAGTAATATGATTTTTTCTAATAGTCTCATTAAATGGAAGGTAGAATGTTTCTAACTGACAAAATTTTCATATGGCAATGTATGAAAATTTTAAATGGGTGACTTTTAAAATTAGCGATTTTTTTTCTCCCCCCCCCCCCCTCTCCCATTTTTTAAATTTACATTGTATACTTAGCTGTAACAAGTAAAAAATTCATTTGTGTTATTAAAGTTTATTCCACAGATAACAATATTAGCATAGCTTGCTCAAGAAATAATGCATGTATTATTTTTTAGAATTATTTCTAAGAAATAAAAAATGATGGCAATAAAAATAGCCTGTTGATAAAAATGTGAAAAAAAAATGTGTAACTTCAGTTTATAAATTCTGTGAAAATTAAAGCTAATTAAAATTTTTAAATATTTATCTGAATCTCAGTGGAATAACAAGTAATATAATATATTCGAACCTCGTTAACGTGAACACTTTTAACATGAATTACTTTTTGCCCACCAGCGGCCGAGCGGTTCTGCCCTCAAAGCTGGTAGACGTGAGGTGCCGGGTTCAATCCCAGGTCGCGCTCGTCGGCCTCGCCGTTTAGAGTTTTCCGTGTTTTTCTCCGAAACTTGAGTAAATACAGGCTAGGACCCCTTAGAAAGACCCCACGGAGGGCACTCCCCCTCAGGCCTTGGACTTACAGCAATCAATCAGCCTTATTCTGAAATCCAATCCAATCCATGAGATTACTTTTAACATGAACTGTTTCCACGATCCCCGTAAAAATGAAGATTACTTTAGTAATATGAAGATTAGTTACTGATAGCACGAACTACTGATACCATGAATAAATTTTTTATCCCTCTTGAGATTCTCGTTAACATGGTTCAACTGTATCATGAAAAACGGCAGTTTTTTGAGTGACGCAAGCGGAAGCCCAAGCTGAACGCTGCGAACTCATATTATACGGCTAGTTTGACATCAAAGAGATTTGTAAAAGCCGACACTTAATATCTCAGCAAATATGCCGTATTTTGTTCTGATCTTTTGAACATAGTCTTTTATCTTCGGTCTTAATCTATCCTGAAAATTTTACATTTCTACATGCAATATGTTTTGAGATCTGAATCTCAATTTAAAGCGAAAAAGGGAAAACGGTTGGAGTAATGAACTCAAATTCTGAAAAATACCTCTAAAACGGCTCGAAGGATTTTTATATAATTAATATATGTAGTTAATAGGATCTTTCTGAATCTAGTAATTTTTTCCAGGAAAACTCTTGTTTTTTATATAAATCGCTTTAAATATGGAACTATATTACTCCGCCAATTACATGTGTTTCTTCGGGTGAAAACGCTGTTATGAGGTTCTTACTTGTGAGGTATGTGGGTTGGTTGGTTGACCGACTTGAATGCAACCAGTGAATTATTTAGATTTTTTTTTAACGCAAAAGTACTTTATTACATGTTTAGAATATTTATTGTATATATATCAATACAAAAAAACCCTTAACGGGTTAAAAGTTTGTGACGCAGCACTGTACTTTATGGCTATAAGAATTAGAAATACGGGTCTTAAAAATAATGATATCAAATTTTCAGTGACGCTTTGATATTAATTAAATTATACATAGATTTTCTTATTTGAATTTGCATTTTCCTTTTATTTATAAACGTTATTTTCAACATAAAATAATATATAGCATTTACTCATTGATACCTTTCCATTCACATCATGAAAAACGGCAGTTTTTCTAGTGACGCAAGCGCAAAAACAAACGAACGCCACGACACTCAGCGGAAACGGAAAAACGAACGAAACTGCGACACTTATATATACACGAATTTAAAGATCAAAGTAACCGCTGAAAGCCGACACTTAATATCTCAGGAAATATGGGAGGTTATGTTCTGATATTTTCAAAATAGACTTTCACCTTCTGTCCGATCCTACCCTGAAATCCCTACATTTCTGCGTGCAATATATTTCGAGATATGAATTGGCTCATTTAAGTTGTAAATGGACGGCGTATGTAAGGGACAAATTTTTCTCGAATATGGCTCGAGCGAATTTAGTTTCATTGATATATGATATTAATCGCTTTTATCTGATGTGCCTGACATCTCCCTTTTCCCTAGGAAAACTCTTGTTTTTTTTATAACTCAGTTTAAAAATCGAACTATTTTTTACTCCGAAAATACCGTGATGCGGCAGTTTCGCGGACGAATTTTTTCTCTTCCATCTGAAATACGGAATATCAAATAATCGTTTTGGCTCCATCTATCGGGGAGCGTCAAAAATAAACACAAAAAATAAAATAAAAAATATTTTTCTTTTTTTAATATATATATATTAAATGAGTTATTTATTTAGGTACTTGTATTTTATATGACATTTGTTTATCAAAAATATTCTTTGTATTTACATTGTTTTCATGCTGATACGTTGTTAACTTTCAAAATTGGTTCTATTTTAAAAGGTGATTGCAACAACAAAAAATTTTTCCTTTATTTTCATAAAAATGACAAATAATATGATAATCATATGCAAATATTTGTAATTTTTTCAAAATTAGGTGATAAATCACTTAAACTACGGATTGAAAAAATTCTTAAAACAGAATTTGAAAATAATTAATTTGCTCATTAAGTTTCTAGTATATATATAATATATAAATTACAAAATGTTAAGCTATAATAAAATTTTGAATAGATTAAGATTTTTTTTTAAATTAAATTCATAACAAACTATACTACTTAAATATTTACCAGTATAAAATTTTCACTTTTTAAAGATTTTTCTATTATTATTTATTTTTCTCTTTTAAATCAAATCTATACCTAAAACATTATAATAAGAAATAAATATAAATAAGAAATTTTTGTCATTTTTAAAATGTACTATATTATGCCTTTGTAATGTTGCATGTGTCCATCTTTTTTATCACTTTTTATAAAATTTTGAAATTTTATTTAGTTTGTTATTTTGTTCGAGTGTGACCTATAAAACAACACTTTTAATACAGTGTTATTACCATGCTCCTTTACTTTTGCGTTTTGATCATTAACCCCTAAAAAGTAATGATATCAATACAAAAAACCCTTAACGGGTTAAAAGTTTGTGACGCAGCATTGTACTTTATGGCTATAAGAATTAGAAATACGGGTCTTAAAAATAATGATATCAAATTTTCAGTGACGCTTTGATATTAATTAAATTATACATAGATTTTCTTATTTGAATTTGCTTTTTCCTTTTATTTATATTTACAATGTAAACGTTATTTTCAACATAAAATAATATATAGCATTTACTCATTGATACCTTTCCATTCACATCTCTTATACTATGAAAGCATGTGTTTTAAAAGAAATTATATGAAATTCCAGTAACGCAGTGGTGTTACATTAAGTGATTTGTTTTTAAATTTCTCTGCAATTATTTTGTTTTGCATATTAAAGTATATGTGCACATTGAAATATTGCTTTTAATTTTCAAATACGCTGTCAAATATATCACTTTCATTAAGCTTATATTATGTACTGAAATATATTTATTTCAATGAATTATTCTATCTTTTGCGTCACGCCATCCAAAACTGTAAGTAAAATATATGGAAATGTTTACTTTGTGTCATTTCATCCAAATAAATTGAAAATGCATGCAAATAAATATCGTGATGCAAAGAAAAAAACTGTGAAATTTTTTTCAGTTTTGGATGGCGTGACGCAAAAGATAGAATAATTCATTGAAATAAATATATTTCAGTACATAATATAAGCTTAATGAAAGTGATATATTTGACAGCGTATTTGAAAATTAAAAGCAATATTTCAATGTGCACATATACTTTAATATGCAAAACAAAATAATTGCAGAGAAATTTAAAAACAAATCACTTAATGTAACACCACTGCGTTACTGGAATTTCATATAATTTCTTTTAAAACACATGCTTTCATAGTATAAGAGATGTGAATGGAAAGGTATCAATGAGTAAATGCTATATATTATTTTATGTTGAAAATAACGTTTACATTGTAAATATAAATAAAAGGAAAAAGCAAATTCAAATAAGAAAATCTATGTATAATTTAATTAATATCAAAGCGTCACTGAAAATTTGATATCATTATTTTTAAGACCCGTATTTCTAATTCTTATAGCCATAAAGTACAATGCTGCGTCACAAACTTTTAACCCGTTAAGGGTTTTTTGTATTGATCTCTTATACTATGAAAGCATGTGTTTTAAAAGAAATTATATGAAATTCCAGTAACGCAGTGGTGTTACATTAAGTGATTTGTTTTTAAATTTCTCTGCAATTATTTTGTTTTGCATATTAAAGTATATGTGCACATTGAAATATTGCTTTTAATTTTCAAATACGCTGTCAAATATATCACTTTCATTAAGCTTATATTATGTACTGAAATATATTTATTTCAATGAATTATTCTATCTTTTGCGTCACGCCATCCAAAACTGAAAAAAATTTCACAGTTTTTTTCTTTGCATCACGGTATCTATTTGCATGCATTTTCAATTTATTTGGATGAAATGACACAAAGTAAACATTTCCATATATTTTACTTACAGTTTTGGATGGCGTGACGCAAAAGATAGAATAATTCATTGAAATAAATATATTTCAGTACATAATATAAGCTTAATGAAAGTGATATATTTGACAGCGTATTTGAATATTAAAAGCAATATTTCAATGTGCACATATACTTTAATATGCAAAACAAAATAATTGCAGAGAAATTTAAAAACAAATCACTTAATGTAACACCACTGCGTTACTGGAATTTCATATAATTTCTTTTAAAACACATGCTTTCATAGTATAAGAGATGTGAATGGAAAGGTATCAATGAGTAAATGCTATATATTATTTTATGTTGAAAATAACGTTTACACTGTAAATATAAATAAAAGGAAAAAGCAAATTCAAATAAGAAAATCTATGTATAATTTAATTAATATCAAAGCGTCACTGAAAATTTGATATAATTATTTTTAAGACCCGTATTTCTAATTCTTATAGCCATAAAGTACAGTGCTGCGTCACAAACTTTTAACCCGTTAAGGTTTTTTTGTATTGATATCATTACTTTTTAGGGGTTAATGATCAAAACGCAAAATTAAAGGAGCATGGTAATGAGTTATAACACTGTATTAAAGGTGTTGTTTTATAGGTCATACTTGAACAAAATAACAAACTAAATAAAATTTCAAAATTTTATAAAAAGTGATAAAAAAGATGGACACATGCAACATTACAAAGGCATAATATAGTACATTTTAAAAATGACAAAAATTTCTTATTTATATTTATTTCTTATTATAATTTTTTAGGTATAGATTTGATTTAAAAGAGAAAAATAAATAATAATAGAAAAATCTTTAAAAAGTGAAAATTTTATACTGGTAAATATTTAAGTAGTATAGTTTGTTATGAATTTAATTAAAAAAAAAATCTTAATCTATTCAAAATTTTATTATAGCTTAACATTTTGTAATTTATATATTATATATATACTAGAAACTTAATGAGCAAATTAATTATTTTCAAATTCTGTTTTAAGAATTTTTTCAATCCGTAGTTTAAGTGATTTATCACCTAATTTTGAAAAAATTACAAATATTTGCATATGATTATCATATTATTTGTCATTTTTATGAAAATAAAGGAAAAATTTTTTGTTGTTGCAATCACCTTTTAAAATAGAACCAATTTTGAAAGTTAACAACGTATCAGCATGAAAACAATGTAAATACAAAGAAATTTTTGATAAACAAATGTCATATAAAATACAAGTACCTAAATAAATAACTCATTTAATATATATATTAAAAAAAGAAAAATATTTTTATTACGCTATCCAAAACTTAAGTAAAATTTATGTAAATGTCATTTGGTATCATAGTATCCAACTAAGTAAGAATTTAAGCAAAGACATACTGCAATGCAAAGAAAACGTTTGTACAAATTTTACTTGCAGTTTTGGATAGCGTGACGCAAAAGACAAATCAATTTATTGAAATAAATAATTTGAATTTATAATGCACACTCAGTGAAAGTGTGATTATGTGACAGTATATTTGAAAATTAAAAGCACTGTTTCAATGTGTAAATATACTTTGTTAGACCATCAAAATTAATTTTAAAGGAATCTAAAACCAAATCTTTTAAAGTAACATCGAAGCGTCACTGGAATTTTGATATCATTCCTTTTAAAACCTTTTACTTTGAATTTGAAATGCGAATGAAAAAGCATCAGTGGGTATATTTTATATATCTGTCTATGTTGAAGTTAAAAATATTACGTTTGCATTGTAAATATAAATAGAAGAAACAGTGGCGGATCCAGAACTTGATTTTTTTTTTTTGGGGGGGGGGGGCTAAGATTTTTCAAAGTGTTATTCTAGACCAATAAAAAATTTACAATTGCAATATTCAATTGTGAATGTCAGTGTTTTTTTTTGGGGGGGGGGGGGGGGGGCTTCAGCCCCCTAGCCGCCCCCCCCCCTTAAATCCGCCACTGAGAAGAAAAAAAGCAAATGAGAAAATCTATGTATATTTTAACTAATAGTAAAGCGTCACTTAAAATTTGATATAATTATTTTTAAGACCCCTATTTCAAATTCTTATAGCCATAAAGTAGCTGCGTCACAAACTTTTAACCCGTGAAGGGTTTTTGTATTGATATATATACAGATCAACCGCTAAATAATGGACTTTTATAATCAGGGAACCTCAAAATGTGAAATTATGAAAAAAAAAAAAAAAAAAAAGAGTTGAGAATAAAACTACTAAAAGTAATTCGTTTACATACAGTATTGATATGAAAAATTAATTTTGCTTCGTGAGCAAGTGTTCGTCGGCATAATAAAATATAGCAAAGAACTTCCATCAATTACGTTCAATACAAAAGAGCGTTTAGCTTAATTTTGGGTAGCTCTGCATATTGTCGATAAACAATGTTGTGTATTTAAATTTATTCTTACTTGAAAAACTTCTAACACAAAATTAGTTATAATTCCAGCAATTTCCAAGTATAGCCTCAATATATCCAAATACTGTTAAATTGTACTTATCAGAACATAATTTATTTGAACTTTGAACCCCATAAACATCATGTATTTGAATTCTCTTGGATATTCCTGTACGTGAACCATTTGCTTTGTCTCAAGGAAAAAATTTAGTGTAGCATATTTATATGAAACCCATTTAAAATACCAAGTTTGGACTTTCTGCTATTATTTGTTCTTGATATATGCTGATAACAGACAGATACACACACAAACCAACCGCTAAAAACATTTTCCAATTCAGAGGATTTCAAAACGTATAATTATATAATAAAGAAAAAAAAAAACTCAATTTCGAAAATTTGACCCAAAAACAATACTTTCTTTACCCTGTGTATACGTGAAAGAAAGTAAATTGTTAGAATTAAAAAAAAACTTTTGAGTAAACATATTTCCTATTAAAACTTTAAAAAAAAAAAAAAAAAAAAAAAAAAAAAATCAACCACTATTTTTTAAAACACACTACCGTGGGTTTGAATCTTTCGACAAGAGAGAGGGTTATTTTATGTACTGTTTGAAATTATATATGTAGTATAAATAATTCAATAAACATTTTTTTATAATATTCATATATTTTATGCATGTATTTATAATTAAAAAAAAATATTTTCTTCTGTTCCGAAACATTTTGTGTAAAGAATTCTCATTTATTCATTAAGATTAAATTTCTTGACATTAGAATTTAAATCTTAAATCTATTTATTTTAGTGATTTACGTTTCACAAAATATTTCACTGAGCGATGCGATAGTTTGTATATTTTTTTAGCGGCGTTCTAGTAGATAATTGAATACAGGTGGGAAACTGTCTCTTATCACCTCTGTCACCCCACAGCTAGGAGAGGAAGTGTCAAAATAACTTAGGTAGTCAAGAAGATAATTTTTCAACTAATAGGGGAATTCTACTATTCACTGATTGGAGCTAATGGCTGTCAGTTTTTAAAGTTAGGCCAACCCCAATTTTTTCTTAGAACCTGGGCGGCCATGTTGAATAGAAATCTTCATTTCCGGATGCACGCCCTTAACGGCGGAACCGCTAATCAATCCCCCTCCTGGGACCGTTAAACTGAACTTGTTATTGTCGTGAACTATTTATTCAAAAGCTGCCATGGAAAAAGACCCCGATTTTCGGGTGCTCCCGTTTTTATATGGATATTTCGGCGGGAACCCAAACTATTTTTATGAATGCTTATTGGATAATTAGGTCAGCTAAAATCCAGCCCACATTCTTTTATTGGCTGACCCGGATATCCAGGATTTCGTATTTCGCAATGCATTGCCGCTAATTTCAACTATTGCATAATTTTGATTATGAAACTTTTTCTAATCGCGATTCCCGCGCTACGACGTGCTTTGCTGAAAAACTAACTTTACTGGGGCGCTAAAAAAGAACTCTCACAAAGTTGTTCTTAAAATTAAGATTTATTCTGAACTAATACTATTAAGATATCATTTAATATTAATTTAAATATTAATTTAGAATCTTGCTTATTTTATCCTTTCATATCCCCCCCCCTCCAAGCCGACGCTCCCCATACTTGCCTGCAAGTCTGTGGGAAGTCCCTCAGAAGTAGAAGATACTCCAGGAGAAAGTTAAACTTAAAATGGAAAATTTGACAGATTATAAAACTTAACTTTTTGACTAATTTATTTAAAATGGAAAATTTTATTTAAAAAATGGAAAATTTTATTTTTTAGAAAATTTCGTCTGAAATATTTTGTTATGGAATCCTTTTTAAGTAGGAGTTATGGCCTTTCCCTTTATTTATAAAAAAATTAATTTTTCTTTTTTAAATTATTTACTTGTATGTTGGACTGGTCAACGTGCTCGCCTGATACATATAATGGTATTTACAGCACTTGTTTACAAACATAAGAAAAGTTTAATATAATATATGAAAACGTATGACATACTGTATGAAAAAAAAAAATTATAACATAACATGTTTACCGGCATAACATTTTTGACAAGATATCTTTCTTATGTACAAACTAGTTTGTTGAGGAAAGTCTTTAAAATGTAAAGTTCCTTTTGGCCAATAAAGTTTTTAAATGTCTTGAATAATAACGTTGATCGTTGACAATAAATAATTGTTGTAAAAAGTCTGATCTTGGTTATTGAGTCCATATAGAATATGTATAACAATAATTATAACACTGTAATTTTAACAGTACATTGTAAAAAATGTTTTGTAAATTGTAAACAAACTTTTCTTTTCACAAAATCTGTGTTTTTCTTTGTGTATCTTTTTAATAATGCAAAGATATTTTAATCAAACATAAAGTATATGAAAAACAATTATATCATAGTACATTTTTAACAATTTCTAGAAACTTTATTTACATACTAACACAAATAATTTTTTCATAAATATAACATTTAACAGACACATAAAACTATTTAATAAATACAATAGTGTTTAATACACTCTAATAATACTACTACTAATATTAAGAATACCAGTACTACTAGGTCTTTTCTTTTTACAAACTATTTACATAAAAACAACTTAATCACTTTATTTAATAATTAATTGTTTTAAAATACCACATTGGCATCAACATAGAGTTTGGTCAGCCATTGGCAAGCCAACAAAAAATTGTTTTTGTGTGGGTAACTTGACCCCTGAACTTGTGAGAAGTCAAGTCTTTCCAAAAAGGTGAGTTGGGATAAAGGTGGTAATTGGTGAATTTTTACAGAGGGCAAAAACAAATCATTTTTCCCGCACTCTCTGATCACTTTATAGTGGTGAAGATCAGAAGATCACGAGAATGATAAATAAATTAAAAAAAAATACTTGGGGCATGGAGTTGATCCCTAACTAACATTATTCATGCCTTAATTTGAATTTTTGAGGGTTATTATAGTCTCTTAACTTAGATGAATGAACAATTTCTGACTTTCTTTTAAAATGGGGACTGGGTTTGTCTATTTCAAAATTAACTTCAGATATTTGTTTTAAGATTGTGTAAGGGCCTGAATAAGGTGGACTTAATTTACGTGTGTTGGGGTATTGGAATTCTTCATAAATAATTTCATCACCAACTTTAAATTTAACAGGGAGAAATCGAGCATCAAATAGGATTTTGTTTTTTTTATGATATTGTATTGTTTTTTCTTTTGCTATTTTTCTAGCTTCATCAACTGAAGGATAGTAACTATTGTTTACTAATAATGGTTCATATGGTAATTCTCCTAATAATAAATAACTAGGTGGGAATTGAGTTACAGAGTGAGGTGTTAAGTTATATTGATTTAAAACTTCATCAATTAATTTAGTCCAGGGAATTTTATTTGAAGAAGAGTTAACCTTACATTTTAGACGCGTAACAATAGTCTGATTGAGGCGCTCGACTTTCCCGTTGCATTCGGGATGATGGCTACTTGTTAACAAATGTTTTGTATCATAATTTCGAAGGAATTTTTTGAAACGGGATGCCGTGAATGCTGCATTCCTATCTGTTAACAATTTTTTAGGTACTTGAATTTGAAAAAGTTGTTTTAAAAAGTTTGTATAAGTTTCAGTGGTAACGCTTTTTGATGGAAATCCCCATACATAACGGGTTGCATGGTCCACGACCAAATGCAAATATTTTTTTGTAGAATTATAGTAGTTAAACCCACCAACAGTGTCCAAAGACAAACATTCAAAAGGTTTATCTGTTGGCGGTACTTCCTGTAATGAACCAAATCGTTTTTGTCTGCATTTTTTATTTATTTGACAGGTATGACAATGTTTTACAAAATTTTCAATATCTTTATTAATATTAGGCCAATAATACTGTGGTGTAATTAAATTTATCATTTTATAAATTCCTGTGTGTCCAAATTGAGTGTGGGTTATCTGTAGGAGGCGTAATCTTAATGACATCGGGACTATTATCTTATACAAACCTTTCTTTTTAATGACAATTACATCTTCAATTTCAAGAATTTTCTTAATGTTAATACCTATGTTTTCTTTTTTCTGGTTTTCTTTAATTTCATTTAAATCTAGGAGGTGTACATGGTGTGACACATTTTCCAAAACAGGCAATCTAGATAGCATATCAGCTTCAATATTTGTTGATCCTTTTTGATATTTAATTTCATAGTCAAACATACTAAGTTTAAGGGACCAGCGGAACAATCTTCCTCTTAAATTTTTAACATTTTTTAACCAAGTGAGAGACGCATGATCCGTATGTATGACAAACTTTTGACCGTGTAAATAATGATAAAAGGTATCTAAGGCATCAATAATTGCTAAACATTCTAATTCCGTAATTGCATAATTTTTTTCATAATATCGTAAATTTCTTGAACGATATGTCACTGGGTGTAAAGTACCCTTCACATCTGCCTGTTTAACAACACATCCCACACCATGACTCGAGGCGTCAACAAATAACTGACAGGGAGTTCTGGGATCATAAAGTCTTAAAATAGGTTTACTTATAAGAGCATTTTTTAATTTTTGGAAGGATTTTTCACATTTCTGGTCCCAAACATAGGGGACATTTTTCTTTAATAAATTATTTAAAGGAGCTCTTGTTTCGGCATATTTTGGAATAAATCTAGCATAAACGTTAACTGATCCCAAAACTCTCTGCAATTCCTTGACATTTTTTGGTGGTTTCAAATTTTTTATTACTTCAATGTTTGGATTATCAGGAGTAATTAGGCCATTAGTTATTTCGTATCCTAAAAAGTTAATTTTTGTTTTGGCAAAATTGCATTTTGATAGTTTTAATTTTAAGTTTTCTTTAACACATATATCAAAAAGTTGTTGTAGGTGTTGGAAGTGTTCATCTTCTGACTGTGAAAATACAATTATATCATCAAAATAATTACAGGCAAAGTCTATTTTGTATTTATTTAGAATCCTTCTAATGGTTCGATTGAAGATAGCAGGGGCATTTTTAAGCCCAAAGGGAAGGTATTTCCACTCATATAATCCGAAAGTTGTAGCAAAAGCCAATTTTTCAGTATCTTTTGGGTGGATAGGAATGTGCCAATATCCACTTGCCAAGTCAAGAGTGGAAAAAATTTTTGCTTTAGCTAGTTTATCTAACAAAGTATCTATTCTGGGAAGTGGTTCAGCATCTGTTTTAGTGATCGAATTGAGTTTACGGAAGTCAATACATAATCGCGTCTTTTTGCCTTCTTCCCGTTTATACACCAAAGTTACAGGTGCGGAATAAGGCGAACAACTTTCTTTTATAATACCGGCCTGTAATAAATTTTGAACTTGGGTTTTAATTTCTTCTTCTTCCTTAGGGGAAGTTCTATATGCTCTGAGAGAAATAGGTAAATCTGAAGTTAAACGAATCCTCTGTGGTTCCATATGAATTCTTCCAACATCATATTTAGATTTTGCAAAAATTTGGACATATTTTGATAATAAAGTAGGAAGTTTTCCTTTTCTAGCAGACTGAGGATTTACGTGGTTCTCAGTGGCTTGAGTGTACTTGAACTCCCTTACTCTATTGTTTGTTGGAATATTAAAGTTTTTCTTTTGACTATTGGTATTTTCACTTTCAGAAGTTATATGTAAAGTTTGTGTACATTTAGATATATTTTTTAACAATGGAAGAATGGTATTATTTTGTTTTACCAGCTTTTTAGCACAATCAATATTCAACTGAAACAGACAACAATGTGATAAGCTAAGGAGAGCATAAGGTAAGTTATTATCTAATATAAACATTTCTATATTTTTTGTAATATTACCAATTTGTAATTTAAAGTAACATTTTTCTCGAATTGTCAACATCCCCTGTGTTTGAATGACGTGTAATGGTGAGACCTTTTTTGTTTGAAGTTTAAATTTATGAACAAAATGTTGAGGAATAATGCTTAAGCTGCTGCCCGTATCGAAGATTAAAGGAATGGTAGAGTACAATTCTGGATGTTTAACACCTTGATTAGTTTGCTTGTTTTTTCTTTGGATATCCTTGTATATAATGCGACCGGTCGCTGCAAACTGTCAATAGGTGTTATTTGTTCCTTCTGTTGTATTATCTACCACTGTTGACTCTTCTGTGACATGAGTTGGATTTTCTTGTTTGAAAGGGCATTCACTATGCCAATGAAAGGCATTAGGGATGTTGAGTTTTGAACAATATTTACATGGGAGAGGAGGCAAAGTGCCTTGAAAGTGAGTGTGTGTATTTGGGTTTGAAAAATGTGGTCTAGGCCCTCTTAGATTGGGTCGAGTATTGTTTGTCCAATTTGGTCTGTTTTGATTAGGGTATCCCATATGTGGTCTCTGCACATGAGGAAACCGGTAACTCCAGGGTTGTGGTCGGGGAGCATATTGAATTGGGTTTCTATTTTCCCTGTCTTGTGGATAGGTGAACCTTTGAAATTGACCTGGCAACTTGTTTGGAAGGGGATCAGCAGATTTTTCAGATATCTGCAGTTTATTTAATTTGTGGACAAGATCCCTCCATTCATTTAATGTTTTTGGCGCATTAGCCACAACAAGTTGTCTTAAAGTCAGTGGCAATCCGTCTGTTAATCCTTCCATGAGAAACTTGGGCTCTAAGCCTAGTGCTCGCCCTACTTGGAGTTTTTTCTGATAATACTCCATGACATTTTCACCTGCCTTAAAGCAAATGCTCGAGAAATCTGTTAAAGATGTTTCACCTGGTGTCGTGAATTCCTCTGTAAAAATTTCAACCAATTCCTCCCAATGAAGCATGTTTAAACTGTTGTTTATATACACTGTGAGAGCTTTACCCTTCAAAAATCTTTGTATATTACGGACTCGCCAAACCTCATCTTTTCCATTCTCCTCACACCAGGCGTGAAAATACATTAGCCAGGACGTCCACATCATGCCGTTTTCCGGGCAAAAAGCAATGAGGACATTGTCCTCTGTTACAGTGGGAGATTTATTTATATTTAAAGATTTCTTTACTTCATTTGCACTACTCATTGCCTTTACTAGTGTGTTTGGGGAGGGCTGTTTACTCACATTAAGTAGGTTATTTTCTAAATTGGTATCCACAAGTAAACTTTCCTCTGTTCCCTTAGGGGGTGTCAATAAACATGTTGAGGTGTCACTTTCGGACATATTTAATTTTATCCACAATTCAAAATTGTGAAGAAAAAAAAAAAGAAAACTTTTTTTTTTTTTTTTTTTTTTGAAACAGGTAATTTATTTAATTTTGCTAATTAAGTTCGGTATTTATTAATTATCACAGCTTTATCAAAGTATTCAATAAATTAAATATCACAATCAATATAAATAGTCTATTTTTTTTTTTTTTTTTTTTTTTTTTTTTTTATCACAGTTATTATATCACCTAAATAAATCCAAATAATAAATAAACATAAAATAAACAAATAAATCAAATTTATTGACGTTCAAAATAAATATTTCTGAAAGTGCTTTGTCTAAATTCATCTAATAAATCCTACTAATAAATAAATATAAACAACGTATAACAAATAAATAAATCAAATTTATTAACGTTCAACATAAATACTTCTGGCTACTCTTTGTCTATAGTAATACATGGCACACAACAAAATTCTTATTTCTGAAAACAATGAATCAAATTTTTCAACAAAAAAAATTTAATTTTTTATATAAATATTTATGAAAATTTTATTTTTAAATCTCTTAACATAAAATATAATAACCAATTAAGAATTTATTTTATTTCTTTATCTTCTTTTATTTTATTATTATTATTAATTAATTAATTAATTTTTTTTTTTTAATCAAATTTCAAAAATTTTAGTTTTCTTTATAAGTATTTATGAAAATCTCTAAATTTAACATATGAAATATAATACTTTTGCAAACTTAATAAAAATCTGGTATATTATTATTATTTTAAATCCATTATTAAGCTTAAAACATTTTCAATTCAAATCATAAAATGTATCGCGAAAATAAACGATGTCAAACATTATCATAATTCATTTTTATTAACAAATTAAGATAAATATAAAGTCAATAAAAATCATCCTTCCTAAATATAAATGAAATGAAATCACTCACCCCTTTTGTTGATTTACACTGAGATGAAAACACAATAATAAATTAAAAAAAAAAATAAAAAAAAAAACAATTTTTATTTCCTGTGGAGCAAGAGAATTTTATTCAAAACATCTGGCCTAACACATAAAAAAAGCAGGTGTTTTTTGGCAGGCTTGTGACACATCCCGAAGAGGCCATCTGTTTGTTGTTTGTTATCTCACAACACTTGAAAGCACGGCACTTAAGAGAACAATAGAAACAGCTTGGATCAAAACTGGCTTAAGTCACACGTTTTTCAGAACGTAATCGGAAACATTTGAAGCAAAGTGATGTAAGTTAAGTCTTTCCTTCTTTTTTTTTTTTTTTTTTCTAAAGGCACTGTCTGGCATCTTTCACACAAAACTGGTGTAAGTCAGTATTTTTTCTTTCTAATAGCATTTGAGAACAGGTGATGTTACTACTGTTGCTTGCTTTTTAAGGGCACTATTTCTTTCTGACATCGTCCGGCTTGGGCTTGATTTAGAAAAGTCCGGTCTGTTTTTGCAAATTTCCGGATGGTTTTGGAAAAAACTTCCCGGTTGGTTTGGAAAAAATTCCGGTCCCAGGAGGACATTTTGCAAAATATTGCAGTTCCATTCAAATAATTAAAACTAATCTAAGGTGCTGACCACAACTTATTTCATTCTGACTTGTTGGCTTTCCTTTACAGGTAGACTAGGCTCCATTGTAATGCATCCCCTTTTTGTAGGATAATGAATTCCAGTCACTCCATATTAAGAGAGTTCACTCAAAGAAATACTCCACAATTGATGATGCAGTCGTTTATTTGAAGACAGTCATATTACACTTTATTAACAGTCACATCATTTTGAGCACGCTGTACAGATCCGTAGCCGAGATCATTCCATTAACGGCGGAACCGCTAATCAATCCCCCTCCTGGGACCGTTAAACTGAACTTGTTATTGTCGTGAACTATTTATTCAAAAGCTGCCATGGAAAAAGACCCCGATTTTCGGGTGCTCCCGTTTTTATATGGATATTTCGGCGAACCCAAACTATTTTTATGAATGCTTATTGGATAATTAGGTCAGCTAAAATCCAGCCCACATTCTTTTATTGGCTGACCCGGATATCCAGGATTTCGTATTTCGCAATGCATTGCCGCTAATTTCAACTATTGCATAATTTTGATTATGAAACTTTTTCTAATCGCGATTCCCGCGCTACGACGTGCTTTGCTGAAAAACTAACTTTACTGGGGCGCTAAAAAAGAACTCTCACAAAGTTGTTCTTAAAATTAAGATTTATTCTGAACTAATACTATTAAGATATCATTTAATATTAATTTAAATATTAATTTAGAATCTTGCTTATTTTATCCTTTCATATATATATGCACTGGTGGACAAAATTAAAGCAACAACCTGTTCTCTCGTTCTCCTCTTTTGCACATTTTTAAACAAATAAACATATGAACATAAAGTTTGGATAGCATGTTCGTTATCATATTATTAACCGAATTTTATGTAACTTTAGCATAAGAATAATTTTTAAGCTAATAATTATTCATTTATCTCGCAAAAGTAAGCTTTGGAAAAAATGAAAATTTCAATCATTTTAGGAAAGAACACTTAATGGAAAGTGATGTTAAGGATGCATTAGAGATAGGTAAAGATGCACATGCCTTGAAATGTTTAACTAATTCTCGATTTTTCTTTCTGCATTAACTTTTCTTTTACTTTTATAATGCACTTTTTAAAAAAATATAATTAATAATTTGTAAACTATGAACATCACCAGAATAATAAAAATGTGGATAAATAGTTTTATAATGAACATCTTATTCAATTTTCATGTTTGTATGTATATTTTTTTAAAAAGCTATTCACATGCGAAAAAAAAGGAAGAAAAAATAAGAAACAGAAAAATGAATACAGGTAGAAAAATTAGGTTGAAATCCAACATATGGATGCGTGTGCATCCTCACCTAATCTGTAAGGCATAATTATAACCATTTTTCATTAAGTGTTCTTTCCCAAAATTATTGAAATTTTTCATTTTTTCCAAAGCTTACTTTTCAGAAAAAAATAAATATTTATTTGCTTAAACATTATTCTTATGCTAAAGTTACATAAAATTCGGTTAATAATATGATAAAGAACAGACCATCCAAATTTTATGTTCATATGTTTATTTGTTTAAAAATCATGTGCAAAAGAAGAAAACGACAAAACAGGTTGTTGCTTTAATTTTGTCCACCAGTATATACATATATATTGTGCATATGAATAATAAATGTCGATTTCATTATGTTTTGCGTAAAAAACAGGTATTAAAATACGGTTTTGTAGAAATACTGCCGCATAGAACGTAGTGCTTTGGTGTTTTTTGGGGTGCCACTGCCCTGGTACACAAACCAGTGATGGTGATGTTTACTCCATTTTAAATAGAAAACGTTCCATAGTGAACTTGAATAAAACAATTTATCAGTTTCAAGGAATTTCATAAATATTTACGGAAGTTAGAGCGCATATATAGGCAGAGAAAACGAAGCCGAATACTTTTTAACTTTGTTGGAAAATGTTTAAAAAAAAGAGAGAGAGAAAAATCTTGATTATTATTATTTTTTTTTTTTTTTTTTAAAGTATTAAGTACATTAAATCAAATTTTTAAAAATAATATATTTATTCTCGAGAAGTAACCCTTATAAACGATTTCTATTTTTAATTTTTTATGCTTTGCAACATATGATGCAATTAAGGGTCCTCTTCACTCACCGCCGCCGCCGGAAGCCGAAGCTAATTTATTCTACGGGAAATTTTCTTTACAAATAACTTATTAACTAATACATATTTTTTAATTCTGTTTTCACATTCTGAAAATTCCCAGATGTTAAATTGACGGACCTTTTTTTAAAAAAATATTTTTTTTTTTTATATTTTATTTTGAAGCTGCAAAATACGAATTTTCAATGTGTGAATTTTTTTCATTTTGCAAATTCAAAATAAAATATTAAAAATTACAAAAAATACATTTTGAAAAAAGGTCCGTCCATTCAACAGTTGGGAATTTTTTGAATGTGAAAACAGAATTTAAAAGTATTTATTAGTTAATAAGTTATTTGTAAAGAAAATTTCCCCATAGAATAACATTGGATCGGGCTTCCGGCGACGGTGAGTGAAGAGGGCCGTTAACTTCTCATGACAATTGATAGAATTCACAGAAGAAACTTTTATCAAATATTTAAATTCAAGATTTATATGGTAAGTAAAATGCACTTACCCTGTATATGAGTATCCTATGAGGCTTGCAGAACCAGATGAATTTATTCCATGTATGAAAAGAAGAACCAATTTCTATTTTCTTTTATAAACATCTTTTCTGCTAAGCTGTTCAAAAGATAATTTCAAATATATAAATAATGATGTTTCAATTTAATTAAACCAGCCTCATTTAGCTTGGTTTGTGTATTAGGAAATTATATATTATTTTATGTTGCATTATTTTGTGGGAATAAAAAATGAACCCACGTATTATCATTTTAATCACATCTTTTTATTATGAAAAACTGAACATCGAAGAAGGAGAAAAGAAAAAACGAAAAATACATTATTACATGTACATAGAAACACAGACGGCCAATCAGAAAACAAATGCGTCATAGCGTCGTCACAATGTAGATGTATATATGCATGAAGAAATAAAAGAGTCAAATGAAATGTTTTTAGAATAATATGAAAAAAGATAGTTTTTTGTAATTATTGAAAGAATGTCATTTTGAGTTTATTTCTCACCAACACCCCTGCGTAAACTCGATGACATTTAATCACAGTTCAACAAGGAAATTCGCAATTTTCGAAAAGAATGTCTCGGCAGAGGCTTCGTGAGCACATCGGCGATCATATTTTCCGTGCTTACATACTCAATCTTTATTGTGCCCTGCTCAACAAGGTCTCGAATCAGATGGTATCTTAACTCGATGTGTTTAGTTTTCTGTCGAAATTTATCATTTTCGGCCAATTTGATGCAAGAAAGATTGTCTTCATAGAGTGTAATAGGACAATTTTGTTGCATATCAATTTCTTCAAAAAGGTTTATAAGCCATTTTACTTCTTGCGCGGCACTTGCTGCAGAAATATATTCCGCTTCCGCTGATGACATTGATACAGATTTTTGTTTTTTGCTTGTCCAGTATACAGTATTTGCTCCTATGCAGAACAAATTTCCTGTTGTAGACTTACGATCACTGGGATCGTTTGCCCAGTCGGAATCTGCATATACCCTCAAGACAGGCTCTTCAATATTATTATATGTCAATTTAAGATTATTTGTACTTTTTAAATATCTCATTAATCTTTTTACCGCTTCCCAATCTTTTGCTCTTGGGCGCTCATTTCTTCTACTCAAAATATTTACCGCGGCGCTAATATCCGGACGTGACACGGTTGAAATATATAACAATGCGCCTACAGCCTGTCTATATTGTGTATTTTCTGGTAAAAGGTTTTCCTCGTCATTTAATTTTATGTAACCTGTGTCCATAGGAGTGTCTGTAGGTTTTGAATTTTCTAAACCGTATTTGACTATAAGTTCTTGTATTTTGTGTGTTTGATCAAGAGTCATTGTATTTTCATTAGGACGATTAATATTTATCCCAAGATATTGTTTTGCTTCTCCCAAGTCTGTTAACGGGTATTCTTGTTTTAGTTTGTTTACAATTTCATTTATTTGTTGATCATTCCCCGCTATTAACAAATCATCGACATACACAAGTACATAAGTAGTTACATCGTTTTGTTTACGTTTATAAAGACACTTGTCGAATTGACTTTGAATAAAGCCTAAGTTAAGTAATGACTCATTCAATTTTAAATTCCATGCTCTCGCGGCCTGCTTTAGCCCGTATATTGCCTTTTTTAATTTACACACCTTATGTTCTTCCCCGGATACCACGTATCCTTCTGGCTGATGCATATAAACATCTTCACTCAATTTACCGTGTAAAAATGCAGTCTTGATATCAATATGTCTAAGACTTAAATTTTTATAAAGACTCATTGCCAAAAAACTTCTCAAGGTTGTGTGAGACGCCACTGGGGCGAAAGTCTCATCGTAGTCTATTCCATATTTCTGTGAAAAGCCCTTCGCAACCAGCCTAGCTTTGTATTTTTCAACACGGCCCTGACTGTTATATTTTGCTTTGAATGCCCATTTGCACCCTACTATTTTCATCCCTGGTGAAACCTCAACTAAATCCCAGGTGTCATTCTGCTTGAGTGAATTTATTTCATCTAATGTAGCATTGATCCAATTTTCCTTTTCTACAGGGTTTTCCATACTTATTATATCATCCCAGCATTTTGGTTCACTTATTCTTTCATTGTGTAATGTGAATGCGAATCTATCTGGTGGTACCCCTTTATTAGATCTTTGTGATCTACGTGGAGTATTTTGAGAATTATCTGACACAACACTATCATTAGTTTCATCTATCTCTGAGTCTATTATTTGCAAATTTGGTGATGGATTTTTATTATCACTTTTCTCATCATTGTTTTGTGATGTGTCATATTTAAGTATCGCTTGTTTTTCATTTTCTACAAATTTTACGGTTCGACTAATAATTATGTTTTTGCCATTTGTACAGATCCTATATCCTTTACTTCTATTGTCGTACCCTACGAATATACCTTCCTGTGCCGTATTATCTAATTTTCCTCTGTGTACCTTTTGTACGTATGCATAGGCACGACAACCAAATGGTTTTAACATTGATAAGTCAGGTTTTCGACCTGTCCATAATTCATAAGGTGTCAATTCACACGAAGATGTTGGGAGTCTATTTTGCAAGTAAACTGCGGTATTTATTGCCTCCCCCCAGAAAGAATTTGGTAAATTGCCATCTTTTAATAAACAACGTGCCATTTCAACTAAGGTACGATTTTTACGTTCAGCAGTTCCATTTTGAGAAGCTGAATAGGGAACAGTGAATTGGTGGTCTATACCTAATTTTGTTAAGTATTCATTTAATTCTGTCCCGGTATACTCTCCTCCGTTGTCGGAGCGGATTGCATGCAAAGTTCGTCCGAATTTATTTGATGTCATTGCGATATATTCCCTCAATTTTGCAAAAACTTCATCCTTTTTTCTCAGTAGGTATATTACTGTAAATCGACTAAAATCGTCTATAAAAGTTAAAAAATAGTATTTTCCACCGACCGTGGGGGTTGTCATTGGTCCACACAAGTCAGTGTGTACCAACTCTAGTGCTTTAGTTGCCCTAAACTGAGCCTTTTTGGGATAAGGATTGTCCGTTAATTTAGTTAATATGCAAGTTTCACATGCCTTATCATGTTTGCAGTTGTCTAGTTTTATCCCAACTGCCATGTTGTTGTTTACCAATCGTTTTATATGACTAATGTTTCTATGGCCTAATTTAATGTGCCATTTATCAATGCAATTTGTATTTTCACATATTTTTACCATGTTTATAGTGTGTGTTGTATCATAGTTAACTTTGCATTCGTATAAATTGTTGTTAATGTAACCTTCAATGCATGTTTCTCCTTCATGCATTATTTTGCATGATTTGTTTTCAAATATTGCTACACAACCATTTTCAGTAGCTTCTTTTACAGATATGAGGTTTGTCTCTATCTCTGGTACATATAAAACATTTTTCAATATTATAGTATTATGTGTGTTATTGGAATTTATGGTGTTTAATTTCACAGACCCATGACCCAGGGATTCTATCTCCTGTCCATTTGCGATTGTTACGCGTGAATTATTATGATTAAATTCATGAAATTTATTCCTATCATTGCATACATGCGTTGAACAACCTGAGTCTACATACCAATTGTTAGATTTCTCACCGATAAATAGAGTGAATATTTTATCGTTAGGTTTTTTATTTTCACTCTCAGTAATAAGAGCCCTATCCGCGTTATGTCTGTCTTGAGAGTACATACCAGATTTGAAAGTTGATCTGGCATTGCTGGCTTTTGTTTGTTTCAGAGTCTTTTCTTTATTTTTATTTTTAAGATGCCAGCATTCTTCAATTGTATGCGATTTTTTTTTACAATAACGGCAGAACTTTGAATTTTCTGGTTTCGGTTTAAATTTAACCTTTAACACTGAATTATTTTCAGATTTGTTTTCTTTTCTTTTAGAAAATTCATCAATCAATTTCGAGCGTATAAACTCTGGTACAAGATCCTTTTCATCACGCGATTCTAAAGCGGTAATTAATACATCATAACTTGGAGGTAAGGAACAGAGCATTAGGGCTGAAAGGTGCATGTCATTTATTTCTTCTCCGAGCGATACTAACTTATCTCGCAATTGATAGATGTTAGTTAAGTGGTCTATCATATCGCCACCTTCAGTTAATTTCGTAGAGTAAAGCTTTCTAAGCAAAAATAGTTTACTGCTGAGGGTTGAACGCTCATGTACAGCTTTTAAGGCGTTCCAGCATTCTTTAGCGGTCTCAAGATTTTTGACATGGATTATTTGATTATCCTCTATTAAGAGGTTTATAATGGCTCGTGCTTTCCTATTTTTGTTATTCCATGTGTCCGTAATAGGATTCGGAGCATCGTTAAGAACCACGGAATATAAATCTTCCTTTTGGAGAAACATTTCTAATTTAAATTTCCACACATCATAATTTTGTGCGTTAAGTTTTTCAATTATAGTGTCCTTGAAAATACTCATTTTAATATTTCAATTTTGTTTTCTTTCTAGTTTATAATAACTACAATTTTATATTTAATCATTCATATGTTTATTTTAAACATTCTTATTTATTTTCACTTCTTTCGTTTTTAATGTTTATACAGATTTCTATACTTTCGTTTTCTCATTCACTTCCGTTTTTGAGGAAGCAAAAAAAAAAAAACATATTTATTTATTCGCTTACATTTTTTTTATTATCATTAGCAAAATAATATTATTTTAAATGAAGCAAATGTTTCTTCAAATATGCAAAGAAAAAAAAACTGTCAAGAATAAATTCAAAGTTTCGATTTAGCGCGTCAGTAGCATAATCTGATAGAATTCACAGAAGAAACTTTTATCAAATATTTAAATTCAAGATTTATATGGTAAGTAAAATGCACTTACCCTGTATATGAGTATCCTATGAGGCTTGCAGAACCAGATGAATTTATTCCATGTATGAAAAGAAGAACCAATTTCTATTTTCTTTTATAAACATCTTTTCTGCTAAGCTGTTCAAAAGATAATTTCAAATATATAAATAATGATGTTTCAATTTAATTAAACCAGCCTCATTTAGCTTGGTTTGTGTATTAGGAAATTATATATTATTTTATGTTGCATTATTTTGTGGGAATAAAAAATGAACCCACGTATTATCATTTTAATCACATCTTTTTATTATGAAAAACTGAACATCGAAGAAGGAGAAAAGAAAAAACGAAAAATACATTATTACATGTACATAGAAACACAGACGGCCAATCAGAAAACAAATGCGTCATAGCGTCGTCACAATGTAGATGTATATATGCATGAAGAAATAAAAGAGTCAAATGAAATGTTTTTAGAATAATATGAAAAAAGATAGTTTTTTGTAATTATTGAAAGAATGTCATTTTGAGTTTATTTCTCACCAACAACAATTGGCAAATTTCCCGTACGCGGTTTATTTCAATAAAATGGGAATATTGAGCATTAGAATATTTCATATTAATTAAAACCAAATTGTGTAAAATGCTGTACCCCTAAAATTTTCGGTTACTTGTGGAAATCAATCGTACGGAAAACTGTCAGTCATGTGAAAAGCAGTAAGTCTAGAAATAATCGTAGGAAAAGCGGTCAACCAAAAATATAATTTTTCGCAACGCAGAAATGTAGCTACTCTGTTCAGACATTCAAGCCTTGGGTAAATATCTAAAAAGTTGATAAATATTGCATAATTCATTCAAAAAATGAATTCTTAAAGTAAAAATTTCATTTGAAAATCGAATATTAAAGTATAAAATAATAGAAAAAAAAATATTAATTTAGAAATTTTTATGTAATTAAGAAAATTATTTAAAAAAAAAAAAAAAAAAAAAATGCAATCATATAATCAGTGTTGCCCGATCCGGCGGACTTTTTATTCAATAATAACCAATAATTTTAAAAAGGGATATTTTATATACATAATGGACGATTAATCTTCGAAGTGATTATGCAAACTTTACAATAAAAAATAATCTGATATGTTACTCACGCGACTTTCTCTTACCCTGAAATTTAATACTATAAATACAGGTTGGAGATTAAGAGGCAAGATAACGAGTACTGTTATGTAAACCTATGTTAAACAATTCAAATTAGGCTTAGGAAGAGTTTTGTATGATAATTAGTTCTGTGTGAGGGGGACTACCGCCCCCCTCAACCCCCCGTTTCATTAATGTACAAAAAACAAACGATGAATATTTAGCTTAAATACATACATTATTTACCATATCTCTATGAGAAATTTATTTCAATTCCCGAACAGCTTTTCTGGATAAGGTAAAATATTATTAGTAAAGCACATCCACTAACAACAAATAACTAGTGTGTTGTGGCCACCACACGACTTTCTTGTATATTTTCCTATACAAATTCACTCAGTAAAAATAATTTATTAAAATTGTTATTTAAAAAAAATATTTTCCATGATAATGCACGCGGTTTCCATATTAGAGAAGTAGTATAACACTAAATATCCCAAAAAAAAAAAAAAAAAAAAAGGTTGAATTTTTTTAATTTTTTTGGTTAAAAATGAAAAAAAATCGATAACTTTATTTTAAATTATCGCAGATCGAGGGTTCAACCATTCGTTTTAAAGGTATTAGGCTCTTCTATATTCTTTGCCTCGGGGGCGGCGAGGCTCCTACATACACAATTTTTTCCCAGTTGACTATCTCTATTACAAGTAATATATATTCGTTTCATTTGGTTTAGTGCAGTCTGCAATTTCCCCCCATAGACGTAATGTATTTGAATACTTTTGAGTGTCCCTGTACACGAACCATTTGCTTTATCTCAACGAAAAGCTTAGTGGAGCATCCCTATATGATACACATTTAGAATACCGAGTTTAGAATTTCTGCTACTATTTGTTCTTGAGATATGCTGATAACAGACGCACAGACCATTTGCTAAAAACATGATTTTCGTATTCAGGGGACTTCAGAAGATGTAAATATAACAAAAACTCACGTTCGAAAATTTGACCCTAAAACAATACTTCCTCGACCCTACGGGTAAGAGAAAGTAATTATTGGATTAAAAAAAAACGACAGATTTGGCAACACTGTATATAATTGGGTTACAGTTACATTTGATCCTTTGATGGTTACTCCTTTGTTGATTAATTTATACTTTTGTATACACTTTTAAATTTAGAAAATAAAAAAGCAAACATTCAAATTCTTTTTTACCCAGTTTTTGTAATGTGGCTGACAGATTTCAAACATTCATTATTAGTAGATTTTTATTTGTATTAAACTCTTCTATTATATCTTTAGTTCGCTTGTCAAATGTTATATACAGGGCGATTTAAAACCCAATGTAAAAATTCTTAAGGGAGGTGGAGCACATCATAAAGAATCAAAAATTGCATAAGAGCCCATGACCGCAAACGTCATTTTAACCCTTTAAGAATCGGATGTTTTGGGTTAATTTTTAGCAGTAAAACACACAAATGGGCGTGGCTTTTGTGTATTGCATTTTTAATTAAACGTTTTTAGACGTTAATATTTACATAATCAAAAGTGATATATTACCAATAAAGTCGGAAAAGAAAAAAGAGCCACCCCGTCTAATTTTGTTGTAAATTATCGTAGAAACGTACGACTGGTGCCAATCGATTCGTAATAACGTCTAGTTATCAATTCAGTGGTTAAATTTCGCTTAAGAGATCGTCTACATATTAAAATTTATCTCAAAATTTTCCGAATTGTAATGCCAATTTTTGACTGCATATTCGAATTTCTGAGATCAAGAGGGCTCGGAAAAAGGTATGGTTTATATACTTTAAATTAATTCTTGGTAGAGCTTACAAGCGAAAATGTGTTAAAGATATATTAAATAATTATAAGATAAAAAAAAAAAAAAAAAAACTTTTTATATACCATGTTTTAAATTTTCTGATTAATCATACAGCGCTTATCAATGTGCATAAAGTTTTTAAAGTGATAATGACGTCAATTTTTGTGAGATGCATAATTTAAAACTATTTATAATTTTTTAACGTTCACGTTGAATTAAATGTATTTATTTTTAGGTCGAAAGAAAATGAACTCGTAAATTCTTTTTGGCAACAATTAAATTATAGCTAATATTTTAATGGCTATTTTAACGCTATTAGGATGTTATTATTTTCAGATTATAATTAATTATAAGAAAACTAATCAAAAATTCGAAAATCGGACTTCGAAGTATTGTGTTGTCACCGGGTTCTGAGCTACCGTGAAAGTTTCAAATGTTAGCTAGTAGGGAAGTTAGTTAAAATTCGATTGCAATATTTCTGTACTGATAAGTATAAAGGATTTAAGTCCATATTCTTGAATTTTCAGGAGACGAAAAATAAAGTTATACTAATTAAAATCTAACCAGAAGAATCGATTAGGTAAAAGGGATTTCGTTGACTTATACCTTTTACACCATTCAATGATTGTCAACCTTCATTTAATAACGGGAAAAAATTGAATTAAATATTTTATACCATACATGATTGCTAAATTTCTGACTTGAATCTTTTTTTACTAATGAATTTTCTCAGAGACTAAATGACATAGACTTAAATCCTTTATAACAATCGATAGAGAATTTTTTTCTGAGTCTGACAATGTACTAAACACAAAACCGACATTTTTGGACTTAAATCCTTTATACTTATCAGTACAGATTTGTACCGGACAAACACACAAACAAACAAGAATGGTAGAAGTTAATAAAAACAAGGTAAAATATATCTTTAACACTCTGCATTAAAAACAAATATCTCACACAGAAAAGTATTATATCCATTCAGATAATAACCAGAAAAGAAGTTTGATAATTTTAAATATATAAAATAAACTAAAGTAATACTAATTAAGAAATGATGTGTGCATTCTAAACTTACTTGAATAATTTTTTCAAATCATGTTTATGCAAAGTTATAATTGACACAAATAATAACAAGTGACAGCCCCCTAAGAGCAATAAAAATTCACTATAACTCGATGCCTGTTCTATTCGTGCAAAAATTAATATAGGGTAGGTGCTCCAGTGATTGACATGCTCGAGTAATTGACATAATTCCAGAAATAAGAAAAAAAATAAAAGCACATATTTTACATATAAGAACATTATATGTCAAACACTGGAGCATAAGTTGCCAATAACTGGTAAAATGAAAAACTAGCAGTGTCAAACACTGGAGCATAGGATGCTAATTACTGGTAAAATGAAAAACTGGCAGTGTCAATTACTGGAACATTGAGTGGGTGTAAAATAAAAATTCATAAAAAAAAATAATTATCAAATGTATATATTTTAACATACACGCCGCGACAAAAAGATAGGTATAAAGGGTTTTTTCTTTGATTTTTCAAAAAATAACACTGTTTCAGGACTAATTTTTGTTTTAAGACTAATTTAGAAAAATTTTAAGACTAAACTTTTTCTAATTTAAGACTACACCCCATGACAAAAAAATAGGAACAAAGGTTTTTTTTTTTTTTTTTTTTTTTTTTGAATATGAATATTTCGAATATGATACAAATATTTAGTATGTTTTTGATATGATAATATTTTGTTATGATAATAAATGATCAGCACAATTTAGACAATGTTACTTTATGAAAAATTTTAAAAAACCCTTTGTTCTATCATTTTGTCGCGGAGTGTAGTCTTAAATAAGAAAAATTTTAGTCTTCAACTTTTTCTAAATTAGTCTTAAAACAAAAATTATTCCTGAAATAGTGTTATTTTATGATAATAATAAATGATAAGCAAAATTTAGATAATGTTATTTTATGAAAAATCAAAGAAAAAACCCTTTGTACCTATCTTTTTGTCGCGGGGTATATATGTGGTTCTGAGAGTCTGTACACCGATCGATAGAATAGACAATGTGGAATGTATTTGCAAATTAGAGAATGTAGGTGTAAATTTAAGCGATGTGTCAGTAAAAGAGGCTTCATGCACTTATAAAAATGATCCTCGAGAAATACATTTACTTTTGGGTGCTGTTGTTGCGAAGGTTATTTATACAGACACAATTAAAACAGTTTCGGTAAAAGGATTGATAGCATTAAACACTAAAATGGGGTGGACTTTAATGGGGAAAGACACGTCAGATACCATAAATCTGAAAAACACACATTTCACTTTGTTGCTTTCTTTGCATGCAACCAGAAAAAAAAAAAAAAAAAAAAAACAGAAATATGCGTTGAAAAACAGAAAGACGATTATGAATGAGAATATCAATATGCTACATCCAGAAGATAGGCTGAAAAATGACCGATCAAGACCTCGACCTGCTGATAAATATTTTGAAAATGTTCATCAAATTAGAAAGGAATTGAAGAAGAATGAACATAAATTTATTTCTGAAAATGATGAATCAGCAGATCTTGAAGAGATGAATTCAGATGATCGGGAAGTTAACAAGTTCGAGTGCCAGTCACTTGATGCTCCAGAAAATGTATCGAAAGGGAAAAAGAAATCAAAAAAGAGATTTCCTGATAGAAGAAATATAGAATCTGATGATGATACTGAAGTATCGATAATGTACAGACAGTGGGAGGAACCTTCCAGAAGATGAGTGGCCTCGTTTAGGAGAAACCTCAAATAACAGAAAACTGAATTCACCAAAAAGAAGAGCAACCACGATCGGAAAAGATAAGAAGACTTTATTGAAGACAAAACAAGATCCTGAAATTGACATGAAATATTCCAGTGAAGATTCGGTCACTGTCAGAAATGAAAGAAAGACATGTAAAGGAAATTTGGAGGTTGAGTCATTGTTGAAATTTATTAGTGAATTGAGTGAAGAAAAAGAAGAAATGAAACTGAAACACGAAAAATTATCCGAAGAATTACCAATACAAAAGAAGAAGAATCAACAATTTGAGTCAACTATTTCCTCCATAAATAAGAAATTGATTAAATTGGAATCAACAGTGCGAAATCATGAAAAATTACAACATTCTGTTGAACTGTTAGAAATCATGAACTTTGATCTTCAGAACAAAAATAAATCCCTTGTGCAAAGACTTGAAAAAAACTTTGATCCTAGAACTTTATGAAAAGCCAGAAAGTGACCTCAAAGATGAAAGACTTGTGTGTGAATATGCATTCTGCTTTTCCAGTAACTCCTGAATGTGATGAAAACATCCTCTTACCTTGAGTACTTCAATTTTCATCAATTTGTTGAGTTTCTATGAGATACATACGAAACTCAAGGTGGGAGTATGTTGTAAATCAAATAACTTTTCTTGAACATTTAATGACTCACTGTGTGAAAGAACTCACTTTTTATTCTTATTTCTCAACTATTATTTTTTATTTACTTTGTTTATTATATCATAAGAACTTTTTCGGCGATGTCCATTTGTTTTGTGAAATAAAAAATGAAAAATGATTCTTATTTAATGAATCACAGAGTCAAAGCGAAATAGAAATGGATTGATAATAATTAATATGATACAATTAGTTTTTTACAGATAGAAGTTCTGAAGTTTTGCATCCTACCCAGAACCTTTGAGAGTGGATCAGGTAAGGCTGATTCCATTTTATTTATTGACTGATTCTTAAGTTTTTTAAAAAATTAAAAGATTCTGTTAGTTTATAAAATCGATGATTCTTGAGAAATGACGACAGAAACGCAACATTTTTTTTTTTTTTTTTTTACTGTGAACTCAGCATTACACCACTACTTATGTATAGTAATATTTCCTAATATTTTTCTACATTTATATAAACCACTTTTTCTGAATAGTAGTTTTTTATAATATTTTTTCATAATTAAAAGAATAAAAATATTACTAAACATAAATGGTATTACTGAAAAAGTTCGCAAAATATTTGGTGATTGATATCTGAATATAAGAGTAAATCAGCTAGCCGAAGATTCGGTATTCGGCTGAATAGTCACTATTCGGTTTGAACACTATTCAGTTTTCTGCCAAATAGTTAGTATTCGGTGTGCTGAATATTCAGCATTCGGCCAAAACTGCTATTCGGTGCATTCCTACATAGAATGTACACCTGATTGAGTTGCCCTCTTTTGAGAAATCTTTCTAAGATGCTCCTACCTGTATCCATGCAAGTTTCAGAGAAAATCATGTATAACTCTGAATTGCTAGGCCAATGAGCATGATCTAGATTTGAACGTGACACATTCCACCAATCAGTTTAAAGAGCAGAACCTCTCAGAACATTTATTTGTCGGGGTGACATTTTCAGCTGAATATCCATTTATAAAATGGACGTTGAATTATTTTTAAGAACATGTTAATGACCTAGTTCAAAAAGATACAGATAAATGAGTTAGGTCGATATAGATGAATTCACAATTATTGTTAACACAGCTCAATTAACCGAAATATTAAATAACATTTTCTAGAATTTTGAGTGTTTCAATGTGTAATCCTCATTATTTTTTCTGCATAGACAAGTGCTCAACTCCATGTGCAGTTTGCTAAGCTATCAAAGCAACACATATTTTATTCCCTTAGCAACAGCACCTGAAAATCACAATAATGGAATTGCCAAACTGGGTGCTCTTTTGGAAATACTGTAAGGAAAAAAAAAATACTTACTTTTAGTTATTTTTTACAACTTTTCTATGGCAAATCAGAAAGTTATATCTGTAGAAAATACTATTTATGATTACATCTTATGCCAGTAATTTTTTCACGAAGATTGGTGATTAACACTTGAGTTTCCTTGTAAGTCTCCTGTTTCTCACCGTTGTAAATGTGATCACTATAATGATTACAAATATATCAAATAAAAAGAAACCCGGAAAGTTATTTAAATTACTTTTGGTATGTTATTTATCACGAAATTTCTACATCATCTTTAGCCAATCATATCTGGAACTTTGGTTATAAATTTAATTTCAAAAAATGCTAAAAATATTTTCAATCAATGCCAATTCTTCTTCTGAGTTAGATTTTCTTGAAAATTTAGCCTTTTTTTTTTTTTTTTTTAAATTCAGAATAGTATTATTAATGAAAAATTTTATTCTACGCTATGCTTTTTTTACCTAGAATTTTTTTTTTCTTTGCTAATATTTTTACCCCTGTTTTATTTTGCTTTATTTTTATTAATTTTTTGATAAATTTATATATATAGACAGGGTAAGTGCATCAATGATTGACACTTTTAGAGCAATCTCTGATGTTTTTAATGTTCTAGTCATCAGAAAATATTTTTAGAAATTTTAAATTAGTACATATGGCATAAAAGACATTCAGAACCACATATATGTTAAAATATATGCATTTGATAACAATTTTTTTTTTTTTTTTATGAATTTTTATTTGCCACCCACTCAATGTTCTAGTAACTGACACTGGCAGTTTTTCTTTTTATCAGTAATTGGCACCCTATGTTCCAGTGTTTGACACTGCTAGTAATTCATTTTACCAGTTATTAGCACTCTATGCTCCAGTGTTTGATATAAAATGTTAAAATTCTTATATGTAAAATATATGATTTTATTATTTTTCGTATTTATTAATTATTTCGGGATAGATGTCAATTACTGGAGCACCTACCTACCCTATATATATATATATAAATATTTTTGTTGTTTGTTTGTTTCATGAATGTCTTTTCTGCTTTTTCCATCTTAATTTATTTACCTGCAACTTGTAATGTAATTTTTTCCTATTTCCTGTTAATTGCCCTTTCTCTGTTCCCATTGGTTGCTACTCTTTTTTTTCCAACGGACTATGTTTTCTTCCCCTTTCTGTTACTCCCTCCTGTTTCTTTCAGTCTACTGTTGTAGCGATAGGAGGATATACTTTCCATGCATTTGATGAAGAAAGATATTCTTTCTAAATGCATAGTACCTAATATTTTTTATAGTATTTTGCATACGAAATTGGTAAATTAAGAAAATAAGAATTAAGTAATTAAGAAGTAATCGATTGAAATATCAATATTTATACAACATTAAAAATGCCAATGTAAAATATTGTTAAATACATACTGCAATCCGAGAGAGGGGGAGGATTGTTGACAAATTACATAAAATCCACATATTCTTAATTTTTACAAAGCTTTCTTCATCCCATATTCCTATTGGCTTACAGCTCCAGGTTTCTAAATTCTTACTGGTTGCTACTCTGACTCAATAATCTGCTTCCCTACCTGTATATATGAGGAACAATCCACTTTGTCATTCTGCACTGATGACGGTACGCTTTATGTTACCGAAACTGTAGTCTGCATTTAACAATTTTTTACACTGGTGTTTTTAATGTTGTGTAAATATTGATATTTCTGTTATGCGTGAAATCTAGTTATTTATTAAATAACTAGAAAAGCCCCAGTTCGGGAACAAACCGAATTCTGAATGCGGGAAAATTTTTAAAATCAAACTCGAAATGTACAAAACTCAGTCAGATGCTGCTTGCGTGCCAATAGATCAAAGTTTGTTAATGAAATTATTTTTTAATTTATGAAATCAATGAAGGCAGTGAATGAACTGTTTATTGCTAAATCAGTTAATGTAACAGTTACACTACAATATAAAAAAATCGATTCTTACTTGTGAAAATAAACATATAAAGTTTTCTTAAAAATTATTAAACTCACAAATACAATTATTCTACTGCTTACAAATGCACAATATTACTTTTATTTTATTTTATACTGAATATTAATATACTTGGTCTTAAGAACAATATTTACTGAATTCGATTCTTTGTTTTTCAATATCACGTGACTGAACAGACGAGATTTTATTTATTTAGCGTTCACTTATATTTCATTAATTTTTGGAACTCTCGTGCAACTTTATCTAAATTGATTTTTTACTCCATTTTCATATTTTCATTTTTTCCTGTGCATGAGCAAATTTAATATTTTACCAATTTTTTTTTTTTTGTTTTTCGTGTGAAAGCATATTTCATTTTATGTTGGAAAAAATTTTTTTTTTTCTTTTTTTCAACAATTAAAAATTTAAATGTTCAGTTTTAAAGCTTTTACCAGGTTATTTTTTTCATATTTTAATTAATTTTAAAAAATCTAATCAAAATTTCGTTACAAATAAGGTAGCAAAAGAAAGGGGCAATTTTTCTGAATCCGTTGGATTAATTAACTTATCGATCGGACAATTAGATTTTTTTAAATTAACTAAAGTATGAAAATTTGGTGGCAACTTGCATCAACACACAGACAAACAGAGTCCAAGAAAATCTCTTAGCTGTTTATATATAGAGAGATTGATTGTTTTGTTTTACAGGACCACAAATTTTTTTAATGCTTTCTCTTTAGAAATAAAGCTATAAAGTGGCTTTAATGAGATTTAATGTTCCTGGCTACTTTGTACATGTCATTCATAATAAACATTTTTAAACATTTGATGATATCAAAACACTCACTACTTAATATGTATATAAAACTATTTATTTACAGATGTATATATACACTGAACATGCATAGAGACAGGTGATTATGCAGTCCTCAGGAATCATACTTAGGCAACTTAAACATTCCAGCTGTGTAAACAAGTTGCCTGTCTCTCACTTTCTTCTCCAAGAACTGCTTCATGTCTTCTATAGAACACTCGTTGGTGCTGGTACCTTGGACTGCAAACATTCTCAACATACTGTGGATTCTCTCAAGAGGCAAGGACTCCATATTGGTCAGCATTCCAACAATAAAAGACCAAAATGTCTGGAAATAATAAAATAATAATACACGACTTTGAATATATATATATATTTTTAATTCATTAATTCACTATAAAGTCAGGCTTCTTCACTTTGATTTTATAGCAAAATTTCAAGACTTAAAAAAAAAAAAAAAAAGCTTCATAGGTAACTGTGTTTTTAAATAACCTAATCTATTGTTAATAAAGATATTAATTTCTACCTTGTGCTAAAGATTTAATTTTCGATGAAAAGGTCAAATTAATTTTCAAGAGCAAAAAAGGTACTTAGCTAAGATTAAAACCTAGATTCTTTTTTTTTTTATTGATACTCAGGTTTTTTTAAAAAAAGGGGGGGGGGGGCCCTCAGCAATAAAACAATTTTTTTCTGATTTTAATTCCTATTTATACATTGCCAAAGATATATCACCTTAGTTCATTCCCCCCCCCCCCAAAAAAAAAAATAAAAATAAATAAATAAGTAATTTTTAACTGAAAATACACCAATAATCAATACCTGAAGTTCTTCTTCTTTCATATCTTGAGAGGAAGCTGTAACGGACTCTTCTTCATCTTCAATCATCACAACAGCATCTTTGGTATTCTTCTTTTGATCTTCCACCAGTACAAACATGTCGTTCTCTTCTTCATGCAAAATGCCATGATTCTGCCAGAAGGTGATCTTCCTACGGAGTACAGATGCTTGCATCTGCATCTCGGCACTCAATTCATTTATAGTCCACCTGGCTACAACAGAAAATGAGCAATGACAAATTTTTTAAATACTAACAGACAAAATTTTTAGCTATTAATATATATTCAACTATCTATATTTGTGAGTACAAAGGAATTTTTTATATTTAAATATTGGATGCTTAACAAAATAAACATGTATAATTTAAAAAAAATGAATTAATAAAAAAATCTTTTTACATACTTTGCCTTTTTACATACTTTGCCTTTTTCATGCCTTGGCCGTAACGAGTTTTCACTGGAGCACCCAACTTGGTCACTGGCACTCACGATGTTGGAAGTCTTGCACGCTTGGCGTTTCTCCCTGTTTACACATTTACTATTGCCTTGACTGTTAGTGTAAGCAATGTTGTATATACCAGCGGTTTCTAAAGGATGGATAGCACAGTGGCACCACATTCTTAAAAAAGATGTAAACAGAGAGAAACACCACACATGCAAGACTTCAAACACCGTGAGTGCCAGTGACCAAGCTGGGATGCCCCAGCAAAAACATGTTACAGTCAAGGCATGAAGTATGTAGGAAAGTTTTTTATTAGTTAATTTTTTAGTATAGGCTTCATGTAACGAATACTGTTTAAATATATAATTTTTACTTCCATTACCCTACTACCGTAGGTTATGGAAGTATAGTATTTGGTCCAAAAATTCGATAATGAGATTTCACCTGATTTACACGTTTTAAAGTCCCCTGAGTCCAAAAAAGTGGTTTATGCCAATTGGTCAGTGTGTGTATGTATGTGTGGAATCTTCTGACTATCATATCTCCGAAACTAATAAAGATAGACCTACAAAACTTCAGAATTGAGGCAGGTCTGGTGTACATATGAATTATCCATATTTTGGTGAAAATTGAAAAAACGGAAGTGGGACATCAGAAACCAGATGTGGGACTGTAAGTCTGTATCTCAAAAACGACTCAAACGATTTTCTTCAAATCTACTAAATAAACACTCTATTAGATGTCCTTTTGAATGATATAGTTGTTTAGTTCAGGAAAATTGATATGTCCTGTATAAATAGCTTAATTTCAGGTATCGCAAGCACGTTCCTTTAAAAAACGGCTGCACGGATTTTTTCCAAACTCGCCTTATTAACTAACTTTTAAATATCCTTTTATATATAATTATTGTTTTCCGGTCAATAATTGATTTTTTGTAAAAGCTGTTATCTCAAAAACGACTCTAACGATTTTCTTGAAAATTGTTATATAAATCCATTTCTTTCTCGTGGTTATTAGAGGAAAATTAACAGCCATCCTGCTTAGGTAGATCATCTTCAGATCTCGGAAATTTGGGTTTCAAAAAATAACTAGCATTTTTTTCTCTTATATTTTACCTCGCTTCGTTTTATATGTCTTATATGTGTATATAATTTCTCTTACTGTGAAAATTTTGTTTCTACTTCTTTAGGTCACTTTTATGATTTCTGATCACATTATCTCCCAAAAATGCATATAATACATGTAATAGTGGGTAATGGAAGTCATGTGGTTGTTTCACACAATATTTTTTTTTTTTTTTCTTTACACAAAGCATTTTTGGTCTTTTTATTACATCAAAACTGGCAGCTTATTTTGAGGGCTGTGAAAGAAACCTACAAAATCGCCAAATGAAAGTCATTTAATGGAAAAATATTGTTACAGTTGAAGATCTTTGCAACACACGCATTGATCTATAAAACACGTAATTTATTTAGATGTTAACACTGAATTTTTCCTTTAAAAAACATTCACATTCCATACTGAACTAAGTTTCAGACAATGTTTCTCCTTCATGTTCCTACTTTTAAATTTTTATTGAAAAGAGATATACATAAAGGACAAGTTGAAGTTTTTTAACAACAGATGATGAATTCAGACTCAAAGAAAAGCTGCCATTCTGGGACAGATTCAGATGTTGAGAAAATGAAATTCAGTATTTGAAGCTGTTTCTTCATGAGTTGAGTTGAGGGAAATGGCTGCTCTACGGTTCTAGGTCTGACAGAGAGTGCCCTCTGTGGGGGTCTTTCTAAAGGGTCCTAGCCCGTATTTACGTAAGTTTAGAAGAAAACTACAGAAAACTCCAAATGACTAGGCCAACGAGCTTGACCTAGAATCGAACTCGGCACCTCGCATCTACCAGCTTTGAGCGCAGAACCGCTCGGTCACTGGTGGGCCTCCTGTTTCTTTATGAAATTATTTTTTCCAGTTTCTCAAAACTGAAAATTGTGTGACTGATTATGAATTTTTTTCTATTAGAATTCAACAAAGCTGCAAAAACAAATAATCATTGAAAAAAGATTTGAAAAACTATTTGAAGTATAGTTGTGTGTGTTAGTAAGATCTTTTGTTGTATAATTATGCAATAGTAAAAGTGAGAGGTCTAATAAACAACTGAAAATAATTCTGAACTACTTATACTCCTCCTCAAAAATTTAGCAAGATTTGCAAACAATCAGTTTTTTTTTTCAATTTAAAAACTTATCTCTTGATGAAATGTTTTCAGACATTGGGTATTTCTCATGTTTTTCAGTGAATATTGGTTTAAATCAACTTTTAGGGAGCCGGTAATAAATTCCACAAAATCAATAACGCTTGTGATCACCCAGTATCGTTAAGTTAACAAAATTATTTGTAACTTTAGGATATATTAATACAGACCCAGTACAGTTTGTGGATGAATTTGTATGATTATAGCATAATAAATAATGGAGATATAAGCATTTACTTTAAAACTACAAAAAAAAAAAAAAAAAAAAAAATCAGCATTTTTTTTTTTATTTATAACATACAAATTATTTCCACTTTCAGATAAACTGAAAAAACACTTTTGAAACAACATACTGCAATCAGAATACAAATATCTTAAGTATCTCATGAAATATGAACATTTTTATGAAAAATGTTTTCACTGTGTAAGTGCAAAGGATAGAAAATTTTTTTATTACATAGGTTGAAAGCTAGATATATTTTGCAACTTTATTCAAATGTACTTTTGACAAGAGTAAAAATTAAGCCAATTGTCGGCAAAAGAACAAACTAGATTTTAGGTATTTTCCAAGAGTTGAAATTTCATAAGAGGTTTTTCACATGTCGCATAATTAATCTGAAGATCTAATTATTTCAACCACACTCCAAAAGTACATTTTAATGAAAAATTTTTATAAACTTGTAACTCTAACATATTTTTGTTTATTTACTAAGATTTGTGAGATCATAAGGGGTTTTTCACAAAACAAAGTGGACAAAGTGGTTGAAATAATTGGATCTACAAATTAATTACATGGCATATGAAAAACCCCTTATGAAATTCCAACTTTTGGAAATACCTAAAATCTAGTTCATTCTTTTGCCGTTAATTTCCTTAATTTTTACTCTATTCAAATGAACTTTTGAGAAAAGTTGCCCAATATATCTAGCTTTGAACCTAAGTAATAAAACTTTTTCTATTTTATGCACATGCACAGTGAAAATGTTTTTCATAAAAATGCTTATATTTTATGAGATATTTAAGATTTTTGTATTCCGATTGCAGTATGTTGTTTCCAAAGTGATTTTTCAATTTATCTGAAAGTAGGAATAATTTTCATTTAAAATCTGTACGTAAATAAAAAACATGATGATGTTTTTTAGAGTTTTAAAATAAATCCTTATATCTCTGTTAATTAATACGCTATTGTCACACAGATTCATCCACAAACTATACTGGATCTGTATTAACATATCCTAAAGTTACAGTTCATTTTGTTCACTTAACAATACAGGATGATTGATCACAAACATATTGATTTGGCTCAATTTGTTACTGGCCCCCTATATGTTGTTTTAAACCAATCTTCAGTGAAAAGCATGAGGAAGACCCAATTCTTTAAATACCCAATGTTTGAAAACATTTCATCGAGAGATAAGTTTTTAAATTGAAAAAAAAACGATTGTTTGCAAATCTTGTTAAACTTTTGAACAGGGGTGAATACTTGAAAATATTCATTATTATTGGTCTATGTGGTTTAGTAATCTTGTACCTGTTGCTTGGCTTTTACTACGTTTAATAATTCATTATATATATATATATAGTTTTACACCCCATCTCCACTAGAATAAATAAGAAAAGTATCTCAATTCAGCATTTTTTATTATTTTTTCATTTTGCCTGAGAAACTGCATATGAAAATAATACACCTTCTTTCAGATGTATAAGAAAAAAGAATTATTCAACACAGACTTTCTTCTCACACAAAATACAAAGTAATAAATATAAAGAAGTTACAGTAAAAAAATATTGCATTAGTTTTTGAGATTGCTCAATATTCAGGATATACATATTGCTTAAATTAATAAACATATTTCCATGAATACATCAAGTTTTTAAACCAATAAATTTATTTTTCTAAAATGAACTATTCACAGAAATAAACAAATGACATCCAAATTTAACATAACTACACATTTCATATAAATCAGTGACATTGTGCTTAATTAAAACCAGTATGTTGTGAACATCACAAAACTTTTTACTATATCATTTTAATATAATAATTTGCAGGGTTAACAATGACTATAATACACTCACGTTTGTCTTGAAAATGCCACAATATTGTTGCATGTACTGGACTGACAGACAGCTGAAGTGTTCTTTCCTTCAGTTCAATTTCTAAATCGACATTTCCCAAATGGGGCTTCCAAACCAGAGTCCTGTTCCCTTTCAGAGCTTCAAATGCTTTTGTGTAGTTCTTTAAGTGTTTCCACATGTACTCAGGTAATCTCAATTTTTCTTCCTTAAAAGATGGCCAAAACTGAGCAGACAGTATCATTGTGTTGACTGGAAAATCCTTTAAATAAAAACTTAATCAATTGATGGGAAACAGACTTGAGTAAATATAAGGAATAAAGCAGTAAAGATTTCAACAGCCATTATAGAACACAACATTAAACACTTATAATTTTTCAAAACTCCAGATATATTTAGTTAACATTAACATCCATACTTAAAACTTATTTAATTGAGGGGACTTTCACCACTGAAGGTTCCATATAAAGGCTTATATTTCCATTTAATATTTATAAATTGAACTATATTAGGTTTGTTCAATAAAATACATATTGAAGCAACAATTATTACGGTTTTTGATAGATTTTTTACAGGTTTGAAATCTTGAAATTGTGTTTTCCCAATCAGCATTTTTCATGAGATCATGAAAATGATAAAACTTCTACAGATACTGAAGGAAAGGCTTAATATATATATATATATATTAATTATTCAGGGTTGCTACACAAATCAGGAGAAAAAATTCCCTGAGTTTTTCCTGTCTCTTTTAGAAGTGAAATAGATGACGCACAATCCTGCAGCATTAGAATCTAACATGTTTACAACTCAATTGAACATATTTAGGGTTTACTAATTTTATTTAATGAAATTATTATTTCATTAAATAAAATTATTGATTATTTCATTAAATATGATTTTCTTCTACAGTTAATTGTGTGATTTTAATAAAAAATTTACTAATTTTATTAACTTTTTATAGCTGGAGAAAAAAAACCATAATTAATTCATTATAAAACACTAAAATTTTAAAAAAATATTTGATTATGTAAAAAATTTCAAAATTCCCTGAATTTTCCCTGTTTTTGCAATAAATTTTGAAATTTACTGAGTTTTCCCTGTTTTTTAATAGATTTTCAAATTCCCTGAGTTTTCCAGGTTTTCCAGGTACCGTATCAACCCTGTTATTATTATTTATTTATTTTTCATGTTTAAAATAACCTATTTAAAAGAATTAGGGGTGGATTATGTAAAAAACTTTAAAAACACATGATTTTTGTTATATTTTTAATATTTTTTCTTTTAAAACTATTGAAAAATCCATCCTTATTATTATTATTTTAAGCAAGTTCTATTAAGCATAATAAAATAGTAATAATAATAAGTCAATAAATTTTACTTATATATCTTAGAAGTTTTAGCCTTTTGAAGATCATAAATTCCTTAAAAAATGCAATCTGAGAAAACATAATTTAAAGATTTCAAATATGTAAAAATAATATATCAAAAACCATAAGAATTGATGCCCGAATATATATTTTAATGGGAAAAAAAAAAAAAAAAAAAACTAATATAGCTCAATTTATAAATACTAAATGAAAATATACGCTTTTATATGAAACCATCAGTAGTGCCAAGTCAAAGTTCCCTTAACATAAAACAGACATGGTAAAAAAAAAAAAAAAAAAAAAAAAACCTAATATTTGAACTATTTTAAATTATGTTCTAAGAGAGAGAAACTGTCAATTAACTTTTAAAATTAAACTCTTTGTCCTGTGATATACTAAGTTTAGAATTTAATAAAAAAAAAAAAAAAAAAAAAAATTCAGAATTTAAATTTGGAATTTAACTAATCTTTCAGATGTAAAAGATATTATTATTTGTCTGGAATACTTACTCCTTGCTCATAGCTTTTAAACTCTCCCGAATTTAAATGAGTGTTCAATCTCTTGGAATCGGCAATGTCTTTTAACATCACTTCACAAAGATGCAGCTGAGATTCTCCAAACCTCAATTTTAGCAATTCCAAATATCGAATTTCTCGTTCGGTGTTGTAGGAAAATGTGGTGAGGATCCTGTCAGCAAGTAAACTTCGATATTCATTGACAAAAAGTTCTTTGCTTCCATAGATGTTCACCAAAATTCCAATGATATCAGACGATCTTTGACTCTCGTTTGCTTTAGCTAGTTAAGTAATACAAACAAGAATGAGTTTAAAAAAGAAAAGAAACCACAAAATTTATGTAATCTAAGATAAACAAAACTATAAATAAGATTCAAAACTTATTTAGAAACTTCAATTTAGAAAACAATTAAATTTAAAATTAATTGCATAAATAAAATGTTGAACTATATTTTAGTGAATCTACTCTTTTAATAATTTAATGCAGCATAGACAAATTAAAATTTTTAGTTACTTTCTAAAGGCCAGAAGAACCTATAAATTTTCTCGTTACTTTTTGTCTATTTTTAGGTTGATTACGAAATGAATAATTTCCTCATTTGAATGCTTTGAAGAGTCTTTTCTTAAATTGTTTGATTTTAGTGAAGTGTCATTTTAAAATTTCCAATTTTTATGAGGTTAATTCTTTTGAACTCTGCTGATTTTGTAGAGTCCTTTTTAAGATTGTTGACTTTAGTGAAATGTCAGTTTATGAACCCGAATTTTCATTAGATATGTACCAGAAAAGCCATTTTCTTATAGTCACTTGATGAAATTTGCGTCTTTTTATCGTTTATTGACAAAATATAACATATTTGAAGTCAATTGCTAAATTGTGGAACTAGTTTGTGACTGATTAAAGTAAATAATAATGTTTAATCACAATTAATTGGTGAAATATGTGTAAAACACATATTGTAAATTATTTATTTTACTGGCAGTTGCTGAAATACAAGTGAATATTTTACTGTTAATTGACAATTTTTTTTTTTTTTTTTTTTTTTTTTTTCAGAGCTGTTTCCTAAAATAAGTGATTATTTTGCAGCAATATAACAACATTTATGCCTTTTCAATGTTTAATTTAGGAAATATACCATATTTTATATGGAATCATTTTGCTGTTATTTGACTTTATGTTATGTTTAACTGCAAAAATTCACAATTTTTACAAGGTCAATTAATGATATTCATTATCATGATGGTCATGAGTCGACACTTTATTCTGTTAAGTTGTCACATGACTAGTTATTTTTTAGGTTTGATGCAACATAATACTGTTTAATTTCTTCTTAATCTATTAGAGACAAATGAGCATTTTTTTTTTTTTTCCTTTTACAAAAACAAGTGTAAGAGTATACACAGACAGACAAATCAAACTCGTAAACCTATTTTAATTTTGTTAGAAAGTATCATTAAAAGGCAATATAACAACAAAAGGTGATTGTTAAAAATTATAAAGCTGAAAGAAATATTACAAGGATCAACATCCACAGGATCTGGACACCATTTATCCCAGTCATCAACTTCTTCGTCACTTGGATAAGTATCCTCAAGTTTTAGAGGAAGGCCTTTCATCAACTCACAAGCAAGTTCACCACAACTGTCCTCTCGGAGGCTTGATATTATACAGCGAACTGTATCATCTCTGGATCTGTAAGATATTTTTTCAAAAATTATAACAAGTCAGAAACATTTGATAGTAAAAAGTTACAATCACATATCAAACAACCAAAATAATTTGAGAAAATGACTTATAAAATTTGGTGTGTAACAATCAAGCAGCTTCCACTACCTACTATTATACATATTACAAAGTATTTCTAGAAAAAATGTGCACAGAAGACATAAAACTGACCTAGCTAATCAACCAACCAATTTTCCTATAAGTAACCAACCAATACATTCAACCTAAAGACTTTAAAGAGACTTTTGTTCTCAATTTAGCTGATTGGGGCAGGAAGGGGAACTTTCCAAAGTTAATGTCTGTTTACACATATCTGTGCTGTTTTATACTGGTAAATAATCGCCCTGTGGACCAAACATCTTTCTTTCTGTGTCAATGGTAAATTTAATAAAAGCTATGCAGATACATCATAGCTGCCAATTTTTACACTTTTTGGCTACCAGAAAATTTTAATGGAATTTTTTTTATATTATTTCTGTAACAGTTTTCACTGATTACATAAAATGAAAATTTCCATTATTTTTTTTCCAGCAGCTAAAAAGAGTACAATTTGGTAACTATGGAAATATGTAAATAGACATTAATCATGGTAATAGCCTTCGTACCCCAATAATCAGCTTTACAAGTACCTTTTCTCCTAAAGGGTTGTGCACTAGTTTCAACTACTGAAAAAAAAAAAAAAAAAAAAAAAAAGAGAGAGAGAGAGAGAGAGAGAAAGAGAAAAGAAAACTGACCTTAAATATTTACAAACAGGTTCACTAACCACTAACAATACAACGCCAGAACGATCCAAAACTCTTAAAGCTTTAATGGCAGAAATATAAGCTGTTAAGATGTCAGAAGTGTTGACCCCTGAAAGAAAAATTAAATGATTATATACACAAATAAGCATTCAAATGACTTTTTATCTTTCTGTTTCATCATGCTTGACTCTTTACATGATTTTTATTTTATTCCATTTTACTTAAAATATATTACTCACACATAATGATTATGTTTTATGCTAAAAGAGGGTGGCTAACATTAGAACTTTTCCAAATTCCCTGACTATTTTTCACCATTTTCCCTGACTTATGCAGTTTTTCCCCCCACATAAATTCAAAAAATTAGCGCACATTTTAGCAATTTACGATAATGAGCTTTAAAATGAGGCCAATTTTCACACAATTTGGCAGAATTCCCTGACTTTGCAGGAAATTCCATGACTTTTACAGACTCAACTTAAATTCCCTGACTTTGCCATGATTCCCTCACTTTCCTTGATCTGTGGCCACCCTGTAACAAGATATTATATAAAGTCATTTTTTAATTTAAAAGTTATGCATTACTTTATAAAATTCATCAGTGTTACAAAAACTTAAAATTAACATTTAAAATTTTCTGAGGAGAATTTAGATTATGCAATTTCTTTCATACAGTTACATTAATTTAATCAAAACCTTAGTCAGGCCACGATCATGACAGATTTGGGCCCTGGGCAAAGGAAAATTGGAGGGCCCTCTCAAAACCGTTGCAATATTATTTATAATTTGCCAGATTTAGATTGTCACTTTACTGCATTTTTTACACACTAAGATTAATTACAGTGAGACCTACAAATTAAAATGAATTTTGAAATACTAAGAAATCCTTGCCTGAGCCGGGACACAAACCCGGCATCTATTGATTCAACGCCTATTATTTAGGCACTAGATGAACCAGCAGAAATAGAAAAAGCAAATTATACCCAAAATGAAAATTCTGTTTTCGGGAAAATTCAGTACTTTTTAAAGAGAAATTTTATATACGCAAACATATATTTAAATTTTCTTTGAAATAAAAGGGAATATTTTGCAATTTAATATTATGGGTTTTGGTGCCCCCTTAATGTCTGGGGCACCTGGTGGGCAAAGTCCTGGTTTGCCCATGTGGGCTGACCTTAGTCAACAAATATATATAATTTTACAAACCTGGATGCAACAGTCGAGTTTCTAGAGATGATCGTAATGATGTAATCAGTTTAGATCTCATGTTTGTAATTTCTAAGCACTCTTTCAAATCTTCCAAAGCATCTTGCGATTCTGGAAATTCAATAATGATATCAAACAGCTGATCCATGCGTATAGTTGTGAAGGCATCATAAAGGATATTCATCAGCCTATCCTAAAAAAAAAAAAAAAAAATGGCAAGAATCTCAAGACACCTGGTCTGGGCATTATATTTATGGAAGCTCTGGAAGAATTTTAATCTTTCTCACACTTATTTAAAAAGGGACATATTTCTAAAAAATGAAGTCTTTCAAGAAATAGTTCTAAATATTTATTTATTTATTTATTTTGATATGGCATATAAAATAATTCAAAATTTCATGTTTATAGTTAAAAGTATCTTATTCAGATCAATATAAACAACATTACATTTCATTATCTTCTGAAGATATGTTATAAAATATTACACACAATAAAAAATATTTTGCTCTTTTAAAATCTCAAGGCTAAGGCATGAATGATAGTTTTATTTATTTATTTATTTTTCTTGCTTATAAAATTTTATTTTCATTGGGGAAAAATAATAAAAAGCTGCATTTTTTTTTTTTTTTATTATTAATTAGTTTTTTAATACTGCCAACTGAAACAATAATAGCTAATAAATTATTAAAATTCCTTGCAATTAAAGATGCGAAATATGAAGAGATGCTATTAATGTATTTTTATCTATTTTAAATAATAAATAAGAATATCTTATTTTAGAATTTATATTATAGCAAGATAATTTTCTGCTAATGCAAAATAGGTATTTTTCCACTGAGTGTTTCTTATTAAAAATGTTATAAATATCCTACTGGTTTGAGTACAGGGACTCCCAAATACAGTACGAAGCCAAAAATCTGGAATCGCCAAAAAACTAGACAATTTCGGCTGCGTAAATCATCATTATCATCAACAACAACAACAATTTATATATATATATATATATATATACATCTAAATAAAAAACCGAAAAAGTATTTTATTACTTATTAACCTTCAAAACTGGCATTTGCAAAGTCTGAAAGATGAGGGAGAAGATTATAATAATAGTAACAATTCTTAAACCTTTATCTAATTAAGAGCTAAATTCTATATTCTATTTCAATTATGCTCAAACTTTTAATTGAAAAACCTAAACTACTAAAAAAAAAAAAAAAAAAAAATCACGAAAATGTTTTTAAAATGGTATGTTTTTCTTATTTATTTTCTTTCATTGTAACTTGTACTAATTTTTGTATGCAAATATTCCAATAAATCTGTTTTGTTTTCCAAGTTTAATTTTTAATTTTATTTATTTATTCTTAAAGTGGATAAAAAAAAATATTACAGAGTATATTTAAAAATCATAATATATTATTTTTTACTTGAATCTGCATATTATCCAAGTACTTAAACCAAAATATTATATTTTTTAGGCATGCCCAATAATCTGGAAAATCCAAAAATCCGGAATCCCTGCAGTCCGGAAGATTCCGGATTTTCGGCTTCGTACTGTAATTCACATATATTGCAATCTATGAAAGGCATTTCTTTATCATAGTGGTGCATAACCTTTTAGGAACAAGGATATTTGTATAGCTAGTTGCTGTAAGGTGGGTTACTCAGTCTGAATACAGTTGATTGGGAGTATGAAGAGCCTTACTGAAGTTAGTCTGTTTACATACATTTGCACTGCTTTATTCTATTAAAGGAGATTCTATTAAAGGATTTAACTATTGGCCCTTCACATTTTTACTTTCTTTTATATTCCACAGAAGAAAATATTGGTTTCGTACAAATTTTTTACTTTGGGTTTTCAGTGAATTTATACATTTTGAGAGGTCTAGAACATAATTTAATCATTTTTAAAAAATAGTATGTGTGTATGGCAAAAATTTTGTGCAACTGTATCTCAGGAACTACTGCACAGAATTTCATACAAATTGATATATAGTTGCATCTTGACATAAATTATTGCCTACAACTTTTGGTGAAAATTATCCAACAGGTGGCATTGCCATCACACTTTTTCTAAATCTGTAACACGGTGGTATAGGACAAAATTTCCTATAAATGAACAGAATGAGAATTATTTTCAACAAATCATTATGAAATGAAAAAGAATTATTTATTATAATAACAATAAACCTGTAAATTTTTTTTTAAATACATAAGCACAAGATTTCCCCCGCAATTCCCCAAAAGGGGCAAATTGTTAATATGGGTATCTTTCTAAAGCACTTGTCAATACCTTTAAAATGAATGGTTAAACCAGTAATTTGAGATCATTAAAAACAAAGTTCAGTTTTAACCAAAAAAAAAAAAAAAAAAAAACCTTAGGAAAAAGTTTTATTTTTTTCTCGCAATATTGTTAGTAGAGCTTAAGATCAACTTTCTTTAGACATTTAGTGTTATACTTCTATATATATATAAATCGCCTGCATTCATCATGGAAAATAATTTTAAAAAATAATAATTTTAAGAAAGTTTTGGGGTGGCCACATCATACAAGTTTAAATTTAAATGATAAATTTAATAAAAACTACGTAAGATAAAGGTAAACAGAAATTAACCTTTGTAATGGCTCTGTATACCCCCAATCTGCTGTAGTATGATTGAGTGGCACTCCTGACCACAATCAGCCATACAAGTGCTCTCGCTCCTAAAAGGTAGTACACCCTATTTAACAAAAAATATTTTAACATCTTCATGCTTCACAAAAAATAATGAATTTAAGAGGCATTATTCAGATGCACGAAAGAATGTTCCTCATGTTATATTTAGCAATAATGATAGGCTTACAGGGCCACATCAAAATATTCAGATACATTATAGGATATGAATGAAAATGGCTCAAAACTGTGAAAATGTTCAAAACTTATATCTGCATTACAAATATGTTAAAAAAAAAATTCTTAATGGCAAAACCAGAAATATACACAAGCCTTGAAAATATTCAGAATTATTAATACCTTATACTGTGACATCAATTTTTCTGTACGGGGGTCTTCCGATTCACCGTAAAATGAGGCTAGCCATGATATGACAGTGTTTTCAAGCCACTGGGGGAAAAAAAAAAGTACTTATTTTAGATAAAGTGAAAAAATTACAAATAAAAGCAATAAAATCAAAATTAGCATAATAATCAAAATCCTATACTAACGTGCTGAAGGCAACTTAAAAGGGGCACTTCAAAATTTCCTCGACAAGACTCTTTGATATGACGTTCAAGAGCATCTTGAGCAACATGGATTGGTACGTCACCGAGAACTGTATCAAAAAATTGAAGCTCATATCTAGGAAAAAAATAATATAAATTAAACATATGGAATTTAAATAGTACAATAGTTATAGACAGTATAATAGTATATGATTTTTACTATTATTGGATTGCCAGTAAGTGAAAGTAAATTGTTATCATTCCAAAAAATAGACCTGGAAAAAATCCACTTGCTATACGGTGATTAAGCAAAATAAATGGAGATTTATAAAATTAAACAACTATACATTTATTTATTTATAGTATATTTCTTTAACAATATTTTTTAAAAAGAAATAAAAAAAGAAAAAGAAACTTTTAGAATTTTTTAGGCTGAAAGTTTTTGCTTTCAAGATTTGAATATACATATTTAAAAAAAAAAAAAAAAAGAAAGTTGATAGTGGAGTTCTATAAGTTGTAAGCGGTCTGGGGCTCCCACATACATAAATTGATTTTAGATAATAATATATAAACACTTACAATTTTTTTATAGTGGCATAAAATGAGTCTAAGTATTCTTCACAGCAGCACTCTTCTTTTCTGTTATCACAGTAAGTACATTGTGTAGATGGTTCTTCCTCTGAAATTATAATAAACTAAATAATAATAATAAACTTTCAGCTAAAAAAAGGGATGAATAAAAAAATATAAGCAAAACTATAAAAAATTTAAGTTTGAATTCAGGCATCACAATTTACAGGGAAACACCCTGTAAAATGTAATGCCTGAAATGCGATCTGGCTGTAGCATGTGATTATGAGGCTCTTTCTTATTAACCATATAAATTTTTATAAGGCTAGCATAGATATTCATAGAAATATAATAGTTTCTTTAAAAAATTGAAAAAAAAAAATAGTTTTTTAAGCTATAATATGCAAGGTTGTGCAAAGCCATTTTCAGGAAACTTGACAAACAAAATTAGACACAGCTTATTGGAATCAGAATGCAAAAATAATAAGTACTTGATGATATACGAGCATTTTTATGAAATAATTTTTAACTGCACATGCACAAGGTTTTGCAGAATTTCATTTGCATAGTTTAATAGCCAAATGTTTTGAGCTATTTGTATAAATACTCCAAACAAATAACGTGTAAATTCAAAAAATTGTATGTGAATAAACTGCTATTCACTTCCACTCAAAAAAAAAAAAAAAAAAAAAAAAAAGCTAAACTATAAGGGTTTTACTCACATTTTATTTTGATTCAATGAATGGTAAAACAATGTTTGTTGATTGTAAATAAATATTGATAAACCCCCCTTAGCCTTTTCCTTATTTTTGAGAAGTGAAATTTCATTTCATACAACTTTTTGAATTTACACGATATTTGTTTGGAGTTTTCATAAGTAGCTCAATACTATTAGCTTTTATATTATGCAAATGAAATTTCAGTAAAACTTGCACATGCATTCAAAACTTATTTAATAAAAATGCTCATATTTCAAATTAGAAAATCTTTATTCATCAACCTTAATTCATTTTAGATAATTGTAGTGGAAGGCTGAATTTTATACCAACTACTATGTGAAAAATACCAGAGCCGGGAATCGAACCTGGGTCTTCCGCTTAACGCGCAGATGCTCTGCCACTGAGCTACCCTGGGTGATAACCAGCTAGGCATTTCTCACATAATAATCATTGGCAAGGTCACCGAGTCTGCAAACACAGCTATATCAAGTGACAATATTAATCGTGGCACAACTCCAATAGACCACGAAATTCTAAATTAGAAAATCTTTATTCATCAACCTTAATTCATTTTAGATAATAATAATAATAATAATAATAATAAATGCTCATATTTCATTAGATATTTAATATTTTTACATCCTGATTGCAGTATGCTGTGTCTAATGTAGTATATCAAGTTTTCTGAAAATAGCTTTGCCCTCTGTTTAATACCTTGTTAAGAAAGTGGCTTTTTTTTTTTTTTTTTTTTTTTTCTTGCAATTTTTTAAGGAAACCCTTACATTTTCATGAATATATGTGGTAGCCTCATAATGAAATGCTATAGTCAGATTGCATTTTAAGCATTATTTTTTACAGGGTAATTTGCAAACATTTTCATTCTTATTTAATTTTTTACTGAGCCCTCCTTTGTTTTCGGGGCAAAACTTTCACTGAAATATATAAGGTATAACATGTTCTTTATACTCCTGAAGTTTCAAGTTGTTTTGTTTAGTACTTTTTGAGTTATTTTATAAAATGTCTAAAATTGAAAGTGTCCGGTCATTTATGGAAAGGTAGTGTAGAATTACTGATATAATACATATGCAATAGCATTCGTCTGAAGGAAAAAACCCCAGAAAAATCAATGCAATAAAACTAAAACTTTTTAAGTAAAAAGCTATTTTATGCATAAATATTCTTGTACTAACACGTAATATGGAAAACAACAAAAAATAATTTAAATTAAAATAAAGCATTTTACAATTTCAATAATTTACATTATGCATAGTTTCTGCTGACAAAAAAAACTGATTTAGAATTTTCTGTATCAATCTGCAATACTTTACTAGTGCAAAGGCTTGATTTCATTTATTTAGTTAGTTAAGAATATTATATTTTTGAAGAATAGAGATTTTAGATTTGCAGCTAATATAATGATAATTAATATGTATGAAGAGTTAAGGATGGTGCTAGAGGTTTAACAACTAGGATGAGGTGATATGTGTTAATTTTATTGCTTTTATCTTTAAAGATTACTCATAAAAAAACTTTTTTTTTTTTTTAAAGGGGGGGGGGGGGGGATTTTGAATACATTTTTTTGTCTGTTTCATAATGTGGTAGATAAAGGGTTAAGAAAAAAGAATCCAAAAGTGAAAGAAATTTACCTTTAACATACTTAAATTTGGACTGATAGGATTTAAATGACTGAGAAAAAAATTCAATGACAACAGCACGGAAATCAACAGGCCACTTAGCAAAGACAAGACACTTGGCAACAGAAAACATTTCACTCATCAAGGGTGTTTTGTTATTATATAGGTTGGTTTGACCATCGGGAGGCAAAGTGTGTATTTGCAATAACAAGCTGTCCTGTATGGACTGCAGTTCATTGATGGCAGGGACATATGGCTGCAATCGTTCATAAAGATAATTCAGAGCATCAGGAAACTTCCAAAATGTTCCGTGATTGCTCTCTTGAAATGTGTGCCAAAATTCAGGAATAATGATATGATGCAAGTCATTCTGAAAGGATGTTATAAACCATTCTCTGATGATATGAGACATTCCATTGTGATGCAAAACAGAAACAGCCGAGTTAAACTCTTCGCGAGATGGTTGGGATCCATCAGCCTGAAAAAAAAAAGGGAGAAAAACGATATATATCTTTTTTACGCAACTTTGCAATTTACACTATGTGTCTAACATCAATATTTAAGGAATAAAAACAGAAATCAATGTTTACCAAACACATTATGTATAAACTATTAAGACTTCATAATTATTAACAAGTTTCAATAGAAATGAAATAAAATAAAATATAAATTAGAGTTAATTACTGACAGAGTTTTCCCCCAGACAGTTTCAAGATGGGACTGCTCCCTGCCTGCCCTTTAGTTATGGGGTTACATGGGTTTCGAAGGCTAAAAAATTAGCATTTCTCTCTCTTTCATTTCATTTCATTTATTTTTATGTATGTATAATAAAAGTTGAACATATATTTTGAACATATTAAAAAGCAACATTTAAACAATACTTTTATAAAATTTTCATTAAAAATTTTTGAAAATTGAACTGGTGGGTCTTGGTTTTCAGAAACCCTTTAGAAATGCGGTGGACGTAATTTCTTAAAATCTAATGCAAGAGTCTTATTGAACTGTTACACAGTTCTTCAAAATAGGATTGACTACTGCTTGAATGAACGATTTTTTTTTCAATTACAACTAATTTTACAAGGCTATTCATTGAATAAAATGTACCAAAAATTGCACTATTTTTGCATACAACTCTGGTAAAACTTCAAAAAAAAAAATAATAATAATAATAATAATAATAATAATAAAAATGTTTCATTCAGCCACGAGTCAATTCTATTTTAAAGAAGTGTGCAAAATTTCAATAAGATCATGGGATTAATGTTTTTCAGAAATCATGTCCGCTGCTTTTCTGAGGGGCTTATAGAAACCAGAACCCACTGGTGGAATTTTCTAAATTTTTCGATGAAAATTTAATAAAATATTGTTTAAGTGTTGTTCTTGTTCTTATATATGCTCAAAATTTTATTTATTATATTTAAAAAAAAAAAAAAAAAAAAAACCTTTTTTTAGCCTTCAAACCCTTAAAAAGGCGGGTAAAAAAACCTTGCTTGCTCCTTCTAGCCCATTTACAAAAATTTAGGTTGAATGCATGCTTGACAATTGCTTTCTTTTCTTATTCATACAACAGACATAATCATACTTAATCTTTATAATTTCCAATTCTTCTATTTTAAATTCTCTACAAGTAAGCAATTTCCCTCATGTCTCATATTATAATATAAAAATTGTTTGTCACTGCATTAATATCATCAAATTAATCATTTATGAGATTTTTAGCATGTGTTTAGGTTTACTAAAAACTACACTAAAATTGGTCTTAGTATTGTTTATTATGACCAATTATTACTGGTATCCAGGAAAAAATGATTGATTCCTAAAATTTTATTGTCAACTTCAATTCCTCCATATATAGAGCTATATATATGCTGTAAAATACGGCAAAAGTGCCCCTTCCTGTTTTTCCCCTGAATTTCATTTGTTCTGAAAATACCGAATAAATGCCCCCTTATGGTCAGCAATAAACTATCTGAATAGGAGACAGTTTTTACGTAATTTATTTCTTTTATATTACATCGAACACAATGATTATTAGAAAACAGAAAACATAAGCTTATTAAACTAAAGTAGCAATAAATATTTTTAAAACAACTTATTACAAGAGGGAAAAAAGTTTCCAGAATTTTTTCAGTTAATTGGATGCCGGTTAACCAGATATTTACTGCATTTTTCTTTTCTTCTTTTTTATGATTGCAAGTTATGTATATATATATATACGTATCTTTTGTTTTAAAATTATTTTTATACCACTTAATTTTAGCAGAAAAATATAGGTTGATTTCTATATTTTTTCCAAATTTTATCATTTATTCACTTCTCAAATATATATTCCAATTTTCCTTGAAGATTGAGGGGCGCTTGAGCAGTATTTTACGGCATATACCCATATTCAGACATGTTATAGCCTATTTCTTTAAAATATATAAAAATGCTACAGAAAATGGGCTAAGGAATAAACACTTAGATAATAGATTATTTATATTTTTTAGATACGAAGTTACAGCTAAAGGTGGAAATTAAGAAATTTGGTTGGTGGCCACTGGCCACTAGCCTTCATTTTTTTAGTGGCCATTTTTAAAAAGTTAGTGGCCACTAGTTAGTGGCCACTGGCCACTCGCTGATAAAAGTAAAAGTAAAATAAAATTTTCTTTTCTTTAATTTTTCCTATGTTCAGTCTCGACAAATCATTAAGAAAATAATTAAGGTAGTCAACTTTTTGAAACTCATCCACAATAATACATTTCTGATAAATTTAATAAATGAAATAGGAATAGATTTACATAATTTATACTATGAATGTAAGGAAATACTATTCAATACAAAATTCATATGTTTAAAATGCTCTTTTGGTTATATTATTTTATAACAGAAAATTTCTGATTATATTGCCCCTTCACTATCCTGAATGGTGTCAATTTTCTACTTTTTCAAAAAAAAAAAAAAAAAAAAAAAAAAAAACATCTTTGATTCATGAAAATATATTAGTATATGTAAATAAAAAAAATATTTTTTTAATAATACTTTTTTATTTTGCAAGTTTCTTTTTCCTTTTTTTTTTCATGTTACAAATGAATTATAAATTAATTTTTCTTTAATAATAATGAATTTTTAATAATTTGCAATTATAATCCCCCTCTCTAACTGAATTTAGAGAGTGTGGCTGTACAGACATTATTTAAAAACTATCAATTCGTGTTCAGGACACCCCAAAACGTGTAGATCCGTCAAAAAACGGAGGTCGAAAATTTTCGCGAATCCAATACTTTCTCTATATTACATATAGAAGAAAGTAAAAAATAGTTCATATGCAATAACAAATATTAAATAATGTGTAGTAAATAAATAAAATATTCAATAAATTATGCATTCTTCTGATTAAGAACTAAAAAAATACATACATATATACATTTTTTTTTTTTTTTTAATAGTAACAGAAAACGCACTTACCTTTATCCGAAAAAAGATGTTATTTTTACAGAATTATCTGTAGGTCCACGTTTACTACCACTACGGTTCCTTTGTGATTCAGGATTTTCTTTAAACCTCTTCATATTAAAGCAATAAATCCAAAATTTATAATACTATATAAAGCTTGTTTTAAAGATTGAAATTTCGAGAAACCACGCGTATGACTGAATGCGATACGGCCGTTGGGAATGGATAGAAATGCCAAGTTTGAAAAGAAAGTGGTATAAAATAACAAAGAAAATGCGTCGAATGATGTTTTTAATTTTTCTGCGAACGTAATACAATCGGAGTTTCAGCCGATTGATTATCTCACGAGCTTCCTTTTCGTCTCTGTCTCCCGAAAGTCGGCCGAAACTCTCATTTTGACATTTTTTAAAAATCAAAATCTAATACTTTTATAGAAAAATGGAAAAAATCCATATGTTTTTTTAGTATATGAATAAGACTACCTGCCAATTTCCAGTGTTTACTGTTAAAATTGACTTCCGAAAATGTTTGTAAGTGGCGATGTTAGATTTGAGAAAGCCTGAATTCGAGGCGCACGGCGCGTTTACTGCGAAAACGCCGCCGTGCGATCCAAGTTTGCATTGGAAAGAACATTCTATAAAGAATGGGTATGAGTAGAAGAATTTTAAGTGTTTACTATTAAAATTGACTTCCGAAATATGTTTGCAAGTGGCGAGGTTAGATTTTAGAACAGCCTGAATTCTTTGCGCGGCGCGTTTACCGCGAAAAAGCCGCCGCGCGATCCAAGTTTGCCGTGGAATGGGGTATATTTTATAAAGAATGGGTAGAAGAGAAGTGGCCACTGCAGTGGCGACCAAAGGCAATTTCTTTAGTCGCCACTTTTAAAAATCTAGTCGCCATGTGGCGAGTGGCGACCGTTAATTTCCAGCTTTAGTTACAGCAACAATCTCAAATTTTAAAATGAATTTATGTAACTGATAAACTATACAATAAAATACTTTAAAAAAATACCTTTTAAACTTTATCACAAAGGCTATCATATTTGACATGCCAGAGCTTCCTCAGGTGAGTTTTCCGGTTGACGTTCATAGAAATCACTGATTCTTCTTCTTCCTTTGCACAGCATTTCCCACCACCTGGTGTTCACAAAAGTTTGATCATACTGATTACAAGCAGTTAAGTTGGTAATTACCTCCATAGTTACATGTTGCGATGTGTAAGCTTGTTTTTCCTAATTTTATAGGACTATTAAAGTTAATTTTAAGGTTGTGGTTTGTGGTTAACCAAAACCTTAAAACTCACCTCAGGAAACTCAGCATGTTGAGTGCAAAAACATTTATGATAAAGTTTAGAAGTATTTTATTTATAGCAATTTTATCCAAAAAAAAAAAAAAATTGAAAGAAATTAAACAGTATTCCTCCAAAGTGTTGAATAAGAAAAACAATGAATATATGTTCTAAACTGAGGGTGAAATATGATACTCACTGGTTTTAAAGTAGTGATATATATATGTATACAATGAATTTAAGTTAGACATATTATTCTTCAAACATGAATTGCTTATTATTTAAAACTAGTCAAGAACTGATTCAAAATCTTTATAACAAGAGTCAAAAGTTGCTTTATTTTGATATAACTTATACTTCATAATTTATTTAAAGATTTGTAGATAGATGGTTGTATATCCATAAATCATCATATATAAAAAATAAAAACTGCTCATCGGATTTGAAGAACTTTCATTTAGTATGGCTTTAATTTAAGGACTTTTTTAATTTCCTTCAACTTTTTGGCACTTGTATAACTGTATAATTAGAAATATCTTTTGTAATTAACAAGTATTTTTTTGATTACAAAATTTTAGTCTATATTACGATCGAAAAAAAAAAAAAAAGCATCTTGGTTGTTATGTAATTTCAGAATTTTTAATATACAGGTCCCAATTAGCCCTGAATAAAGGAATTGTAGAACATGAGCATGAAAGAAATTTAGAGAACAACTATTTTTGAACTTCATTTTTTCATGCTTTTTCTTTAAAAAACTTGTAATTAGTTATCGAATACTAACTGCTACTATGGTATTAACGGCATGTCACGAATTTTGGTTAACAAAGATCGGCATAAGACTAACACAAATTGTGATAAATGGAACATAAAAGGAAAAATGTAATTTTATTTCCTAATTTATAAAAAAAAATACATAAATGTGAAGTCAGAAGAAAACTAAATGTTTAATATTCAAACTTCTTTTGGCTATGCTATACCCATTTATTACTTTCAAAAAAAAAATTTTTTTTTTGAAAAACCTACTTTTTTTCTTAAAAAACCTACCTTTTTCGTGAAAAAAAAAAAAAAAAAAAAAAAATATATATATATATATATATATAAAACTGGCTATTTGGGGTTTTATTTGAAAAAAACCTAACCCACTTGGGTTTTTTCTAAAAAAACCCCCGGGTTTTTGCCAACTTTGAGACCCAAGACCTCCAGTGCATTCATGACTATGTATCTTAGTGTCCCCCACTATTGAATTACAAAGTTCTTTTCAAAACCAATTCACTGTACAATAAGTTATTTATAATAACATTTAAAATAATGTATAAACATTTTTCCCACTCCCTCTCCAACATACTGGACAATAGCAAGAATTTGAACTGGGAGCAGCATGACGATATTCACACTTTGAAATCCTAAAATCTTCCCCAAACTAAAATTGCACACAAAAACTTCCATTCTAAAAATTTCAATGATTTCTTTTTTTTCATAATTTTCTGTTTTCTTTTTTAAACAATTCTACTCGTCTTCTCTTTCATTTCACAGCCCTTGCAATATGCCCTCAAATTATGTTCAATACATTTGGAAAAGTTTTAAGAGCAGTACGAAAAATGGATAATAAAAATTATAACAAATTTAAATAATAATCTCAAATGGTTTAGTTCTCAGATAGCACTAATCTGATTTTATGGCAATTTATTGAAATAACACCAATTCAATCGCAAATATTTTTGAAATTATACTAATAATCAAAATGATTATGTATAATGTCCGCAAAATAATTATGTATAACCTTGTACTAAATCATTCAAATCCAATTATCAAATAAAAAGTTTAATAATAAATACATTTTAAAATAACAAATAATACAGAACAACTAACCTCTTTAGAGCAAGGTTTGAGAACTTTAGTAATGATATTCCAGGCACAATTAACATTATTTAAATTCACATCAGCCATCTTAAAATCTCTACAGCTTGATACTCTGATAGGAATGAAACCGTTACTATTGGTACACCGTTGCAATTTGTGTCAAAATTTCTGAAAATTTGTTATCAAAGTGTATAACACAGCTTTTGTTTATTATTTTTCAAGCTTCACATTAGTTTGGTTGGTTGCCTAATTGGTTGAAAGTTGAAAACATGAAAACAATCGGCAGAGTGGTTCAGAAATCAGAATAAGAATTGCTCTCGCCGTTTATAAGGCAAATAAATCCCTTTTTTACTAGATTCAAAAGAAAAAATACGTAACTTATTAATGCATAAAAATTAATATCATTACCATAATGTGAATGTAACATCTTCACTGTAACTGTGATTATTAACAATGTTTTGTTTGTTTGTTTACATCGTAAAATTTTAGTCAAATTTTATATTTTATGTCATTAGTTTAGGGTATTTATTGCTCGTTGATTGTGGACGTCTTTTCTAAGGAAAATAATTTAAACTTTCTTTTATTGTATACCAGTTTAAGAATATGAAAAATAATTATATTAGCAGTTAATTGTTTTTTTGCATGAAAGTCATTATGATGTTGATAAATGTATGCAGATTATTTTCCGTAAGTTTCTTTGACATGATTTATTTTTTCTAATTTTATCCCCAGTATAGTATAATGTAAAATGAAAGACATGAAGCAACGTAATTTGAATTATAATTAGACTTGGCATTTCGATTAAAAGAAATACCGGGAATACTTTCAGTAAATTGGCAGTTTCTGGTACTTGTACTACTCACTTAACAAGTTTTCAAAAGTCTCCAATTTGTGCTATTTATTTTATCTTGCTTTAATAGACGCCATGAATGTATATGGTGAATAAGATGATGAAAATGAAATTAATTCAAAGTACGTGCTGAAATAAACAGTTTAAACGTGCAAAATAATAATAATATACACTTTTCAGGCCTTGGTATAAGATCTATTTGGCGATTTTCAAATTTTTGTGCCTTTTTGGTGCTGAATTAAAATGACTACCGCAATTGCGCAAGTAAAGAAATTGACAAGAAACGTTTAAGCTACTTCATTTCCAAATTGCATTTTGCCAATTGAGAGCTTACTAAAGTTAAAGTTTGTTCTACTGTTTGAAAGGGAGCAGTAGATAGGAAGTTAATATCAGATTAAACCCAGTTCTGTGTTATTGAATCAGTGGATACCATTCGTCTCTGAAAATGATATGGAAAACTTGGGTAATATGAAATGTATATTTATGTGTATATATGTATAAACAGACTTGTATAAAATAAAAAACTTTCCATGCACATGACCTAAAAGCTGAAAGTTTTCTGCAAGCTAGGAAAAGCACCAATCGGCGCTGTGCTAGATCAGAATTGTAAACATCTCGAAAAGTTGTTTGTGTTATACCTTTTACGCCAAAACGGTTGCTGCAATGTTTGGAAATTGGAAATAGTAAACTTCCTAAACAGCATACACCGGTCAATGAGGACTTTATAGAAAACAAGAAAAATAAAAAATAAATTTTGCGAGTTATCCTCGGGCTCTGATTATCTATAGGTTGCTGCGTGACTCAATTCAGTGAATAATCGGGAGTTTACTAGATTTACAGACAGGTAATCTCTCTCTCCTCATCCCCTAAAAATGTTTTAAAGAAAAAAAAAACCTAACTTTCCACAAGATAGGAAAATTTTCCACGCACGGCGTGCATGTGTGCATCTATATTCTACAGCCCTGTGTATAAATATTGGTACACACATTGGTACCTTTTACAATACTGGATACAACTTCAGTATACACACACAGCTGAATTTATCAATTTTTCTTTGCCGCCATTTTGAACGATAACAATGTCGTTCTGGACTGTTTGCGATATAATATGGCAGCCTCTATGTTGTTTATTTTAGATTTGTGATTTTATGATTTAGATTATGATTCTTAGATTTATGATTTAGCCATAATCGCCAAATATTGTTGTGTGTGTGTACTGAAGTTGTTCCAAAGAAAATTCCTTAAGTGAGAGATTTTGGAATAAACTGTAGAATATTATTCCTAGGAATTAAATATTTGAGTATGAACTCTGCTTGGCGACTATTTTAGCAATTGATCTATAATACATTTAATATAATCCATGGAAGTGAAATCTGTCAACTCTCTTTTGTTATTTTAACAGTAATACTATGTACTGCATGAAGAAATAATCAAATTTTAGTCAATGATAATAAGTAAGAATTGCTTCTTTTTTATGGTCTCATTAGCGATTTATAGAGTTTTTGAGGAAGCTAGTTCTATGCTGAAAACCAATATGGATCATTCTGGAAAATTGTAGAACTCAGTTTCTACTGAAGTTAGAGCTTCCAAATTTTGCCATTCAAAACTACTTTTTTTTTTTTACCAAGTTTCCAACTTTGTTGTCAAGGCATTCACTTTGTGATAAGTCACCATCTGCATTGGTGACAAATTTAGCAACCAAATTTGGTTGTAGAATAATGTTGAGAGTTGCCAGAATCAGTAAACTCTATCTCAGTTTTATTGGAGTTAATTTTTTTTTAAAATAATATATAGGGCTGTACCGATTAATTGGTTCGGTTAATCGATCAATGCTTAGTCGCGATCAATTTTTTTAATCGAGTTAATCGGATCGATTAATTCGATTAAAAATTTTCAAAATCTGATTAAAATTTTCAAACTACAAATTAAAGTGAAAATGCTGTTCTGCCTATAAAATAATTTTTCGCATATTTTGCTGACAAACATTCTAAGAATCATCCATCAAATAATGAAAAAGTGAAAAAAAAATAAAAATAAAATAAATAAAACCTCTCAAAAGAAGTTGTTGCACTTTTGTTGATAGAGGAAAAGGAGAGGACAGTTATTAAACAAAATGCTGCTCCATGTGCATGCAGGAGCAACACCATTTATCTGTAGCCTTCTACAGAAAGTGTTGGCTAGGGTAATAGTATTCTTAGAAACAAGAAGCTTTCAAAAAATAAAAATGCTAAAAAAAAAAAAAGAGGGAGAGAAGGAATTGATATTTTCACTATCCCTCTGATGGGGGAAATGTCAACAGAGTTTCACAATATCTTCAAGCGTTTATTGTCTGTTCAGAATTTCTTATAGTAACTATTGAAGTAGAAACAGAAAATAGCATTCTGTGTTCTAGTCCGAAGTGACAAAGAAGTACTAAAATATAAGAATTTGAGATTTTTATGATAATGATATGGAATTTTGAGAATTCATTTAAAAATAGTGACAAGCGAGATGGACAAGGCCTGCAAATATAAAACTAAAATATGTGTAAATTCATTGAATGTTTCTTTCAAAATTAATTGAAAAATTAATTTATTAAAAAAAAAAATTGAATAAGTGAAAATATTTATATAAAATTAACACCAATTATTATATAAGTCACCAATTATTACTCTGAAAATTCATTTAAATTTCAGCTATGAAACAAAAGATTAGGCAAAAGTTTTTGAAAAAAAAATTTTTTTTTCTAGGTCAAACTTATGAATAATATATATATATATATACAATATGAGAGTTTTATTCATCATTGAAATAAAATTATATAAAGAAAAATGAAAACCGATTAAAAATCCGATTAATAGATTAATGAACTACGATTAACCCAGTTAAAACTCTTAATCGATTCCCACCCCTAATAATATATCATTTCTCAAAGCTAATTTTTGACAGAGTACAATTGTAAGCCATCCACACACCAGTGAATACCATTGAAATCTAAGCTTTGCATGTGCTAGTGAGAGGTTCTGTTAAAAGCTATAGTATATTATTCCTTAACAATCAGTATTCTTGCTGTGGTGTATTTAATCCTGTTATCATGAGTTTTGTGGTTCTAGCCTTAGTCTATCATTTTGTGGTTCTAGCAGTAGTAGTACAGAAATCTCTCATTTTGAATTCAAGTAACACTTGTTATAGGCATAAATAAATTCTCACACATGCACACTCATACTCACATACGCGCGCACACACATACACACTTCAATAAAGTAGAGACGTGTTGGTTTTTAGCCTGATACCTAGAACAAAAAAGGCATAGAAATCTAATTTCAATAAAAAGCTTCTGAAAATGCAGTAATAAAACATCAGTTTTGATGTTTTATTACTCCCCCCCCCCCCCTCCACACACATACAGGAGTTATCAGACCCTTCTGTGTTAGCCTTTTTGGACAGAATATCTTTTATAGTACGAAATTTCCACATTAATATGCTCATTAAAATTATATTCCTTTTGATGTATTTCGAGATTTCTAGATGAATGAAACACATTGAATAATCGAAGAAAGCTATAATAAATTTGTTGAATCTGACCTAAAAGAAAAAAATTAAACTTGGAGATATCCCCAAAAAGAAAAACGTTAAATATCTCAGGAACTATTGTTATTATCTTTGTGCAAATTTGTAGCTAAGCTATTTTGATACCCTAGAATCGTTTCCTGTTGTCAAATTACTGGGTTAACATTCAAATTTTTAAAGTTGGACCTATTTTAGTTCCCCATCATACTATAGGTATGGGGAACTTAGGTCATGCGCATAGCCAGGGGGGGGGGTGCCCTGGGTGCCCGGGCACCCACCCGCTCACGCACATACATTTAGTATATTTAACAAAAACATATTGAAAACTGAAAAAAAAAAAAAAGATTTGAAGGTTAAAAGAAAAATTGTCATTCCTAATACCAATGATTCTATGCAATAGAAAGACACTTTCTTAAACATGGTGGTAAAATATATTTAAAAGAATAATCTAAATTGTTCATAAATCCAAATTTACTTGCACATTTCTGACAAAAATTTGCAAAGTAACTTTTCTTGGTAAACAAAAAAATAAAAGGAAATTAGTAGTTTGTTTTTCCTTCAAGGAAAAGCAGGAAAAGAGGCGATAAAGTGATTTAGTTTATTTAAACTCGTGGCCTTAACAGAGAGTCAAGTTTTTTTTTGTCATTTCTTTTTAATAAACATTTTTTTAAACTTTCTCTTACCCATACATGTTGGAGAATGTAATGATTTGCGATCCAGTTTTTGAATGTGAAATAGTTTTTACAATAGTACGTCTTGAGGTCTGCTCATTTGTATAACCAGGTTCTTGTGGTTAGTCTGCATGGGCATAATTCAAAAGTAGGTATTGGCAGGAAGTCTAAAATCGTATTCAATTTATATCATAATGATCGTATACTATGACATGCAAAAAGTTCAAATGCATTTTTGTTTAAGTACAAAATTTCTAGTTGTACATATCAACAACATTTTTAAAGTGAACTAAACATAATGAAACTAACATATTCTATTGATACAAAATAATTTTCGTGTGAAAGATTGTAAAAAAAGTTAGGTTCGATTAAAAGTATTCATACCAAACTACATTGTGTCCAGTAAAAACGTTTAAAAATGATAATTACTTTCCCTTACCATGAGTTACAAAAAGTATTATTTACGGGGTCGAATTTTCGAAACTAAATATTTGCGATAATTTCAGGTTTTGAAGTTCTTTGAATGCAAAAATAATTTTTTTAGTAATTGTTGATTTGAATGCATGTCTGGTATCATAATAACTTAGCGGGTAATTTTTTTCCGATTACACTGGTCTGCGAAAACGTACTTTTCAAATTTTTTATGTACTGCGTTGGGTGTCTCTAATGTGTTTTGATAATCTGAATTCAGAAATGATTATTATTATTATTTTTTTTTTTTTCGTATCACGTAAGACATTTTTACAAAATACTGATGAAAATCGGAAGAATTCGTCTAGAAGTTATAACAAATTCGAAACAATTTATATAAAAAATGCATTGAAATAGGCTTTAATTTCCATATTATCTTTTAAATGTATTTCTTCACATCGAATCTCCCTTTAAAGCATTTTACCTTGTGCAAGGCTTGAGGGTTTTGTGTGTGTGCGTGTGGGGAATTCTCTGTACAACATGCAACAATATTCTGCTAACATGTTGAAAATGTATCGTCTCTGATACCTGCTTTCCATTTCTTTGATGTCTTGATGAAACAGCTCTCTTTGTTCTTCACTCACATCACCCAAATTTTCAGGGAAATAATTTAGATGGGAGTCGAAAAAAATAGAGCTTTAAACTCAAACAATTTTTTTTTTTTTTTTTTTTTTATGAGGAAAATTTTTAAATAAGTTTTCCTAAAACAGCATCCAAAAATATATCAGAAAAACATATCAACCTGAAGAAAAAATTTCTTCGTCAGCCTGTCTTATTTGCTATTTTTTTTTTTTTTTTTAAAGACAACACTGGAAAGTTCAAATTAGTATTGTTAATCATATCATAAGCAGACTTTTCTTAAAAAATTTACTGTGGGTGAAAGTTCTTTGAATCATTTTAAAAATATTTTTAATTTAAGCCTGAAGTAAATGTTTTAAGAATGCAGGAATTGTAATCAAACAGAGGGTTTTGAAGGATGCAATAGACATGCTTCCCCTTCACAAAAATACATGCCTAACAAAATTGTTTCTAAAACAATTTTCAACTTTTTTAAAGCACCTCAGAAATGGTCGGTCAAGTATACAATATCTTATTTTTGTGACTAAATGCCACATTTTATTTATTTAATTTTCTTTACCTTATTTAAAAGCTGTCACTCAAACTTAATAATAATAAGACATTTTATAATCGTTTGCATTACTTTTGAACTTTGACAAACGATTTGTAGCTGAAAATAAATTATGTATTTATGAACAGACGATTTTGTATTTGTAATTAATAAAGAAAGAAAATTATTAAAAATTAGGCTACAGTGTAAATATTTATTCGGATTCCTTCTTCTCGTGCAATTTTATAAAACAATTTCCTCTTTCCTGAAAATCCTGTATCTGGAGAAAGCGGAGTATAATTCTATTAAAGCTGTATTGAATGACAAAAGAAACGAAAAACTGTTCTGGAATCATGTGCAAAAATGTGAAGGACTTGATAATTTTTCCAACCAAAGCAAAAGAGAGAGTTTGAAGAGGAAGCTCAAGACAACACAAAAAATACAAACATCAAAGAAAGGTATGCGTAAAATATGGTTTATAGGTCTTTTAATTTTTTAAATAGCAAAGTCGTTTATTTGTGTGGGTAGAAAATTTCCGACATTATGTCATGATGAGTTTTCGTGCTATTTTATTAATGAATGTTCTGGATTCGATGATGTATGCAATTTTGAATTGTGGTGGTGGCTAGACAATATTTTTGGCTGATGGCCAGTGCACGGTCGGATAGTGAGACACCATATTAGCTTTTTATCTGTCCTCCATTTTGATACATTTACTTTGCAGGGATTTTCAGTGCAATTTTATTGGTATGTGTCCCTTTTAATGTTTTCATTTTACTTTATGCAATTTTTCATGGAATTTATTTGGCTAATGGTCAGCTCTTGGTCCGGTCTGTGGCGTGTTTCTACACTTTCCAGAATTCGATATATTTATTTTTGCGACTTTAACACACATCACATTTTTATATTATGGTACACACAACAGTTTATTACAACCTTATTAATAAGTATCACTTTAATTTTACAGCGATCACAATACACGTTTGTACTATTCTGTTTGAAACTAACATCACAACTACAACAATACAACAATGTTTTAAAATATAGAAAATAAATGCTATTCATGAATATGGGAAAGAATAAAATAATAATTTTTAAAAAGTATCTACAAGATTGTATTAATTTAATATATATATATAAATATATTTAATTAATATATATAGGTTCATAATTTGAAACTAGTAAAATAAAAGAAATGAAATGCGATTATAAATAAACATATCATTATAATTCTTCTTTATCACTTTGTGTGCGCAATTTAAGTTACATAGTATAAGTTTTTCCGTAGTTTAGTTTTTAGGTTTTCGTTTATAACTTAAGGCTTCAGATTTTTAATTAACCTTTTAACGTTCATTAGTTTCGTACTAAAACCAAATACTAGACACCATTCAACATTTTTTATGCAACATTCTTTCCTTGTTTTAATCAATTTTCAAACGTCTGTTCCTTTTCTGTTAGACGGATAGCGGCACTACTCTGAAAGTCCAAACTTTATCAAATGATAATTCAAAGGAAGCCAAATGCACCGATTTACGCTACCAAAACTGCAGTCTGCATTTAACATTTTTTTACATTGGCATTTTTAACGTTGTGTAAATATTGATATTTCTGTTCTGCGTCAAGTCTAGTTATTTATTCTAAGAGAAAGTTACTTAATTTATATGTTAAAACGTACATGTGTTAACTTGTGTAACTTTTATACATGTGTTAAAACGCACACATGCATACACACGCACACTATGTTCATAATGTATTCATATTGTAACTTTTAGTTTAAAATTTGGGCACCCTCCCGCTCGGAAAGCTGGCTACGCCTATGTAGGTAATCATGAAAATTTTCAACCTCATTTTTTTTTTACCTTATTACACGTTTTCAGGTGTGAGGAATCCGAAAATGACAAAATTTGTATGGTGTTTGTGTGTAGGGTGTCTGTTAGTGTGTTAGTCCATTAGTTTGTTAGTCTGTGTACACGATATCTCAAGAAAAAATTGTCGCAGAGAGGTTAGATCAGTTTTAAAATATTACTTTTGACACTGGCAAGAACCCTATTCATTTGCAACATTCAAATTTAAAAATTTCGTAAGTTATTAGAAATTTACGATTTTCTTAACATGGGAGAATAGGACAAAAATTCACTTAAACGTGCATTAAATGGAAACTTTTTACTTTAAAAATGTCAGATCAGTTTTGATGCCGGAATAAACATCAGTAACTATAAATATGCTACTTTGAAAATTTTGCAAGTTATTGGAAATTTACGAATTTCTTAACATGGCAGTATAGGGCAAAATTTCATATAAACGTCAATTTTGAGAGATATTTTCATCGTAAGGATGTCAGACTACTTTTGAAATATCATTTAGGACACTGGCTTGAATATTAATGACTATGATTTTTCCAATTTAAAGAATTCGTAAGTTATTTGGAATTTACGATTTACTTAACATGTCAGAATAAGGCAAAATTGAGCATTAACTTCCATTTTGAGGATCATAAATACATTAGACAACTTCAAAATTACATTTATGATATTTGTTTGAACATAATTGAATACAAATATTCTAATAGGAAAATTTCGTAATTTACGATTTTATCAACATAGTGAAATTGTAATTTTTTCATATAAATATGAATTTTGAGAATTATTGCATTGGAAATAGTAGCATGAAAACTAAACAACGGAATTGACCCTGATAAAATAAATTAATAGATTAGAATAAGATAAATATATCGAAGTGTACGGTGGATAGCCTATTAGGCGGGGATTTCATTCTGTCACTGTATGAAGCTTTTGTCAAATTCATTTCTTTTAACATGATTATAATATGTCTCGCATTAGAAATTTATGAGAACATAAATATGATGAGGAACTGAGCAGAGTCCACCTATGCCAACTAGTTTAATATGTAAACGACCCCCATGTCATTATTTTTCTACATACAATAGAAGTAGACATAAATTCCTGACGATTGGTGCCTACTGGGTGTTTCTGCGATAATTAGGTAATGAGATACGTAAGATGTTTCTTTTTTTTTTTTTTTTTTTTTTACCAACTGTACATTAGGGTTTCCCTCAAGTGAAAGAAACTTTTTATTTTATATTTTAATCTGATACGCATACTCTCTAATTTTTTTTTCTATTTGACCCGAAACACTTTTAAGCAAAATATCAGCTCTCTGGGATAATGTTAACATATTTGTGACGAATTCATGGGAATTTGGCACATTAACCCAGAGAGCTGATATTTTGCTAAAAAGTGTTTAATGGTCAAATAGAAAAAAATTATGCATATCAGATTTAAAAGAAAAAAAAATTCTCCCATTTGAGGGACACCCTAATGCATGCACAAAAAATCAAGCGTTTGCAATTATAATATATACATACAAAAATACATGTATATATTTTTTTAATTGCTCAAATTTATAATAATTAAAAGTTAATATCAAGATTTTGGTTTAAAATTTAAAGTATGTTCAGCTATTTTGCATGTGAAGTATCTGAACAAATGGCTTCAGTAATAAAACTTAGATTGAAACTTGGTCCAAACATTAGAATGATGAAAAATTATTCAAGCTTTCTCACTGCTTTCTGTCCTAAAGGAAGTCCATTAAAAATATAAACATTCTTTTTATAAGTTGTTCCAGTATTGGCTTTTTTTTTATGTTGTGTGTTAGAGAAATATTTTGCCCCATAACTCACAATCAGAAAGCAAGCATTCTCTTTTTGTTTGTTTGTTTCTAATTATTGGCAATTGTTTTACAGAAAAGTAATTTGTTCTGCAACGAACATCAAATGCATCATATTTTCTGCTTTAGGGGGCTAATAAGTAAAAATAATCGAAATGAAAATTAGCATACTTTTTTTTTATAAATTCATCTTGCCCCTTTTAAAATGAAATGTGAATAGGTACAAACTAGTAACTTTATATTCCAATTCACAAATTAAAATTTCATAGTACAAATATTAATGAATTCAGCCTTGTGTCAATTGTAGTTTGACAAAGCAAATAATGATGTTTATAACCCCATCCCCTTTCTTTTTGTCTTGACATCTGGTTTCAGGAAAGATTTGATTAGCATTATTAAATCATATGTCTGATATTACCTCCAGTAATTTATTAAAAATTTTGGTACTTTCATATTATTGCATTTGTAGATTACCTATTGTAAGTTAAAGATTATTTAGCAAAGTGAATGCATATATATAATTTGTAATTACACGTACCATTTGAAAATAAATGTTATTTTTTATACTTAAAAGTTATAAATTAATATTTCCTAAATCACTAAAGAAATACATAAAGAAATGGCCTACTAGGAAATATGCTGCATAAACTTTTCGGTGTGGACCCGCACCATCTTGAGTGCAAACATTCAGGTGTGTGCTGGCTTGCTTGGTTTTTTCACTAAAGTCTCTCTCTTCTTCCTCCCAAGTGTCGCCACTTGTCGATGTCCACTGGTTCGTTCTGATTGCAACTGCGCATATTGCTAACAATTTCGATAGACTCATGATTCACTGCATAATGGTTACTTTCGTAATTTGCTAATTTTTTAACGTTATCAAAGTCAATTTTGATGTTATCGTTCTGAAAATATTTTGTTAATGCGGCAGTGATTCTATTGAATTCAATATCAGCTTTATGCTCCTTAATATGGGTTTTTATTTTTGTCATACCTATATAGTACCCTTTACTATTATCATCGGTTTTGTACATTATTTGGTAAATTCTGGCAGTTTCCATTTGGTTAATTTGATCTTTATCACTTCTAATTCTCTGAAAAAAACGCATTAAAAAATTAAACTACATCGAAAATGCTCAAAAAACGAAAAAAAAAAATTTACCGCTGCGATCCCGTATGATAAAGGCGTAGCTATTAAAATTAAAAATGAAGCATCTAAAATAGATATTATTATCCCTATTAAACCAAATCCAAACATTTTTCAAAGAATTAGAAGTGATAAAGACCAAATTAGCCAAATGGAAACTGCCAGAATTTACCAAATAACGTACAAAACCGATGATAATAGTAAAGGGTACTATATAGATATGACAAGAAGAAAAAGAAAAACCTGTATTAAGGAACATAAAGCTGATATTAAATTCAATAGAATCACTACCACATTAACAAAAAATTTTCAGAACATCGAAATTGACTTTGATAACATTAAAAAATTAGCAAATTACGAAAGCTACCATTACGCAGTGAATCATGAGGCCGTAGAGATGTTAGCAATATGCGCAGTTGCAATCAGAATAAACCAACGGATATCGACAAGTGGCGACACCTGTTTGGGAGGGAGAAGAGAAAGACTTTTAGTGCTAGAGCCAAGTAGGCTATTTCTTTATGTATTTCTTTAGTTATTTTTTATGTTCTCTTAATTTTTTTTTTTTTTCCAAAATGAAAACACAAGAAAAGGTTTCAAAAGGCAAAAATCATTAGAAGAAGAAAAAAAAAACATTTTCTGATCTAACCAGAGGTGGTTTGGCAGAAACTTATTGGAGATATAAGATTATAATTTGACTATCTCCTTCTTTGAATAGCCTAAAACCAATTAGTATTTTTCTTTTATGGCAAATGTGAGCACCTCTCACATCATGTGGCTGGCAATGAAAAAGAATCACTTCTGTCTTGATTTTTCGTTTGTCTTACCAGTAGCTGAGAAGTTCTGTTCTCAAAGCTGGTAGATGGGAAATGCCACGGTTTATCCCATGTAGCACTCATTGACCTAAGTGGTGGACATAATTATCAGACACCTATCTAATTTGACAAATAGTGAAAGAAAAGATTCAGAGCTTAAAAATGTTTTATCAAATACGTCAAAAACATGAATTTAATCTGTTATCATATATAATTATTTTATAATAATGATATTTTCATACAATTTAATGGAAAAACTTAAAAACATAATGGACAAAATTATAAGACACCAACTGTTTTTTTCCAAATACAGTGGTCAACATAATTAGCAGACACTAATGGTCCAAAGAAAATCCTTTAACATGGTTATTTAATATTTGGTGGAGCAACCATTGTTTTTTATAGCATGAAAAATGCGATTCAGCATCGAATCTATCAATTGAAACAAAATATCGCAAGACTGTTCTTCCCAAGTCCCAAGCACATTTTATAGCATTCTTTAGGTCTTCGACACATATAAACTGCCTCCCATTTCGGTAAACCGGATGAGCTAAGACCCCCCCCCTCCCACACACACACACACAAGTTTTCGATGGGATTTAAGTCTGGGGAACGAGAAGGCCACAGGAGAACATTGATACTTTGCTCTGGAAGCCACTTTTTTGTTTCGTGTGATGCATGAATCGGCGCATTATCGTGCTGGAAAGTGTAGTTTTTGCCACAAGGAAGTTCACTGTATATGGCTACTTTATCTTTAAGAAGATTCTTATACTTTTCGGAATTCATTCTTGAATGCACAAAAACAATATCCGTTTTCCCTTGAGCCGAAAAACCAGCCCAAACCATTACTGAGTCTCCACCCATTTGGCGTCTCATTAATACATGAGGAGACGTCCATAAATCATGCCAATAATATTGAAACCCGTCAGGACCATCCAGGTTAAACTTTTTTTCATCAGAAAAGAACACAGAGTACCATTTAATTTAGAGGTCCAGGCCATAGTTTGTTTAGCAAAGTTTAGACGCACCATTTTGTGCCGGCTTAGAAGCAGTGGTTTTTTCTTCAATTTTTTATATTTCAACACCCTGCGAATGGTTTTCCTTGAACAATTCAGTTTCAAAGCATTTTTAATGCCTGTAGTGGTCATCTTATTCTGTGTAGCGAGCGAAAGCATATGGCGTCTGTCTCTCGAGGACAAGCAAGGAGTACGTCCAGATCTATTAATCACCGATGCCGATCCATTAATTCCTCTTTTCAAAACATTTCTAATTGCACATCTAGAGCATTTAATAACTTTGAAATATTATTAATTGCAGTACCAGTTCTATTTAATCTCCAAATTTCACTTTCTTTTAATTCTGTACCTTGTGGCATGTTTTTAAATGTGTGAAGTCGGTTATCGCCTGCTTTAGTTAACTGCTGATGTCATAACAGCGTGCAGAAAATTCGCATATTGCACATTATTTAAAAAAAAAAAGCAGGTGTTTTAATTAAAATGTTAGGGTGTCTTATAATTTTGTCCATGGTATTTTTAATTTTTTTTTATTAAACTCTATAAAAATATCATTTCTGTAAACAATTACATGTGATAACAGAATAAATTTATGTTTTTGACGTATTTGATAAAACATTTTCAATCTTTTCTTTCACTATTTGTCAAATTAGATAGGTGTCTTATAATTATGTCCACCACTGTAGTTGCTAGGATATTTTTTTTAAATGTTTTTTTTCCCCAAAAACACATAGATAGAGACACTAGGATTCCTTAGAAATACCCTCCATGGAGGGCACAGTGTGCATACCTACAACCCTTGTGTAGACAACTGGGCCTTACCCAAACACTAATGTTCTTTTGTTTATGTTTTATGAATTGTGTGAAAAATTTTTTGAAGATGATCGGGCGGTAAAGAGCAAAACTGGGAAAATTCATTAGTGGCCAGTGGCCGGTACTGTCAATTTTGTTAGTAGCCACTTTTTTAAGTTAGTGGCCACTTTTTACATGATGAGACTATTTCTTTCAGATTGGAAAAAGCTTTGTCACTATTTTGTGGTATAATAAAATTAACACATGGACAATAGAATTGTAATTTGTAACTTTGCTCTTTTTAAACATCCTAAATTGCATATCCTAAATTAAAATCTGTTTCAAGCTGTAATAATAACAGCAAAAGTTTTTATTTTTTAATTAATTCAGTAGTACTTTTTTTTTTTTTTTTCAAATTTATTTCAATGAAATAACCTGTTATCATTCACAATTCATATTGATATTTTCTAGCAAATGAATCAGCCGATTTATCACCATTACTATAACTTTTACATGGTCATGTGTAAATACAGTTAGCAATTTTATTATTTTTCCTTATTTCGAAAAACACACCTTTTTAAAGGATTTTATTTCACTAGATTTAAAGTATTTCCTTTTAAAAAGCATAGATATAAAAACTTAGCTGCTTAATTAAAAATAATCTACTTAGCTGCCAAATTTGCAGCTTTAACCCTTATCGCTTGTATGTCCCTTCTGAGGGGACATTAGAAAATCGAGCCACACCTTAAGGTGTTCCTCTGCAAATGAAATGTTATTTTTCTAAAACGTGTAACTACAGGCTACCTTTCGGCTACCGGAAAATTTTAACAGAAAGATTTATTTTATTTAATGATGAAGTAAAATAAAACAAATTATTACAATTTTTCGGTAGCTAAAAGGTAGTAAATTGAAAACTATATGTGTGATGTTTTAAAGGAAAGCCAAAAGGTGTGTCTTACGGAAAACATGCTGAGCGCAAAGGGTTAAAAATAGGGAGATTTCTACTTGAAAATAAAAAGGAAAAATGAAGCTTTCTACCCTAAAGAAAGCAAAAACGAAAATTTTTGGAAAATACACATTTAAGCCAAATCAAATTTTGATGCACACATTTGCCAAATAGCTTAAATGGGTTAAATATACACTAAATACTATGGAGAAAATAATAATGGAAAAAGATCGTGCTTTGCAGGACATCTGATCGTTGATTGCTAATTGAAAATGGAGAGAGGGGGCGGGGGAGTAAAAAAATACATGAATGAGAGTAATTCTACCTCTTTATAGGTTCTAGAATCCAGTTAGACAAGTTTAAAATGAATATTTAAATTTATGTTATGGATAGAGAAAGATTGGAAATCACAAGGCATCAGTGGAGTATGGGATTGCCAATCGTTAGTGGAGGGGAAATGGGGGGGGGATTACAAAAATTATGAGTAAACGATATTAAACAGTTCTACTTCTTTATAGATTCTGGAATCTAATACAGGAAGTTTAAAATAGATATTTTATATTTATGCAGCAAATGGAGAAAGATTAGAAAATTATAAAACTTTCTGTAAGCTGTGTGATCACCGATCGTTAGGTAGAGGGAAAGGGGGTCCAAAAATTTATATGAGTGAGAGATATTAAACAATTCTACTTCTTTATAGGTTGTAGAATATAATAAAACAAATTTAAAACGAACATTGACATTTATGCCATGGATGGAGAAAGATTGGAAATCACAAGGCTTTGTTTGCAAATCATTGCTTAATTTTTTTAAACTTTTAATGATCACAAAAGTGGCGACTTTAGTGGCTATCAATGCATAATTTTTAATCGCCATTTTTTTTTATTTAGTCGCCATGTGGCCGGTTGTGACCGTTAATTCTGCCCTTTATCGGGCGGAAAGAAAAAAGTGGCTTGTTCGTAATATATTTTTAGTCGCCACATGGAGAGTGAATTTTTTCCAGATATACAACCTATCACTTGAAATCTTTCCAAATTAAGTTTAGTTTTTTTCTTTTAAACATAGGTTTATATATATATATATATATTTTTTTTTTTTTTTTTTGCAATATTTTAAGGATAAGAGAGGTAAATAATATATTTGAAATTAATTTAAAAATACATATATATATATTTCTAAAAAAATTCTTTTTTTCCAATCTGTGATTAGAAAAAGTGTTAGTTGTTAAAGAAATTACCCTGATTTTCTGCTGACAGTACATTATCTGCTAATAAAAATTTCATTCTATTAAAAAAAAAAAAAAAAATTGTAAAATCTGCAAGTGAAAGAGCTAACATGTCATAGCTGTCAATTATTTCTGTTTTTGAATACTAGTATTTTTTATCTTACTAAATTATGGAAAACTGCTACAAAAGCTAATTAAATTTTTTTCTGAAAAGTATTGGTATCCAAATTAGAACGGTTGACAGCTATCTCAGATGATCCGCAGGAACTTGGGATTGGGATCTTTCTCTTGCTGGCTCTGCAAGGAACTATCATTATCATATGAAGGATGCAAATGCAAAAAACAATCCAGTGTAAAAAAAAAAAAAAAAATGTTTCTATATGATAATAATAATAGCTGTTATAGTTAATATGCTTCTATTGGGAGAAAAAAAATATATAAATATGTAAGATGTTGAAAATTTAGAATTAAGGGCCCTCTTCACTCACCGCCGCCGGAAGCCGAAGCTAATGTTATTCTATGGGAAATTTTTCTTTACAAATACCTTATTAACTAATACATATTTTTAAATTCTGTCTTCACATTCTGAAAATTCCCAGCCGTTAAATTGACGCACCTTTTTAAAAAAATTATTATATTAAAAAAATACATTTTTAAAAAAGGTCCGTCAATGTAACAATTGAGAATTTTCTGAATGTGAAAACAGAATTTAAAAATATGTATTAGTTAATAAGTTATTTGTAAAGAAAATTTTCCCATAGAATAACATTGGCTTGGGTTTCCGGCGACGGTAAGTGAAGAGGGCCGTTAAGGCACATTTAATTGCATGATAAGAGTAAATCCTGAGCTTATGTACAATAAAAAATACATTAAACTCAATTAATGTAGAAAATAATAATAATAATAATAATTATTATTATTTTAAAGAATTTACTAAAACTTATTCTTAGTTAAAGTACACATTAAAATTCAAAATCTTTAAAACTAGAGTTTTTTTTTTCTTTTCCTTTGTTTTAACACGGCTTTCATAAGATCTACCAAGCTTTTATTATTTACAATGATGGTGAAATGTGCTAAACTAAGTTTATTTATAAAAAATGTAGTGTATTTTGCACTATAAGAAAAATTAATTTTTTTAAACATATAATATGTATACTATTATTTGCACAAAAATAGGGTATTTAGCTTTTTGATAGATGAGTTATTGCTTATGTCTCTAATTTTTATTTTATTTTGTCAGAGTCCTCTCAACCTTGTATTACCTAAACGTTATTTGTTTACTTCACCTGCCTGTGCGAAAGCTCAGGCTGGACGATTCAAACGTACCAGGGATCGTAGTAAAGCTCTAACCTATGAACAGTTCAATGCACCTTATCAGATACATCACAGAAAATCTTGGAACAGTTGGAATACAAGTATGTAGTTTACCTTTTTCATTTTTTTTTCTATGCATTCTTCGAAGGCGAATTATATTAATTATTAATTTACTTTTGCTTGTCATAATTTAGGAAATCCTAATATATAGTAATTACCCAAACAAAAATTTACATATTTTAATATTTGATTAGCAAACATACTTCCAGTAAGTTTATTACGAAATTTACCCATAAATCACATTGTTTAAATTAATTACATAATTAAGTGTATTTTTGTATACAAAAGAGCTTGCCCTTTTTGCAGTTATGTTGAAACTACTTTTCTAAAGATTTAAAATTTTGTATTTATTTATATTTATTTATTTTAATTACCTGTTTCAGTCTCAGGATTAAACTGTATTTTGCAGATGATTGAGTACTAACAGCTTGAAACGACTGACAGAATGTCAAATTGAAGTTATATTTTTTGTGCTAAAATGTCATTAGAATTTAATAAATATAATTTCATTTTGCCATTTACATATATGTGAATGAAATATGAAAAACACCAAATATGTGAGGTGCCCCCGGTGTCGGGTTTAAACTCATATTGCATTCTCGGTCTAGCCATTCAAAGTTTTCCATTGTTTTTTTTTCCAAAATACTCTGGAATTAATTGGTTAGAAAAATTCAATAACATGTTTTTTGTAGCCGTATCTGTATTTTTGAAAGTTTAAATATATCACCCTTTCCCTTCTCCTTTACAATAATTTTACAGCTTTGAAATTATACACATTCAGTATTTTGTCATATAAAAAGTCTCTACGATTTCGATATCAGTCAAATGCAATATAAACATAATAAAACTTTAAACAGTTTTTGAATTTTTAAGTTCTGGGTAATAGCTCCTTTATTGTATTTGAAATTAAATTACTGTTTTTTTTTTTTTTTTTTTTTGCCTTGAAGTAAACCTCCTCCCATGGCCAAGAGATTTTGCTGTCAAAGCTGACTGATGGAAAATGTTGGGTTTGAAACCAGGTCATGCTTGTTGGCATAGCTGTTAGAGATTGTTCTGTACTTCCCTCCAAAACTTTCATGAATATAGGCTAGGAACCCTTAGAAAGACCTTCTGTGGGAGGCATATCCTCCAGGCCGAGGTCCCACATGTAATAAGTTTAATCCACACACCAGAAAACTTTGATATAATAAGTACCATATATTTTATATATAAAAAATCATTTAAATAATTATATTAGACTAGTAAATTTTTATATAACATTGAATAAACAGGAATGTTGAAAATGTCGTGTGTTGTTTATTTTGAGCCCATTTATGAACATTTAGTTTTTAAAAGAGTAGAGTTGAGTTTAAGATTTTTAAAGAGTAATCTTAATCTGTAGTGGTTTTGTTCAAAAGTTGTGCAGATTATAGGTCACTGCTTTTCTTACATTTTTCTTTTACAGATACAAAGTGAATTATTTGTATTAATGCATAAATAGACATTAAAATGTAAAATTGATTTCTAATAAATTTCAGAATAAAATATTCTTTCAATATTATTAAAACTAATGAATCATATGAAAGCAAATAATTTAAGCATACTCAAATAATACATATAATTATTATTTGATTGCAATTTATTATAAAATATAAACAGATATATTTATTTTGAAAATATAAGTGCAGAAATGAATATTTAACATTGATTACTTTTGTTTTTGTTAAACATTGATGTAATTGTGGTTTGTTTTAAATTTTTATGTACTTTAACAATGTTTTTTTGCCTGCGCTAGTCTATAAGAATTACAAGATAAAAAATGTGAAAAATCTCATTCCCCCCCCCCCCCCTATCCTCCAATTTTGTTATATTTATAATTCTGATTTTTTAGAGATTTTTTTTCCCATACCCTACTTCTGTAGGTAATGGAAGTATTGTATTTGATCCAAAATTTTTATATCAAGTTTTCACCTTGTTTACACATTTTAAGGCCTCCTGAGTCCAAAAAAGTAGTTTTTGGCAATTGGTCCATGTGTGAGAGTGTGTGTGTGTGTATGTAAGTATGTATGTGGGGAATTTACTCGCTATCATATCTCCAAAACTAATAAAGATAGAAATACAATACGAAACTTCAAAATTGATACAGGTCTGGTCTACAGATGAAAAATAGCTCTAACGATGTTCTTCAAAGTTGCTATATAAACATTCTATTAGATGTTCCTTCGAATGATATATTTGGTTAGTTCAGGAAAATTGATAGGCATTCTGTATAAAATAGCTGAATTTCATGTCTTACAAGTGCATTCCTTTAAAAATGGCTGTACAGATTTTTTTCAAACTTGTCATATTAACTCTCTTTTAAATATCCTTTTTCATGTAATTATTGTTTTCTAGTCAATAACTGAGTATGCCAAGTTTTGGTGAAAGTTGGTATCTCAAAAATGGCTCTTACAATTTTCTTGAAAATTGTTACATAAATCGGTTTTAAATATCCTTTCTCATGTATTACATGGTTATTACAGAAAAATTAACAGTTATCCTGCTTAGGTAAGTTAATTTTAGATCTCGGAAATTGGTGTTTAAAAAAATAACTCTACCACTTTCTTTTTCTTTTTTTTTTAACTTGCTGTGTAAACTTTGTTTTATATGTCTTTATGCACGTATTAAGTTTCTCATACTGGAATAATTTTAGCTTTCTACTTCGTTAGGTCAATTTTATGTCTTCTAGTCATATTATCTATAAAAAAATGCATGTAATAGGTGTAATAGTGGGTAATGGAAGTCGTGTGGTGGTTTCACAGCAGATTTTTTTTTTTTTTTTTTAATGTTGCATAAGAATCATTAAGCACATAAAAATTACATTTTGTGTAACAGAGACACAAATATTCCATATCTATTGCATCATCACATAAATTATACTTGCAGTTTAATTTGTGGTTAAAAGCAAAAATTAAGCTAAAAATTCAGTTAAAAATACTAAAAAAGAAAAAAAAAAGTAAAAATGTGTAAAAAGTTGCTTTTTTTTTTTTTTTAAAGCTGTAAATTCTATGTTTACATTAAAAAATCACGAATTTATGGTAGTTGTCTGTATTAATATTTATTTTAATTTTAATTAATTTTATGATTGTTTCATAGTGCAAGTTTTTTATTTTATTTTTTTTAAGACTTTTTTTTAACTTACATTCTCTATCATAAACCGTCTGCCGAATCCAGGTTAAAAATGGAAAAAGGGGAAAATAAATTAGAAATATCAGTCCTATCATGACAAATTCGGTACCAAATGAAAGGGGCAATTCTTCTGAATCCAGGGGTGCAAACAGTTTTTCAACACAACAATTAGATTTTTTTTAAATAACTAAAGAATGAAATTTAGGTGGAAACACTTCATTTTAATTCCTTGCAGTCATTTTAAAAAGTACATGGCTCATTACAAATTTGGTACCAAATGAAAGGGTGATTTTTCTGAACCCCGGGGTGCATACAATTTTTCAAAATGACAGATTTTTTAAAATTAATTAAGTACAAAATTTAGGTGGCAACATTTCATTTTAAACTTTTCATACTTTTTAGTGCGAATCAAGTTGATAGAAAAAGTCTTTAATTTAAAATTTTGTTTAATATTTTATTTCTTGTTTAAACTTTAAACACATATATTTTTATTTATTTATTTTTTAGGTAACCTGATTGATGGAATTAGGCGATCTGAAACTACAGTGGAAGATCTTTTTATTCGTAAATTTATGTTTGGAACATGGCATAGGTTATTTTTATCTGAAGTAATCATTAAAAGACGCCATAATTTAATTGTAATTGCTGGAATAATTGTCCAGAATATTCAAGTAAGGAAGCTCTATTTCCTTATTGGTTATACTGAAGAAATGTTAAGTTACATTTTTAAATGCCCTGTTAAGTTAGAATTGCAAAGTACCCCTGACAAAACTGATGTTGTTTTCAAGTATGTGTAAATTGAAATTACTGTCAATTTGTTTTTCCACTTGGATTTCAGCTGTATGATATCTGCACATCAAATAAGTAATGTATAAATACATATACTTCTAATAAATAATTTTGCTGTTAAGAAATTTTGGGAAGTTGATTTAGTATTATTTTACTTTCTAGTATATTTTACATAACTGAGATACTTTTCTTTTACTGAAGTAGACCTGAAAATTAAGTCTTTTAATGTTGAATTGAAAAATAAAATGTGATATTTTTTCAGCAGCTCACAGAAGAGTGGGATATCATTTCATTCCTGTTTGACTTTATACTAAATTACCAAAATGCATGCTGTTAATTCAGTCATTTAATAAAATTTTATGCTCATGAATGTAAAGGGTAAAAAAAAAAAAAAAAAAGTGGCAAGTTGCATAATGTTTTAAGTTGACACTTTATTTTATTTAGCTGCCATATGGTGAGTAAAAATTTTCAGGTCTGTTTTTAAATACTAAAAAATTGAAATTATCTCTAAAGAATGTTCATCAACAATTTATTAATACTTGTATAAAACAATGAACAAGAAACAAAAATTCACGTTTGGATTTAATTTTCACCTCTAACTGAAAATTATGTACATGTCTTTAAAATACAGTCACTGAATAACAGCATTGAAATAATTTGACAAATCATATATACACATGTAATATATATCAGAGTTACCCCTAAGTTTGAAATAAGACAGAGTACTAGTACCTAGGAAAACTCAGGTGCCACTAATAAAAGAGGGTACATTTGTGATGATGTAGCAAGAAGCGTATTTTACTTTGTGAGAAAAACAGGCATTAATATTACCAAAAAAAAAATATGTCTATAAATGCACTCCTTAACAAATTATTGCTGCCACTATAATTGGCACCTTTGTTTATTCATTTATGAATAATGTTTTGTTTCTTTGTTGCAGTTGGAGGTTGTAGAAATTTGTCATAGTATTTAAAAGTAATACAATTAGAGCACTATTTTAGGCAAGGAGGGTGCAGCATCAAATATAAGAATAGAATACGTAAAGAACTTCTTACTTAATTGCTTCTTTCAAGGCAGCTGTTTTTGCTTTTTACTTTCTTCTATATGTAATATAGAGAAAGTATTGGATTCGCGAAAATTTTCGAAGTCCACTTTTTGATGGATTTACATGTTTTGGGATATGGAGAACACGAATTAATAGTTTTTAGAAAATGTCTGTCTGTCTGTCTGTCTGTATCATTTTTTTGTGGACGCTGTATCTCACGAACCAATGAATGAAATTTAACCAAACTTGGTATTTAGTTGCACCCTGACATAAACTGGTGCTGATTAGATTTTGGGATCACTCGCTCAATAGGTGGCGTTGTGATCGCATTTTATGCAAATTTTTAACATGGCAGCATAGGACAAAATTCCGTATAAATGGGCATAAAGAGAGTTATTTTACACTTGTGATTGTAAAATTAATATGAATTATTGATAATAGTAGTAGTTAGCTAGGAAAAAAATTTTGTGCATGGGGGGGCATCGGTTCCCCCCCTGGGGGGGAAAATCCCCCCCCCCCTGGGGAAGTAAATTTTCAAGATGGGTATCTTTCGAAAGGTCTCGTTGATAATAGTAATAGTTAACTTGGAAAAAATTTTTGTGCATGTGGGGGCATCGGTTGCCCCCCCACCGGGGGGGGAAGTTTCCACCCGGGGGGGCAAAATTTCAAGATGGGTATCTTTCGAAAGATCTCGTCAATACCTTTAAAACGAATGGTTGAACGATAAATCTGTGATAATTTAAACCAAAGTTATCGATTTTTTTTACTTTTAACAAAAAAAAAACCGAAAAATATCGCAATTTTTTTTTTTTTTTTTTTTTTTTTTTTAACGAAATTTAACCAAACTTGGTATTTAGTTGGTCCCCGACATAAACTGGTGCTGATTATGTTTGGGGATCAATAGCTCAACAGGTGGTGCTGTGATAGCATTTTATCTAAATTTTTAACATGGCAGCATAGGACAAAAATTCGTATAAATGTGCATAATTAGAGTTGTTTTAAACTTGTGATTGTAAAATTAATATGAATTATTGATAATTGTAGTATGTAACTAGGAAAAAAATTTTCTGCATGGGGGGGGCATCGCTTCCCCCCCCCTAGGGGGGAAATACCCCCCCAGGGGGGGTAAATTTTCACATTGGGTATCTTTCGAAAGATCAGGTTGATAATAGTAGTAGTTAACTAGGAAAAAATTTTTGTGCATGTGGGGGCATCGGTTGCCCCCCCACCGGGGGTGGAAGTTCCCACCCGGGGGGGCAAAATTTCAAGATGGGTATCTTTCGAAAGATCTCGTCAATACCTTTAAAACGAATGGTTGAACGATAAATCTGTGATAATTTAAACCAAAGTTATCGATTTTTTTTACTTTTAACAAAAAAAAACTTAGAAAAATATCGCAATTTTTTTTTTTTTTTTTTTTTTTTTAACGAAATTTAACCAAACTTGGTATTTAGTTGGTCCCCGACATAAACTGGTGCTGATTATGTTTGGGGATCAATAGCTCAACAGGTGGTGCTGTGATAGCATTTTATCTAAATTTTTAACATGGCAGCATAGGACAAAAATTCGTATAAATGTGCATAATTACAGTTGTTTTAAACTTGTGATTGTAAAATTAATATGAATTATTGATAATAGTAGTATGTAACTAGGAAAAAAATTTTCTGCATGGGGGGGCATCGCTTCCCCCCCTGGGGGGGAAGTACCCCCCCGGGGGGGATAAATTTTCAAGATGGGTATCTTTCGAAAGGTCTCGTCAATACCTTTAAAACGAATGGTTGAACTATAAATCTGTGATAATTTAAAACAAAGTTATCGATTTTTTTCACTTTTAACAAAAAAAAAAAAACTTTTTTTTTTTTTTTTTATTGTTACTCATTGAATATGTATAGGTAAATATAGAAGAAAGTCTTGTGGTGGCCACAACATACTAGTTTTAGTTAAGTTTCTTGCCAAATTATAATCACTTTAAAATTACTTCATGACTCTTTAAAAAAAAACACTATAATTTAATGAAATTATATACAATTAAGTTTAGGCTAATTACACTACTTAGCATGAAAATTGCCCCCCGACACCATTTTAGCATATTCGTATGTAAAATTACCTCCTGAATCCGAATCTGGCCACCATCTTGCCTCATCACCCACAATTTTCTTGATATGACTCCTCCTCCATTTTTATCATTGTTTGATAATTTTATACCCATCAGTTTGATTTTGAGAGGAACGATGATTATTTTAACTGTTAAATATCTTCTGACCTGAGGAGCTACAGAGGTAGAAAGTTCTAAAACATGACGAACATTTGTAGTAAGGAGGATATTTGAGAGGATTGGTACTCAGAAAATAAAAAAATAAAAACAATCAGTTTGTTTCTTTTTTTTTTTTTTTTTTTTTTTTCCCGCAATATTTCTCTTATTTTATATTCCAGCTTCCAGTTTGCCATTTTCTTACCAAAACACCCCAAATAATATAAATTATACAGTGAATTTTTTTTCAAAATGTTGCTGAGTGGATTAAAGGTCTCAAAGTCCTCGCAAGAAAGTTTGACTGATTCACTGTACGACGTTTGCTTTGAATAACTCCCACGTTAAATGTTTTGGGCAGTAAAACATGAACAGTAAAATCTCCTGCTTTGACACATGTTAAAGGTCATTGCTCTTATCATTGTAGTCGTCGGTCGTTAGATACCTTTAGCACACATTTTGCGATAAGAGAGTGAACTTTATTGTGTTCTCGATGGTGGTGATATTGTGTGGTGGTCTTTAACATGTGTCAAAGGAGGATATTTTACTGTTCATGTTTTACTGCCCAAAACATTTAACATGGGAGTTATTGAAAGCAAACGTAGTACAGTGAATCAGTCAAACTTTCTTGCGAGGGCTATGAGACCTTTACTCCATTCACCAAGACTTTGAAAAAATTTTCACTGTATAATTTTTGATGACAATAAAATATACAAGTATTTTCAGGCACTTTTCTTATCAGGGGCATATTTTGGGGGAAAACAAAACAATCTGTATACATAAAACACTATCGTGTGCGGCACACGATTTAGCCTAATTTGTGTGACGTCCAGTAACAACAATTAATCTTTTAAATATTTAAAAATATGTAAATAATCTGGTGTGTCACTCATACAAATTTCCCTTACCTTGCATTTTAATAATACAAACACAGATTTTTGCAGTTATTTGTTTTTAAGTTATGATGATAACAGGTATACATATATACCAATCGCTAAAAATTGGACTTTCCTATTCAGGGCACCTCAAAATATGGTATTAAAAAAAATAAAGGTGAAAATAGAATTTTGATAAATACGTTTTTTATGTTATGGGCATGAAAAATTAATTTTCCTTCCTAAGAATTATTCGTCGGCATAGTAAAATGTAGAAAATTAACATACTTTTATTATTAACTTGACATCATATATGTAACAGAATCTTGCCATTCAATTTTCAGATGCATCTGGTCGTCCAATTGACCATAAATTTTGTGCACGGCTTCATAATTAATAACAAAACTATATAAAAGTGTTTTCTGGCACTTTTACTATCAGGGGCAGGTACCAGGCGGCACCAGGGCAAACAAAAAAATCTATATAACGGGTGTACCAGAATAAAATAGACTGATATAAATTGATGTATAACTAAATTTATTCAAGTGAAACCCAACTTGGTTTTACACATAAACAATATAGATAGAATAATAAACAAAATACAACATATTAATTTATGTAAATAATCCCCGTTGCTGTTTGCTATTTGATGTAAGCGTCTGGTCCTGGTCCAACTTAGACAACTTTCCATTATTACGTCCTTTCTTATTCTCTTTACAGCTCGTTTTAGTTCTGAAATCAGTATTTTATAACATTTTATTTTATCTCAGTTCATCTGTTGTACAAATTCATCTTAAATCGAGTAGTCCAGTGGATTTACATCCTTTTTTCATCAGAAAAAAGGATTCTCTTAGTCTAACCTTTTCTGAAATTGTGTCGCACCTAATTAGCGAATTTGATTCTTTTCTGCTTTTGGGTTTCTATGAGTTTATGTTGTATTCGATTTTTGTAAGGTCTTAATACAATGTCATTTTTAAGTATTCGCTGTACAGATGGTTTTGATACTTCCAGTTCCCTAGCAAGTTTCCTTATGGATATGCTCTTCTTACGTGTCAAACGACTCTTCACTTTTTGAATCAGATTTTTGGTGCGGACAATGCATGGACAGCCTGGCGGATGAGATGCTTTAATATTGCCACTCTTTCTAATCATATTACACCACTTAAAAACAGTGGCACAACTTAAAACACCTTTCAAATCATGAAATAATTTGCTTCAGGATTCTCCACTTTTGAACTTGGAAAGTACTTCTTTGCTCTTCATACTATCCTGTAGTTGCAATGTAATTTTTGCTTTTGAGTTGTTGCCCAGATTTTACCAATGTAATTGGGAATCTATAAAAAACGTATATGTCTATATATAATATAAAATTTCTATGCATACATACAAATAGTAATAGTCTATTTTATTCTGGTACACCCGTTACATATATATATATATAACGCTATCGTATGTGGCACACAATTTCACATTTTTTGTATAACATCGAGTGGGAAAAATTCAAATTTTTTAAAAGACATAGAAGTATGTAAATAATCTGGTGTGTAACTCACACGACTTTCTCTTACCCTGCATTTGAGCACTATAAATATAGATTTATGCAGTCATTTGTTTTTAAGTTATGTTAATAACAGTTATTCATATAGATCAATCACTAAAATTTGAACTTTCATATTGAGAACACCTCAAAGCACAAAAAACCAAAAGTGAAAATAGAATTTCAAAGAAATAATTTATTTACAGTATGGGTATGAAAAATTAATTCTCCTTCTTGAGCAGTGTTCATCAACAAAGTAAAATGTAACAAAGTACATTCACCAATTGCATTTAACAGAAAACAGCGTTTAGGGTAACTTTGAGTATCCTTGTATATTGTCTATAAACTATATGCACATCATATTGTGTACTTTAATTTAGTTTTATATTAATAACACCTGACACAAAATGAAATACACTTCCAGATATTTCTAAGTATAGTTCCAATATATCCAAATACTTATGGTAGCCCTGTAAACAAATGCTGAATGATTTCCTTATCACAATCTGCGCAAAAGAATGTTTTATGCATATAAAAAAATGTGTGCATTCCATTTTGCTTAAAGCAGCGTATAGATGTTACATTGTACTAAACAGAAATTTGCTCCATCAACATAATATATTTTAATTGTCTTTTATGTCTCTTGTACGCAAACCATTCCCATGATCTCAACAAAAAGTTTAGTGTACCATCAATATATGTTACAGATTTAAAATACCATGTTTGGATTTCTGCTGCTATTTGTTTTTTGGGATATGCTGATAACAGACACACAAACACACATACAGATCAACTGCTAAAAATGTTATTTTCGTATCTTGAGGACCTCAAAACATGTGATTTTTACAAAAACTCAATTTTGAAAATTTGATCCAAAACAATATTTTCTTTACCATATTAGGTAAGAGAAAGTAATATCACTGAGATTATTGGGCCACTCTTTCGACGAAATTAAGTGTATTATATGGACATTCCAACAGTCCGTGTCGATTTTGCTCCATACAGTGTGAATGTAATTAAACAAACCAACAGAGATACCTTTTTTTTGCTAAATACTGCTATGGTACATCTGAAAGACAAATGTTAAAAATATTTTTGAGTTGGGCATCTACCATACCACAGTAGATTATGTGGTTATATATTTTGGATCCTGTCTCTTTACTGCTGGCCAAGCTTACGAGGTGAGCAGTTGCGTAAAGCACTGAATGTTCCTCAAATAGAACTTGGCAGCTCAAAATTAGCAGTAAATGTTGGTGTATTGGGAACACAATGCATGAAACGGCTAAATTGTGAAGACATGATTGAAATTTTTTTGAACTACACCCATTGCCATATTAAAATTATAAAAACATAAGTGTCATAACTTATAGGTTCAGTTTTGCATTAATAATAAAAGAGTAGAAACATTAAAATTTATTAAAATAAAAAGATTGAAGTGTCATTACTTATAGAATTATTTTTATTTCAGACTAAAATAAATGATATTTTAATGATGAAATGCACAGATTTGAATGTTATTAGTTGTAGGTTAAATTTTTCTTTAAGACTAAGAAATGTAAAATAAAATTATAATTTAAAAAAACTAAAGAACACGCTTTTATTGAAATGTGAACTAAAAAGAACAAAATAATTTTAAATGTAAATTTTTTATTGGATAGTGCTAAGACGTCCCACAAATGAATTTAACCTAATCCTTGAAATAAGCTTCAAATTGGAATAAAATATTTATAAAAATGCAGATAAATATAACGTACTTCCAAAGAAAAAAGTGTGGGGTGCTCTTTCTTACATTCTCATAATTACTCTATAAATAGACACAATCCAAAATTTACAACAACTGAAGCCGAGCACCCCACGCTTTTATTATTCAAAGAGATATAGTCTTGCTAAATCTCCTATTCCTGTTGAACTTTGAAGCTTAAATGCACAGTTTTGCATACCTGTAGAGCAGTAGTTTGGACTAGAGTATACAATTTCGGCAGTAGATGATGCCACTATAAAAATATAGACCTTTTGTTAGGACAGATTGTTAGATACGACTGTGTGTTTGGCTGATTAGTTTTGATTAAAAAGTAAGAAAAACTATAAATAATCATATATATATATATATATATATATGTGTGTGTGTGTGTGTGTGTGTGTGTGTGTTTTTAAATAAAGTAATTTTTAATTTAATTTAGAAATTTATTTATTTCAGAAAATTATGGAGTGGAAGGCTGATTTTTTATACTAATTATGTGAAAAATACCAGAGTCGGGAATTAAACCCGGGCCTTCTGCTTTACGTGTGGATGCTCAAACCATCGAGCTATGTGACTCGGTGACTTTGCCAATGTATGTGATGTGAGAAATGCCTAGCTGGTAATCAGCCAGGGTAGCTCCTGGTATTTTTCACATAGTCGGTATAAAAAATCAGCCTTCCACTCCATAATTTTCTGAAAGTAATTTTTGTTGTTTAGTGTATTCATTTAAACTTCATAATCTGTTTTCAAATATGAAATAAATGATAAATGTACAATTTTATAGATATGCAGTCGTTAAATATTGTCAATAAAATGACACATCATATTTAATATGAAGAAGTATTTTTTTTAAATTATTATTGTTGTTTAGTCTTAGTTTACAAATAATTACTGAGAAGATATTGGCATTTCTAGAAAAATATGCTTTTTGATAGTAGATCAAAGATGATACTTGCAGACCAATATCTTCTCATGTTCACTGGTCCTTAAAACAGTGACATTTTTAAGTCAACTCTAATACTGGCTTTTACACTATACTAAAATGAAAATTATTTTACATTCAGATTAAAAATGTAATAAAGTATTTGAAGAACCTCTTCCAGCTATTTATAATTAATCTTCATACTTTATAAAGTCTTACTGTGATTAAAAAAAAAAAAAAAAAAAAAACTCAGAGGAATAAAGGATGCTTGTCCTCTAGAATTCTGCTATTTTTACTTTCTTCTATATGTAATATAGAGAAAGTATTGGATTCGCGAAAATTTTCGAAGTCCACTTTTTGATGGATTTACATGTTTTGAGATATGGAGAACACGAATTAATAGTTTTTAGAAAATGTCTGTCTGTCTGTCTGTATCATTTTTTTGTGGACGCTGTATCTCACGAACCAATGAATGAAATTTAACCAAACTTGGTATTTAGTTGCACCCTGACATAAACTGGTGCTGATTAGATTTTGGGATCAATCGCTCAATAGGTGGCGTTGTGATCGCATTTTATGCAAATTTTTAACATGGCAGTATAGGACAAAATTCCGTATAAATGGGCATAAAGAGAGTTATTTTACACTTGTGATTGTAAAATTAATATGAATTATTGATAATAGTAGTAGTTAGCTAGGAAAAAAAATTTGTGCATGGGGGAGGCATCTGTTCCCCCCCCCCCCGGGGGGAAAAATCCCCCCCCGGGGAAGTAAATTTTCAAGATGGGTATCTTTCGAAAGGTCTCGTTGATAATAGTAATAGTTAACTTGGAAAAAATTTTTGTGCATGTGGGGGCATCAGTTGCCCCCCCGATGGGTATCTTTCGAAAGATCTCGTCAATACCTTTAAAACGAATGGTTGAACGATAAATCTGTGATAATTTAAACCAAAGTTATCGATTTTTTTTTACTTTTAACAAAAAAAAACTTAGAAAAATATCGCAATTTTTTTTTTTTTTTTTTTTAACGAAATTTAACCAAACTTGGTATTTAGTTGGTCCCCGACATAAACTGGTGCTGATTATGTTTGGGGATCAATAGCTCAACAGGTGGCGCTGTGATAGCATTTTATCTAAATTTTTAACATGGCAGCATAGGACAAAAATTCGTATAAATGTGCATAATTAGAGTTGTTTTAAACTTGTGATTGTAAAATTAATATGAATTATTGATAATAGTAGTATGTAACTAGGAAAAAAATTTTCTGCATGGGGGGGCATCGCTTCCCCCCCTCGGGGGGAAGTACCCCCCCGGGGGGATAAATTTTCAAGATGGGTATCTTTCGAAAGGTCTCGTCAATACCTTTAAAACGAATGGTTGAACTATAAATCTGTGATAATTTAAAACAAAGTTATCGATTTTTTTCACTTTTAACAAAAAAAAAAAGAAAAAAAAACTTAGAAAAAAAAAATTGTACTTTTTTTTTTTTTTTTTTTAAATATTGTTACTGATTGGATATGTATAGGTAAATATAGAAGAAAGTCTTGTGGTGGCCACAACATACTAGTTCATTGATAAATTTAATAATTTTATACATCTGTTTCTTATCTATATAAATAAAGAGATGTGTCTGTGCTCACACTACCGATTACAGAGCTACAAAACTTAGGCTATGGGTACCTGCGACCCTGTAAGTATGTACCTCAAGATTTTTTTCAAATTTCGAATTTGAACTTTTTAAATTAATTTTTTTTTTTTTCAATTTTAAATGTTGGCTTTTATGTTTTATTTTTCATGAATTTATTCTTCCATTGTAATCATCTGTGTATCTTAGCAACGGCTATTACGCAATTCATTTTTATCTAATACATTTATTTGAAGGCAAAATCTTTCTCTTTTTAATTTATTATGTTTATTGAAAAATAAGAAGGCAATGCAGTAGAAAAAATCAACTATATTAAATTTAAAAACTTATTTATAACAGTTTTTTTATGCATATTTTTTATAATACAACAACTTTTTATTTGTCATTTTTTAAATTAATTCCTTTAAAAAAAAATTTTCTTTTCTCTCTTTTTTTTTTATTTATTGTATTTATCAGGAAAAAATGGTAGTATTTAGTAGAAACGATTAAACTGATTAAAATTTATTTGTTTTTATGCATTTAATTCCTTTTAAAAGAAAATATACTTTTTATTTCATTTATTATATTGCTCAGAATGATATGATAATATAGTGGAAATAGCGGGGGCTATAAAATACATGGTTCAAAAACTAAAATATTTAATAGATGTTGAGATACAGTCATCTTTAAAATTGTATTTTTTAAATAATAGCAGATCCAGGTGTCGTCAATAATTACCCAAAATTAAGTAACCGGGAAAGACATTTCTGCAGGCAGTGGAAACCTGGACCCGCAATAGTGTAGGTACCCAAAGCGAGGTTTAGAGCAATTTCAATATATATATTTTTTAGTTTTTATTTATGATGGGATGTAAGAAATGAATACTAATCCAATTATTTTGAAAATTAATTTAAATATAGTGACCAGCGAAGCGGGCATAGCCTGCTAGTAGATATATGAAATAGTGTGTGTAGTATGGTGATTGAAGTACTCTGCTTACATAGTATTTGAATAAAAATATATGCATAGGACCTACATGATTTTTTTCATATACATGCATATATGAGTTTTTTTTTTTTTTATGTATTTACAAATTTAGAGGAACCCTGGATCTGAAAACCATGTTTTTAGCAGTTGGTCTGTATGTCTATTATCAATATAACTCAAAACAACAAAAAGTTCAAACTTTGTATTCTAAATCTTTGTCACATGAGAATATCACGTGAAACTTTTCATTGAAATCAAAGAAATAGTTCATGTACAGGGATATTCAAAATTACTCAACTATATTACACCTATGGATGAAATTTCTTGTTGGTATATTTTAACTGCACTAAACAAAATAAAATAATTTTTTTAAATGCAAAAGCTTACTTTATATAGAATATAGTATGAAAATAATTCACCATTTATTTACAGGGTCACTCAAAAGAACTGAGATGTTTTAAATTCTTCATCTGGAAATCCCTTGACATACATTTCAAATGGTGTCATATGTTTCTCTTACTGCACTAAATTTAAGTACACTGTATGATATTATGTATAATACAGGTTCATTCAAAAATAAACAAATAGATCTTTTTCTGTTGGATATAATTGATGAAAATTCTTTACCAAATAGCCTGTTCAAGGAAATCAAATTATTTAAAGATGCTTATTTTTTTCTCTTACTCATATGGTAGTCAAAATGTTATTTAAGGCCATTTTTGTATGCTGAGTTTTTTTTACTATAAGTGTGAATTTTGAAGTGCCCTGAATACAGAGATGAAGCTTTTAGCGGATGGTTTGTGTGCCTGTTAACAACATAACTTGAAATAAATAAAGAGTTCAAATTTAGTAATTTAATGGCCATGTGGGGATGCTACTTGAAATTTTTGACTAAGATCGGTAAGTTTCTAAGAGTAGTGCAAGAAAAGTTCTCTGAATAGTTTATTTATTTTGTTTTTAATTTAATAACAACTTTTTTTTTTAATGTAGGTGAATAATTAAATGTAGAAGTGTGTGTGTGTGAGGGGGGGGGGGGAGCAGAAATATAATATTATATCAAACAGTTTCCAAAACTATTAAGAAAGTAGTGCGAGTGACACACCAGATTATCTTCAATTATTAAAAAAATATAAAACATTTCCAACACTCACTGGATTTTGGTCATCAAAATTCTAAGGTTTTTCAAACAGTTCTAAAATGATAATTAAAGAAGAAGGGTTTGTAGAATAACTTAATGAAGACTTTTCCAAATTTCAAAAGAATATGATATGGCACTTACACTATATTTTCTTACCTTGGATTTCAATAGGAGATATTTTTATTAATAATTCTACATTTATATCAAAATCTTGCTGAGCTGAGAAAAGGTTTTGTATGGACAGTTTCCTTGGGCACAGGCAGTATCATTTAATAAAGTACTTTCGTCCTTTATATCTCACAGAAAAAGAATCTGTATGACTCAGTTTATATAGCCCTAAATTGAAAAGTACCACACAGTGTACTTGAGTTCAGCACTGTATTAAAAAAAAAAAAAAAAAAATGCATAATATAACTTTAACTATAGTCCCTAATATATACAAATTCTTTTATGTGGCCTTAAAGGAATGAAGAGCATTTTTTTTTATTTTGTATCACAGGAAACATGTTTTTGTGCTTATAGGTTTTTTTTGCATATTTGCAATTATAAAGTTAGTTTGTTTTTTTTACATAATTTTTTATAGTTATTTTATTTAATATTTTGTTGAACCTATTTTTTACGTTAAGAAGAATCAGTCATTCTGTCTGACATAGCTTCGATATATATATTTTTTTTTAAATATGCAGTATCAGCACCATCCTATAGTGATTAGGCATTTGTCTCAAGTTCTTTAAATGAACTACACTGTCTTTCATTTTCAAACACTTTTATGATACAACAATTTTCAGAACAACTATAGTATCTCCCCACAACTGGATTTGGCAATTATGGCTAAATCATAATCTAAAAATCATATATCATAAATGATAAAATCATAAGCTAAATCGTAAATCTAAAATAAACAGCATGCAGGCTGCCATATTATATTGCAAAGAATCCAGAACATCGTTATTGTTCAAAACGGCACCAAAGAAAAATCGCCAAATCCAGTTGTGGGGAAATACTATAGTTGTACCCAATTTTCTCTATCTTGTTGAAAAAAAAAATATTAACCCATAAAAATGAACAATATGCCAAGCGTTGCATATTTAAGATTTGTAAATATTCTCTCAATGTCAATATTAAGCATAGCTACTAAATCTACTTTTCATTAACTAGACACTAGGCCAGTGATTCTCAACCACTGTGCCGCGGCACTTTTGTGTGCCGCCAAATTTTGTATATAGTAAAAATTATAATGCTTTTTTTTTATTACGAGCAAAGTTTGTTTGAATTAAAGAATAGCATGCTATAAAAGAAAACTGTTGTTTTTACAGTTAAATAGGATATTTTTAACTGTTTTTATCTTTGATATCTGTGACCTTTCATAAAGTGAAATATTTGCCCCAAGTGAAATGTGTGCCGTCAAATTTTGAAATCGTTAAAAGTGTGCAGCGACAAAAAAAAGGTTGAGAATCACTGCACTAGACCTGTAACATCCAATGTCCTCCTTTATGGAGAGACTACCCAGCTGAGGCAACCACAGCCAATGTTTACTATCGGGACATTTATCAAAACAATGTCTCGTTATCTAAAGTTATTTTTTTAAATACTATTTTTACATTACAAAAATTCACAACCGTTAAATTTGTTCTTTCTTTCCAAAAATTTATTTTTAAAATGTTTAGTATTTTATTCTGAAGCTAGAAAATCGAAAAATGAGCTAAATGATTTTTTTTTTTTTACTGTGAAAAATTAAAATTAAAACAAAATAAATTTTTGGAAAGCAGGAACAAATTTAATGGTTGTGAAGTGAATTTTATGAATGTGAAAACGGAATTTAAAAAAATATATTATGTAATGAGTAGTAATTCTAGTAACAGATTTCTCCATAGTATTACATAAGATTTTATGACCAGAGGTAGTAGAGAAAAGCCTTTAAACAACTTCTCCACCTGATTTTTTTTTTTTTTATATTCTGAAATTGCACCAATAAAACCATTTGATCAATAAAAGATAAAGATAAGACATTTTTTATTCAAAATGTAACAATTGTTTATCATCATTTTAAGTTTATCAATTAATACTTAGTTTTATCTATTTCAACATATATTTAGTGAAATCCTAATTATTTAATGCATGTGTAAATCAACAACAAACATGTGTTGTCACCAAAATCTTTCCATCCAAATTACCGGCAATTTCAACAGCAAACTTTTTTTTTTTTTAACAGTACCAAGAAAGACAGCTTAATTTTGCACCAGATCTTTTTTTTACCGAAACCATCAATTTTATGCCTTGTGGCAGAATTTATGTGACGTTGCAACAGAAAAGAAATGGCTTCTTGCAAAAAAATGTATTTATAAAATTTAAAGATATTCCTAGATTTCAGCAGAAAACAGAAACTGGTCCTTCTAAAGTACATTAATAATATCAATATCCTTCTAATTAAATGCATGTATTATATGTATATTAGATATACATGTTACTATTCAACAATGTTTTGCAAAGAAGTTTGTTACAGAGAAAGCATAAAACATTCCTGTTACTTAAAAACTACACATTAACTTTAATTCATGTTATAACCCCCCCCCCCCCCCCCTCAATCAAAGCTTTTTAACTTAAGTTTGAGATTTCTTAAAGCTTATTTGTGAATCAGGTTAGACCAAGGCCGTAGGCAGGATAATTTTTTATTTATTTATTTTTTTGGGGGAGGGGGGGGGTCCCACTTATTTGTGTGATTTTGACTACATTTGTTAATAACTGAGGGCATAATTGTCACTTTGTCGCCATGCTGGCATGTAGCATGAACCTTAATATGTATATATTTACAGATAGTGATTACTAAGTGATTTCAGTAGGTCTACTTTTAAAGAAATCAAAACTAGTCAAACTTATTTATAATGAAAATATTTTTCTTAACACACATTTATGCAAAATCTTTCCCTATATTACAGAGTAAAAAAATATCTTAAATTTCGAAAATCTTATATGACATATTTAAAAGTAAAATGTTGAAATATAATATGGTTCTTGTACTTATTATTAATAAAGCGGGTTTGACTTCTTTATAATGATTAATTTTCTAAATATCCAAGCATACTAACAAACAGAGTGACAAACATACAAATGGATGGACACCAAACCAATTTTTTTATTTTTACAATTTCTCATATATCCTAAATATTTAAAATGTGTAAAAACAACAAAAAGCCGAGATTGAAAATTTTCCAAAGTTCCCATAATATGATGATGAACTAAAACTAAATTTATAATCACATAAATTAGTTGAAATATTTTTTAAGAATATCAAAATTGTAAGAAAATAGTTAAGGTATAAAAAGAAATTTGTTTAAGAGCTCAATTTTTACAGAAATTATATAATGATGCACACGTGGTCACACAAAGAAAAAAGAAGAGAGACAAAAGAAATATTTATCTCACATTCTTTGTTTATTTCAAATTCTGCTACTATGTGTTGTTTGGCTTCTTCCAGGAGAGAGAAAATGTGCATTTATTTTAATTACTTGTAATGTTAAGAATTTTAGTTCAAAAAAAAAAGAGGAAAGTATAAGCCCGCCATTATTTCTTACCTATTTGTAACCTCTGATTGCACCACTCAAGCTTTACTGATAAGAATTTCTAACTACTACAGTGAGAAGAAAGACTAGTAAGATTCCAGGAAAAGATTGAATGCATGGCGTAGAATAGTCTATTGCAGCTATAGTAGGAAAGCGGATGAAATTACGCAGAGAAATATAGAAAGATGATTGAATGAATTTTTCGTTCCTCTAGAGCTTAAATATAGAGAAGAAAGAACATAATGGAAAGCTCCTTCAAAATAAATGAATAGATTTTATTAAATTATTCCTATGTGAATTAGTATTTTTTAAACCTTTGTTGTGTTTAGGCTACAACATTTGTCTTAAACATGAGACTACACAAAACCTATCAATCATCATTTATTTCGGGAAGGGAGGGGGGGGGTACAAAAAGAGAAATTTGTTTCCTCCTTCAACTTTAAGATAAATAGGGAGATATGAGCATAAATGCTTTGTTAAAATATAGGCCTGTTGCTATTATAAACAAAATTTTTCAATTCTATAATGATTGATTAAAATTACCTCATTGTGTACATTTATACATCTTTTTCCTTTACAGTCATATTAAAGATCATGGTAAAATACGACAACAGTGTTACCTTTTGGTAGATATGGAGAAAAAGTTGATAGACACCATTTATGTAAAAGTTTCAAAGTACAACTAAATATAACGTTCATGAAATTCTCTTTAATAGTTCTTGACCTTGAACTAAAATTTATGTCATACACATCGAGACACATGTTTCGACATACATTTTCTAAACATGGTCAAATTTTATTCAGGAGGTCTGTAAACGTGTGCATCGAAAACCAGAAGTCAAAAATTTTTATGTACAATAAAAATTTATAAAACTAAATAAACAAATACAATTATTTCATATTTCATCAATAAAATTCATAAACACTTTTTATATAAAGTTGATAAGAATACATCGGACTACATCTTTTTTATATTGTAAAATAAATGATACGAAACTTGGGAGAAAGAAGAGATTTTTAAAATGGCATACCAAAACAAGCGTAAAATTTGCTCCAGTTATTATTTTAGCTCTGTAGACTTGATTAAACATATTCCTCACCGTCACAAACTTTGCCATAGAAATTGAGATGCCTTAATTAAGTTTATAAAATAAAGTGTTTGATTGTAATTGATGAGTAAGTGTTTGATTAGAATACAGGCCTTAATCCCTAACCTCAGTCATTCATTCTAATGAAACTTTTAAAATATATTTCTATGTCAGATAATTTTATCCATATATAACTTGAATAAATCACTTGTTCTGCACAATTTTCATCTAAAAAGTTTCTTCATAAGAGATGATTCAAAAACAGGACATCCATAATTTACAAAGGGTCTACACAAGAATGAGGATGGCCATGACACAATTTCAATGATACCGACATCATGTCATTTTCCTCCTGTGCAATTTGTTGAGAAAAGTACCTCCACATATTGCACGCTTAACACCTATTTGGCAACTGTTGTTCATTCTTAACTAAACCCTTTACAAATTATTAGAAATGTATACTTTAGACATGTCTTACATGAACACCCTTTTCAAGGATTGTCAATTCAAACCTATTATTTACATAAAACTTTTTATTTTTACAAGAAAACAGATATGTGAATTACTATAATAAAATTTGGCTTGTTGTAGCTCTAACGCTGTACTCATACTTGTACATTTTTATGCCTGATGAAAGATCGTGCTAAGTTTTTTAACACAAAATACGTGTTGCGGTTCTTTTATTATTTATGGTGTTTTTAGACAAAATTCTAACTTCTTAATGTTAATTACTAATTTGAACAAGCTTTCACAAGTTTAGAAATATAAAACTGAAAAAATTACTCAGGGTGGCTAACATTGGAACTTTATCAAATTCCTTGACTTTTTCATGACTATTTTTCACCATTCTCCCCCCCCCCCCCCTCGTCTTATTTCCCAAAAAAATTCATAAAATCAACAATTTAGTAATTTACAATAAGAAGCTTTCAAATATGACTTATTTCAACAAAATTTGTCAAAATTCCCCAACTATTCCTTGACTTTTACACTCACTTAAATTCCTTCATATAGCTATGATTCCCTGATTACTATATTTGTAAAAAGTAAAAAATACTAATTCCATTAGAGTTAAGAACTGGATAAAATTATGCACAATAACATTTATTTGTTTATTTTGTTAACAAACAAGGGTGAACTTAAAAGACATAAATTTACCAATTGTTGCAAATAAATCCTAAGGTTTTATTTACAAAATTCTAATACATCTGAAATACATTTAAAAATTATAAAGAAACAGCTAAAAGAACTCCATATTGTCACTGTGTTGTTGACCAGCTTTCTCCAACCTTTTTACTATGAATGAAGATGCATCTAAAAATCGATTTACACAGTTTGCAAGGCATGTTTCTGTTCTTGAATCCAAACGTTGACCAGGTTTATCGACACAGAGATCCCAGCATTTATCATTTAATTCAGTTACTGTTTGCTGAAAACGGTGTTTCTGATTTTCCTCTTCAATGAAACGCTCGAATTCTTTATCTGCAATTGATGAATCGGAAGAGCTTAAAGATGAAGATCCGAAATCCATGTTTAATATATTAAATGAATTATCTTTTTGTTCAATTGTAATCTTTCCCGATGATCGTTAAAAACGTACAATCGTACCAAATTGGAAAGTACAGGAAAAGCTCAGATAAATAATAATGAATAAGCAATAAGCATGTAAAATGTAAAAGTAAAAATTAAGTTGGGTTGGTTGTGTTGGTTCGATGTTCGAGTTCGATTTGATAGAGATCGCTATGCAACTTGCGCATGGTTGTAATTAAGGTGACCAAACGTCCTCGAATCATGAGGATTGTCCTCGAATTTCGACCAATGTCCTCAGCAATTTGAAAATCATTTGAAGACAAATGTTCTCGAATTTACAAATTTGTCTCAAATTGAGTTTCAAACGGTTGGATTAGCCACCAGTCTCACCGTTAACTTATCGGTCTAGTTTCGAACGCACCTAAAGTATGCTATCTATTTAGCTGACTGACACTCTGCTGTGAAAGCAAAAAGCATATCAACCAACCAATCATTATTGTTATTTTTTTCATATATACTAAATACTAACTGTGTTCTTTTATTTTTATTTCGACTATATTATGAAACTTTAAATGATGTGAAGCTGCTGAAGTAATTCAAAGTCGAAGCCCAGCGTATCTGTCTATGGCGCTATTAAAGTCTGTTAGATTATCTCCATTTTGGAAACTAGTTAACCCAACATTTATCAAGTTGAACAATGTGGTTATTTACATTTCTTTTTTTCTATTAGTTTGTTTTGTAGTTTTTTGCCATTGTATATGGATAGAGGAGGTAGTTAATAAATTCATCAGACAATCAATATTTTTCATTTTTACATAAAATGAAATAATTTTAAATACAATAAATTCGCATATGTGTTAATAAATAGGGGTGCCCTGTAGCAAAATTAGGCGACACAGCGACATTTTCGCAGTAAAAAAATTGTCACATACAGAAAGATTTGCTTAAAAAAATTAAAGATATTCTTAAATTTCAGTAGAAAATAGAAACTCGTGTCTTGTATTGATGAATTCCGAAAAGGCTAATCGGACCGTCGGTGCGATTAGTGTACAGGATATTCGGACCATCTTTACCAAGAAGAATAAGTTAGCACTGATAAAAGAGTAAAATTTAGAAATAATATAATATGTCTCGTCCCCGTACATGAAAAATTATCTTTTTTACTTTTTTTTAGTGTGGGAGTGGGGTAGAGATTATTTATTTTCACAGAAATTTTGTACTCTAAATGATGCTAAAATTCTTCATAAAAGCGCGATAAAGCAAAATAATTTTTATAAAGCAAAAATGAAAATAATGAAGCTTTCGAAAACTGAATAAACATGAAAACAGATCTTAGTAAATGAGTATTTTCAATCTTTGAAAAAATCTTCGCAATATGTTTGTTTATGAATATGTATAAATAAATAAATCTGCATATTCAACTACATAGATGTTATTTGTTTTTTTATTTCTTTTCCTTCTTTCCATTATTATTATTATTTTTTTTTATTAAACAATTAAACCATTCTAATATAATTCGATGCAAATCAAACCCAATTTTCTATACAAATACATGTATAATTTTTCTGAAAATGACTTTTGTACTTATTTTGGAATGTTTTCTAACAGCAATGTTGAAATAGACATGGATTGTAGATCAATCGCATTATACATTTTCAAAATGATAAAGTTTGAATATGCAGTTGAAACAAGCAAAATAATTAGTATATTACAGAGAAAATTCAAGATCAAACAAGCAAAATCATTATTATGACCAGTACAACAAGGAAGTGATCCGAATAGCTTCCACACTAATCACACTGATGGTCCGAATAGCAACGACCGATGAATTCTTCAATAGTCTTGTAATAGTATTGATCTATGAATAGCATCAGGTCTGCTAATAGTATTAACCGCCGCTTTCCCAAGATCAGGGCGTTACTGCAAAAAAATTGCTTTCAGGTGCTGCTTGCCACATTTGGCATTGTTTAGAAGTTGCAACATTCCACTGGTTATGTTTGCTATCTCTGGTGAATTAGTGCACCTTTTGAATGAGGTGGGCTTAACTAAATTTAATCTTCAAAATGGGGTCAAAATGACCCCATCTTGGGAAAGCGAAGGTTAATCTTTATAATTATATATGCATATTATGTATTAATTAGAAAATATGTCAATATTGTCTTGCAGATAAGGTTTACATGAACAAGTCTTGTCGCAGATAACATAAAAATATTCTGTCATCTAAATTTTATTATATACAGATCCACTTTGCCATCAGGCAAATTGCTGAAAAAAAAAATGAAATACTGTGAATAAACTTAATATAATAATTGGCGCCATTTTATTATGATTTAATCAAATAAACACAGACATACATTTAAAAGCTTTTCCGTGCTAATAGACAATCGTTTATCAGCATCAAAAGTCAAAAAAAGGGAAAATAAGTTATTAAGCATGAAAAATTTTATTTTCCAAATGTATTTAGAAGTCAGCAGAATCATGCCTTATCACTTTTTATCAAAAATAAAATATTCCTTTGCAATAATAATAAAAAAGTTTGGCATTCTACTAGATCAACCATTATAAAAAACGAAATGAATAAGATTACTGCAGAAATTAAATGTGAAATTATTTGCTTTAAACATAAAAAATGAAATGATATCATTTTAGAAAGACTGGAGTGTAAGATTGATATTTTTATGCCAACTATGTGAAAAATGACAGAGCTGGGACCCAGGTCCTCCACTTAATATGCAGATGCTTTTCCATTGACTGAGCCACCCTGGTTGATAACCAGCTCTGCATTTTTCACTTAATTACTGTGTGCCAATATTCTAATATTCTGACCTGTTACATGTCTGCTTAGTCAAGTCCACTGAGCTAAAATAATAACTAGAGCAAATGACTGGTTCTTGCATGCCATTTTGAAAAGTTCTTCTTTCTCCCTAGTTTCGTTTTCCAAATAGGTGTGGTAGAAAGTATACGATACACATACAGTCGGTAACAAAAGTGTCCGAACACTAGCAAAAATTCCTATGTAAAAAAAGTACTCTTCATACGGTTTTGTTAAATCCTTATTAAATCATGTCTTACACTGACTAAGAACAGGATTCAACAAGGATTTATTTAACAAAACCATATGAAGTGTACTTTCTTTACACAGGAATTTTTGCTAGTGTTCGGATACTTTTGTTACCGACTGTACAGTCAAACGTCGTTAATGTGAATCTCAATGGGAATAAAGTATTTGTTCATGTTAGTAACTCGGAAACCAGTCTTCATTTTGACGGGAATTGTGAAAACAGTTTGTTAAAAGTAATTCATGTTACGTGTGTTCACATTAACAAGGTTTGACTATATTACAATATAAAAAAGGTATAGTCTAATGCATTCTTAGCAGCTTTACATGAAAAATATTTATGAATTTTATTGATGAAATATGAAAGTAAATAATTGTATTTGTTTAGTTAATTTTGTAGGTACTTCTTTATTGTACATAAAAATTTTTGATATCTGGATTTACACATTTTGAGACCTCCTGAATACAATTTTGACCATTTTTTTAAAAATATATGCCTATCCATGCGCATGACATAAATTTTGTGGTAGCTCTATGTTAAGAATTATTAAACAGAATTTCATGAAATTTATAATTAGCTGCACCTTGACATAAATTGTGTCTATCAACTTTTTCTGCATATCTGCCAACAGGTGGTCCTGTTTTATCATGCTATTTAATATAACTGTAAAGGAAAAAAAAATGTATAAAAGCACACAATAAGGATAATTTTAATTTTAATCAGTCATTGTAAAATTGAAAAAAAAAATTATTATAGTAATAGGGCCTATATTCTAACTTACAGATAGCATCTTCCTATTTATCACAAAGTTGCAGGAGGAAATGAATTTTTCTGTTAAAATTCTCTGAGTTAGAATAGTAACTTAAGTATATGCTTCCATTCCAATATCTTTACTTCTTGCAAGCCTGTTTTTCAAGAATTTATCCGCTATTGTCAGAGCAAAGATCAAACTGGGTATGGCAGAACATTTATTTCCATCCTTAATATCAGGGATCGATCCAGGTAAAATTTGGGGTCCCTTTTGAGGCCCCTTCACAAAATTCCACATAGTAAAAAGGGACCCTTCACAAAATTCAAATTAATAAAAGGGTCCCTTCACAAAATTCAAATCCATAAAAAGGGACCCTTCACAAAATTCAGACTTATAAAATGAGTCCCTTTACAAGATATTGTTTTATAAAAATAATCCTTTTCAGTATTATTTTTAATTACTGCCTTAATTTGGCTCAACGAAACTCTATTAACTTGATATTAAACATTACATAAAGTTATTGTAAAAACAGAAAATTTTACACAATATTTTACTTTTTCACAAAAGTATTTTATGTTTCACAAAAAAGGGACCCAAAAATTAAAACCTGGATCGACCCCTGAATATGCAATATGATAGTGTTGACATGATGTAAGCTCCGTTCACATGAAGCAACTTCAACCCGTGTCAAAACGACCCGGGAATTTGAAAAGCGGGGTTTTACAGAGTCAAAATTTAGGCTGTTCACACTATCAACCCTGGTTAAAAATCACTGTAGCAGCGTCATACGTTTCATGAATTCTGATTGGCTGTTTGCAAGATTAACGCATGAGTTCGGAGAAAAGAAGCGAAACCGTATTGTCCGTGAAAACGTGAATTTAATTTCATGTTTGACTTTGACAGCAGCTGAGAATAAAAGGATTACATACATTATTTAATTTTAGGATTATATATTTTATATTATTCTTCATTATTAATATTTAATTTTACATTATGTTTTTAATGCAAATTTAATATTACAAACAAATCATTCTGAATTTAATTTTTTAAACATGAAAATTTCAGTATCTTTTTTATATGTAGTAAATATATATATATATATTATGTATTAGAAATTTAATTATTAATATTATTTTGAATATTAAGATTGTAAACGGGATCGAGAAATAAAATAAGTTTTGATATTAGTTTTATTTATATTGTTATTACAATTAAACTTAGTCAATTGAAATACTAATATAATTAACTTTACGATACTTTGATTTTAAATTAGTTAGAATAAATTATGCATTATAATTATATTAAATCTAAATGCATTAAATAATAAAATGAATGATTAAACTTTTAATTCAGATTTTATTACCTTAAAGATTTAAAGTAATATTACTACATTAATAAATACTAGGTCAGATACTTATTTCATTTCTTGCTATCATAACTAATAGATATTCTTAAAAATATTTCAACATAAATCTTTCATAAATCTTTATCTTTTATTATGCATCGAAATAAGAATTCATAAAAAAAAAAGGTATTCTTGTGCATCTGTAATAAAAACTATAAATTAGAGTTTTGTGCATATATATTTTATTATTAAAACTCCTTTTGCAATTAAAAATATTCTGTAACCAAAAGTATTAAAACCAAAATTCAATAGAAAATCACGGAACCTCTTAAATAATCCGAAACTAAAATCCAAACCTCTTAAAATAATTTTGTGGAGGGCATTACACCTAGGCCTAGAGCCCTTGTGATATCAATCAGCCTTAATGCTCACACCACCACTTAATTTTTTTTTTTTTTTTTGATTAAATATGTCGATAATTATATATATATATATATATATATATATATATATATATATATATATATATATATATATATATGTGTGTGTGTGTGTGTGTGTGTGTGTGTGTGTGTAAGAACAGTATCAATAGGATACAATTACCTATAAAAGAAAATTTTCAATGAAATCTCTAATATAGTAAAATATAAAATAGATTATGAAATATATATTATTCAAATCTGTTCCCAAATAGTTTATCTATTTATAACCCACTTCTAAAGTTAAATTTTATACGTGAACTCAAGATATAGGTATTATAAATTTGTTCTGTTTATATAATTAAAATTGCTTCTCTTCCTCCTACCAGGAAAAAAATATATATAGTTCTTATAACTGTTATTAACCCAACAAAATTCGATATATTGGCCATACTATTAGGCGAATAAATATGGGTATCGGGTTCGAACCATCGTCGGTCTGATCTTAATAGTTTTCCGTCGTTTTCCCTAAAACTTCCATGAGTATTAGCTAGTTTCCCTTAGAAAGTCCCCCTAAAAGACATTCCACCCAGTCCAGGCTCTAGTGTGTACAATGGATTTTAAATATTTTACAGCAACTCGGAAATATTTTATAAATACATTTGGTTATTACTTTGTAAATTCATTGGTAAGTTAAATCTTTATATATATATTAAAGATTGGCTGATAAATTAATTTCTTAAAATGATTATATATGTATGCATATATATATATATGTATATATATTGTTTGAATGCTGGAAATTAAATGAAAAAAATTAATATGCAAACATAAAAACATTTTTCAAAAATTATTTTATCAATTAATAGAGAAAGCAATATTCAAACATGTTTAGAATATATTGTTAAATAAATTATAATAATGTAAAATAAAGATAAATGTTAAAAATTGTTTAGCAGGATTAATTTTTAAAAAATATATAATTTTTTAATTTAATTTTATTGAATTTAAATAGTTTTTGAGAAATTTTAATACTTAATATTGTTATATTCCAATGCATATGCATACAAAATGTTTATAATTCTAAGAAGTTATTTACAAAAGAAAAAAAAAAAAAGGGGCTACCATTTCCTTAAATAACCTTTATAATACAAAAAAATTATTCATATTGTAAAACAATATTAATTTACTATATGTTAGTTTACTGAGAATTTTAGAAATTTCAATAAAAAAGGAAAAAAGAAAAGTGCAAAACACTGTGCCCGTTTTATATTTTTCATTTATATAATATCCACGCATTATTTTAAATTCCTTCCTCTAGTATTATTATTCTTCAATTAACTTCACAGAACAATACGCACACACAAAATAATAATAAAATAAAATAATAAAAAAGAACGCAGTTTATCTCTTGAAAATAGTGCGCAATTCGCTGTCCCAGTATTGAAGCAGAAAGAAACAAGCGAAAAGCATTCTGGGTAATTCGCGGGTTATTCCCTCTTATCCCCTAGTATATTGCGGGGTTGATTTCGGAGGAAAAATGACCCTGGTCTAACCCTGCTTTTACGCGGGATGGAAGTATGTGAACAGCTTCGCGAAGATTGACGCGGGTTTGACCCAGGTAGAAACTGCTCATGTGAACGGGGCTGTAGAGTACTTAATTGTGGAGTTCTTTTGAAAAGTATCATATTAAAAATTTGCACTTCCGAGGAGAGAACAATTCTCCTACATATACAAAAAATTTATCCTGGTTGACAAATACTATTATGAACGAAGTTTTCCAATGATTTGTTACAAAAAAATCTTCATTGATTACATATATACAAAATTTATCTCTATACTGCCATATTAAAGATTATCATAAAATGAGATTACAGCGCCACCTGTTGGCTGATATGCAGAAAAAGTTAATAGACACCATTTTATATCAATGTGTAACTAAATATAACTTTTCATAAAATTCTGTTCAATTATTTTTGGTCTAGAGCTATCACAAAATTTATGTCACATACATCCAGTCCAAACACACGGATAGACATACATTTTCTAAAAATGGTTAAATCATATTCAGGAAGTGTCAAAACATGTAAATCCATCAAAAAAACAAAAGTTTATGAATATAATACTTTTTTTTCTATTCTACATGGACGAAAGTATTAAAAAATGCAAATCCTATCATTTGGTTACAGAAAATGACATATTTAATCAAATTATAATACATGCATATCAAATGCTTTCTGCCGTATTCTCTTGGAAAACAAAACTAGGGGGGGAAAACTGAGTAGAAAGATTTTACAACTCTTCAAAATGGCGCGCAAGAACCAGTCATATGCCCCAGTTATTATTTTAGCTCAGTAGACTTTATTAAGCAGATTCTTCTCCTTCCCTAACTTTGCAATAGAAATTGAGATGCAAGCCATAAGTGTTTGATTGAAATAGAGGCCCAAGTCTACTCCTTTCTCTTGGTAAACTTCTTGGACATATATTTCTCATCAGACTTATTAATTTTCTCCCTGACTCCTCCAAAAATTCAGTTTTAGACTTAAGCATTCCACCGCCCATCATATTTTAAAAGTTACAAAATTCATTAATGATTGTATAATTAACTCTGAAAAATATTAAGTCCCTTTTCTTAACATTACTAAAGCTTTTCACTCAGTTTGGCATGACGGTCTTATTTTTAAACTCATTCGTTTTCAAATTCCAACACGTTATATTAAATTCATCCACAGCTACTTAAATGATAGAACTTTTCCAGTTAATTATGCTTCTTTTACCTCATCTCACAGAAATATTAATGTAGACGTTCCTCATGGCTCTAAAATTGCACCCTTCCATGGCTCTACAAATTTTACATCCATGATATCCTTACAGCCCCATGTACCTCTTAGCTCTATAAACTGATGACACAACCATTTTAGCTAGCGATAAAAATAATAAATTTTTGCATTTCAACTTTGAAAAGCCATCTCTATTTTGGAAAATTATTTTATAAAATAAAGAATTTAATTCTTCCAAATCTACTACTGTCTATTTTTCTCGTCGTATTTCCCTTCCCCCTCTCCTAATTCTCAACAACAAACCTATTTACTTTGAGAAAAAGGTAAATTACCTTGATATCTTTGACATCTGAAATTCCGAAATTGGTACAGTTTTATATATTTTTTTAATAATTTATAATCAGCTACTTACTTACTTCTGCGGTAGAAAAGTAATTACAAGTTTAGTTCAGCTTGTTTATTTTTTTTTTAAATTCATAAATATGGCTGGTCCAATTTAATTTTTACAAAAACATGAATGTTATTTTATTTATATTCACTTATATTATTAATATAGCCTAAATCTTAATGTAGTAACTTATAGTCAAAAACATGTGATTTCTTTTTTATGGGAGGAAGGGATCAGAGTCACATAAAATTTACTTGAGGTTACATGAAATTTATAAGCTGCCCTGACATAATATGTATAAGAGGGGGCCGCTAAAAATCTATTGCCTAGAGCCACCAAAAGTGTAAAGTTGTCCCAGATTATACATGTGAGCAGTGTGGCCAGTGATGGTCAGAGAATTTCAAGTAATTCTGAGGAGAAAAGCAGGTGGTGAAAGCTCGCTATTCTAATCTAAAGCACTAATTTTTCCATTTTGATGTTATGTCATTTTCGTGGGAAATAAGCAGTAGGAGTCAAGAAAAGTGACCAAAAATAGTCAGGGTGGTTTGGAAACATTCAAATACTAGCCATCATGTTGAGTTGTATGTGATTAAAAAGATAAATTTAATTACATTAGAAAAAATAAACAAATTATTATTATTTATTTATTTTTTACTTCATGAAACTGAACAATATAAGCCTTTGTCTCTATCATGTATTTAACCCAGTTACCAAATTTTATGACTTTTTTAATATTGATTTTCTAAAGAGCATTAAAAGTTTTATTAAAAGAAGATGGGGGGATAGAGCAAATATATTAGTAAATTTTAGTTTAAATAATTCTTCAATTATTAGGGATTTAGATACTAATTGTAAAGCTTATAAAAGTAATTTTTTTCTGTTTGTAAGGCAAATTGTTCTCATTTTTTGTATAAATTTTAAAAATCTTTTTAAAATTTTATTTAGAATGATGCAGGGAAACTAATTTTTCTTTCATTTTAGCTAAATTATAGCATAAAATAAATTCTGATACATAAAATCTGCCAGTGAAACAATTTCGTTTTTATTACATTATTTTTTATGTACTAAGTTAATTTGATATTGTTTTAAAATAAATTTGATATTGTTTTTAAAATTTTCTTAAAATTTCAGTATTCTACTTCAACTTGCAATGGAGAAGATGAGGTCCTGAAAGCTCAACGAGCTCAGAAATCTTATAAGCCAACCATATTTTCAAAAATAATTGACAAGAGTATTCCAGCGACGATCTTATATGAGGATGAAAAGGTGTAAAGAAACATTAAACTTATTTATATTAAAAACACGTAAAATTAATTTTTATTTAAAATTTTTTTTAAAAATAATATCCAAAGCTTTTCGCTTTGAAATTCCAAAGCATCATCGGGGATTTTTATTACTGAATTAAAGGAGCAGTTTTTAAAAAAGTTTCTTTCCCAGTCAACAGTTAAGTCTTTTAATAACGTGAACAACAGCAAAGTCAATTTGAAGTCCAATGAAGGTTGGACCAAGGAGCTAAGGAAAGTAGAATTGCAACTATTGGATACTATAGTACTATTGGAAAATCAGACGAGGCTATTGTAAGAGAAAAACCATCATGAACTAGCAGAAATAAACTATTAGCTGTTTTATAATATTGTGCCAAATTATTGGCAAAATTGCAGCATCTTTTTTTGCCTTTAATTATATTAATAGCTTTGGAGATGTAAAGTTCTTGGATAGTAGGTGGTACTGTAATAATTTTGGCGTTATCCCATATAGGGTTAGCGTTTGGGTTAGCATAAATTAAGACGACCAGAGTAGAACTATTTCCTTCTTTGAAATTACATATATGTTCTTGTATTCTTTTGTTTAAAGTCCTCTTAGTTTGTCCAATATAATAGAAAAGTTCTTTGTTGTTTTCAATGGGAATAATAATTTTTAAATAAAAATTAATTTTATGTGTTTTTAATATAAATAACAAATGACGCATGTTTAATTAACTCTTTTTTAGAGATAATGTTTAAACATTAAACTGTTTAGATTTTTCTTATGAAAACAGAAAATAAGACTATATTTTTATTTTAGAAATTAGAAATAAATTGTTATGATGCTTTTAATATATATATATATTTTTAATTCTTTATTTCTCACTGAAATGCCTCTTAAGATTTAACAGAATTTTCCATAAAATTCTATGTGTGTGGGGGGGGGGGGATAATAATAATCCGATTGATCTTTCTAGTGTTTTTTTTTTTTTTTTTTTAATTAGAGATTTAAAAAATATTTTAAAAAAACTTGCAGTTTTTTTTCTGCTATGCTTCTCATTCTTCTAATATACTTGTATTGCACTTTAAAATAAAATTAATTTTGAATCATTTTTTGGAATTCATTGCCCAATGATAATTAAACATTATAGAAGTATTATTATTTTAATCTCAACTAATAAGAGATATTTCATTGAAAAAAACTTCCTCTTTTGAATTGCCAAATACTTTACTCATTTATTTTAAAATAATTTATGACAAACGTTCTTTTATAAGAAAAAGAATGAAATTAAGGTTGATTAAACATAAAAAAATATATTGGATTGCTCAGAAAGTAATTTCGTTTTTTTTTTTTTTTTTTTTTATGAAAATGAAAGATGATTTTTTTGTGAATAAATATTTTATTGAATTATATATTGGGACAAATTAGTTTATTAACTATATAAAAATAGATTGAAAACTCTTGATACAATACCTAATTTTCAAAAGTCGCTTATGAAACTAACTTCCTCTGTCCCATTTGATCACTGTGCTTCCAATAAAATTATAAACATCGCAAATAAATATAATATCAATATTCCCATCAAGCCAAATTGTAATATTTTAGAGCTCATCAGAAACGAGAAAGACCCACTAGAAACCGCAGGTATAAAATACCTTTTATTGACCATAATGAAAAACCTAAATATTACATTGGCATGAGAAAAAGAAAGATCAGGACTAGATTAACAAGCACAAAAACGCATAAAAACTGGAAAAATCACCACAGTCCTTACTAAAGCTTTTAATAATGATGAAATTAAAATTGACTTCAATGGAGTCAAAAAACTCGCTAATTACGATAGTTATAAATATGATATGTATCGGGAGTCTATTGAGATAATTACTGCCCCTAATGCATGCAACGACAATGACGCAGTTGGTCCAGACGAAATGTGGCGCCACCTTCTGATAGAAGCTACACATCAACCTTGATCTTGGACTGAGAAAGACTCCAACACAGTAGTTGCAGGGCGCCCTGCAGCAAATATTCTGTCCATCTATGAGGCGAGCAAAAGGTTTTAGTAATTAATTCAAAGTTTAAAAAGTGCTTTGTATAATTTTGTATATATAATTTTAAAGTGTATATATTGTAAATTCTGGTCCTTTTACCATCTTCTTTGGCCATCATTCGACGCTCATAAAATTTTTATTCTTTGCTGGCAAAAAACTGATCCAAGTGATTTTTGACTTCCTCATTTGAAGTAAAGTTTTTTACTGTCTAAAAAATTTTGTAGAGACTGGAACAAATAATAATCAGAAGGTGCCAGATCTGGAGAATGTGGTGGATGTTGCAGTATATCCCATCCAAGCTGTAAAAGCTTTTGGCTAGTTACCAAACTTGTATGTCATCTCACATTATCTTGGGGGAACACTGCACCTTTTCTGTTGATCAATTCTGGTCTTTTCTGTTTAAGTGAATTATTCAATTTGTCCAGCTGATGACAGTACACTTCAGAATTGATCGTTGTGTTGTCCAGTAGAAGCTTAAAAAAAAATCCTTTGAAATCCCTTCAAACTGATATCATCTTTTTGTATGAATATTCGCTTTTGAAGTGCTTTGATCAGATTCATCTTTTTTACTCCATGATCTCTTGCATTTAACATTGTTGTAGACAATCCATTTCTTGTCCCCAGTGATGATGTGCTTAAAAAATGGATCTTCTTTTTTTTTTTTTTTTTTAAGTTTGAGAAGCAAATCACAAACGTCAATGTGATGGCACAAACTTCTTTCTATAAGAACATGAGGAACCCATATGTCGAGCTTTGAGATTAAACATAGGCGTTTCAAATGATCATGAACTGTTAAATTCAATAAATTTAACTTCTCAGCAATTTCACAAGCTGTTACTCACCATTTTGCATCAATTAATGCCTTTATTGTGTCTTCATCAGTTTCATCTGGCCTTCCAGAATGTGGTACATTTCAACATCAAAATTGACGGACGTAAATTTCGCAAACCAGTTTTGGCAATGGCGTTCTGTCAATACATCTTCTCCAAACACATCAGATTTTTTTTTCTTGCTTGAACAGCATTTTTACCTTTTCAATAGTAAAAAAGTAAAATATGCTGAAAATGCTGCTTTTCACTTTCCACACTTAAAAGGGCACCAACCAAATACTACTGCATAGAATCAATCAAACTTTTTCACAAGCAAGCCTTGTTATATCAGCTGTCAAAATATGTAATGAATATGCAGCTTAACTGTGAAATTGGCTGTGAGAAAATACAATTAAGTCTTCTGTTGGGAAAAAACAAAATTACTTTCTGAACAATCCAATATATAATGTATTACTGAATTATAAGTATATATATATATATTAATACTGTACTCTGAATTGATTGGGATTCTGTGTATTATTCAGATTGTGAAGTATTTATAAAAGCCCAAGCAACAGTATGAAGTTCTAGTTCTTGTGTTCAGTGCTATTTATGTAATAAAAGACAAAAAGAAATTTTATACATGATAATTTTTATGTTTAAAGTGAGTGAATATGACATGCACCAAGGCAAAATAAATAAAATGAAATAAATAAAACTCATTTGGAAAAAAAATAATAGCAGACAAGTTTGTTTCAAAATTTCATATGCAAGGAAAATTTAGAGTCAAAACAATGTGCAATATGAATAAAATGGATTTATATCGGAAATGTTGTCAAGAGATACATGTTAAACTAAAAAAAAAAAAGACATTGGCATATAAGAAGCTGAAATGTTGCTTAAGACTTCCAGTGTCATGTGAATGAATGTATAAGGGAATCGTTCCCAGGCCACAATCACTGCTTAGAAGGGGGGGGGGGGGCAATCATGGAAAAATCAAGCTACTTTATCAATCTGGAAAAATCAGGGAATTTTGTAATGCCACCAAAAAATCATGGAAGTTTTCATTTTTGCCCTGCAAATATGACTGAAAAATTGCCAATCAGGTGTTATCTTAGCCATGATTGCACAGAATTGGCTGCTTTCTAGTTAAATATTGCCAAGTTAACATTTTTTTTTTTTTTTTTTTTTAATATTTTTAGTACAACAACTTCAGGAATAATTTTATGTTCTTATGTTAATATTTTGTGCAATTAAAATTATTCGTATTTTTACAATTTTGTTAGTTTCACCTAAGTTTAAATTTTTTCATTTTATTTTGTGTATATTGAAAATTGGAACAAAGAAAAAAAAATAAAAGAATTGAGCTATTTTTGCCCATCAATATAGTTTTTTGAATTGCAGTGGTTTAGCGAGCATGTTACACAAGAGTGTGATATACACAAAATTATAGAATGTATATAAAAATTAATGGAAATCTGTCGAAATTAGTCAGGGAAATCAAGGAACTTTTTATAGATCAAAGTTTTTAGAACAGCTGTCGGGGATCAAAAAAAAAAAAAAAAAAAAAAAAAAAAAATTGGACTTCTTTAGCTGTCTTTGCAAAAAATTTATTTCTTAAAATTGGGCCTCTTCACAAAATTTAAATCCATAAAATGGAACCTTCCATGAAATTCAAACTTATAACAATAGCTTTCTCAAAAGAATTTCGATTCATAAAAATGATTCTTTTTATAATTTTTCAAAATTTTCTCAACTAATTTTCTGTACTACTTGATTCTATGAAACACTGTTAAATGCTGAAAATTATATAAACATTATAACCTATAGTGTAAGGTTTGCACAAAAAGAGTGCCCTAAAACCTGGATCAACCCTCTGCCTATATATATATATATATATATATATATACAACGTTATTTATTTATTTGTTTTTGTTTTTATTGTTCTGTTTATTATATATTTATTTATATATATGTGTGGAATTTCATTCCAAGTTTACTAGCATCAAATATTGAATTGGGGGACTAAATATATGTATATTTAATTTTAGGCTTAATGATTCATTGTCATTAACCTACCATACTTAATTTGTTCTTAGTTATTTTACCATCCTGTGAAAATTTGTACTACCATACTCGACAGAATTTGATTGTAAATATCATGGTGTTGCTGTATTATTTATAATAATAAAATTTTCTTATGCTTTTAAAAGGGCAAAAATCTAATGCTTTTACTGTACAGTTTCTACAATGTACTTAAAAAAAAAAATAGTTATTTGAACTCGAGGTTAAAAATATACCTGTATACATGAAGAAAAATCTTATTACTATTATGTATGACCATCATACTTCAAAAGCAAGCGAAAAATTCATAATTGTATAATTTTGCATTATAAGTATTTAAAAAAAAAAAAAAAAAAAAAAAAAAAAACAGCTCAATATACTTTTAGATCCATCAATTGCAGTCTGATTATTAAAAAAATAGTTGAGAGCTTTATTTTTATTATTTTTTTTAAGATTTTTTATTTTGTTATATAAATATTCTTGTCAAGTATCTCATGTTTAAAAATTCTGCAATATCAAATTCATATTTTATAAATTAAACAGAGTTTTCTCCAGGTTTAATAAAGGGTGGGATGCTACTAATAAAAAAGGATACTTTTTAGTGAATAGATTTTACATCGCACCCTGTTGCTGTGCTATGTTCAATCGGCTTTTATTCTCACTTTTTCTTTTTTCTTTTTTTTTTTTTTTTGTGAGATCCTTGAGGACAATTTTGGATTCTTAAGAGCACATTTAAAATCTAGACACTCATTTCACAATTCAAATTACAAGTACACATACAATAAATAATTTTTTATAATTTTTAAATTTTTTTTAAACTTCTGCTTGTTATTAATGTATAAATGAATGTTGATGATCACGCACAATACTTTTATTAATATATTTCGGGTGTATAACTTTGCTTCTGTCTTATTATTATTATTATCAAGGTATACCAAGATTGTAAATTAAATGAATAATATTGAAGTGAAGTTAACTGATGAATTAGCCTTAGCTTAAAATTTTAATTTACAATTGTTGTCATGCTGTATAGAATAATTTTTTATAATTTTCCAGTGTATGGCTTTTCGAGATGTTGCTCCTCAGGCACCTGTTCATTTTTTAGTGATTCCTAAAAAAGAGATCCCCTCTCTTAGTGAGGCAGGATTGGAAGATAAAGAGGTGACTTGGAATTATCAATTTTGTAATTCAAGTGCTTGAAACAGTAAATGTATTTTTAGTGTAATTTGTAGTTGAAATTTTCATTCATAATATATTTTTAAGTAGATTGTAATTAGAAGTTTTACATTTGTATTCTTTCATTGAAAAATAATGTTTTTGCCTTATTATAAATAACTGTTAAAAATATTGTTAATAATGATTAAAGCCATAACCAAGAGGGAAGTTTTTTTTTTTTTGGGGGGGGGGGGGGTTGTCACTCCTTCCTCCCAAAGTTTGTAAATTTGTCAAAAAGTTTTGAAGATATGCTTCATTTTTAACACTCAATAGTATATATTAAAGTTTGAATCCCCACCAAAATTTTTTTTCAGGATATGGCCTTGTTGATGACATGGATGTGTTCCAAAATAAAATTTCTTAGAAATTAATGTAGTTTTCAAATAATCTTTTATATTGTATCTACCTGCAGTAAGGATAAAGCACTGTTTATATGTCTTTCAAGGAATTGACATAAAATAATGTAAAAATGAGAAGATGTACAATTATATTTTTATTAACTGGTGCTTAGTGCTCTTACAAATTTCACTCTACACTAGAGGTGCACAACCTGCGGCCCGAGGGCCACATGCGCCCCACTAGCCATCAATTTGCGGCCCGCGGAAGGACAGACATTTTAGTTCGCATTAATCATCAGCATGAGAGAAAAAATGAAAAAGAAGGAAAGAAAAAATATTTTATTTATTGCATTTGCAAAACTGGCATTTACAAAAACTTTTTGTTGTTGTTGTTGTTGTTTGCTGTTGATTGTTGGTTTATATACATATTTCTGTTTGAGAGCTAAGTTTTCCATTCTATTTCTCAATAATGTAACCCACAGTATATTCCTTCATTTTTTATTGGAAAAATCATGGAATAATCTACTGGTAAGTGAACTTTATCTACCTGAGAAGATTAAAAACTGAAAAATGTAACAATCAGTAAGTAAAAGCTCTTATGCTCTTTTTTTTCAATCTTTCTCTTCTGTGTATTAAAATTAATGATGAAAAAGCATAAATTTATAATAGTAATTAATTTCTATTAAAAAACTTCAAATGTTAGTCAAATTTATTTCTGTCTGGCGACATAAAAAAGAAATGCAAGTCCAGTGGGTTCTTATTATTTTGTAAAGCTGAAAAAAATACCGACCGCGATAATGATGGCCATCATTTATAATTTATGAAGTCGCAAACAGAAATGGGGCAGCAGCTAAAAGAATGTGTAGATAAAACCAAGATTTTCAGTGGTCATGCATGTATTGGGGTTTCATTTGCAAAAATATAAGATATATCACATATTTTCAGCAGTGTATTCAGCTGCTAATGGTAACTATTATGGTAGTTTAGCTGATTGCTAACAGAGACGTAACTACAGATGTTATCAGCAGGAGCCACGTAGGAGGCTGCGGCTGATTTCCGAATTTGTTTAAAGGGTCAAAAATAAAAATTTATTTAATTCAGAAATATCTAAGCTACAATAAAAGCGCCCCTTTCCTTGACAATGCCCTTGGTTGCTGTCATAATGTTTAACAACCAAATCCTCATTGAATTAATTAAGACTTTTACAGACCATGTTCTTTCTGTTACGGCAGAACGGTAAGGTGACACAATACATTATTTGAAATTCATGTGGAAAATGACAATTAAAACTCTGAGAAGCTTTTTCACTTATAGATCTCGCCAGTGCCATCTAATACCTCAAAGTGGTATTTTCATACCCATTTATCTACACTAAAACTGCTTATTTTGGTACCCTCTATCTGCCTTTACATTTGTGCTAGGTGTTTTTGAGAATCCCAGTATAACTTTATTTTTTTCCCTTCTCTCTGCAAAGCAATACATTTTATTTATCCTTTTTTGTATTTTATATGATACATTTATTTAATTCTTTTGCTTACTATTCAATAACTTTGATTATTACACTTTGAGATTCACTTGACTCGCTGAAACACACACACACACGTATTTCATTCTTTTATATTACCTCGTCTGTGGCCCTTCATGTCCCACTCAACAGTGCGAGTGGCCCACCAGCCAAAAAGGTTGTGCACCCCTACTCTACGCAAATGTAGTTTTATATAAAAGTAATAGTCATTGCAATCTAGTGTTGAAGTCTTCTTCCCCTTTGACATATATATTGTGTGTTTGTGTGAACGTACTAGTGCATCAAAGATAAGTCAGTAAATGAAGTGCTTTTTTGTTTGCATCATTGTACTGTGCACAGTAATGCATTGTGTGGAGTGTTGTTCAGTGCATACTTTAGTGAGAACTTAAGAGTATGGCGTACAATTTGAAATTGAGAAAGTGGTATGTTGATTTATGTCTTATGTTTATGTAAAATGTCCTAAATATAAAAAAAAATATTATTTTAGTCAATATAAGAGTAAAAATAATTATAAATTAAAAACTTTTTATTAATCATGTTTTTAAATTTTCTATTGAATCATAGCTGTAGAACTACATTAACACTTTATCAATGTGTATAAAATTTTTAAAGTGATAATGACGTCAGTTTTTGTGAGAGGCATAATTTAACTTTTTACAATTTTTTAACATTCATGTTTAATTAAATGTATTTATTTTTATGTTGAAAAAAAATGAACTTGTAATTTTTTTTTTTTTTTTTTTTTTGGCAACAATTAAATTATAGCTAATATTTTAATGGCTATTTTTATAGATATTAGGAGGTTATTATTTTCATATTTTAATTAATTAAAAGAAAACTAATCAAAAATTCAAAAATAGGGCTTTGAAGTATTGTGTTGTCACCGGGTTCTGAGCTATTCTGAAAGTTTTAAATGTCTAACTAGTAGGGAAGTTAGTTAAAAATCGATTGCAAGATTTGTACAGGACAAACAAACAAACAAGAATCGAAGTTAATAAAAGCATGGTAACAATGGTTTTGCCTAATTCTGAGGAACCAGTTGGAAGGGAAATTAGCCATAACAATTGAATGCTAAGCTTGATTGCATATATTGTGATTTGCTTAGCTTGAGTACAAACATACTCGTATATAATTTTGAGTGCTAATACAATATATATTAGATATTATTACAATGGATTAAATCTTTTTCTCTGCATCGTTTATCCTGTGGCAGTGAAAGTAGTTTTACAGGCAAAGTGAAGAAAAAGACATTTCATTCACTTTAGAGAAGAAGAATTTGGCAACTTGGTAACCAAATTTGGTGAAAAATAGTAGTTTATGGTTCCTGAAGTTTCAAAGGCCAACTATGCACGGGAGCCCAGATCTAGAACTTTGCATGGGTTTCTGGATGGAATTAACACCATACCCCATGACCAAAAGATATAAATAGGAAAGAGTGAAGTCACTGCAAGTCAGTGTTGTTCAGAGACCTATTGTATGTGCTTGCACTTTGGAGGTTGTGCTCTAAGCGAATGAACTTTATTTGTGAACTAGTGAAAATTTCTACTCTGGAATATTTGATGTTTTTTGCTTTACTCTTGTGGAACAGGTGGCTGTTTTCTTGGACTGTTTCAAAACTTTCAAAGAATAGTGACTTTTGCAACACAAATGACAGCATTAAATTGCTGCCGACTATTCGATACATTAACATTCAACTATTTGATAAATTAACAGTACTATTGGACTGTTTTGAGAGTATTCATGGTAATCAAAGTTTTGTTGTACTGATTCAAGGAGTTACACTGAATAAAGAGCATTCATCCACTGGAATCTGCCTGCTTCTTTACAAACTACTTTCGCATGCAAGAAAGTTGAGAAGTTTTTTGTAACAATATGTTAATTGCTCAAGGCCTTAGCCGGAAAATAATTTTGGAGGGGCTTTCAAACCTTACTATTATTAAATATTGAGTGTTAAAAATGAAGAATAATTTAAAATTTTCAAGGGTGTGTGTGTGTTTGAACCCCAACATCCCTAACCCCTTAGCTATGACTTTGTAATTGCTATTAAACATTGCATATGTTGAGTACTGTAAAACAATCGATGTTCATGTAGGTAGGCATTTAATTGCAAAATAAATAAAATAATCATCTGAAATGCTAATTATCATTGAGCATTAAACAAATTATTATATATTGAATTAAGTTCATTGGATGTTATAAAACATTGATGTTACTTGTAATGAAATTTAAGAAAATGAATAGCAGAAGAATGTAAAAATAAATATTGAAGAAGAATATTTGCCGATTTTAAAAAGATGAAAAAGCATGTATAAACAATATTTGCATCATATAAATAAAAAATTTTGTATTAAAATGAATAGGAATGAATTGGGAGTGCACTCCATTGACGTATAAACATAAATACATAAAAATAAGAGATGTATACGTTTTGCTTTACTATGTATGAAAAGCATATGAGCTATAATAATCTTTGATCAAATAATAAACAACTTTAAATCCTTAAAAAATTGTGTTCCCTTCATTCCTTTTAAAAAGAAAAGCTTTTAACTGGATATGTGTGCACAAAATGAATTAAAAAGTTAAAATGAATGTCTGTTAATTATACAGTATATAATTTTCATATTTTATCCACTTCTCCCTCTCATTATAAGTTTTAAAATTTAATTAAAGCTCTCTCATTATAAGTTTTAAAATTTAATTAAAGCTTTATAAAACTCTCAACAAAATTCTTTTTTCTAAAATATTTAATACTCGTCTGCTCATTATAACATTTGGAGTGGCTGCAGTTTTTTTCTTTTTTTAATGATAATAGAGAGTAAAAAAAAAAAAAAAGCATCCTTAGAAGTTAAAAATTAATCTATTTTGTATACAATGTTGTATTCGATGTTCACAATAATTGTATATTTATTTAGAATTCTTATGTTTAGCTTTTAGGCCATCTTTTATTTGTTGCTAAAAGAGTCGCTGAAAAGGAGCATTTGAGAAAAGGTTATCGAGTCGGTAAGTGATTTAAAAATATTTCTATTATTTTTAAATGTGAAATAGAACCACCTTTTAAATTTTCTAAAATCATTTGTATACAAAAAATAGTTACAGGTAATTCAGTAGTTTTTTTTTTTTTTTACTTTCTGGATATATATTTATACCAGGGTGCGAAATTTCCGCTCGCCAGCTCGCCATTGGCGAGTGGAATTTTTACTGTGGCGAGTAAAAATTTGGTCTAGTTATAGATAGAATTCTTACACGATACGGTGACAGAAAATATTCTTTATGGAATAATCTTGCCATCTTATAACGTCATATTTAACCTCTCCTTTTACTCTTCTCGCAGTGCCGAGTCTATATGTGCGCTGTCCGACGATCGTCCCAACCTGAGAAAGGAAAAATGCTTAGCACATGCATATGAAAGTTTTAATCTCTTCGGCAGTTTTGTTCTGGCACTGTGATTTCTCCAAGCAGAGTGAGAATAGACGACTTCCACTGTCCGAAAGAAAAGAAACGCGAAAGGTTGCCTATGCGATATTGGCGCATGAAAATGAGCCTGAGCTCTTTTAAAGATACTGCCTATGTTTATTTTGTTGAATAATGATCAAAAAAAAGTTCACATTTTCCAGGTTTTTACTGAAACGCCAAGGATTTGCGCTTGTAATGATTTGCAAGCAACGATTTTATCGAAAAAGTTATTCCGAAATGGCTATTTCAAATGACAACAATGAACAAGTTATACACATCAACATTCCGTCTGATTACAAAAATGAAATGGACGAAAAAGACATTTCTGATGTAAAAAGTTAAAAAAATAATAGGAAAACAAGGAAGCTTAATCTTTCATAATAAAAATATTTATTAGAATATTGTTTGACAAAGAGGTTTTTTTTTTTTTTTTTTTTTTCTTTAATGACTCTTTGCGTTTATGTTATTAGATATTTCAATCTTTTTCAAATCTCAAATACAATACATTATAATGATTTTTAATTATAGATGATTATGAGACATGATGACATACGACACACTTTTAAGATATATAATTTTAGGCATATTTGTAAAAGCATTTCAAATAGTTAGGAAAAATAAAAAAACCCAAAATGCGTAAAAGAGAGAGAGAGGAAAAAAAAAAAAAAATTACAACCCTATTTTGTGGCGAGTAAAACTTTTTTTCGGCGAGTGTAATCTGAGTTGAAATTTCGGGCCCTGTTTATACTATGTAAGATATTTGTACTATGTTAAGAGCTCTCAAGCATCAATTGGAATTTTTTGCAAGTAAAGAATATTTTTATGATCCGTTGTGTCAACCATGGCATTGTGGAATGTTTTTATTTTGATATTGTGTTATATTCAAAATAAACATGTCTAATAAATCAGTGTGTCATTTTTGTAAGTCTTATATTAATTTTAAATTTAAAGTATTACAATGTTTCTTATAAAATTGTATTATTATCATCATTTTTTTTTTTTTTTCCCTAAAGGATAAATCTACATAAACAATAAATAGTTGAAATTGAGCTATTAAAAAAGTTATGCATTATTATTATTATTATTTTGCAGAGGCTCCTTCTCCTCTTCCTCTAAACATTTTACTGAAGAGCCTCTAGTTACATTGTTTATACTCCAGAGGGAAAACTGAAAATCTGGAATACTCAGGGCATTGAGATTCTGGTTCCAAATCATAGGGAATCCTCACAGAAAATAGAAATTTTCATTAAAATTCTGAAAAAAAAAAAAAAAAATGATTATAATATTTGGAAAAACGGCATTTTTCTTTCTCCTACTTACACTTTTCTTGTGTAGATTGCTTCAAAAGATAAAGTATTATGAAAACACACATTCTAAGATTTCTACCTGTATCAGCAATAACACAATGTTATAGGATATCTATTCTATAATGGCTTTTCATTAAAAAAGTCTAACAGAAAAGTGCTAATAATTAAATTAATTCATCATTTCTTATCTGAAAGTGAACAATGGATAGCAAGTTATCAAGTTAAGCCCAGTTCTATGATATTGAAAGCAGAGGATTCCATTCATCTCTGAAAATGATTTGAAAAACTCGGAGAATTTTGTTTTAATATTTGAATATAAATCCCATGTTAGCACAGCCACTGATTTAAGTTCAAAACATTGGTTGCATATTTTTGTGATTATGGTATTTGCTTACAATTACAACATTATAATTCATCATAAATTATCAGATCAGGTTATGCTCATTTGGTTTATTCAGAGATGAGATTTTTCAGCTGACTTCAGCTTTTTTGTAGGTTTAAGTCCGGTTTCCACTGACGGCTTCTATTCAGAACCCTTTGATGTGGTTATCTGGGCTCAAAACCCTTGAACAGGGTTGGAAGTCCCTGGTTCTAACCTCCAGCTGAGATAATTGAGGGGCCAGAGGCAGATATCTTTGTCAATTTTGCATGCTTTCCTTTGAAGTAACTGCACAATCTGATAAAAAAATGTTACAACTGATGACAAGACATTTGGCTCTTTGTGTCGGGGGCGTGATTAATGGTTTTTTGAACCTGGAAGTTCCAACTCCAGTGGAAACCAGCCTTTAGTTTTTCAGTTTTCTCTGCTTTTTTCCTCTTTTTGATGTGGATTTGTTACATCAGTTAATCAAATAAAATGTGATTGAATACTAAAGCATAATCATTTGTTCCTTTTTTTTTCTTTTCTTTTTTATAGATTCAAGATTAACAGATATATTTATTATTCTATTATATTAAATAGTTATAACTAATAAATACATTTATTATTTAAAACTATATAATATAATTGATTTTGTCATCAAAATTCAAGTATATTATTTCAGCATCTTACCTTTGCATATAGTTTCATCTTTTTTTTTTTTTTTTTTTTTTTTTTTTTTGTCTTTTTGCTGATGTCATCCCTGTTTATTAATCATTATTATTATTAGGAAAATTTATCTTAAAAATTGCCAGTACTAGATTAGCAGGGCTGCCAACCTCTGGGAGTGCTAAAGTGTAGTTAAAAAGCAAAAAAAGTGTAGTTTTAAGCTACAAAGTGTAGTCGCTAAAAAATTAGAAAATACTTAAAATATAAATAAGCATAAAATCTTTTGTTTACATTATGACTTACTTTCTGAAATTTATTGATTTTTAATAATCAAACATTCAAAAATAATAGAAATTTTATCCAAATTTACCTTTTATATTAACATGGATACATGAAAATACACTAATTCTAATATAATACACTAATATGCAGGGTTGCCAACTTTTCAAAAACAGTTTGAGGAGTATTCAGAGAAATTTTGAGGAGCATTTCGGCTACTTTGAGGAGCAATTTTAAAAATTAAAAAAGAAAAAGAAAGAAAGAAACTACTAACAAAAATAAATTAGCAATAATCATATGAAATTAAGTGAAGAAAAAAAAAAAAAAAAAAAAAAAAAAAAAAAGGTAAGATGTAGGTATGCATCAAATTTTTAGTTATTCAGTATACTGAATATTCATTATTCAGTAATAATCAAACATTTAGTGCATGCCTATTCAAAAGAAACTTGTTTAATTACAAGAACAAGACAATTGATATGAAAATAATTTCAATGCTATACTTCAAACAGATACAAAAATTGGATTTTTTTAAACAAAATCTTAAATTTTTGGAGTAACAAAAGTCAAAATAATGAACAATTTTAATAGTTTAAATATTAGAAAATGTAATAAAACTGAATCTACAATAAAATAATCATTGTTATTAAGGATGGAAAAGGATTGAAATTGTACAACATTAAATTCAATTTCAGTGCAAACTGACAGCCATCAACTTTTCTGAAACTTTTTTTTTCCCCTTAAGATTATTGCTAAATATACCTAAAAAATCGAGTTTCCGTAGAGGGGAGGGGGAGGTAAAATTACGTTTTTATCATTAATTAAATAAATATGCTATTTTTCTCGTATTTGACAGAATTCGCAATATTTTTACGACCGATTGCCGAAATTCGTAATTATTTCACTGCAAATTTACAAAATCTACGTTTAATAGCAAATAATTGCTAATATATACTATAATTTTGCTCTAATTGATAAAATTCACTCTTCTTTAAAGGTAAATCCTAAAATACGCGATTATTATGCGGCCGATTGCCGAAACACGCTATTATTTAGCTACTAATCTATGCAAAATACGTTCATCTAAAAGCTGAATCTTAAATACTCAACTATTTTGCCACTAATCAGTGAAATTTCCCTTTTTTTTTTTTTTTTTTTTTCTTTTTTAAAGTGTAATCTTGGAAATCGGGAATAATTTTGAAGTAGTTTTCGCTAATACGGGATCGCTTACCCACTAATAATCAAAAATTTACGTTTTATATTCTATCATTTGGCTGCTAGCCAATAAAGTTTTTTTTTTTTTTTCCCAGTTGATTTTAGTAAATCGCGATATTTTTGTAGCCGATGACGGAAATACGCAATCATTTCACCGCTAATTAACAAAATTTATGTTTAATCGCTGAAAAAGGCTTTATTTTGATGCTAATCGATGAATTTCTTGCTTTTTTCAAACATGATTTACATTATAAGTATAATTTTGTGGCTTTTTATAGAAATACGGAATTATTTTACAACTAATTTTTAAAATTACGTAATCGTAAACTAATTGCTAAAATAGATGTTATTTTTCTAAAAATGTCTAATTATTTAGTCATAAATCAGCTTTTTTTTTTTAATTACTGAAATGTCATTTTTTGCGGCTGATTTATAAAATATGCAATTTTCTTGTGCTATTTTTGTGATGAATCCATTTTAAATCCGACGATTTTTGTGCAAGTCCCATTTTCAGATATGAAAATTTCTTAGAATCACCCACGCACTATAAAAACTAAGTTATCGCATATTCAGTTATCCTAAGAAAAAGCACAGGAAATATTCTTTTTCTTTCTCCAGCGGTAGATACTTGGTACGATAAAGTTCGAAATTTTCCATGATTTTTTCAGAAACTTGTATATTAAAACACTTAAGAATGTTTCCTATCACAGAGGACAATTCCTCCGTTAAAGTCCGACTTTATACTGTTTTCTCCAAAACTCGCGTGATTAAGGCTTCAGACACTTTAGAAAGTCTCCCACGGAAGATAGCTCTTCCTGGTCTTAGTTTCCTTGCGTTGTCAATCGTACTTTCAGTAACTTTGAATCCATTATTTTTATCGATAAATAATTAAAATAAACAATTTTTTTCGTTAGAAAGTATTATTTTTTAGCGACTTATTAAGCATTAAGATAACTGAAACATTGATAGAGTTTAAATGAAAATCAAAATACAGCATAATCATAGCATTCGGTTTCTTTCTCCCCCCCCCCCCTTTCAGCTTGCGGTGTCTGTGCTTGCGGTTTTAATTAAGCACACTCTCAGCTAATGTAAACAAATACTTGTTCCCGTTCTGAGTCAGCAATATTTCGATTACGCAATGCCTAGCAGTAAAATTTTTTTTTTTTTTTTTTTTTTACTATTTATTTATGAGTATTTATGATGAAGCATGTGGTTCTTCAACTAGATTGTAAAAGTTAGATTTGTTATTTTTATATTTTCAAGAAGCACTTTCATACATAAAAAATAAAATTCAAAGAATAATGTTTTATGCGGCAACTGTTGGAAATGCAAAATTAAAAGTTGATAAGGATTGGATTGCGATGGAAAAAAAAAAGAAAAAAAGAAAAGAAAGAAAGAAAAAAGATAGTTTTTTTTTTTTTTTTTTTTTTTTCCCCAGTGTCTGCCACTATTCAGTTTTATATTATACTTTTTTAATCCGTGGTGAAATCGGAGTTCGCTCATTGTAAACAAGATGACGATGGGGAAAGGAAAAGCGTAGCTTTAAGTATACGATGCGTAGAGTGTAGTAGAAGCAGGCTAAAGCGTAGTTACTACGCCAATTGCGTAGTTGTTGGCAGCCCTGGATTAGATTAAACATTAAATTTTTTCAAACTGATTTCGCCCATCTATAAAAGATAACGCCTATGTAAGAAGAGGTTTCAAATTAGAGGTTGTTAGTTATATTTTGCACTTAAAAATTTTTAATTTGATGGAGGTAAATGTACACCTGGTCATCATTTTTTATGTCTAACATTTTAAATTTTCTTTGCTTCTAAGGTACAGTGCAAATTAACTTGTAGTTGTCGTAATAATTTTTCTATTTTTAAATTAATAACATACTGTTTTTTTTATTATCATTATAAAGCAATTATATTGCCTGTTATAATACATAAATATTGTTTGAACATTTTTTTTCCCCAGAAAATTTAAAATTTCTGAATCTTTTGTTTGTCTTACCACTTCATAGAGCCTGAAATTATAACTTAATAATAATAAAAAAAATTTAATGAATGATTTTGTTTGAAGATGATGTAACATTAGGTATTTGACATATTTTAAAAATAATTTCACAAGCTCTTACTGTATCATTAGTTTTATTTTATTTTATTTATTTATTTATTTTTTTGCTGTTTCTCCTTTTTAAAGTTTTTTTTTTTTTTTTTTTTAATTATTATTATTCTTTAAATTTATTAATGTTTTGATGCTTGTGTATATATATTATTAAAATTTTTAAAAAATGTTTTTTAATTACATATTTTTGAATAGAAAAATGCTTAGCTTTAAGTTTTATAGTATTATGATAAAAAAAAAAATCTGGTGTGAAACAACAACACAACTTCCATTACCCTTTATTACACGTATAATATGCATTTACTTTTCGGAGACAACGCAATCAGAATACATAAAATTAACCTAGCAAAGTAGACACCTAAAAATTTTCTGGTAAGAAAAAGTTGATACACTTGTAAAGATATATAGAACAGAGTTTACATAGCGAGTTAAAAAAATAAGATAAAAAAAGAAATCTGTAGATCCATTCTTTTAAACACCAATTTCTGAGATCTAAAACTGATGTACTTAATCAGGATGACTGTTAATTTTCTTATAATAACCACATAATACATGACAAAGGATATTTAAAATGGGTTTATGCAACAAATTTCAAGAAAATTGTTAGAGTCATTTTTGAGATACCGACTTTTACCAAAGCTGGCGTACTCAATTGTTGACTAGAAAACAAACATTACATGCAAAAGGATATCTAAAAGGGAGTTAACATGGCAAGTTTGAAAAAAATCTGTGCAGCCGCTTTTAAAGAAACGCACTTGCAAGACCTCAAACTGAGCTATTTATACAGGACGCCTATCCATTTTCTTGAACTAATCAACTATATCATATGAAAAGACATGTAATAGAGTTTTTATATAGCAACTTTGAAGAAAATCATTAGAGTTGTTTTTGAGATACAGACTTACGGTTCCACTTTCGGTTCACCAGTTTTCACCAAAAGTTGGAAAAATCATCTGTACACCAGATCTGTTTTGATTGTGAAGTTTCGTAGTTTAGTTTAGAAGATATGGTAATCAGAAGTTTCCCCTCACGCACACATACTGACCAATTACTAAAAACCACTTTTTTTGACTCAGGAGACCTTAAAACATGTAAATCAGGCAAAAACTTGATGTCAAATCTTTAGACTGAATATAATACTTCCATTACTTATGGTATCGGGTAATGGAAGTAATAAATAATTTTAAAATTTTACCTAAATAGAGCATTTCTTTTAGAAAAAAAAAAAAAATAGTTAGGTGCTATTGATCCCTAACATTTTGACTTCTAATCTTTAAGAGGTTCTGCTCTTAGAGCTGGTCAATGGGAAAACCCAAGTTGCATTCTTTAGCTCAGCTGTTTAGCATTTTCATTGATTTTTGTCAAAACTTGCTTAAATATAGGCAAGGACTCTGTAGGCCAATCCCCCTTCACCTTCAGAGAAATTCCATTTCATCCAAACATTAAAATGGATATTGACACATATAGGCAAGGCGGGGTACTTCTTCCTGAAAAATTCTAATCGGTAGAATATTATTATTATTTTAATTATATTTAATATTTTAAAATTATGTCATTAGAGTTTCAATAAGTATCTTTAAATTGCCAAATAAAATTTATCTTCAAAGCCAAACCAAATCTAACTGCAGAGTTATGTTGTCATTAACCCTTTCATGCAAATTGATTTTGAGCCGACTTGGTAAGTTTTTTAGATTGAGATTGGTTTGGAATAAGCCTTGTAATTTTTATAAATTGCTTGCATAAAAAATTTGTTTTAGCAGATGCTCATATTCAGGCTTGTTTAGTCATCTAAGTTAACAAACCAACCAACCATTTAGGTGAACTGAATTTCTAAAATATACCGAAGCATTTCCAATTCTAACTTTGCTACCTGTTCAGTAATGTTTCAGCTATATCACTGGACATGGGTCTCTCACATAGATAATTGGTTCCAACCTACACAACAATACTGATTTGTACCAGTTTCAGCTGAAACATGGCCTTTTTTAGTTTGGAACTGAAAAACGACCATATTAATCAAAATTTGTGTTTTCTTTTTTCACTTGCTTGTTTTTTCCTTCTTTCCGTAAGCATGTGGCACAATTTTCTATTTAATAATGAAATCTTCAATTGTATTCACTCTCATAATTATTTCTATTGCTTCTCTTTTTATTGCTTGAATAGAAATTCATAATTCATCAATTTTTTTGTATTTTCAATATCTCTTTCTATCTCTCTCGATATATATGTACAAGGCCATAGCCTGAGGGAGGTGGGGGGAGTTCAAACAAACATCGAAATTTTGCAGATTTGTTGAAATTTTTTGAGTTAAACTTCATTTTTAACACAAAGCATCATGTATTAAAATTTGAACCCCCTCCAAAATATTTTTCTATCTTCATCCTTGTCTCTCTCTATATATTTCTGTGTTTTATGATGCTATCCTTTATTTTTCTCTTAGTCATCACTAAATAGTAAACTTCTGTACTATTTTTGTTTTTATATTTTATTATATAAAAACAAAAATATATTTTATTATATAAATATATATTTTATTATATAAATATATTGCATATCTAAATTATCAATTTTTATATGTATATATATATATATATATATATATAATAAAGATGATCTATTAAGCATAGTAGAAGCCAAGCAACAGATACAAGATCACTGAAACACCAATGACCAACAAGACAAAAAAAAAAAAAAAATCACCAGTGGACGAAATACACCAATGCAAAGAAACCAGATTCACCAATTAACAGCCTGCAAAACAAACGAATCAATAAAGTAAAACAACAAATCTTAACTTAAAACCATAAACTTATCAAAATTAATGAAAAAACAACCCAAGAAACACAAGATAGGAAGAAGGAGGCAGGCGGCAAGACTTGTGACTTGCCTGTGGGGTTACACTAGTTTTATGCCGGCAACACTCCCCCAGCCTGCCACAACCAGAACAGGAACCATATGGATTTAAAAATGCAAATTTCAAAGCAGATGAACAACAATGAAACCGCGAAGCCACAATGAAATTCACCGGTTGATCACATTGTGTTTAACAGTATAATTAGAACATTATATATTCTTATTCTTTGGAAACTTATGGTTTGTTTAAATATGTATATTAATATTATATCCAGCCACATTTCTTTTGGTTTTAATTGCTATACCTTTGTCTAGCGAGATATTTGAATTTGATAATTTTGTTTGTTTGCTTCCAAAAAGTGGTACGTCTTTTGTTGTTTCTTTTTTCAGTCATAAACAATGGTCCTGATGGTGCTCAGTCTGTTTATCACTTACACATTCATGTTCTTGGGGGTCGTCAAATGGAGTGGCCACCAGGTTAAGCTCAGCTCCAGAGACATTGAATAATTTTATGTTGCCTTTTTATATTTACATAATGTAGAAGAAAAAAAAATTAAGCAATAAATTAAGTTTTATACTAATTTATTTATTTGATTATAATTGTATTTATTATTTTTGTGAAGATTGTTTTCCAACGATATTTTTCTTTATGTTTATTGCCTATATGATAAGTGTTAAAAATCATTTTTGTTATAGTACAAAGCAATTATTTTGTACCCTATAAAAGTGTTCATTTTTTATCTGTGAGCTTTTCAATTTGATATATTTAACAAATCTTAGTTTTCTCGCTTAAATCAGTGAGGATATATTTTACAAGGATAAAAGTTCAGAATTTGTGAGAAATTTTTCTTGAAATATGGATTATTATCAGTTTTATACAATGTATCATTTTAAAAAAAAAAAAAAAAAAAAAACTATCAGACACACTCCTGTCTCCCCCCGCCCTACCTCCATATTGATTATGGATATTTTTCAGATAGTGATACCTGAATTAAGTGAGGCTAGTTCAGTAGAGATACAGATATATTTCAAGAAAATATCATTGAACAAAGTCTTTAGGGAAATAAAAGATGGAAGGAATAGTCAAAGGTGGATCTCTACAGTCAGATACTCAGATCCAAACATAAAATTACTAAAAGAGCATTTCTTTTTTTTTTTTTTTTTTAAGATTTCAGCTTTTATTCAGGCCTTCTCTCCATTCACTTCCCTACAGTAGGTGAGGAAGTTTCTTACTGCTCAGTAGTTGGTTTCTTTTTTTTTTTTTCTATGCCTAACTGTCTACTGAAACGAATACCTGATCTGAGGGTTAGAAATTAGTGTGTGAAAATTAGACATAAATGGCACATTTTTTATTTTTATTTATTTATTTTTTATTTATTTATTTATTTTATTTTATTTTTATGAAAATGATCTACTCATGAGATGATCTACCAATGAAATGATCACAATTATTAAATTATGTATTGTGATCATAATACTATAAAACTTAAAACTAAGCATGAATTTTCTAAGCACATGCAAATAGATAGATTTGTTATGCATATGCATATATATTCAAAAATTTCTCTAAATTTATGTAATATATATATATAATATATATATATATATATAAAGCTTAACACTAAAAAAATTATATGAAAGTAAATAAATAAAATTAAAATAATTTCTTATCAGTTTGTTACTTGTTTTTTTTTTAAATCAGTCAAATACTGAGTGTTACGTCTTCAAACAAAATGAAAACAAACAGAAAAATATTCATAAAACTTTTTCTTTAGTTATATAAAGAAAATAAGTATTTTGTAAAGTTCGAACAAAAATGAGTATTATGAGAAAATTTATTTTTTTTTAATTTAGTTTAAAATTAGGTATTAAAAATGAGGATTGAGTGCAGTTTTATGCTTATCTAACTGAAATTTCTAGGAGCAAAATTTCACTAGCAAATGGTAAATTTCAACCCTGGTTGATTTTGGTGGAAGTATTTTACTTTTGGCTCTGATTTTTAAACAAATTTTTTGCTGTCTCAAGATGTTTGGAGATAGATCTGTATTATCTTTTTATTGAGTAACTCCAAGTTCAGAATCGCTATTTTTTTTTTTTTTAGTTTCATTGTCCTTTGTAATTTCCCTATTTCACAAAGCTAATTATTCTTGGTCGATTTCATATATCTCTGTTTTTAAGTTGATTTCTTTTGAAATAGAACTTATTACTTAATCATTTCAGTCTACATATAATGAAAAATTTGTCATCACAATAACTTCTGAAATACTGAATTAATTTGAACTAAAGTAGTACAGTGGATTTACCTTTAAACTTTCTTGGATATGTCTGTAACCTGACAAATACTTTTGTATTGCTTTTACAAAGCTTTCATTCAACATCCTCTAGCGTCAGTACGAAGTAGCCGAAGGGGAATATAGGGGGAAATAGGGATGAATGGGACAATGTTAACATTTCTTACGAATTATTTGCTACTCGTACAACATTGCAAGTTTCAGAACGGCAAATTGAAACATTTTAATATCTTTAAAAAATGTATATTTAATGGTAGTTATTAAATTATTAGTTTTCTAACACAATTAAAATATCTATAAATAATTATATGATGAAAAACTTTTTATATACCATGTTTTAAAACTTTCTGTTATTAGTACTTTATCAATGAGTATAAAATTTTTAAAATGATAATGACGTCAATTTTTATGAGATGCATAATTCAACTTTTTACAATTTTTTAATGTTCACGTTGAATTAAATGTATTTATTTTTTTTAATTTAGAAATTTATTCATCAACCATGAAAATTCATTTCACAAAATCTTGGAGTGGAAGGCTGATATTTTATACCAACTATGTGAAAAATACCAGAGCTGGGAATCGAACCCGGGCCTTCCGCTTTTCTAAATGTATTTATTTTTTATGTTGAAAGAAAATGAACTCGTAAATTTTTTTGGGCAAAACAATTAAATTATAGCTAATCTTTTAATGTCTAATTTTACAGCTATTAGGAGGTTATTATTTTCATATTTTAATTAAAAGAAAACAAATAAAAAATTCAAAAATCGGGCTTCGAAGTATTGTGTTCTCATTGGGTTCTGAGCTATTCTGAAAGTTTCAAATGTCTAGCAAATAGGGAAGTTAGTTAAAAATCGATTACAAGATTTCTACCAGACAAACAAACAAGAATGGAAGTTAATAAAAACATGGTAAAATGTGCTAATCCTCCTTTGCATGAGGGTACAAGGGGACATGTTTTTGAAAGGTGAAATATATAGACAGTTTTTCAAAAATATCATGAAAAATGACATAGTGTGTCACTTATGTTTATAAGATTTATTAAGTATTAATAACATCTGTTTTATCTAACATGATACTTCAAACCTGTAACTACAGCTGTAGTCAATGAGCAATTTAGTCTGCCTTGCGGCTGGTCATCAACAGACAATTCATGTTTCTTAACATTTTTACAACTACATATTTTCCTACTTTAAATAGTAAGCCAAGCCTTTTGTCTCTCCTCTAAGACATTATATTATTTAACAAAATAATTTTATATAATTGTGTTTAAATGATTTAAATTTTATTCTGAACAATCGATGCAGTAAGTGTCACTGGTATGAAATTATAGTTAACTATCAATACACAAAACCCTTTTTTAAAAACAATGTTATGCTTTTGTGGAATGTCTAGCCACCCCACTTCCTTCTTTTTCATGAAAAAAGAATTCTCATTCACCAGTGTGTTAAAATCTTTTTAAGTAGTACATTTTTTATGTTTGGTGTTGTAGCCATGTGTAGTTTTACCCATAGATAAAGGGTTACTAAGTCTTTATCAAATGAAAAATATGACTGTGCTCAACTAGTGCTACCTTAACTAGGTAACTTCGTAATAATGTATTTATTTTATTTTTTTAAACAATGATAGAACAATCAGTTGCTTGTGTAGGGTTGCAATGGAACCTAGAATTCAAAGGAAACCTGGAAAACTTAGGGAAATTGGTCAACTATTAAAAAACAAAGAAAACTCAGGAAATTTCAAAATTTATTGTAAAAACTGAAAATTTACTGGATTTTTTTTTTTATTATTATTATTATTATTTTATTTTTTAGAAAATCATTGGAAAATTCTTTCATAATCAAATCTTTTAAAATTTTTAATGCTAAAATGAATAAGAAAGAGTCAATTATGCAGTTTTTCCCAAATGTAGTAAGTTAATAAAATTAATATACCCTAGATATGTTCAACTGACTTTTAAACATGTTAGATTCTAATGCTGCATAATTATGAGTTATCTGTTTTACTTTTAAAAGAGACTGGGAAAACTCGGAAATTTTTTCCTCCTGATTTGTGTAGCAATCCTACTGTGGTTACATAGTTTTCTTTTCAGATTTTCCTCATAAAGAGTATTTAAAAAGGTTTAAATAACATTATTGTCTTTGCTTTCAATTCTTCCAGCAGTTATAGTGGATTTCTTATTAAAAGTGTAACCTGCACAAAATCATTCAAACCAATATTTGAAAAGCCGATTTTTCATTAGTTATTTCATGAAAATTGAACATTTTCTTCCTTCATTTTTATGGTTTAAATTTTCTTTTGTGCATTTTCTCCTTCATCCTTTCATTTAACTATCCTTTTATTAACTTCTATTCTTGTTTGTTTTTGTGTTTGTGTTTGTTTGTTTATCCGGTACAAATCTTGCAATCGAATTTTAACTAACTTCCCTTCTAGCCAGACATTTGAAACTTTCACAATTGCTAACAACCCGATGACAATACACTACTCCAAAGTCTGATTTTCGAATAGTTTTCTTAGAATTAATTGAAATATGAAAATAATAACCTCCTAATACCTTATAAATAGCCATTAAAATATTAGCTATAATTTAATTGTGGCCAAAAAAAAATTACGAGTTCATTTTCTTTCGACATAAAAATAAATAAACGTGATTAAATAAATAATTTAATTAAACGTGAGCGTTAAAAATTTGTAAAAAGTTAAATTATGTATCTCACAAAAATTGACGTCACTATCAGTTTTAAGATTTCATATGCATTGATAAAGTGCTAATGTAGTTAGTTCTATAGCTATGATTCAACAGAAAATTTAAAAACATGGTTTATAAAAAGATTTTTATCTTATAATTTTATTCTTTTCTTACTTTCTTAGATGCCCATCCCTCTTTGAACCATATTATCCCCTCCCCAGGGATGGGGAAATTTCCACTGGCAAGTAATTTTTCGGGTGGGGTGAGGGGATTTTAACTCAGTTTCGTTACCGACATTCAATGTAGTGAAACAATCAAAACCCCCTAAAACAGCAGTGTAGGCGTGGAAATCACACAAAAAACTCTTCCCAAGAGCATGAACAGTGTTTGAATAGGCAACTACTTTAGATTTTATTGCTTTTTAAACTGTTATTATTTTATACTGAACACTGTAATTTAAAAAATAATGCTTTGGGAATTTGAAAGAATTCTACTAAATCGTCAATTCACTTTAGAATTGTGTAAATTTTGTTGTAAGGATTATAGGATTGTATATTGTTGACTGGTAAAAAGAAAAAAAAAAAAAAAGGTTGGTAAAAATTTCTAAAGATTCTCATTCCCTGCCCATCCCACCTTTACACAAATGTCAATAAAATAGCTTATTACAGGAAGCATGCTATTTTTAGGCTTCATTTTACTGCTGATTCATAAAAGCTATATTATTAGTGTATAAAACATTAAAAGCAGTAATGTTAACATCAATGAATGAGATTAAAAACTTGTTTTGAAATTAGTAGTTATTTACTTTTATTAGTGTTATAATATAGCCTTTTTATTACATAAACTCTCAGAACCCTGCAACGAAAATGATTCATAACCACAAGTATGGTGCTTTAGTTACTTCACTTGATGAAAGAATCAGAAATAAAAAACAATGTTTATCATCATCATCATCTTCATCTTCAGGGATTAGGCTAGGAGCCTGTTCCGTCTTCATAGTCTAACTACTGTTTTCTAAGTCTGCCGCGGTCTCGCTTGCCCTTTGGAATGTAGTAGAAGACAGCTCTCTGTAGTCTTCCGCATGTCATATGTTGGACATGATTTTTCCAATTGGTGCAATATTCATTGATCTTGTCTATGATGTTAAAAACTTTTAATTCTCTTCTAACATCTGTGAAGTTGTTCCTTCACATATACTTGGTTACCAACTGCTCCGATTTTTGCGGAGTTTCTCCGGAAAAATTTAAAAACTCCGCAATTCCGCGAAGTAATGTTTATGCTCCGTAAATTCAGTCTTGACCACCTAATTAAATATTTTTTATTAAATACATAAAATTGAATAGTGGCAGACACTGAAAGAAAAAAAAAAAAAACAATTTTTCTTTTTTCTTTCTTTCTTTTTTTTTTTTTCCCTTGCACACATCTAGGAAGAAATCGTTATCCAGTCTTCATCAACTTTTGATTTTGCATTTCCAACAGTTGCCGCATAAAACATTATTCTTTGAATTTTAATTTTTATCTATGAAAGCGCTTCAACGTATCTTGAAAATAAAAAAAAAATAAAACTAACTTTTACAATTTAGCTGAAGAACCACACGCTTCATCCTACAATACTCATAAATAATAGTAAACAAAAAAAAAAAAAAAAAAAAAAAAAATGAAAGAAAGAAAACATTCTAGTGATCGAAATATTGCTGACTCAGAACAGGAACAAGTATTTGTTTACATTAGCTAAGAGTGTGTTTAATTAAAACTACAAGCTGAAAGGGGGAAAGAAAGAAAGAAAAAAAATTGTTTATTTTAATTATTTATCGATAAAAATAATGGATTCAAAGCTACTGAACTTTAAGGCCGATTGACAACGCTTTATTTAAGATTTATTTGAAATAATTATGCTTTTATTTTATCATTAATGATTTATTATTATATCTTCATTTGTATCTGGGGAAAAAAATAAGTAAACAAATTATGACCAATAATCTACAAAATTCTAAAGTTTACACAACATATGGTCCCAAGCTATGCAGATTAGAGGGAGTTGACTTAGAGATGAGATCATTTACACATTTATATGATTTCGTTTTTAGATTTTTATGTGATAGTATAATTATTTTGACATTCATGAAAATTGTTGGAAATTATTTTTTTTTTCCCTTTGTGCTTCTCTTTCTTTCTTTCTTTTTTTTTTTTAATGTAACTGAATAATCTACTTTCATATATTGCCTTTATTTATGTATGGAAAATATGCCATTATGCAAAAAACAAATTACTTTTGGGTTTTAAGCTTATATTCAGACTTAATCATTTCCCATTCTTATCTCTCTTCACTGTTTTGCTAAATATATTTGATTATCAATAAATATTTCTAAATTTCATATGATTATTGTTAATTTATTTTTGTGAGTAGTTTATTTCTTTTTTTTTTTTTTTTTTTTTTTTATGTATTTTTACTTTCTTCTATCTTCAATAGAAGAAAGTATTGGATTCGTAAAAATTTTCGATTTCGGGTTTTTGATGGATTTACACGTTTTGAGAGCTGTAGAACACGATTTTACCATTTTTAGAAAATGTCTGTCTGTCTGTCTGTGTGTGACAAAATTTTGTGGCAACTGTATCTCTGGAACTACTGCACAGAATTTCATACAAATTGGTATGTAGTTGCACCTTGACATAAATTAGTGCCTATCAACTTTTGGTAAAAATCGTCTTACAGGTTGCGTTGCCATCCCGCTTTTTCTAAATTTTTAACAGGGTGATATAGGGCAAAAATTTTCAAGATGGGTATCTTTCGAAAGGTCTCGTCAGTACCTTTAAAACGAATGGTTGAACTATAAATCTGTGATAATTTAAAACGAAGTTATCGATTTTTTTTACTTTTTACGAAAAAAAAAAAAAAAAACTTAGAAATTTTTTTTTCTCTCCCCTTAATTTTATCAAACTCCCACGGTTTCCGTGTTCTGACAAACTTAAACTAATTTTTGCTTTTTCCCCCTAATTTTGTCAAAGTCCTACGGTTTCCGTGTTCTGACAAACTTAAACAAATTTTTGCATTTTTCCCCCAATTTTGTCAGTCCCACGGTTTCCGTGTTTTGACAAACTTAGAATAATTTTCACATTTTACCCAAAATTTTGTCAAAGTCCCACTTTTTTTTTTTTTTTTTTTTTTTTTTATTGTTACTGAGTGAATTTGTATAGGAAAATATAGAAGAAAGTCTCGTGGTGGCCACAACATTCTAGTTAAAATTGCTCCTCAAAGTAGCCAAAATGCTCCTCAAAATTTCTCTGAATACTCCTCAAACTGTTTTTGAAAAGTTGGCAACCCTGCATATATGAGTTTTAATTATAACTTTAAATAAAGGCAATAAGTAATTATTATATTTTCAATAAATTAAATGGCTAATAAAAATAGATAACGAAATTCTAAATTACTTTTATTTATTCGCTGTTGTCTATAATAAATATCTTAATTCTAATAATACTTTACCCCTTATGCTATTAATAAATCGTCTGAGAACAAAAACATATTCCTTTTAAATGACATCTCTCAAAATTATAATCTTTCCTAAATCATTTAATAAATAAAATATAAAAATAATATTATTTCCAGTTATAAGCCGTTGGATACATAATTACATTTTGATTCTTTTAAATTGCGTAAGTTTATTTATTCGAAGCTAAATTAAGCAATACATTTCCGTTCTAATATCATTATAGAGTAATTTATATTTTTTATGACAAGATGTGCAATAATTTGTAGTCTGAATGTCTCCACTACTCAACGGGCCTTCTGGCGATAAAGTTTGGCATTGATGATTGGCGTTAGTTCTTTAACGGTCGTGCTAAATTCAAAATATTTACATTAAATTATTCTACAAACAAAGGAATATCTTTGGCTATAAAATTTGGCACTTTTTCAAAATTCTCGGCGTAATTCATGAGTCTGATCTTAATTGCAATAGAGTCAACTGGAGAATTCGCTCGTTATCGACTGGTGTAAAAACACGTAATCGCGAAGCCCTCTCTCTCTCTCATCTAACCCTCTGTATGTCTATTAGACTTAATAATAGATTTTTTTAAAATACTTTTCATAAAAAAAAACTTGTTTGATTTCCATGCTGCTTAATAAAGATGTTTGCTGCAAAATTAATAGTTTTTCTTCATCACGGCCTACAGTTTATTGTTCCTGGAGTTTTATTGCGACGCTTATCTTATAGCTCAAGTTAAACCGGAATCTTCCTTATATATATATATGGTGCCAGACCTCTTCAGAGTGGTTATGAGATAAAAAGAGAGAGAGGTGCAATACATTTAAATTACCTTTTTCAAATTTTATTGTAATAGTCATTTTTAACAAAAAGGAACTTTTTCGCTAGATATGTTTTGTTTGAAATACGAATAACTGTTCATCGGTTTATATATTAAAAAGACTAGTCCAGATGCAGCATCTTTTTCGGTGATAATTCCTTAGACTGTCTGTGTGGACGATGTTGGCGACTCAAGTTGGAAGATATATTGTTCCTTACACATTCCTGGTACCCTGCATAAGTATTGAGCTGAATTCGGCAAATCATGGCTTCATCTGATGATACCTGTGCTAGTCTAGCTGATTCGGCAGTTCTTATAGTATTAATTTCCGTGTGTTGACTGTTATCGACGCGATAGTGCTCATTCCTGCTTCTTCTGAAACAGTGGATATAACCAAAACATTCAGAATGTTTACTCCCTTCTATAAAAGACTTTTAGTGGAGTTCTGTTCTGAGTATCTACAGTCTTGGGAAAGTTCACTGTTCTCTTGCTTCTTTCGGTGGCTGTTTCGAATACAATGTGGTCTTCATCAACTCCGGAAATTTTTCCAGTTAAATAATTTCGTTCAGAATTCACGCCGAACGATATAGTGAATTTCTACATATTTTGTTTACTTCTGTGGTTTCGACTGCAACACTAAAATAAATAATTTACTTCGCTTTGTATTCTACCTCTTCAGTCCGAATTATCTGCCAGTGGTTGCCTCTTGGCTGGTGGTTCAAAATGGTATTTTCTTTCACAGTGAGTTTGTAGGTTTCTGTTCTTTCAGTATAATTATGTTGATTGGACCTGTGTTTTCCCTGTGCGGTAAAAATTATGTGAGAAGTATGCTGTTTGGGAAAAATGTGAAACCATAATTATGCGATTCATTACTTTATGCGAACAGAATATATATATTTTTTTCAAGATGGTGTCTCTTAGTGGTTAGGTTATCATACTCTGTTATTTTTAAGTGATTGCTACTGTGTAATTGACACTAAAAGTATGTGTGAACCAAATACTGAACAAAACTCTGTGAATTTTTTCTACTGTCAGAAAATTGATTCGTCACGTTATTCGTAAGTACCTCTTTTTGCCTTGAAGAAAATGAACATTTTATTTTACTGACAGACTTACATTTTTTTTTTCAATTTATATACATTTTATAATACTTAAATAATTTTGAATATCTTTGCTTATTCTAATTTTAATAATAATAAAGATATTAAAAAAAATAAATAAAATAAAAATAAAAAAAAGGAAAGAATTTTTTTTATTTTTAGGTGTAATATATATACAGAATTGCATTACCTTTCGGTATGTTGTTTTATTTTCATATTAATTCAGATTTTCCTTTTATGCTAATACGGATATACAATGGGTGTGGATATATTTTTTAAATTTTCTTGATTTTTTATTTTTTTTTCAGTTAAGGAGCAAAAAAAATTTATTAATTGTATGTTTTATATATATTTTATTGCAAAATAATTATCATTCTGTTTATTAATTGAATTTAATTAATATTTTTAATTTAAGAACTAAACTTGAAGTTATTTCTCATGTTGGTGTTTTCCGGGCGGGTTGGAATTACACATACTTTTTATTTACTTTTGGGAGATGTGTCGCAAAATTTTGTTTTGATATCAGTCGGTATCTTGACACCTATTTCTCCTCTTTTTACACACATATATTTTTTTGTTTACACACATATATTTTTTTGTGATTTTAACCTGCTTGGAACTGCCATTGCATAACAAATAAATAAATAAATAAATAAAATAAATAGGGTGATAATTTCAGGTATTCCCATATTTTTGTTCCATAAATTTATATTTTTATTGCTTTTTAAGGTCTTTTTTTAAGGCAAAATTTAGAAATATATTTTAGAAAATTTCATTGATTTTTGTTCTTTTCTCACTTTTTTTTACGTAATGTTTTACATTTTTAACTTTCACATCCTTACATAAATTAGTGATATTCATTTTTTCATTTTAAATGTAATGGGTTATTATTCTTACCATGGTTATATTAAATCAAATATATTTACATTTTGTTTCTTGGAAATTAAGGCTGGATAATTTTTGTGCATCACTGTGTTTCAAAAGCTAACTGTCAAAACACTACACCTTTTCTATATACTATCATTTATCCTTTAATTTAAAAATAATTAAACAAATAAAATAATTTAGGTTTATACATTTAATTTAGGTCCTTGAATTAAAAGAGGCACAATTAATATGTTAGGATTTAAGTTTATGTAATTTTGTGCCACAATGTGCATTAGTAGCGCTGCTAATGGCACTTGTGTTGTTGGCATTCAGTGCTGTTTTCCTTATCTTGAATTTCTGGCCAAATTTTTCTTGATGAGGGGACTTGCATTGATTGTCTTTGTTTGCATGATTTTACATTAAACTTAATTTAATTTGAGTATGACTATAATTAACTTACATATTTTTACTATTTAAATTTTACATAAAATTTAACATATTTTACAGAATCGATTAGAATTGCTTGCATTTAGGGTATATTTTTTTTATCATTGTTTACTATTATTGTTTATATAAAAAGATCTTTCTCACAACGCATAGGTACATACTCACGCACACATTGACAGAATAAATAAATAAAATAAAATATTGAGCATAAATATTAATCAATTAGTTGTATCTCCAACAATTTTCATTTTTTAATACTATATGTATTCAGGACAATATGTAAATCCAGTACATAATATATTTTATGAATCTATACTGGCCGTATCTTGTTGCATGCAAGTGTCCTAAATAAATTTAACACACAAATTTCCAAATTTCTTTTCTCATTTTTTTCGGATATTATGTACATTGACTTTCATGTAAACCTAACAAATTTGTTAGTCTTGAACATAAGGTTCAATGTTTTATTTATTATACTTACCAGGCATTCTTAAATAATCATGTACAATCACTTATACAGAAAGGGAGTTGGTTGTATATCTTAGATACCTAAACACATAAACATAATTTTATTCTAATATTATTTTTGGTTGTCGTATATTTTTCAAGTTTTAATTTTTATAATAACATAACACAGTATTTTCTTTGCCCATTTTAACTAAAATGTTACATTTTAACACAAATGTTTTAACTAATTTTTTCTAATTTGATAAACTTTGAGAAATTTTATAACACATTGTATATTTTTGTCGGTTAGATGTTATCGCGTAAATCCAGGGATTCTTATGCTGGTCGTGAAATTTGACATCTAATGTAATTTTTCATTTCACACATTTTTTTTTTTTTTTTTTCCCACATTCATTCAATTTTGTTAGATGAAACTTATCATCATTTTCTAAAATTTTAACCCTTAATTACCTTTCATACAAAATTTATTTTATGTGCATAATAGTTTTATTTCGTTCAATTACGTAAAAGAAAAGAAAAAAAAAAGAAAGAGAAACGGAAGACTGCTTAATTTTTTTTTTTTTGAAACAGAAATAAGCATCTCGCCATTCCGCCTGAATTTGTTTATGTTCTAATAATAATAATAGTGATATATTTTTTTTTTCATTCAGTTCAAATACGTTGATTGCAGAGGAGAATTTTTTTTATTTTTTTACTGTACATATGATATATTTTATCGCATTTATTCGATATTTCATGTTTGTTTATTGGTGTTTATATTCAATATGTCTATCATATATATATGGGAATGTTTTACTTCTATTGCTAGCAAATAATTATGACAACAAGATCTATAGTAAGCTTACTTTAACATCAAATTGGGCCCACTGCTGAATATTTGCAGTACTTTAAAAAAAAAAAAAAAAAAAAAAAGATAAAAAAAAAAAAAAAAAAACATCTTTTGCACGTGTGTGAACAGATTTATTTTACTGTTCTTTTTATCAGCTGATTTGGTGATATTCTTGTTATTCACCTTTTTGAAGTGAGATTACACTTCTTGTACTCGAGTCTTATTATTATTTTGCTGAGCAATTTATAGCCTTTAAAGCTATTTATATATCTACTTTATGCGCATTTTTAATTTTTGAGGCCTCAGCTCAGCTCATCTCATTTCAGCTCTGCTCAGTTCAGTAGATAATACTGTTGTTTTAGTCACAGGCATGAAAGTTTTCCGCTTTTTCGCGGAATTCCGCTTTTTTTAATGCTGTCCTGGCAGTTTCTGAGATCGATGCAAATCCGTTGAGAAATCTTGACCGAAAATTAGGGGGGGGGTCCGCATTTAAGAAAAGCCAATCATGCCGGCTGCATCGCAGCGATGAAGATCGCGCGAACGGCACTTCCTCCCCGGTACTTCGGAAGTCAAGGGAAGGCGGTCTTTGGAGAAGGCGGAGTCAACTATGAGTCAAACCCACCCATCCCATTACGATCGCTTCGTATTCCGTAACTCCGAAGAGGAGAAAAAGTAACATCCGAGAATGCCTGCGATTGCGATAGTAGCTGCATGATTCACCGAGAAATCGTCTGCGAAAAAAATGCGTATCTGTTTAAAAAAAAAAGTACTTCTACTTTTACCAATTCAACTCAACTTTGTTTGAAGCCTTGCTTTTGCTTTATTTTCGTCGATCGTCCATACTGCGTTGTACACTAGATATTTTTATAAGCTAAATGAAATATATTTAAGAATATGTTAATATGAATACTCTAACGATAAATGACGAGCATAAAGCTTGTGAAATTGATTGTAATGAAAAAAAAAAAAAAAAATTTGCATGGTTAAATAATACTGTTAAAGTAAACATTAAAAATGAAGAATTCCAAGTAACTGTCGGCGATAGCATAAGTAAAGTAGATGTCAGTGGAAAAGCGAAATGCTCCTTATGCTATGACATAATATATTATGGAAAAAGAGGTTTTTATGCTATATCCAGCCACATAAAATTGGGAAAGCTTCTATTTAAAGAAGATATTAAAAGAAAAAATTTCGTTCTGCCATCTCATTTTTCAACTTCTAGCTCAGTTAATGCATAGTCTTCTGTTAATATTCCTGTTAATGTGTCTGCCTTTGTGCGACAGAATAGTAAATGCCCAATCGTTAGTATTAGGAGTTTTGGCAGAGCATAATTTGCCTTTTACAATGTCACCAGTTCTAATTAATTTGCAAAACTCTAGCAAATGACAAGAGAGCTCTTAATAATCTACAGATGTAAAAGAAAACGTAAATTACAATTTTTTTTTTTTTTTTTTTTTTTTTTTTAAATAGTCTGCATTAAACATATCATAAATTTGTCAACAAACAGTTATGAATTGATTGTACTTCATTTATTAATATAATGTCACTCATTGCTCTAGATTTGATTTCAAACTAAATTGCTTAATTTTAGTTGTTTGCTTATTGACATTTTTAAGAATGAAAATAGTAAATTAGAATTAAACTTTTATATAATTATACAATTGTTTTATATTTAAATATTTGCATTCATTTATCTTTAACAAGTTATTTTAATAACATCGTATGTTGTACATGTAGTACGTTTCTATAAATTGCAGTAATTTTGTCTTCGCGTAAAGTTCAGCTTTTTTGATCAACTTGCACTTTCATGCCTGTAGTCATGACTTTTTACTTTTACTGTTTGTTTATAATTTTCAGTGCACGTTAAATTCGCAATTTTAGCGCTTTCATATGCAGCTATGGAAATTTATTTTTGCGGCATTTTTTTTATTCTTTTCAATTTAATATTTGTTGGAACACTTACAGACATATACTAAATTTTTGATAGTTTAAATTATTTCACTTGATATTCATTTTTTTTTACAATATTCCTTAAATATTTTGACATATCACCCATTTAGTTATTTTTTTAATTTTCACATATACACATTTACCCTCTAAGCACAATTGTGTTGCTCTGGTTGTCAATATATTAATGACTTCTATAATCTACGGATTTTGACCATTATATTGGTTTCAACACCTATAATTGTGTAGGGAATTTCACACTTTCACAACAATTTTGGAAGTTTATGTTTTATAGGCCTTCATAGACACTTTCAATTCATTAATACATGTTCTATAATTATTTTGGGTGACAAAATAAATAAATGATAATAAAAATAATAAGAAATAAAAAGATATTGATATAAAATTACTTAATAGATTTTAAATAAATAACATGAGGATGTATGTGAATTTTGGAAATATTTGGATTGTATATTTTTCCTAATTATATTTTCATTATTGTCAAAGTTTCGCTTGATAAATTCAAGGATTCTTTGCGTGAACACATCACCTCTTTCATATGATTCTTTTTAACAAATTCACACGAGTTTTTACATCTCATTTATATGACATGATCAGTTTATTTTAACTTTTACAAACACTTTATATTTAACTAGCAGGCAACGCCCGCTTCGCTGGTCCCTATTTTTAAATGAATCGCTATAATTACTGAATTCTCAAAATTACAATAATTTTTATCACGTGAAAAAAAAAAAAACCTTATTAGGAAAAATGTCGCACCAGGTACTCACTGCCTTCGGAAAAAATTCCCAAAATGCTCTAACTCTTATTTCTATTATTTCCCCCCCCCCCTTCCCGTCTATCCTAATAATTTTAAAAATTCGAAAATATCCGCAATCGATTTGTAGGTATCGAAACCCTCTATATACCAATTTTGAATGCTCTAACTCTATTCTATTTTTTTGCCCCTCCGCCCCCCCTTCCCGGCCCTCCTAATAACTTTACACTTTCGAAAATATCCCCATTCGACTTGCTGGCCTCTAAAACCTATTTGTACCAATTTCGAACGGCCTAACTGTATTTCTATTTGTTTTTGCCCATACCCCGCCCTTCCCGCCCCTCCTAATAATTTTACAAATTCGAAAATATCCGCAAATGATTTGTAAGTATCGAAAACCTCTATATACCAATTTTGAACGATCTAACTCTATTTTTATTTTTTTGCCCCCCCCCCCCTCCCATCCCCCCTTCTCGCCCCTCCTAATAACTTTACACTTTCGAAAATATCCCCATTCGACTTACAGGCCTTTAAAACCTATCTGTACCAATTTTGAACGGCCTAACTGTATTTCTATTTGTTTTTGCCCATAGCCCCCCCCCCCCCAAATTCCCCCCCCTTTCCACCCCTTCTAATAATTTTACAAATTCAAAAATATCCGCAATCGATTTGTAAGTATCGAAAACCTCTATGTACCAATTTTGAACGATAAATAACATGAGGATGTATGTGAATTTTGGAAATATTTGGATTGTATATTTTTCCTAATTATATTTTCATTATTGTCAAAGTTTCGCTTGATAAATTCAAGGATTCTTTGCGTGAACACATCACCTCTTTCACATGATTCTTTTTAACAAATTTACACGAGTTTTTACATCTCATTTATATGACATGATCAGTTTATTTTAACTTTTACAAACACTTTATATTTAACTAGCAGGCAACGCCCGCTTCGCTGGTCCCTATTTTTAGATGAATCTCTATAATTACTGAATTCTCAAAATTACAATAATTTTTATCACGTGAAAAAAAAAAAACTTATTAGGAAAAATGTCGCACCAGGTACTCACTGCCTTCGGAAAAATTCCCAAAATGCTCTAACTCTTATTTCTATTATTTCCCCCCCCCTTCCCGTCTATCCTAATAATTTTAAAAATTCGAAAATATCCGCAATCGATTTGTAGGTATCGAAACCCTCTATATACCAATTTTGAATGCTCTAACTCTATTCTATTTTTTTGCCCCTCCGCCCCCCCTTCCCGGCCCTCCTAATAACTTTACACTTTCGAAAATATCCCCATTCGACTTGCTGGCCTCTAAAACCTATTTGTACCAATTTCGAACGGCCTAACTGTATTTCTATTTGTTTTTGCCCATACCCCGCCCTTCCCGCCCCTCCTAATAATTTTACAAATTCGAAAATATCCGCAAATGATTTGTAAGTATCGAAAACCTCTATATACCAATTTTGAACGATCTAACTCTATTTTTATTTTTTTGCCCCCCCCCCCTCCCATCCCCCCTTCTCGCCCCTCCTAATAACTTTACACTTTCGAAAATATCCCCATTCGACTTACAGGCCTTTAAAACCTATCTGTACCAATTTTGAACGGCCTAACTGTATTTCTATTTGTTTTTGCCCATAGCCCCCCCCCCAAATTCCCCCCCCTTTCCACCCCTTCTAATAATTTTACAAATTCGAAAATATCCGCAATTGATTTGTAAGTATCGAAAACCTCTATGTACCAATTTTGAACGATCTGACACTATTTTTATTTTTTTGCCGATTTCTTCACCGTGAAGCAATTTGGAGCCGAGATATGCTTATAAAGGTGATTTTTGCCTTCTGCCCCCCCGGGGGGGAACGGGGGGGTATTTCGCAAAATCCCGTCTTAGTGAGCGTCAGGGTCCTAAAATCAACCTGCTCACCAAAAATTCCGACTCTATCTCCCATAGGATCGCCACAACCGTGTTGAGTCAGTGAGTGAATCAGTGAGTTTACTTTTTTATATATATAGATAATTCTATTACACACACACACAAAATTATATTTTTTTTTCTATGTTTCTACATGTGTTCAATTATATGTTTTCTTTTGGGTAGGAATTTCATTGTATTATTGGCTCGCTTCTCAGTTTGTCAGTCATAATGCAAATTTATCCAATAGTATTCCATGGTCTTTCACATGCATGTTTCCCATGCTTTTCTTCATTATTCTCAAACTTGGCCTCACAACCCAATGTTTGACACACACACACTCACAAAATCTTATCTGACCTATTTAGTTGCTATTTAGTTGGTTCACATTTGGAGATAATTACATTTTCTTTTATTAAATTTTTACACGGATTTTTTTTATAAGACTAAGTACAATAAGAATACACACATACACAAAAAGTAAATAAAGGTATTTTTGTCAACTTGCAGCAAATTCTGTTATGTTTTTAGAGCCATTTGTTTTTTTTTTTTTGTTTTTTTTAAGAATTACATAGATGGTGAAATTTCCGTACATAGTCTGTTCGTTTTAAAAATTTTTATTTTTATCAAAAAAAAGTTTGTTTTTTTTTGTGTAAAGAGTAAAAACTCTTGCAGAGAGTTTTCGTTCAGCTTAAATTAAATATTTAATTATTTAAAATTTCTTAATTAAAATAATTCCTTTTTGTAAGGTTTGCACCACAGATGTATTTTAAATGGCCTTGAAATCATCTGTGCGTTGTAAGAAGCAGAAGTATGTGGCTGGTTCACTCTACTTTTTTTTTTTGTTAAAAACTATTTCTTGCTGAGCAGTATTATGGAATTATCTGTGTAACATACAGTATCATTCTTAAAAAAAAAAAAAAAAAAAAGATATTGAATATTAATTGGGCTTGATAAAATAATAGTTCAACTGTAATTATAAAAACAATAGTGTATTTAGATTTTTTTTTTGCTGTTTTTGACAATTTTTATGAGGTATTCTTATCACCTATTTCAGGTCTACTCAGAGTTAATGCATTAAAAATTAAATTTTTATTGAGATCATTTTTTTTTTTTTTTTTTTTTTTTTGAGAAATTCAAATGCTAATTCATATATTAAAATTTTGTTCAGGAAAAGGAAATTATTTCATACGAGTAAATTTTAATTTTTTTTTTTTTTTTTTTGACCAACACAAGCTATTGAAATAAAGTTGGTTCATAAATTTATGCAAAAGAAAATAAATTAGAAGGCATAAAAATAGACAAAAGTTAAAATAAAATAAAATAAAATAAATCATTTTTCTTGAACTCTTACATGTGCGCTTTTATTGTGACATAGGGCTAGATTTTTTTTATTACACATTTTTTTACACATACAAGGGACATTTCATTATGTCACTTTGCAGAATGCTGGTTGTCATTTTTGCACAACATGAAGCCTCTTCTGCTTCACACATATTGTTCAGTACGCTATGTTCAGTTAGGCATCACAAAACCATCATAGCTGTCATAGCTATTGTTCCATTATACACTCTCTGGCTCACTTTGTTAGAATTTAATTTTCACGTGTACGTAATGGTCTTTTTAATCAAAAATGTTTGATTTTTTTTTCTCATATTAATGCAATATTAAATTTTTTTTGAAAATTAACAAAATACAAAAATTATTTGTTTTTCATATTTCTTGTTACTGATTTGCTTTTCCTTAGTATCAACCATACATACACTGTAATGAATGATTATTTTTAATATTTTACACATGTTATATATCATATTTATATAATTTATTGATTATGTGATTTGTTTCAAAATGTCACTTTAGCATCACGATGATTGAATAGGTCTCATTGTTCCATAACTCATTATTATTGATTTTTTTTTTCAAATTTATTGTTATATGCCACAATTTTTTTTTATTGTGTAACAAAAGATTACTTTACATGTTCCACAATGGTATGCAGGAATTTTTGGAATTGTATTACACTTTTGTGAAGGTGAGAGAGAGCATTTTATATTTTTATAATTTTCGTCCATTTTGAGGATTCATTTTTTTTTTCCCTCGTCGATAGGGAGAAATATGTGAAGTCGTTCCTTCACATATATGAGTTTTAATTATAACTTTAAATAAAGGCAATAAGTAATTATTATATTTTCAATAAATTAAATGGCTAATAAAAATAGATAACGAAATTCTAAATTACTTTTATTTATTCGCTGTTGTCTATAATAAATATCTTAATTCTAATAATACTTTACCCCTTATGCTATTAATAAATCGTCTGAGAACAAAAACATATTCCTTTTAAATGACATCTCTCAAAATTATAATCTTTCCTAAATCATTTAATAAATAAAATATAAAAATAATATTATTTCCAGTTATAAGCCGTTGGATACATAATTACATTTTGATTCTTTTAAATTGTGTAAGTTTATTTATTCGAAGCTAAATTAAGCAATACATTTCCGTTCTAATATCATTATAGAGTAATTTATATTTTTTATGACAAGATGTGCAATAATTTGTAGTCTGAATGTCTCCACTACTCAATGGGCCTTCTGGCGATAAAGTTTGGCATTGATGATTGGCGTTAGTTCTTTAACGGTCGTGCTAAATTCAAAATATTTACATTAAATTATTCTACAAACAAAGGAATATCTTTGGCTATAAAATTTGGCACTTTTTCAAAATTCTCGGCGTAATTCATGAGTCTGATCTTAATTGCAATAGAGTCAACTGGAGAATTCGCTCGTTATCGACTGGTGTAAAAACACGTAATCGCGAAGCCCTCTCTCTCTCTCATCTAACCCTCTGTATGTCTATTAGACTTAATAATAGATTTTTTTAAAATACTTTTCATAAAAAAAAACTTGTTTGATTTCCATGCTGCTTAATAAAGATGTTTGCTGCAAAATTAATAGTTTTTCTTCATCACGGCCTACAGTTTATTGTTCCTGGAGTTTTATTGCGACACTTATCTTATAGCTCAAGTTAAACCGGAATCTTCCTTATAACATCTTCATTCCTAATTTTGTCCATAATTGTGCAGCCCTTTAGAGATTGTAGATACCGCATCTCTGCTACCTGGATCCTGCTTCTCTCTTGGACACTCAGGGTCTATATCTCTGAGCCATACAGCAAAGTGGGCACTGCCATAACCTTATAAAACTTCACTTGTGTTTCTTTTCTCGTTTTTCTTTTTAGTGTTCTTATGAGAGTGCCACAAATGTGTTGGAATTTGTGTAGCTTCTGGAATTTTAAGCATAATTCCAAGTATTCCTAATTTTCCCCTATCTTCCCTATAGTAACATTACTGAGAAAAGAACACAGCTTCAGTTTTTAAAGAGACATATCAATTTATATATATATATATATATATATATAAATTTAAATAAGAAGATAACATAAAAATATTTCAAGTTTGAATAACATTTTTTAGGATATCAAATGAGTAAATTGAATGATAGTATAACTTTCAATAGGAACCAATATTCAACATTAAATGGCTGTAGTGTGACAGTTTCATGAACGGGAAAGAATTTACTCTATTTCTTCATCTGTTTAGAATAACTCAACTTGAAAAAGCAACGAACTTCCACCTAAAAAATCAATCCGGAAAAAAAAAAAAATATATATATATATTTGGAAAATTTATATTAAAAAAGAAAAAAATGCTGAATGAAGTGCACTCCGGTGTGATGATCCACGCTACTCATGGCAAGTTTTGTAGTTCTGTGATCAGTGGTCAGAGCTCCAATGTGTGCACACACATACCTCTTAATGCTCGTATACATAACACAAATACAAAACAGAATTTCCTCATCAATCATTATTTGGAAGAAGAATTAGAAGAACTTTCAATCCAAATATCACAAATTGCAAGTACATGCAACAATTAGTTTTGCACTGCTGCTTTCTTGTGCTTCATCATCATCATCTTTTTACCTGATGAAGAATCATACTTAATTATTTTGGCTTCCAACAATTGTTGCATGTGTTTACAACTTATGATGTTGACAAACAAATTTTTCATCATTCAACGTCTTTTTGGGGGTATTTTATAGATATTGATACTTTATTGTTGTATTAGTAGTCCTGGAAGTACAGATAAAATTGGAAATCAGACTGTTTCAGATTCTTTTTGTGCTACAGGAAGCAAAATGGCCTGATTCATCTAGACATTGAAGGTAAAACTTATTTATCATACCAGATATTAATTTTGAGATTATTCTTCTTAAAAAAGAAAAAAAAAAAAACTCACGTGTACTTATTAATTAATTTATGTTAATTACTTTCTCCAGCAGTTAATTAATTTCTGTATAATTCGCATAGCAACTTTCAAGCTAGAATAATTCATCAAGAAATAATTTGCAATTAAAAATAATAAATTCTGATTAAATGAGAAAGAATCTATTTGTGTGTGTGTGTTTGCTAGACAGCAATAGAAGGCACTAAAAAACTTATGTAAAAAAAAAAAAAAAAAAGAATATGACACTTTTATAAGCAAACACCATAAATTTCAAAAGAGTGCATTGATTGTTTCCATTCAAAATAATAGTAAGACCTTTATCAAGCAAAAGGAAAAAATATGAACGAGTGCATCCTGAAAGTTATTAAATAGATTGCCATTTTCATGCTGTACTTGTACCTTTTTTGAGCAAGACCCTGCATTGCAGGGCCCGATTAACAAATTTTTGTGCCCCCTTAAGAGTTCTCCCTCATCTCAAAAAAAAAAAAAGAAAGAAAATGGTTACTAATATACAACAATTTTTAGCAGGCGAAAAAGCATATCGAAAAAAAATTATTTGATCAAATATTTAATCTGGTTTTGTTTTAGACTGGGTTCTAAAGACAAATAAAATTACCCCCAGTCAGTCTGACGACAGTTGTTTTTTCTTTTGATTTATTTATTAATGTAAGTCAAACACATTTGAGTTACAAAAAAAGAAAAGAAGAAAGAAAAAAAGGAAGATTTAGACCAGATATTTTAGCCATTAGTAAAATTTTGTGCCCCTCAGAAATTTCGTGCCCAGGGCACTAGCCCCGGGTGCCCGTGCGATAGTCAGGCCCTGCTGTATTGAGTTATGACACTTTATTTAACTTTTATTTGCAAACTTTATTTATTCATTATTTACAAAATACAATAAAAGTTTGTAATTTAATATAGATTTCTGTGGGATTATTTGATGCCATTAAAAATTCCACTGTTCACATAGCTGATTATAGAAGACAAGTTTTTCATACCTGTATCTGAAGATGAATTATTCTTGAAGTGGATTTCTAGTACATGAATTAGTATATAATTTATTGCTTTTAAAAAATATACTATGTAAGGGCATTGTAATCACGTAAAAAAAAAAAAAAAAGTCTAAGATTTTGGTGTATCTATATGTTTGAGGCTTCTTGATTCATTTTTACTATGCTGCCTTTCCATAAATGATGGGGCAGTTTCGATTTCAAAAAGTACTGTATGGATCATCCTGATGAACTTTATGAGTGTAAAAAACCTATTATACCTTATGTATTTTGTTAAAAATTTTCCCCTGAAAACAAAAGGAGGACCAGTAAAAAATTAAAGAAAAAAGAAAGTGTTTAGGATCACCCTGTAAAAAGTAATGTTTGAAATGAATTCTGGCTGTAGCTTGTAATTGTGAGACTTCTTTCTTATTATTATCTGTATAATTTTTTATGTGGCCAATATATACATTCATGGAAACATAAAAGTTTTTTGTTTTGTTTTGTTTTGTTTTGTTTTGTTTTAATTGCAATTTAAAGTTTTTTTTTTTTTTTTTTTTGTAACTTTTAGGGAACTAAACTCAGTGCAAAGCCATTTTCAGGAAACTTGACATACTACATTAGACACAGCATGCTGCAATCAGGATGCAAAAATATTAAATATCTAATGAAGTATGAGCATTTTTACTGAATAATTTTCAGCTATGCATGCACAAGCATTAACGAAATTTGATTTGCATCATATAATAGCTAATAGTATTGAGCTCTTATGAAAACTCCAAACAAATATTGTGTAAATTCAAAAAGTTGTATGAAATGAATGAACTAAATTTCACTTCTCAAAAATAAGAAAAATACTAAGGGGGGTTTATCAATATTTATTTACAATCAGCAAACATTGTTTTATCATTGATTGAATAAAAAATGTGAATAAAACCATGTATAATTTAGCCTTTTCTTTTTTTTTTTTTTTTTTTAAAGGGGAAATGAATTTTTAATAAATAATTTTTAACTATGCATGTGGAAGCTTTTAAAAAATTTCATTTGCATAATTTAATAGCCAAATGTATTTAGCTACTTATATAAAATTCCCAAACACATATCGTGTAAATTGAAACAGTTATACGCAATACAATAAACTGATATTCAGTTTGTCTTTTAAAAGAGGAAAAAAAAAGGGAGGGGATCTAAGCTATAAGCAGTTTTACTCACTCGCATTTTTATTTGATTCAGTCAATGGTAATATAGTGTTCGATGATTGAAAATAAATATTGATAAAACCACCTTATAATTTTCTTTATTTTTGAGAGGAACTTCATTCTGTCACATCCAACTCTTTGAATTTACGCAATATTTGTTACAGTTTTCGTAGAAGTAGCTCAATACGTTTGGTTGTTAAATTATGGAAATGACATTTTGTTGAAGCTTACACACTTGCATAATTGTAAATCATTTACTAAATAGGCTTATTTCATTAGATATTTAATATTTTTGCATTCTAATTGCAGTATGATGTGTCTAATATAGTATGTCAAGTTTCTAAAAAAAAATAGCTTTACTCTAGGTTTAAATATAGTGTGTTATAATTATTATTATTATTATTTTAAGAAGCCTATCTTTATAAATAAACATGGTAGCCTCATAAAAACTTAAATAGATAATAAGAAGCCTCATAATCACCTGCTACAGCCAAAATGCATTTCAATCATTACTTTTTACAAGGTGATTCCAAACAATTTTATTTTTCTTTAATATTTTACTGACTTCTATTTTGCTTTCAGTGAAAAACTTTCACTGAAATATGAGGTATTACATGTTCTTTGCGCTCTTGAAGTTTCAAGGTGATTCATTCAGTACTTTTTGAAATGTTTAAGTAAATGTTTGAAATCGAAAGTGTCCAGTCACTTATGGAAAGGCAGTGTACTTTTGCACTGATGTATGTGGGTGAGTAAACAGACTGCATCTAAATGTTTCATTTAATTCTTCTAATTAAGCTCAATATGGACAGGTGTGTTATTTTGATGTCTGTAGAACTTATACTTCTTTTACATGGATGCATAGAAAAATTCTTTGGACTTTTTTCCTATGGACTCAAATTATTTAAAGTGTACTAACATCTAAACTCTACATTTAATTAAGATCAAATTAGGTAAGTATAGCTTATCATAGAAAAACTGTACAAATTTTCATGATGGAAGATTTAGTTATTATTATTATTATTATGGATACCAAGAATTCTTATACATTGTGGTCAATGGACTCAAATTATTTGAAGTTTTTTTTTTTTTTTTTTTTTTTTTTTTTTTATAAGTCTTAAATTATTTACGAAAAAAAAAAAAAAAAAAAGCCTCTTATATTATGTTTATAATGTGAGGGACGTATTTTTGAAAGATCTCGTGACACTTCAGTGCAATATTAGATTTTCTTTAAATTTGTAGGTTGTAGGAATTATCTGATTTAATAATTTGTCAGGAGTATTTTGTTGGACTAATTTGTTAGGAATATTTCTCTAGGGTTGTTTATGAAGCTATTTTATAATGTGGCTATTTTGCCGAGATTATTTTTTCTTGAACTATTTTGTCCTAGAGTAAATTTATTCAGGGGCTGATTTGTTTGGACTAATTTTTAGCAGTGTTTTACCCTGCGGCTATCAAAAATCTTAAAGCTCCAAAAGTTCTTACTGGTAGCTTTGAAATTTTGATACAATGTTGCAGTCGAATACGCACATATTTTTATATACACCTTTTTTGCGAAATTCCTTCCCCCCCTCCAATTCACTTGTTTAGGGGAGGGAAAGGGCAAAAAAATCATTTCCAAGCGTAATCGTATGTTCAAAATCTTAAATCTCCGAAAGTTCTTCGCCGATTGCTTTGAAATTTTTACACAATGTTGTATTTGAATACACACATTCTTTTATATACCTAAAATAGAATTTTCAAAAATGCCATCTATTGAACTTAAAAGCAACATATGTAAATGTTCCTTTGTTCAAAATCTTAAATCTCTGAAAGTTCTTCACCAATTGCTTTGTAATTTTGACAGAACATTACATTACATTTGAATACAAGCGTCTTTTTATATATGTGGTTTTGCGTAATTCTCCCCTCCCCTTTCATCCATTTAGGAACAGAGTGGATCATAAAAACACATTTCCAAGCATAATTGTCCAAAATTGTTTGTTTAAAATCTTAAATCTCCAAAAGTTTTTTGCCTTCATCAATTGCTTTGAAACTTTTGATGCAAATTGCATTCGAATACGTGTGTGATTTTACATATATGGTTTTGCGAAATTTCCCCACCCTTTTCCCCTTAGGGGTTGGAGAGGATAAAAACACATTTCCAAGTGTAATTGTTTGTTCAAAATCTTAAATCTGTGAAAGTTTTTCTGTGGTTGCTTTGAAATTTTGACACAACATTGCATTCAAATACCCACATACTTTTATATGAGTGGTATTTCGAAATTCTCCCTTCTGCCCCTGGGGGCAAAAACACATTACCAAAAGTAACTCTACTCCAAATTATCCCAGGAAGTATATTTTTGGTGTATGGGTTAGTTAAGTGTACCCAACACACATTAATTAATGAAATTCGCCGCTTCTTCCCTTTGGGACGTTGGGGAACAAAAACACATTTGCAAGTGTATCTGTGCTCCAAATTATCTTAGGAGGGCAATATTTTGATCTGTGGATTATTTATATGTACCCAACATATACTATAAAGGGATTTTTCGAAATTTCCCCCTTTTCCTCTTTTGAGGGTGGGGTGTAATCATTTCTAAGTGTAACTTTGTACCAAATTATCCCTAGAAAGGTAATTTTTGCTGTGTGGGTTGGTTTTCAGGTCTAGAAATTGATTACACTTACTTTCATACCTGTAAAGTTAAAATGGGTAGATAGAGGAAACCCCACATAGTTCAAGCGGGAATGATGCTGTCGAAAGCAATGGTGATACAAAGTTTGTGTGTGAATATGTTTGTTTCTGTGTGTGTGCTCAAGCAAGACGCTGCTGCCACAGACACTGAGATCAGCATTGTGCAGACGTGAAAGCTGATGCTGAAGGCAGCGGGAACCCAAATCAAGGTTTTCAAAACTGATTTCAATGAAATGTTTTTTATTTTTTGAGATTTTTCATATTATAACTGATATGAATTTTAAGAAGTCATTTAAATATAGTGACCAGCCAATAGCGAAGAAGGTAATGCCTACTAAAGTAACTAACGTGTGGCCGGATTCAGCTAGCTAGTAATTTAATATAACTTGTAATATACTAGTATAATGACCTGTTTACTTAGGAACCTGTTATTCCAACACTAATATATAAAGGTTTTTGCAACAATGATATATATATTTCAATGGGTGAATAAGGGAGTCATGTGGTATCCACATCAGATTCGCCTTAACCCCTACAAAGTACAGTCGTTAACAAAAGTATCCGAACACTAGCAAAAATTCCTATATAAAAAAAGTAGAGTTAATACTGTTTTGTTAAATAAATCCTTGTCGAATCATGTTCTTAGTCAGTCTAAGAACATGACTGTATAAGGAAGTATTGTAATCTTTATTTGTGAAGAATGGATTTTTATCTCGTATATCTCAAAAACGAATGGTCTTAAAATATTACAAATTTGTATTTAGAATTGTCATGACGTCTAGTACTACATACACCACTAATTTTAAACTTGACACAAGCCCATTGAGTACTGATAGAAGTTGAGTACAGATTCCTTATACTGGCTATAAAGAAAAATTCTACGAACATCACTACAGTTATTTGGGTGAATGAGCGCCTTCTTTTGGCGATAATCGCTTTCGTGGAAACTGTTCTAATATATGTAGTCAATGGGAGGAAACCTGGTTTGGTGGAAGTGGTATGGCGGTTTGGCAGTAGAAAAATCGATTTGGTGAAGGAATTGGTGGATTGGTGGGGATGTGATGTTGAGGAACAAAAAGTTTACTAGTCTGGGATCTACTCTAATAAATAGTTGATGCACGAGCCCACAGTTTAGATATACCTATACAATTGTACACGATTTCTCGCAATGTTTGTATGTACGTGGTTATAAGGATTTTGATGAAAGTTTGGAATTAAGTGCTTTTGGGGGTTCTTAAACGATTGGAATTGACCTCAATATCAGAAAAATTCGCGTTCACAGTTAAACCTTTAAAGGTCAATTGCAATGTATGGCAGAAATTGGGTTTACACGGAAATGGAGAAAGCGATTTTGATGAAAGTTTGGAGTTAGGGATTTTTGATGAGAAAAAACGATTGGATCTCATCTTGAGATAAATTCGCGTTCACTGTTAACCCTTTATCGGCCAATTGCGAAACATAGCAAAAATCGGGTTTACTCGGAAATGGACATAGCGATTTTGTTGAAAGTTTGGGATTAAGTGTTTTCGGGGAGGTGCTAAAACGATTGGACTTACCCTCATCTTCAGAAAAATTTGCGTTCTCAGTTAACCCTTTATCGGACAATTTCAACATATGGCCGAAATTGGGTTTACCCGGAAATCGATATAGAGATTTTGGATGAAAGTTTAGGGGTACATAAATGATTGGAAATATTTTCATCTTCAGAAACTTTCGCGATCGCTGTTAAACCTTTAAAGTCCAATCGCAACGTATGGCAGAAATATAGTTTACACGAAATTGGACCTAGCGATTTTGATGAAAGTTTAAAGTTAGGGATTTTTTGGTCGAAAAAAATCGCGTTCACAGTTAACCCTTTATCGGCCGATTGCAACATATCGCAGAAATTGGGTTTACTTAGAAATGGTTATAGGAATTTTGATCAAAGTTTGGGGTTAAAGGCTTTTCGGGGTGCTTAAACGATTGGACTTATCCTCATCTTCAGAAAATTTGCATTTGCAGCTAAACCTTTATCGGCCAGTTGCAATATATGGCAGAAATTGGGAAATTTGGGTTTATGTTATTGAAAAATGCGTATAAAATGCTCCCAATGAGCGCGGAAAATGTCGCATCTGTAACTCTCAAAATTCATCCACCTGAGAGACATTCATGTTAGTTTTATTATAGCCAAGTTTATTCTTTATACCATCTTTAAGTTGATTCTTCTCAAATACAGCATTTTTAAGTTGTGTCATTTTTCTTGCCATCATGCGATATGCCAATTTTACTTTGATAGTTTTTAACAATAATTAAAATGCGTGGAAACAAATACGTGATGGAGAACTGCGCAGAGTCCATCTATGCCAACTAGTTTATTATTATTATTATAATTATTTTACGAGCTATTTTTTATTATTCAAGGTGGTCCACTGCAAATGGTGACGATTTTTTCTTCCTATCCGAAAGAAATAAGACTCTGATACTAATGGTGATAATAATGTTAATATTTTTCGAGTATTGCAGATAACGACAGTATTTATTTATAGTACGATGAATACGGTGGTACAATGTTAAGCCATTTTTTACCAGACGAGATTTTTTTTTTTTTTTTTGCCTATCCTTCTTTCAGGTATAATAAAGTTGAATAATACTATCAAATACTCAGTTTCAGTTAACTTTCAAAATTTTGAAATACAGTAAAACGCTGTTTATACGTTTCTCGTTTATATATCCTTTGCATTTATACGTAGGTCCTTTTAGTGAAGTCCCGACTCATCCCTATTCATTTTAATGCAAAAATTCTTACTTTATACGCCGCTCAGTATTGGTTGTACGCCTTTCCCTCTTTAAAATACACAAAATTTCTCGACCGATCATTATTTTTCCGTTCTAAATATCAATTTTCATGAGTGCGCGAACTATGATACCGATAATTACGGCTTCTATATCACAATCAATGAATTAATTAAAAACAAATTGTCTTTATGCTAATTTAAGCGGCGATGATGAAGTTATTTTACCTTCCTTAACACGTTGAGCGATATGCAAATTCTTAATAAAATCCATTAAAATTCCTTAATGATATTATCTTGTAATAAATAAAAATTAAGTAAATTTTAAATAAATTTTCAATAATTACTTAAAACAATCTAGGGTAAGGTGGGGTAAGTGGGACCCCTTTTCGGCATAATTCGACTTTAGCTCAGCATAGCACCGGATGTAATAGGCCTAACAACTTAATTTTTTTTGTGGTTCATTCTCTCATATGTTGTTAATGTACCCATGGCAACCTCTAACCAAATTGGCAAATGATGAATTAGAAAAGAAAATTATTTTGGGTGGTCTTCGGGGTGGCCCACTTGCCCCGCAAGGTGGGGTAAGTGGGACCCCCACCCCCCCCGAATATATTTTTACACATAACTGCTAGAGATTTGGTGGGGCAAGTGGGACAATATACATGGTTTTCTGAATCTTTAAAAAAAAAAAAATCACTGAAGTATCCATTAGTTCACCCATAGCAACTTTTTCTGGCACACAAGCCTGCTAAAAGAAAAAAAATGTCAATTTTTCAACTTTTTACTTTTGCATGTAGTGTAGCCTAAAAGTTAGGCCTACAAAGTTTCAACTAGCCTATGGCAGTGTTACATGCTAGTGAACATTATATCTTGATAAATCGTTGGTAAACATGTATTTTGAAAGTCTTTTGGAAAGTGTTGGTTCATTTAGTTTCAGCACATCTTGTAAAAATATATCATGAATATCATTAGCTTCAGGGGGAAAAAAGTTATTACGCATAGTTGTGTCTTTGTGCATGTATTACGTGACAACTGTATCTTCATCGTTTGGACTGTCATTTAATACCAAGCCAACATACTATTTCTTTTTTTTTTTTTGCCTTCAAACTGGACAAAGGCATAATCCCCATTTTTAACTTCTGGGGTAGTGGGCGATAACTGGTAGTTCATCTTCGGAACTTGAATCACTACTGGTGGAATCATCCAGTGGTAAACCCTATAAATCAGTGCATATGACTATTTTTTTAACTATATTAAAGAGTTGGGGTGGGTGGCCCACTTACCCCAAACACGGGGCAAGTGGGCCCCCAATTTTTTTTTTCAACCTTATTAACATTATGAGTACACGATACTACAAAAAGATTCTGTGTTTTATACACTTTCAAAATGTATAAAGTTTGGTTTGTATCATGAACGGTTTGGAAGAAAAAAAATAATTAGTACGATGGCGCGAATTACGATAGGACTGCAAATTTAAAAATCGTCACAAAAAGGCTTGTAACTTATCACACAATAAATGAAAACGATGCCATAATGTTTTCTACATCTATTGGGGTAGGTACATAAAAATATTATAACAGATTTTTTTTTGAGTCAATAACTGGGGAAATGCCAGGGGGGGGGGGGGTGGCCCGCTTACCCCACCTTACCCTAATAGTTTTAGTTTTATATCATATTTTGCACTCTCAGCCACCGATGGTTGACGTGGTTATAAAGCCGCGCTCATATTTGACACTGTCAGCCACCAATGGCTGACATGGCGCTCAACGTGCTAACAGGCGCAATGGACTGCATCGAAAAACTTTTGTTTGTCAAATTAATTTTTTTTTTTTTTTTTTTAAAGGCGGGGGGGGGACATTTAATGAACTCAGTTCGTTTCACAATGTACCCCACGGGGGCACACCATCTCAGACCTAAGACCCTCGTGTAGTCAATCGGCCTTAAACTCCTAAACACCAACACTATCAATTCACAATGAAGTTTTTAATATTTACAGAATATCAGCACAATAGGCGAATATTAAAGATTTTTTAGTTAAAATAATTATATGTGTAGGCATAAATCTTATATACTTATTATTAAAGATACGACGCAATATATATAATTAATACTCAAGACATGTTCATTATAGATTCAAAATATGCAATACAATACTCAAGGCATGAGATGAGATATGTTAAGTACTCAAATCATGCATGGTATGATTTTTTCTCACTTTTTACTTCCATTTCCAGTCTACCGTAAGTAATGGAAGTATTGTATTCAGTCCAAAAATTCGATATCGAGTTTTCACCTGATTTTCACGTTTTTAGGGATCGTGAGTCCAAAAAAGTTGTTTTCGTCAATTGGTCAATGTGTGTATGTATGTATGTGGGGAATCTTCTGGCTGTCATATCTCAAAAACTAATAAAGGTAGAATTACGAAACTTCAGAATTGGGACAGGTCTGGTGTACAGATCAATTTTCCAAATTTTGGTGAAAATGGGAAAACTAGAAATGGGACATCGGCAACCGTAAGTCCGTATCTCAAAAACGGCTGTAACGATTTTCTTCAAAGTTGTTATATAAACTCTCTATTAGATGTGCTTTCGAATGATATAGTTGGTTAGTTCAAGAAAATTGATAGGCGTCCTGCATAAATAGCTCAATTTCAGACCTCGCAAGTGCGTTCCTTTAAAAACGGCTGCACGGATTTTTTTCAAACTCGCCATATTAACTCCCTTTTAAATATCCTTTTATATGTAGTAATTATTGTTTTCCGGTCAATGATTGAGTATGCCAAGTTTTGGTAAAAGTTATCTCAAAAACAGCTCTAGCGATTTTCTTAAAAATTGTTACATAAATCCATTTTAGATATCCTTTCTCATTTATTACGTGGTTATTACAGGAAAATTCTGTACTGATAAGTATAAAGAATTTAAGTCCATATTCTTGATTTTTCAGGAGACGAAAAATAAAGTTAAACTAACTAAAAACAAATCAGCAGAATTGATTAGGAAAAAGGGATTATGTTGGTTTATACGCTTTATACCATTCAGTGATTGTCAATCTTCATTTAATAAAGGAAAAAAATTGAATTAAATATTTATACCAAAGGTTAATGCTAAATTTCTGATTTGAATCTTTTTTTACCAATGGATTTTCTCAAAGACTAAATGACATGGATTTAAATCCTTTATACCAATCGATAGATAATTTTTTTCTGAGTCTGACTATGTACTTAACTCAAAATCGACATTTTTGGACTTAAATCCTTTATACTTATCAGTACAGAATTAACAGTCATCCTGCTTAGGTAGGTAATAGTTTTAGATCTCAGAAATTGGTGTTAAAAAATAACTCTACCAAATTTTTTTCTTATTTTTTAAGCGAGTTTGTTTTATATGTCTTTGCACGTGTATCAAGTTTCTCTTACCGGAAAATTTTTAGGTTTCTGCTTAGTTATGTCAATTTTATGTTTTCTGATCACTTTGACATTATCTCCAAAAAATGCATATTATACGTGCTATAGTGGGTAATGGAAGTCATATGGCTATTTCACACCAGGTTTTTATAATAAATCTTTTTATTTCATTTATTTTAAACTTTTTTAATTTATTATCTTCAAATATAAAATCTCCTATAAAGTAATATACTAGTTACTATGTTATTAAAAAAAAAAAAAAAAAACTATAAAACTATCACTCTATCAAAAACTATCTATCTTTCACTTCACACAGATTTTGCTTCAGTGCATAAATCAGTTTTTTTTTTAATTATTATTTTATTTATTTACTAGCGCACTCGTGCGAAATTTTTGCACTTTATTTCTTTTCTTATTTACCTTTAAAATTTGAAACTCATAAATATTATACCAATTTCACCACTAATTAAAATTTTAATTTACTAGAAGCCAAATTATTATTAGAACCAAATCATTATTGTGCAGTAGTGAAACCAAAATCATTCAAAGAAAGGTTTCAAAATAAAATTAATGGTTGATGATCCTGTTTTCATACTTCCGCAGGCAGTACAGAGTATAGGACTTCCATGATGCCTTTTAAATTTTTTTGTTCACCATTTTTGCGATGACTTTTTATTTATTTTGGCATAGTTTTTTTTTTTTTTTTAAAACTAATTAGTATTTTGATTATATTTTTATGATTGCGCTTTTTAGTCAATTTACGACAATAATTCATATTCTGTATATATCTTTAAAGTATTGCTAGGTTTAAAATGACGCTTACAAAGATTCTGAAGAAGCAACTTTTAAAAATATATTTTTCCATAAAATAATGTCATCAGACTGTCATTTTTTTACTTTCTCTTTCCCATAAGGTAGAGAAAGATTGTTTTAGGGTCAAATTTTCGAACGTGAGTTTTTGTTATATTTACACGTTTTGAGGTTCCCTGAATCCGAAAATCATGTTTTTAGCTAATTGTCTGTGTGTGTGTCTGCATGTGTGTTATCAGCATAACTCAAGAATAAATAGTAGCAGTTGGTATTCTAAATGTGTATGATGTAGGGATGCTACACGAAGCTTTTCGTTGAGATGAAGCAAATGGTTCGTGTACAGGGACGCCCAAGAGAATTCAAATACATTACGTCTATGGGGGAAAGTGCTGGTAAGTAGAGTTTAACATCTAAACACTGCACTAAACCAAATGAAACGAATATATGTTTTTTTTATATGCGTAAAAACAAGTCTTATGTAGAATATGGTATGGAAATCACTCACTGTTCGTTTACAGGGCTACACAAAAGAACTAGATAAAAGTGCGACAATAGTTGCAAATTGATGGAAGCGTATTTCAGGCTGGGCCATGTGGTCTCTATATGTAATCTTCGAAAGACATACAAGGCTGCAAATATTTAAGCGATAACATTCTTTTTTGTTGTTAGTGGATGTGCTTTACTAATAATAGTTTGCCATTTCCAGGAAAGCTGTTCGGGATATGAAATGAATTCCTCATAGCGATATGGTAAATAATGTATGTTTTTAAGCAAAATATTCATCGCTTGTTATATATATATATATATATATATATTTACACGTTTTGAGGCTTCCAGATTACCGTAGTCAAGTTTTTTAACGTTTGATCTTTGTCTGTGTCTCTTAGAGTGACTTAAAAAAACGAATAATTTTAGGAGATCTAAATGTTGCATTTTGAAGTTGATATAAGTTTTTTGCTGGAAATGTTTGATCAAGATTGATAAGTTTCGAGGAATGTTGCGTGTGAAAATTGTCTGAATAATTGTAAGTGAACTTTTAATTTTAATAACAGATTTAAATTCTATATAAATATAGACATTTTAATGAAACGGGTTGTTGAGGGGGCGGTAGCCCCCCCCTCACACAGATATAATTATCATATAAAACACTTCCGAAGCCTAATTTGAATTGTTTAACACAAGTTTACATAACAGTACTCATTATCTTACCTCTTAATCTCCAACCTGTATTTATAGCATTGAATTTCAGGGTAAGAGAAAGTCGTGTGAGGGACACACCAGATTATTCTTATTAGTTCACTTAGCTGAGTCCGCGTGCTTATTGTTCATTTTTAAATATTATTTTTTGTCCTCGCGTATTTTATTAAACACACTACTATCGTATCGTTTCGACAAAAATTAATTGTAACTGGTCCGCGTTAGAGAAATAGATAATTTCGATCATGCATCTTTTTATTCATAATCCTTTTATATCAGTCCCTTGAAAAACGTATAAACGGTGCTTTGCTGTATTTTCCACATGTTTGAAAATTTAAGCAATAATTTAATTTCATCACAGTGGAGCAGCGTAATAAATAAATATTCAAAATAAATTCGGATTCCGAACACTTTACCAAAATGATATAAATTCTGTAATTTTATTTATTTGTATTTTAAAAGAAAAGAAAAGAAAAAAAAATATTCAATTTAAAAATGGATCGTGTTTGTTCGAATTCATCAGCCTTTTATATTTTAGTTTTTGATATATTTCTGCTGGGGAAAAAAAAAAATAAAAACAGTTTATTTTTTTATTTTATTTATCCTGCTTGCAAATTATCCAAATATTTGAGAACGCATGCAATACTAATTTAATACCTTTGAAAGGGCGGAGGGGGAAGAAGAAAAATAAAGCTCGTTTTCAAAGTCTATTAAGTATTTAGCTAACGATATCACATTAATCTCATTCTAGAATGGTGAAAAATCTGCAGAGCAGAATCGCCGAAAGTCGGCTTACGACGCATGCGCTATCTCAGCTCGCTCGTGTGTTCATGGTTGGATCGAAACTATTAGAATTTCGCCAGCTTAGCTTTACTGATGCGTATGTTTGTCGTGCTTTGCTTTTGGAGGTTTGCTATTTCCTGGCATGCCTCTTTAATCGAGGAAGATTGGAAATGAAATAATAGACCGGGAAGTGCGTGGCCAGATGTTAAATAATGCGATCTATGGTAATCGGTAAGTGAAATGTTTATGTGTACTTTTGAGGGGGAAGGGGGGGGATATGTTTATTTCTCACCGGTTGAAGTAGTGGCTTTGCCAAAAAAAAAAAATCTAAAGTAGTAAGTGCCTTAGCTTTTGTTATAAATCTTTTAAATTTTTTAATTATGTACTTAAAAAAAAAGAAAATTTTAAAGACAACTGTTGAGTAATAAAGCAAATCTTTTAAGCCGCTTGAATTCTTTTTTTTTTTTTTTCCCCAATATTTAATTATGCGAGTTTATTTGAGGTGCAAACATTCAAACCGTGTTTTCTCCAAAAAAAAAAAAAAAAAAAACTGAGTTAGTGATTTTTCTTTAAACTTAATATAAAATTAGCATGTCTACATATCTTCTTAGATATTTCTATATATTTTCCTAGTATCTAGTAATACATCTAAACAAACGATCTTCTATATGTATATATAGAGAAAGTATTGGATTCGTGAAAATTTTCGAACTCCGGTTTTCGATGGATTTACACGTTTTGGGATGTCCTGAACATGATTTGATTGATAGTTTTTAGAAAATGTCTGTGTGTATCACGAATTTTGTGTGAGCTGTATCTCACGAACCAATTAATGAAATTTAACCAAACTTGGTATTTAGTTGAACACTGACATAAACTGGTGCTGATTAGTTTTGGGGATCATTCGCTCAACAGGTGGCGCTGTAATCGCATTTTTTTTTTTCTAAATTTTTAACATGGCAGTATAGGACAAAATTTCGTGTAAATGTACATAATGAGAGTGTGATTGTAAAATTAATATAATTATTGATAATAGTAATAGTTAACTAGGAAAAAAAAATTGTGCGTGTGGGGACATCGCTGCTCCCCCCTGGGGGAAGTACCCGGAGGGGGGGGGGGTAAATTTTCAAGATGGGTATCATTCGTAAGGTCTCGTCAATACCTTTAAAACGAATTATGATTATGACCATAGAATAAAGTAATTTTTAAAAAAAAATCGAAGAATATATTGAACGTTTTCTGAAATCGTCTGCACTGTCAGTAAGTAGTTTGATTGGATTAGTCGATTTTATCAACTTGAAAACTGTGTTACGTAATGTTGTACTATAAAAAAAAAAGTGAGAAAAATTTGAAGAATGGTTTGGTGACATTCACTGAATTTAAACTAATGCAATATTTACATTGTCGAAGTAAATATAAATTTCTAAGCAGTTTTAAAATCTTTCTCGCCGATTATTTGAACTGATAGATAATCTATCTCACTTGGCTGTACATCAATCAGATTCCCCCCTTTTTTTTCAAACCCATGTTATCCTATGGGATTTTCGTTGCTTCGCATTTTATCTCATTCAGAAATGAAGTTTTTCTTATTCTGTTTTTTGAATAGTGATCTTTTGAACAATGTTGCCTTTATTTTAGCTTAGTGAGCAATTTTTTGAAACTATAAATGTAAATATTTCGTTTAGAGATCGAATCTTAATCTTAAATTTACTTAATGAAATAAAATATTTACATTTATTTTTTCAAAAAATTGCTCCCTGTTCAAAGAGTAATTGTATTCAAAAAATAGAATTGGAAAACTTAAAGGGACTCTCTACCTATCGTCTCCAAAAGCCGAAGCCAATGTTATTCTATGCGAAAATTTGCCCCATTATAATTCATTAACTAATACATATTTTTAAATTCCGTTTTCACTTTCAGTAAATTCCCAACTATTAAACAATTTATCGCTTTTTAAAAATTCATTTTTGCTATTTTTAAGATTTCATTTTTAAGCTCAAGAATGAAAAATTTCACGTTGTGAAAATTCGCATTTTACAACCTCAAAATAAAATATTAAAAATTTTATAAAATAATTTTTAGAAAGAGATAAATGGTTTAATAGTTGTGAAGTTTATGAATGTGAAAACGGAATTTAAAAATATGTATTAATTAATAAGTTATAATGGGGCGAAATTCTCCATAGAATAACGTTGGCTCTGGCTTTTGGGGACGATAAGTGGAGAGAATTTCTGAATGAGATATCTTTATAAAATGAAACAACAAAAATCCCATAGGATAACAGGGTAAGAAAGAAAAGGGGAATCTGACTTCATCTACAGCCTTACGGCAGCATAGGATCTTTAAACCAGTGAAAATTCGGAAAAATTTATATCTTACTATGTTTTTATTAATTTCTATTCTTGTTTGTCCGGTGTAAATTTTGCAATCGATTTTTAACTAACTTCCCTACTACATTTGAAACTTTCAGAATAGCTCAGAACTCGATGACAACACAATACCTCGAAGCCCGATTTTCGAATTTTTAATTAGTTTTCTTTTAATCAATTAAAATATGAAAATAGTGAACTCCTAATAGCTTTAAAAATAGCCATTAAAATATTAGCTATAATTTAATTGTTGAAAAAAAAAAAAAAAAAAAAAATGCGAGTTCATTTTCTTTCGACATAAAGATAAATACAATTAAACGTGAACGTTAAAAAATTGTAAAAAGTTGAATCATGCATCTCACAAAAATGGACTTCATTATCACTGTAAAAATTTTATTCACATTGATAAAGTGCTAAGGTAGTTCTGTAGCTATGATTCAACAGAAAATTTAAAAACATGGTATATAAAAAGTTTTTTATCTTATAATTATTTATATTTTACACCGCATATCAACAGTTTCATTACTGAAATTTATGTCAAAAATAGATCAGAATATCTATATGTACAAATTTCATCAAAATTATGAATTTTATTTATTTGTACTTTTATGGCAAGTGTAGCACTTGTGCGTAAGATATTTGAAAATACATTACTTATAAATTTCAGTTTAATTAAATCATGTTCATAACCGATATACCACTGAATTAAAGTGCCTTTTCAAAAATTTAAATGAATTTGAAATTTTTAAAAAATGTTATGAAATATAATTAAAAAAAAAAAATTAAAAATGCCTGAAAGTTTCATTTAAAAAAAATTACATATAAATAGTTTACAGTAATTTAAATTGTAAATAGTATAAGTTCATTTGATAAGAAAGAAAAGAATTGAAAATGACAGATTGGTTGGTTTTTAAAATAGGCTAAGCGCAAGTTGCTGAAATTTACATACCTGAGAAAAACAGCTCAAAAATTCGGAAAACATTATTACACCTCCTGAAGTATTATACAAATACTAATGGTTCAAAAACTGATGTAGATTTTAGAATGTGTTTTTTGTATTGTTTTAGAATAATAGGTCGATTTGGAAAATTTCTAAAAAATAAAATTATAAATAAAAATAAATCGATTCTTTTTATTATTATTATTATTTATAGGTTTTATGGCATCTTAATTGAGAGAAACAGACTATTTGCATAAAAATAGTCTGTATAACTATAGAACTATATTAGCACTTTATCGATGTGTATAAAATTTTTAAAGTAATAATGACGTCCATTTTTGTGAGATGCATAATTTAACTTTTTATAATTTTTTAATGTTCACGTTTAATTAAATTTACTTATTTTTATTTCGAAAAAAAAAAAAAAAAAAAAAAAATGAAATCGTAATATATATATATATTCAGCAACAATTAAATTATAGCTAATATTTAAATGGCTAATTTTAAAGCTATTAGGAGTTTATTATTTTCATATTTTAATTAATTAAAAGAAAACTAATCAAAAATTCGAAAATCGGGCTTCGAGGTATTGCGTTGTCATCGTGTTCCGAGCTATTCTAAAAATTTCAAATGTCTAGGTATTCAAGGAGTTTGTTAAAAATCGATTGCAAGATTTGTACTGGACAAACAAATAAGAAAGCGAGTTAATAAAAACATGGTGAAATACAGAAGAATACAATTTTAACAATTCTTCAATATTCTTATTTTTGTTCAATTTTAACAAATTAAATTTTAAATTGTAAATCAAATTTTAAATTAAAATTGTACATTTTTTTTAATGACATTATTAATAAATATGCCTATTATTATTATTGCAGTAAACTTAAATATTGTATATTTCAAGAGTTTTAATATCAGTAAATGTAAATCTTTATTAAAATATACATATGTCATCTATAATATATTATAATCTTCATTTATATTTATATTTCATTTTCTTTCTTTGTTTTCCTCTTGAATCTATATAATCCATGATCTTGTCAAAAATTGGAAACTTGTCTTCAAATTTAATAATATATTAGACACCAATAGAGAAAAAATGTATTGACTTTTCTATATTTCAATTAGAGAGAAGGGAAATGTTAATAGCATGAGTTAGAGAATTAAATTACTTATAAATAAATATTTAAGATAATAATTTGCATCAAAAAGTAATTTAAAATTTTAATTGGATTGCTAAAATAAGCATTCAATTAAATGGTATTTTGGTTTTTAGAATAAATATAAGTCAGACATGTCGTTTTCTATAAATTGCTTTTTAACAAAAAAACGCAAATCAATCAAATTGTCTATAACACTCATTAAGTTCTAGTGAATCACTCTAAAATAAACAGTTTATTTCATGAGTGGAGAGATCATTATCCTGGTAGACATTTTAATGAAGCCTAGAGAAAATTTACTATAAATTGTTGTGCTTATTTTAAATTAGATTCCCCCCCCCCTCCTTTTTAGTCTAAAGTCTAGAGCTGACCTGTGCCTGTCCCTTTGTGGATTGTGGTTCGCTTTGGAAATGCATTTATTTTGCCAGGTCGCAGTGTATATGTTCATATATATATATATATATATTTTTAATTTGAAGTATATTATGCTTTCTATTCATTTAACGAGTATACATAGAAAGTATAATAATAATAATCATTAAAATAATAATTCAAAATAATCTCAAAGAAATTCTTTTCTTTTTTTTAGGGGGGGGGGGAGCTACCAAAAAATTTTCGTACCAAATCCAAAGAATCTAAACGAGTGTATATTTGTTGCGTTATGGACGCAATGGGTTTTATGATATATATTCTTTTCTTTTTAAAGAATATCAAACGAAAAAAATCGAGAGAGAGAGAGAGAAAAAAAAATAAAGTTTTAATGTTTTTTGCGTATTCTTACTAAAGCTTGCCATATATATATATATATATATATATATATATATATATATAATTTATGCCCATATCAGGGATGAGAATTTTCAGACTTTTGTAGGAATTTCAGACTTTTCTTAATTTTTTAAAAACAATTTTCAGGTTTTTGTTTCTAAATATTCTTATTTTTGTTCAATTTTCTTTCTTTTGACTGTTTCTAAACAATTTATTTTCATATATTCTCCAATTTTGCTTATAGAAAGTATAATTTTGTGTATCTGTTTCTTCTTTTATTACTAAAATTAAATTATCTTTGAGTTTTGCTGATACTTTCAGACTTTTTGTCTATTTCCCACTCTCATTTCTGCCATATATATACTAAAATATATATTTATATACTGTTTTTTTTTTTAACCTATCATACTCAAATGTTTAACAATATGGAGACAAAATTCGCTGCTGTCTGAAATAATAAATTTCTGTCGCAGGCCGCGGGTTGGTGACCTCTGTTGTAGAGATAACATTTAAGTTCGAAATATCTGTTACACAATATGTCACCTGTGGAAGTCTTCCATGTACACCCAAAAAAAAAAAGTCTTGATAAACGCATGGGTCTTTGCTGTGGTTCTGAGATTGTCGTTTCATTTTTATGAGGTCCAAAATTTCACTTTCAGTTCAAATAACTTAAATTCAAATATTTAAAAATGTTTATGAAAACAATGCTTACTCCATGGAGAGTTTTAATTTATTTTTCAAAGTTTTACTTTACTTCACTCAATTACCAGTTTATAAATTAAAAAATGTATTGTAAAATATCAAAGCCTTTTTAAATAATAATGGTTTTTTTTACCAACACTGATTTTAAAAGATTTTTTGAAAATATTATAAAATATTCAATAAATATCTACAAATTCTGATTTTTAAAAAATGTATCTTGAATATGTATTTTTCAACGTGTATTGATACAGCTTAAATAATGTGTAAAATTGCTTAATTTTTCTGACGAATATAATAAGGTGGAGGGGAGGAGTGAGCGAATGCAGATTGAGCCCTCAATCCACTTTTGATTAGAATAGAACGTTAGACTATACTCCATTTGATACTCATACATCAGACTGTGCTTATTTGATTTTACAATTGCAGGCTAGAAAAGTTTGTTAGTATATTTAAACCAATAGAAAGTGCGCGCTAATATCATATTGACGCGAGTGTACCACCAGAGAGTATCATTAAAAAACACACACCTTAATATATATATATATATATTGTTATTATGATTATTAACATTTAGAATCCTGTTTTTTCAGATAGGAAGTAAGCGTCATCATCATTTGCTATACAACATTTTGAATTTTGCATAAAAAGAAAGCCTATTGCTGAATCCTAATAGTTTACAAATGCGTAAAGAAGAAAAAGTCTTAGTTTGTCAAAAATAGGATTAGGGTGCTAAACTAAATTATATTTAAAGAAGTTTTTTTTTTTTTTTTTATGTAACTTAATATAATAATTTTCACTTAAATTTAGAAAAGGTGTAACAAAGAAATAGGTCCGGGTCAATAAATAATAATAATGTTTCTCCTTATAATACGCAGTTAAGTATGTAAGACGTTAAAAGTAATTAACTGAAGAATTAACTTCCGAAATGGAACTTCAAATACCTGTCCTCTTTAAATATTTACTTTCTTTTAATTTCAATAGCAGAAAGTATTGGATTGGTAAAAAAGATTTTAACTTCAGATCTTTGATGGATTCACACGTTTTGAGCCGCCCGGAAGACAATTTAAACATTATTAGAAAAAGTCTGTCTGCCTTTCTCTAAAATTCTGTCGCTGCTGTATCTCGCGAGATGATGAGCGAAATTCAATTTAAGTTTCTATTTAATTGGATATTGGCGTTAGTTGATGCTGATAAGCTTTTGGTACATATCGCCCAACATACCTGTTGGATGACATGTACCAAAAATACCTCTAGCGTTGCTATCGTACTTTTTCTTAATTTTTAATATGGCAGTATAGGACGAAATTTCGTATAAATGTGCAAAATAAGAATTATTTTTGACCAATTATTGCGAAATAATATATATATAGTAATTTTAACAAACTAAGAAAAATTTTATTGTAAAGTTGGGAGCTTTGCTTCCTAAATTTTGAGTCTGAGTATTTTTTAAAAGAATTCGTCTATACATATTTAAAAAGAATTTTTGAACCATAGATCTGTGATAATTTAAAACACTATTATCGACCTTTTTTCGTTATTTAAAAAAAAAAAAAATTCTCAGTTATCCTCTGTGAGGCACAAAATTGACTTTCTTTTGGCATTGATATACTTCTCCGAGATGAAAATCTTCTAGATTCATAACGGAAAATAATTTTTATGGTTGTAACTTTTATAAATAATAATTTGTACTGGGTGAATTTGGGTATGAAAATGTAGAATAGCGTTTTATGGTGGCCGCAACATACTAATTTGATATAATTTTAAGTATTTTAAAAATGGTGCCTCAAAAAGTCGAAAAATAAATAACTCATTCTGCGATAAATAATACTTTGTAACAAATATCTTTTGTGATCCTTGATCCCCGGTTTTTCCCATGAAAGTTTGGTTAGAAGTGTATTTAAATAGATGAAAGAATCAAAGACATTTGAATTATATTTTTCATGCATTTCATTTCAAAATTAGCAACAATTTATCAACGCATTTTTCATTAAAATCTACCACACTTTGAACTACTTTAACATTGGGATCATTTAACCTTTTTAACGTTCACTACTTAATTTATTTTAAAAATTACTAAACTAATCGTAAAAATGGCTTTAGACACATAGCTGATCATAAGTATTTAAAAAATAAAAAAAAATAGCATAGTTCCTTTTCGATATTTTTTTGTTTGAAACATCTATAAGTCAACCTTAATAAATTCAAATAATATTTAATTTAATAAATAAAGCACTTTGTAATAAAACATTATCGACTACAAAAATTCGTAAAAGTTGTATAAGATGAAAATAATAGTCCAGCTCTTCATTAAATTGAAAAAAACTAGACGGGTTGGGGACAAAATCTCGCGGGACAAAATATCGCGAGGACAAAATATCGCCGACGTAAATGAAAACACAAAGCAAAAATGAGTTGGTAATAATTAGTAATGTTGTATAAAATTTCATGACAACGCATACCTTAGTTAGAGCACTGACATTCTGACAAACCTACAACAAAACTTTTTATAAATTTTACTTAAAATAATTTAAAGACTATATATATTAACTTTTGCCAAGATTAGTCATAATGAATTCAATCGTGCTTATCAATTTTAAAATTTTTTATTCAAATGTGTGAACAGTGTTCAGCTTTAATGTCAGTAGTGATGTACACGATTTTTAAAATGTATTTTGAATAGTGAAAAGCAAAAGATAAAATAACTTAAAAATAAACATAGATAAAATAATAAAATACAACTCTATGATTTATTTGATTATTTATTTATTTATTTTAATTAATTAAATTAATATTTATAAGGCCGTGTTGCCCCCACCAGAGATCACACGTGACACAAAATCAAATTTTCAAATAGATCATACTATTTTTTTTATGCGAGATTTTGTCTGGCGAGATTTTGTCCCGCGATATTATGTCCGGATCCCAAATTGAAAAAAACTAGACATAAGTACATCATCAAACCAGCAATTCGCACTCGTGCAAACTAAGAAATGTCAAGTGACTTATGCATTTAGCTTCCTTTGGAGCATTATTTGTTAAATTTTGGACTAGTGTTGCTATCATTCGAACAGAAAAAGAACAAAAGTTTAAAACCTGATTAAAATAAGGAGAAAATGTAAAAAAACTGCTGCAAAAAATATTGTTAAATTATGTCAAATTTTTGGTTTCGCTGCGAAACCAATGAACTTTAAAGGGTTAAACAAAATATCTACAAAGCAGGGTTGGCAGGTTTTTGACGGTTTAAACCACAGTTTAAACTGTCATGTCAAAAACCCTGTGTCAAAAACTGTCAAAAACCTCACATTTTACACTTCTTGGTATATTTTAACAATGAAGTAGTCATATTTAGAGAAATAAAAAATTGTAATTTTACAAAAGAGTGTTTAATTTATATGTCTCTCATGGTTAAAATAATTCTTAGAAGTGTATTATCTGTTTCCTATGAATGATAATGATTTCTATTTAAGTACAAAAAAAATTATATTTATATCTTCACAAAAAACAAAAATTCGAATATAGGAATTTGTATATTCTAAGGTAAACTACTTATTGCGTTTTCAGTTATAAAAATTTTACAGTCTTGTTTTTTAAAAAACAAGCTCTACTAAGTATATGCAGATTGATAATTAAAAGGTGACAAGTATTTTACTCCAATGAATGAAATTATTGTGCTATTAATATTGCATCGTGTTCTTTCATTTTGAGTTATAATGTTGCATGACTAGTGAACTAAATTTTAATATGAATTACATAATGCAATTTTTAAATTAATAATTTTTAATGAAAGGGATGGTAGACAGATCTCTTTCAAAAATTACTGCCTTAAAGGTATGAAAATCTGCATTTATATGCATTGAAATATAATATTAAATACATTAAAATTTCGAGTGAAGTCACTCCAGATTTTTTAGTGCTAACTCTAGGCTAATTTGGCTGGGTGCTGCACCTGGCGGCTCTTTCAAACACATTTTAGCACCCAGTGGCCCTTTTCCCACAATTTTTAGCACCCGGTGGCCCTTTTAAAAACATATTAGTACCAAGTGATCTTTCTAATATTTTAAATGTTAGAAGCCTTTAAGTACTTTCCTTCCTGATATGTAACCTTTTCCCACCATTTTTAGCACCCGGCGGCCTTTTTAAAAACAAATTAGTACCAAGTGATCTTTCTAATATTTTAAAAATGTTAGAAGCCTTTAAATACTTTTCTTTCTGATATGTAACCTTCTAGCAATAGTTTTAAAGCATTCCTGGAAGAACAAATGCATATAGCCTACATATATGCTTGCAAAATTAGTAATTTACTTTTGTCACTTGCAAAAATCACAACATAGAAGACTGCAAATTATGCAAATAATTCCATTTTTGAAAATAGTTTGCCCTTTTTATTGAATTCCCCCTGCGGGCTCTTTTATTCTAGAGTCAGCATTACTTTTTGTTTTTTAAATATTGTGTTTGAATGCTAAAAATTTTCATTGAAATTTCAGCACTTAACATAATTTTAAAAATTAACCTACCATTGAATTCACAAAGTAATAACCTAATAATACATTTAATATATTTTTTAAAACCATAATAATGCTAAAGCAAAGAGGAAAAATTAATAATAATAATTAGCAGGAAAAATTAAAAAAAATTTTAAAAATTTAATTTAGATTTTTTTATAAATTCAATTAGTTTTAAATAATTTTTAATATACTTAATTGTATTATTATAATTTACCACCTATATACGCAAATTTTATAGCTTTAAGACAATTTATAAAAAAGATTTATATAATGTTCACTCTTTCCTTATCATGATGCATTGATATGTTTCCTAACATTTCCTTTTTTTTTCCCTAGAAGAATATTATATATATATACAAATAATGAATGTTAATTTATGTACTTAGTACATTACAACTTAAAAATATGCATAAAATCATTTAACATTATAGTTTAGATTTTTCACATATGGTTTTCGACAGTTTTTGACGGTTTAAACCAGTTTTTCACAATTTAAACTAGTTTTTGACACATGCCACGTCAAAAACTAGTTTTTGACGTCAAAAAACCAACCCTGCTACAAAGATAAATATTAAAAAGTACGCATAGTTTAAAGACGTCCATTTACATACAATCCTCTACTCTTTACATTTATTATCCGGAAAAAAAAAGTAATTTTTCAAAAAATATTATTATTATTATTATTTTTTATTCAATCATGTTATATATCAAATTAAAGCGTATTAAAAATGCTTTAAAAAGATACTAAGTAGGGTGAAGTGGGGATACATGTAACAACGTTTTGGTATAGTTCATCTTTGACCCCTCAGTGGATGCTGTATGTACGCTTCTGAAAAATTTTAGGTATAAACAAAATTAACTGGCTTTTATAAAATGATTTTTTTTTTTTTTTAATAATTTAACAATGGACCACTTAAAGAAAAAAGTAGTATGTTGTGACCGTCACAAAACGTTCTTCTGCATCGTTCTACGTAACAGTGCTACTTATTGTTTAACATGTATACAAAAATTTAACCATAGCTTCTCACAATAAAAATTTTACATGTAGAGTTTGATGCAATTTTAACCAACAGAGGCTGGGGTGTAGCCATGTGCAAAATTACAATAACAGCTTCACCTATAGTCCGATATACACTTGAATTAAATCAGCATTTATTTCCCTAATGGTTATCTCACATATCAAGTTTCGTACCGTTATGTGCCATAAAATTTGAGATTTAGCCCTCCAATTCACGAGGTAAATTGCAGCGCAGCAACATCTCCTGTTGGCCGATATATACCCGAATTAAATCAATATAGTGTTTCACAATGGTTTGCTCACACCAAGTTTTGTGCTATTATATGCAATAGAATCTGAGATATAACCTTCCCGTTCGAGGAAATATGCAGTATAGCAGCGTCATCTATAGGCTGATATACACTCACATTGAATCAAAATAATGTTTCATAATGGCCTTCTCACATATCAAGTTTTGTTCGATTATGCGCAGTAAAACTTGAGTTATAGCATTACGTTAAATTGTAGAAATCGCTGTGTAGCAGCGCCACCTGTTAAGCGATTAGTACAAGTTGATGCACTAATTTATAGCAAGGTTCATCTACATATAAATTTATATGCTAGTCTGTGCAGTGATTCCTGAGATATAGCCTTCCCTGAATTTTTGGAAATCGCTGTATAATAGCGCTACCTATTGAGTTATTGACATGAAAAATTGATAAAACTAATTTATGTCAAGGTGCATCTACATATAAATTTATATGCAATTCTGTGCAGTAGTTCCTGAGATACACTCGCCACAAAATTTTTGTCTTTCTCTTTCTTACACACGCAGACAGGCTGACTCATAGTGGCCTCTGATATGTTATTAAAGGCCATTTAGAAAATGCTTAAGGCCAATGTATTATAATAGGTTTCATTAATATATATATATTTACATATAAAGAAAGAAATTCACGCAGAATTATAAATATTAAAGAATTTCAATTTAATAACGTAATCGCAGCATTATAATTAGAATGTCATCTATGACAATTCATCGTCGAGTTGAAAGGAATGACAAAGACCGTTCTTTATTTGCTTGTATAGTTTCACACTGAAAGAAAATACATATAAAAACTTTGAAATGACACATAGCTTCTTTTTACTTTCTGCTACGTAAGGAAAGTATTGTGACCATGAAAAAAGAATTTCACTATGAGATTTTGATGCGTCTACTTTTTAAAATCTACGGAAATCATTTTTACGTTCATGTATGTGTGTCAGTGTCAATAATCAATATAGAACTTAAACGATTTGTTTGGGCTCAAAATGGGTAGGCATCAAAGCGCATAACTGTTTAAATTTTCATGAATGCAAGACTGATTTTTTTTTTTTTTTTTTTTTGTAAGGAACAAAAGAAAAATTATTTACCATTACTCAATTATTTGAAGCGCTAGCATCTAAACTTTATTTTTGATTAAGATCAAATTGTGTGGAAGTGTTATAGGTCGTTGCCTCAAGAACTATATGGGTTGTTTGTTGTTCTCATGAATATAGAAATTCTATTTTTTTTTTTTTCTTTCTTTCTTTACAGGGATAAAAAGTAAAATTCGTATACATTACGCTCTATGGACTCAAATTATTTTAAGTTTTGTTTTGTTAATGTGAATGATTTAAAACAGAAGGGAAAATAAAAACTGTATGTTCCATAATTTTATTAAATTATGATGCATTACTTACAAATATTATGATCTGTTAGGGCTAATTTTCTGAAGTTCGAAGCGCATTAAATTATTTAAATGGTTCTTTTACAAAGGGCGCACATAAGAATACCTAAACATTACGGTTCATTGTAAAATCATACAAACTTATATATTCAGACGCTATTACTATTTTCCCTTTTTTACTTTCTTCTATATACAATAGAACAAGGTATTGGATTCGTAGAAATTTTCGACTTTCGGTTTTCGATGGATTTACACGTTTTGAAAGGTCTAGGACACGATTTGATCATTTTTAAAAAACGTATGTCTGTGTGTGTGACAAAAATTTTGTTCCAATTGTATCTCAGGAACTATTGCTTAGAATTACATATAAATGTGCATAAAGTTGCAACTCGACATAATTTAGTGCCTATCAACTTTTGGTACCAATCGCTCAACAGGTGACGCGGCTATACAGTGATTCCCACAATTTCAAGTAAAGCTATATCTCAGGAATTGCTGCCGAGAACTGCTCTACATTGTAAGCAGATGCAACTTGACCTAAATTAGTACCTGTTAACTTTTGGTGCCAATAACTAAACAAGTGGCACTCTATACGGAGATTTCCGCAGTTTCAAGGGAGGCTATATCTCAGGAATTAATACACAAAGTTGCATATAAATTTGTATACAGATCCATCTGAATATAAATTAGTGCCTATCAACTTTTAGTGCTAATCGCTCAACAGGTGGCTCTGTTATACAGAGATTTCCATAATTTAAGAGAAGGCTATAGCTCAGGTTCTATTGCTCATAATCGAACAAAACTGGATATGAATAAAAGGCCATTATGAAACATTAAACTAATTCAATTTGGGTGCCTTTCGACTGATAGGGTGCACTGCTACGGTGCAATTTTCCCAAAAACGGGAAGGATGTCATGTGCACGGGAAAAATTCACGTCCTTTGGACATTTCGTGCAATACTTTTCTGAGATGAAGATAGTCTGCATTCACAAAGGAAAATATGATAATAAATTATTTGTAATTGTACTGCGTGAATTTGTATAGGAAAATATAGAAGAAAATTTTGTGATGGCCACAACATACTAGTTTGTATTTCTTGACTTATTCACTGGTTTAAATTTATTTAAACGGTCGTTAATTATTGAATGTTCGGAATGAAGTCACTTAAAAAAAAATATTTTTAAGTAGAAATTATGTTTTGAAATTTAAAAATTTCAATAAGCTGCAGTTGCGTATTTTCTCCCAGAGGTAAACATGGGATTCCACAATGTTTTTCCCCAACGCGAACAGGTATTCCAAAAGAAAAACTAGTGTGTTGTGGCCATCGCAAAACTTTCTTCTGTATTTTCTTATTCGAATTCACATAATTTAGGCGGAAACATTTGCCACTGCGCTTATATATTGTAAAAACAAGAGAGGGAGAGTTTTAAAAAAAAAATCTATAATTTTGTTTCAAATTATAACAGGTCTGTGCTTCAACCATTCGTTTTAAAGGTATTGGTGAGTTTTTAAACATGCTTTTACTAGCTTGATATGATTTAACTATTAATGTATGTAACGGAATCTTGAAATTCAATTTTTGACCACTTCAGTTTGTTCGATTGACCTGAAATTTTGCACACGACTTCATAGTCGATGACAATACTACGTACAAGTTTTTCCAAGCTCCTATCCCATCAAGGGCAGGTTCTAGGGGAGAACAAATATATATATATATACAGGGCGCGAAATTTCCGCTCGCCAGCTCGCCAGTAGCGAGTGGAATTTTTACTGTGGCGAGTAAAAATTTGGTCTAGTTATAGATAGGATTCTTACACTATACGGTGACAGAAAACATTCTTTTTATAGATTTAAATATGGCAAAATATTGCTATCTTATAACTTCATATAACATCCATATCTTATAACACCCTCCCAGCCTGTGAAAGGAAAAATGCTTAGTGCATGCATAAAAGTTTTATTCTCTTCGGCAGTTTCGTTTCTCCCATTGGGATTTCTCCAAGCAGAATGAGAATAGACGAGCAGAGAATCGCTCTGCCCGTCGCCCACTATCCAAGAGAAGAGAAATGTGAAAGTTTGCCTATGCGATGTTGTCGCATCAAAATGAACCCGAGTCCTATGTTTATTTTGTTGAATAATGATTTCACATTTTCCAGATTTTTACTGAAATTCCAAGGATTTGCGCTTGTAATGATTTGTAGGCATGTAAGCAACGATTTTATCGAAAAAATTATTCCGAAATGGCTATTTCAAATGACAAGAAGGAACAAGTTATTCACATCGACATTCCGTCTGATTACAAAAATAAATTGAACAAAAAAGACATTTCTGATGTAAAAAGTTAAATAAATAAATAGGTAAATAAGGAAGCTTAATCTTTCATAATAAAAATATTTTCACAGAATATTGTTTAACAAAGAGTTTTCTTTTTCTTCTTCTTCTTTTTTTCTTTAATGACTCTTTGCATTTATGTCATTAGACGATTTAATCTTTTTCAAATCTCAAATACAATGCATTATAATGATTTTTAATTATAGATGTTTATGAGACATGATGATAAACGACACACTTTTAATATATATAATTTTAAGCATATTTGTAAAAGCATTTCAAATAGTTAAGAAAAATTTGATTCACAGATAGACAGACATTTTTTAAAATGATCAGATCGTATTCAGAACATCTCAAAGCGCGTAAATCCGTTAAAAACCGGGAGGTCGAAAACTTTTAGCAATCCAGTACTTTAGTGGGTTGAATATAGAAGAAAGTTTAAATAAAGTAAGTGCTTATGTATTTTTTAGGGGTTTCTGCGATTTTCCACTAATTTTTAATGAAGTCCGCAGACAAGAAGAGTTAATTCATTTCTGCCTGTTCCTTCTTATTAAATTCTAATGACATGGAAAGAATAATTTTGCACATTTTTAGGCATTTAAATCTGTGCCTCAGAAGGATAGTACATAATTTCTTTAATCACACTGCAATAGTAGTTAAGAAAAATGACACAACTCAAAAATACAGTAGGGTAGGTGCTCCAGTGATTGGCATGCTCCAGTAATTGACATCTGTCCCGAAATAATTAATAAATAAGAAAAATAATAAAATCATATATTTTACATATAAGAATTTTAACATTTTATGTCAAACACTGGAGCATAGGGGGTGCTAATAACTGGTAAAATGAATAACTAGCAGTGTCAAACACTGAAACATAGTTTGCCAATTACTGATTAAATGAAAAACTGGCAGTGTCAATTACTGGAACATTGTGTGGGTATCAAATAAAAATTCCTAAAAAAATTAATTGTTATCAAATGTATATATTTTAACATATATGTGGTTCTGAATGTCTTTCATACCCTATGTACTAACTTAAGATTTCTAAAACTATTTTCTGATGACTAGAACATTAAAAACATCAGAGACTGCTCTAAAAGTGTCAATCACTGGTGCACTTACCCTATTTGAGAAAAATCAGTTCTGATAACGATAAAGCAGTGCAATAAAATTGAAGCAAATGCCTGTCTGGTGGATCAGTTGAGAGATGAGACTCTTATCGTGTATGTTAAGACACTTTATACGCATTTATTAATGACATAAAATTACCATTTTTTGACTTGTGTCACTTTTCTTGCCGGGTCACGATGTGTAGACATCTATCGTAAACTACAAGATGAAAACTTATAGGTTAGTTAATTACATACGATTGCCCTGGTAAAAGGGATTTCAGCTGAAATTTATACATTCTCCTTTTCCCCTACATCCCAATACTATAAAATACAGCATTTGAGCCGTTGATTCTAGGAAATAATTATCTACTCTGAATAAAAATAGTTAGTTGCTACAGTGGAAAATGTCGTGGCCATCATCACAAAACATTCTATTATATGGACGGCTCATTAAAAAAGGGCGTAACTCCATATTTTTTAAATATATATTTTTTTGCTTAATTGTATCACATTTTGTCACACCTTTCATTATAAAAAAGAAAAACTTCAATAAATGAATTAAATTCCAATAAATAGCATTACATGTTTTTCTCAAAAATAAAACTTCTAAAAATTCATTATAATAAAATTATACTTTAAAAAAATTAAAGAACACGCTTTTATTGAAATGTGAACTAATAAATAATTTAGAATTTAACAAAAACCATTTTTAAAAAATCTCCCCTGCCTGGGCTCGACCGTTAGACATTTAGGTTCGTAGCCCGGAGCTTTACCTCACAGCCACAGCGTTCACAAGGGAAAGTCTTTTTTTACAATATAGATCTTTGGTTTGCTCCCAGAGCGGTTACAAACATGCATACAGGTGAAGCTAATAAGCGTGTTAAAAAGAAGTTTCTAAGTTACTTCAAATTATTTTTTAATATAATTTATAAATTCTTATAACTATGATTTGCATTAAACACAAAAATCGATAATACTTACGAAATTTTCACCTTTTCTCCCTACGCATAAATTTGAAAAAAAAAACTCGTTATTTCAGAATCAATTTCCAAAAAGATAATTCACTTTTACAATGAACGATCCATATCATACTATATAACGGCACCACCAACTGGTTAACGAGCACAAAAATTTAATCAGCATAACTTCTCACAATAAAGATTTTTACGGATGCAGTTTGACGCAGTTGTAATCAATAGATGCTAGGATATAATCATAAAGGAAATCGAAGAATATGAGTATTAGTAGCACTGCCTGTCGGTCGATGTGCACTAAAATTGAATCAACATAGTGTTTTCATAATATCCGTTTCGAGTATCAATTTTAGTCTGCTAATACACCAGAGAAGCTAAAATATAGCAGCTATATTTCACCTTTTCTATAGTCTTCGAGTAGACGTCAGAAATTGCAGCAAAAAAGCGCCACCTGTTACACGCTATTTTGTGTCAGAGTTCAATTAAATATTAAGTTCTGTAGATGTATAGAACCCTCCTTTTGTGTGTGTGTGTGAGAGAGAGAGATACAGTGTCCTCAAAGTTTTAGTAACGAACACATTGCCTCACAGACTGACAGACATTTTGTAAAACATGGTCAACAAGTACATGACTTCTTAAAATGTATCAGCCGAAAGTCGGAAGACAAAAATATTTACGAATCATATACTTTCTTCTGTTGAATACAGATGAAAATAGTAATAAATAAAAAAAAAATAATAATAACTATTTAATATTTTGTTTAATGTAGTAGAAGTAGGTCTCTCTTGTAGACCACCCGCAACAACACTTGTTTTGTAACAGAAATGACTAATTCGAAATGCATGCCTCTGCAAAAAAGTAAAACCTAGAATTGGAAGGGAAATATCTCGAATTGTTGTGCTGCTTGTTTTTAAGATCAAAGATTCCGATATATATATTGAAAGAAAAGCGAACTGGATGATTATAATGATGAACAAAAGGTTTGTAAGAAAACGCCTTTAATTACCAAAAAACATGCAATATTTGTTTCATCTCGAAATAATTACATTCTTGTATCCACCCTCTTATACTCATTTATTGTAGCAACTGTTAGTTACGGACAAACTAAACAAACAAAATAAATAAATAAATAATAATAATAAATCTTTTTAGCATAAGTCTGTTTGACTAATGGATTGGAGTTAAAAGAAAAATAATAATAATAATGCATTCTTTGAAAATTTTATTTAATAATAATAAATCTGGAGTGACAACGTGTGTGCATTTGTAATTTGTAATTTTATTTTATTATTTTTTTAAAAACAAGGGTAATATATACATATATTAAGGGGGGGGGTAACAAAATTTCCAATTTTTTTTTTTTTTTAATGATTTTTTTCATAATAATAAAAAAAAAATCACTGTGATGTTAAACATTATGAACTTGATATTAAAATTACGTCATCGTATTAAACATGAAATATTGTGATTGTTTTTATGCGAAATCTTGAATTTTATCGATCTTTTTTTGTTGTTCTTGTTTTCCGTAATTTAGGAAAAAAAAAAAAAGTTTTTGAGTTTAAAAAAAAAAAAAAAAAACTACATACAGAAAGAATTTAGTTAATATCAAGTTAGTTGTTGAAAAAAAGAAAAATGAAAAGAAAAGAAAGTGTGTGGTGTGTGTGCATCTGGAAGTGTGTGTGTGTGTGGGGGGGGGGGGGGGTCCTGTATGATACTGGGCTTACCCTACGGCTGCAGGGCAAACCCTGAATACTGTATACTCTAATGAAAAGCATCTCGAACCCTTTTTAGAGTCGGAGTCTTCTAATTTACTTCTTTTTTTTTTTTTTTTTTTTACCTCTCTTGCGGAAGAAGCTTGCACACGGTGCCGAGATTCGGATCACTGCCTCGGGGACCGGTTCGAGCCGAACACATTCAATACCTTTCCGGAAGTTTAAGACGCGTGTCGATTCCCATTTTTTCGGACTTTATTCGGGTTTAAAGAGTTGCTTCATACTGCCTGACTTTTATGTGACAAAAAAAAAAAGGTTGTTAAGCCAGTCACTATATACTTAAGGGGTCGAAATTAAGAAAAGAACATCGGTATTATTTCTCTCGAAGAGAATGTGTAAATCGATTGCGGAAGCAATTGCGATCCAGAAAAATATTTTATGTGTCATTAATCTGAAATCTGAACTGCCCATTTGTAGGTCTAAATCTCCCGATGATTAAAATTGTCTTAAATGAACTCTGCTAAGTTCTCTATCATGTATTTGTCATAAATTTATACAGTAAACTCCCGATTATCCGCATAGCGGTTTATCCGCGAGCGCAGGAAAAAAACTGGATCAAGCGAAATTGTTTTTTCAACTAGAAACAAAAACAAATGATTGCTTTTCAAAGGGGGGGGGGATGTAAATATTATGAACTAGCAAACCCTTGCGAATTTTTCACACTTTATTTCTTTTCTTATTTACCTTTAAAATTTGAAATTCATAAATATTATATCGATTTCACTCCTCTATTTAAATTTTAATTTACTGGGAAACCAATTATTATTAGAACCAAGTTAATATTGCGCAGTAGTGAAACCAAAATCATTCAATGAAAAGTTTCAAAATAAAATTCATAGTTGACGACCCAGTTTTTATATTTTGGCAGACAGTACAATTTTAGTATAGGACCCCCATAACGACTTTTAAATTTTTGTCGCTATGTTGGCAATGAAATAATTATTTTTACTTCCTTATACAAAGTATAAGGAAGTATAGTAATCCCGATTTGCGAAATGGATTTTGTATTTCACATTGCTCGAAAACGAATGATCGCTGAATGTTGCCAATTTATACGTGTGACAGTCATGATGTCTAGTTGCACACCTGCAAGTTTCGTCTTAACACGAGCTCTCGTTTTAGAGATATAAGCGACTTTACACGATTTTTCGTGACGTCTGTATGTCTGTGTGTGTGGGTGTGGGTGTATGTCGCATAACTCAAAAACGGTTGGACGTAGAAAGTTGCGAATTGGTACATAGGTTTGTTATAACATCTAGTTGTGCACCTCCCTTGTTGGACTTTATATGATTTTCCGTTTTGGAGATATTTAGGAAAATTAGGTTCATAATGGGCAAAATGTATCAAAAAACGGTAATAGCTCAAAAACGGTTTGGACAAATCTTGCAATTTAACTGACTTCTCGACTAGCTAGACATTTGAAACTTTCAGAAAACTTCAGAACACGTTGACATGAGTCCCCCCCAAGGCACAACTTTGACATGAGTCCCCCCCCAAGGCACAACTTTGACATGAGTCCCCCCCAAGGCACAACTTTGACATGAGTCCCCTCCCCAAGGCACGACTTTGACATGAGTCCCCCCAAGGCACAACTTTGACATGAGTCCCCTCCCCAAGGTACAACTTTGACATGAGTCCCCCTCAAGCCACAACTTTGACATGAGTCTCCCCCAAGGTACAACTTTGACATGAGTCCCCCCAAGGCACAACTTTGACATGAGTCCCCCCCCAAGGCACAACTTTGACATGAGTCCCCCTCAAGCCACAACTTTGACATGAGTCTCCCCCAAGGTACAACTTTGACATGAGTCCCCCCAAAGCACAACTTTGACATGAGTCCCCCCCAAGGTACAACTTTGACATGAGTCCCCCCCAAGGCACAACTTTGACATGAGTCCCCCCAAGGTACAACTTTGACATGAGTCCCCCCCCCCCAAGGTACAACTTTGACATGAGTCCCCCCAAGGCACAATTTTATTTTTTATTTTGTTTTACGTATGCATGCATTTTTTAAAATATTTTTAGCCAAATGTTTCGGCTCCAGTGACAATGTTTTTTAACATTATGTATATTTCTAAAAGTGTATAAGGAAGTCATATGGTGCCCACATCAGATTTTTTACTTTTTATGATTACGTTTTTCAGTCAATTTATGATAATAATTAATATTCTGCATGTATTGTAATGTATCGTAGGCATGAAATCATCAAGAGAAGATTGCTTTTCTTTAGAGAAATATTTTTTTTATTTCTCATTTACAAACACTATACGACACAAACACACATACATAAAAGGTAAACGAAAACACGTAACACATATTGCATAAAATGGTCGATAATCTTTGGACCAAAAATAATAAACATGAACGGCACTCAAGCCAGGCACCCGCTATTCTCGGCGTTGCATCATTCCCTTCTAAAACCAAACTAAAAACTAAAGTCTCTCTTCAATTCGAAAGTCTTTTCACCGTGCTGAACAAACAGCGCCCTCTCGTGAGTCTTAAAGTCATTAGTCTGAAGTCATTACAGACCTCCTCCCTTCAGGGGAGAAACTTTTCACTATTGTAGAGGGAAAAGTTTGGTTAAATGATACTTCATTAGGATAAGTCTATATTCAAAATCAATAGTCACAATGTTCAACATATTGGTCCATTTTCTTAATATCGTAATTAATTTAAAACAAGTAATAAATTAAAAGAAATACGAGCAAGCACCAATTCTATGCAGAAACAGTACCTGGTTATATTTAAATGCACCAGACTTATCCCTATTTCAGATTAAATACACTATTTAACTATTTTTTAAATATACAAAAATATATATACCAAATAGAAAATTAAATATTATTACACAATATACCTGTGACACTAAATAGATATGCAAAGTAAAATATAGATAGTGAAAACAAATATATACCATATATATAGCAATTAAACAAATACGATATATATAGCAATAATTAAACAAATACAATATATATAGCAATAATTAAACAAATACGATTTATAGCAATAATTAAACAAATACAGAAACTTTTTTAAACTAAGGGATAAGACTTAATCTATCAGCATTCAGAGATTGTAATTCTATACACTCAACAACCTCCTAATTAAATAATCTGCATAGAGTTCCCAAAGTAAAAGTCTGGGATTTGGTCTTTTTTTTTTTTCTTTTTCTCAGGAACATGAATAGCTTTATACAATTTTGAGATAAATTCTCCTTTAGTTCTTCAAAGGCCATTTGGCAAGAGCTATTCCAGTCAGTGGATTTTAGAGTAAGTCCAATCCTTTAGTAAGTCTGACAATAAAGCTGCATTTTCAGAAAATTCAGGAATGCATTTTTGATAGTATTCAGCTAATTTCAAAAAGGCTGTCACGTGAGTCTTGGTAGTATGAGACGAAGAATCTTTCTTGTCTCGAACCTTCATTTCACTTGGAGTTCTCAACCTCTGGCCTACTAAATGTCTGGAATTTTTCACATGAGCTCGAGTAGGTTGACAGTTAGAAGGTTTAATGTGCAACTTAGTAACACTCATTTTGAAGGAAATGTCTCTTACATGTATTTTTCTTGCTTTAGAAAATTGACGACTTTCTCACTATATGGCACTGGACACTTTTCACTATGTTTCAATGAATTTGCCATTAGTTCACTAGAATCTTTTGGTACATTGTTCTTGGGCTTGAATGTACTCAATGTAGTTGCAGAAAACTTTTCTTTCAAATAATTTTGTTCCTTCAATTGTTTCTCATAAGTTAAGCATTTTTCAGATAATTGCATAAGATCTAATTTATTTTTTTGCAATTCAGCTGTCAACTGATAAAATTTAGCATTAGAAATTCTTTCTTTCTCTTCAAGAATACTAAACAGGTAATCTAATTTGGAATTAATTATAGTAATTTCATTTCTTTCTTCAACAAGTTTTTCATTTTTAAGACAAATTTCTTTTTCTTTACTTTTCATTCTTAAGAGCTCTTCTTTCATTATGTTAATTTCATTAGACAGCTTAAGGTTTTCTATTTTAGTATTTTCTAGTTCTTGTTTGTAATTATTCTTTTCAGTATTCAGAATTTCCAATTGATTTAGATAATTCTTTTTTTCACTTTGTGAATCAAGGCGAAGAGTTTTTAACTGATTTTCAAACTTTTCTTTCTCTTGAATTTCTTCATTTATCTTCTTTTCATATTCTAAGCATTTTTTATTCAGATAAGCCTCTATTTCGGCTTTTAGTTTTTCCATCACAAAATTAGAGTCTTCATTTTTCTGTTGAAGGTCTTTTAAGGCATTATTTAGTTCCGAAATATTTTTCGTAGTATGTTCCAACTCTTCAGTAAGTTTTTTATTTTCAAGAGACAGTTTTTGTTCTTTAATTTTCTTTTCTTCCATCTCCCCTTTTAAACATATGATTTCATTTAACAATCTGAAATTTTCAGTTTTGAGATGGTCAAAATTTATTTTCTCTTTAAGAACAACTTCATTTTCTATTTTATTTTGATTTTCTTTGATATCCTGCAGTTCTTTGGCAAACACTTTTGGAGAGGTTTTATTAAGTTCTGGCCATGAAAATTCTGACAGGATTTCTTCTACCTCTTCAGTTTTCTTTTCATCTTCAGATTTGCTGTCAATCAAATTTTGGTCAAAATGAGCAACATCTTTATTTTGAATATTTTTATTCATCTTTAAAAATTTCTTAGCATTTCTTGTTTGTACTGATTTTAGCTTATGCTCTTGTACATTTTCTTTCGATTTGCAATTTTTGAACATTGCAGCAGTTTTATTTCCTAACAAATACTTGTCACCATAAAAAGAATTTTGTAGGACAGCTGCTTTAGTTTTTAAGTGTCCCATTTTACAATCCAAGTCAATTTCTGCAAGTGGTAAACAGATAGGATCCACTTCTAATGGATTTCTAATATACACTTTCTCATTTGTGTACATATGTGGTTTCACGTACTTGCTGCTTATCAGATCACATGAAGCACCCGTGTCTCGAATTATTTTCATCTCAACACCATTCACTTTACCTAAGCTAGTATAAGGTGCCATTGATTCATCAGAACCAGCCTCAGTTATAATATGTGAGATAAATTCTTCATTTTTCTTTAATTTATCACACTGAGGTCTAAGATGATTAGTAGAACCACATTCATAGCAACGAGTAATTTTTCTTTTATCAAACTCTTTATTTCTTTGATTTTCTTGGGATGTTTCGGGTTTTGCATGAAATTTCGGCTTGACATCTTTACTATTTTCCCCAGACTTATCACAAAAGTTTCCACTTTGGTTTCGAAAGCTGGAAAATTTCTTTTTGGGCAATTCCCTCCTTTTGAAACTTTCCCTAATACTCTCAAACTCATCTAGTTTTTCAGCTAAGTCCATAGGTGTCATGAATGTAAGCCAGTTTTCTAAAAAATGATCTCTTACATCAGCAGGCACTCGAAACTTCAACTGCTCAGTCACTATTAGGTCTTTCAGCTGTTGAAAATTCTCTATCTTTAATTCTGTAAGCCACTCCGTAAAATAACTAGAAAGCTCTTGGGCATAATTTCTCCAAGATTTTTCGGACGATTTGTGGTGCTTATAAAAACATTGTTTCAATTTTTCACTATTTAATTTATATCTTCTCATAATGATATTTTTAACAAAATCATAATTTGTAGCATCGGTTGGCGACTCTCTGGCCAACATATTGGAAAGTTCTGGCGGTAAAACTGCTAACAGGTAGGCCACCCAATCCTTTTTTGGAACTCGTGCCATCTCCGCTCTTCTTTCGAAATTTATTAAATATAAACCCATTTCATCATGTTTTTCATCAAATCTTGGGGTAATTTGGGTTAACTGTATTATTGGAACCGATTCAATCACCCTTTCTGGTTCTAATAATCTTTCAGGATTTTCTTTTGAAATTTCCAATTTCTTTAATTCAAGTTCATATTGTTGAGTTTCTCGGGTCCTTCTTTCCTCTCTTTCTTCTTGTCTTAGTCGCTCTTCTTCTTGTAGTTTTTTATCTTCAAGAAGCCTTTCCAATATTAATTTTACTTCTTCCTCATTATAGGACTTGCTAGATAAAATTAATTTCTTGATGTCAATGACTCTCCTGGAAGTATCTACTTCGACACCGATTTCCTCACAAATCTGAATCAATTCATGTTTTCGAGCTTTAGCTAAAAATGCCATGTTTCAAAACCCCAAACAAAACCAGAATGCTCTCAAAACGATAATAAAATATAAACAAATAAAATAATTAGAAAATTATTATTATATATATATATATATATATATATATATATATATATATATATATATATATATATATTATTACCCCTTTTTTTTTTTCAAAAATCAATCAAACACACAAATAAAATAAGATATTGAGGGTAATTAACCTTTGTAATTGATTAAAAAATAATAATATCCAACCCAATTAATGGTATCTGTAATTACGAAAAATACCTTATTTTTCTCTATTTAAGAGAACACTTTTTTTTTCATATATATATATATATATATATTTATTTATAAAAAGAAACACTTTTCTTCTTAAAGAACAGAATACGTGAACATTTTTTTAATCACCCAAATTCCCTTTATTAAATAAATCATATATTTAAAAATAATATTCAAAATAATATTTCAAACCAAGTATGTTACCAAGTACTTGTTTAACACAATAATTGTTTCAATTCACTGAGATAAACCAATTTATTTTCAAAATCATTTAATTCTTTCTGCACACTTAATATTTCTCAGCGAACAGAATAAGTACTATTTTCCTTCAGACCAAAAAAAAAAAAAAAAAAAACAATAGTTTCGTTTCTAAACCCAAACTATTTTCCTTTATCAAAAAAAAGTAAGTTCAATCGAAATTGGATTTAAGTAACATAAATTACCATAGTAATTAATATTAATAAATAAAACGAACATCTAAACATTATACATTTCATTTGAAAGCAAAATTAAATCATTTTACTTCAAACCGTAACTAAAATATTTTGTTTCAAACAAGAACAGAATCATTTTGCACGAAAGCAAAACTAAATTCTTTTTTATTCTTTATTCACTCTTTTCTTTTTGTATTATTTAGCAAAGAAATATTAAAATCAGTAAAAAGAGATAGAAAAATAAATCCAATTTAAATCAATAAAGTATCAGAAATAAAAATGTGACCGGAAATGCACATTAATTCTTATGAATCATTCAGCAACATTTTTATTCTTTCTAATTCGATAATAAATATATTCTTTATTTTTATTTTTTTCTCAAAGCTCTAAACCACAGATTACTAAACAAGAATATTTATTCTTCCATAAAATACAGAAAAGGTACTTTATTTAAATCTGTTCACAAAATTTGCAATTCCGTTTAAAACCGAAATTCCCTGCAAAACGTAGTAACATTTAGTTACTCTATAGTAAGTTTTTTTTTTTTTCTTTTATTATTATTATTAGGAATATACCATCAAACAAAAGAAAAAAATATATATTTATTTATTTTTCACTGATTCATCAACTTTATTTTTTTCGAAATACATCGACAAAAAAAAATTGAAAGATTTTCTTTTTTTTTTTTTTTTCTTTTAACCAACGGATAAATCAGTTTAATATATATATTTTCTCTACAAATAATAATTTCAAATAATCTTTTTATCAAATAGATAGGGATAAGCAGTGCTATTTATTTTCACGATTAAATATATAATGTGAATTTAAGTACTTTAAAAAATATTTTCTCACGTCCTAATACAAGGACTGAGCTGATTTATTATATTATTTTTAAATCAAGGCACTGTTTCATACATAAAGGCACTTACCCCTTTAGTAGCGTGAATTCTTTGTAGCGTCGGACGTATGCCATTAGCTGCCACCATAACACTAGTCTGTGATGTATCGTAGGCATGAAATCATCAAGAGAAGATTGCTTTTCTTTAGAGAAATATTTTTTTTTCTCATTTACAAACACTATACGACACAAACACACATACATAAAAGGTAAACGAAAACACGTAACACATATTGCATAAAATGGTCGATAATCTTTGGACCAAAAATAATAAACATGAACGGCACTCAAGCCAGGCATCCGCTATTCTCGGCGTTGCATCATTCCCTTCTAAAACCAAACTAAAAACTAAAGTCTCTCAATTCGAAAGTCTTTTCACCGTGCTGAACAAACAGCGCCCTCTCGTGAGTCTTAAAGTCATTAGTCTGAAGTCATTACAGTATCTTTAAAATATTGCTAGGTTTAAAATGATGCTTGCAAAGATTCTGAAGAGGCAACTTTTAAAAATAATTTTTCCATGAAATAATCTCATCAGACAAATGTCGTCGTTTTTTTTTCTTATTAGATCATTGAGCTTAGACCGCGTGCTTAAATATTGAGCATTTATAAATGTTATTTTTTATCTTTGGATATTTTATTAATTACATCACTATCGTATCGTTTCGATGTCGGTGTTTGGAAGTAAGGCCGATTGACTACTCTAGGGTCCTAGCCTGGGGATGGGGGGAGTGCCCTCCGTGGGATCTTTCTAAAGGGTCTTAGTCTGTATTCACGCAAGTTTCGGAGAAAACCACGGAAAACTCCGAGTGGGTAGGCCGACGAGTGCGACTTGGGATAGAACCCGGCACCTCACGTCTACCTCTACCAGTTTTGAGCACAGAACCGCTCGGCTGCTGGTGGGCTGTATCGTTTCGACAAAATTTAATTGTAACTGGTCCACGTTAAACAAATATTATATAGATATTTATGAAAAACAGCGCGGACAAACAAAATAAGAAAAAAAAAAAAGTTAACTGTCGTAAAGTGTTGAAAAAGGAACTAAGAAACATAGCCCTATCAAGCAAAAAGTGGGCTTAATACGCTTTCGGTCCCCTTACCTATTATCTTTCCCATGGATTTTACCACTCTTCAAAAAAATAAAATAAATAAAAAATAAAAGCCTTAAAATTTCCCACTATTTCACTTAAAAATGTATATTTCAGTAAAATATTACTTTTTTAAAAAGCTTTTCACTTTGCTTTCAGAAGTAAAATTTTCATGGAGTGCTATTTTCAAGAGCATTTCTTGTTTCCTTTTAATTAAACCTTTTCAAATTGTAAACGAAATTCCAAAACCCCAATTAAGAGTTCTTGGGTCACGACCCAGTTGGTCCTTGCGTTAATCACATCCACTACGTGATAAAGAAATTGGCGTAATATTTTGACATCTTTGTTAAGTCTGTGGTGGAAAAGCCGTCATGGTTAAGAAAAAACAGAGAACCGATTCTTTCGACAGCCTGTAGGATTGGGGGGGGGGGGGGTGAATATTGCACTAATTACCAATATACTTTGTTTTAGCTTTAAAGGAAAGATTTTAGTGGATATTATTCCGATAATCCTGCACCGTCTTCTTGGTTTAGATTTTAGCGAATCGAGTGGACAGCTTGTTTCAAAATCTTTTTCAATTAATAAACAGAAATATGTTTGACATAAATATAGCTGAGTCGCGAAAATTTCTCTCTGGTTCCCGTCGATGAAAATAATTTTATCGTGTTCGGATCCCCACGTCCGGCCGAGTGGTTCTGCTCTTGAAGCATGGTAGACGGGAGGTGCCGGGTTCAGTCCCAGGTCACGCTCCTTAGCCTTGACGTTTGAAATTTTCTGTGTTTTTCTCGAATAAATAGGGATTAGGACCCATCAGAAAAACCTCCACGGAGGGCACTCTATTCAGGCCTGGACGCTCGTGTAGTCAATCGGTCTTTATACTTACACCACTACCACCTTATCGCTTTCGTGTTTTGTTGCAGGCTGACTCAAACTCGAAATTCAGCATTTGCAGTATTTTACACCAGGAACGAGTCCAAATAGTGGCCGGGAGATTTTACACTGGAAGCTGATAAACAGAAAATACCGGGTTTGATCCCAGGTAGCGCTCGTCGACCTATCATTCGAAGTTTTCTGTAGGTTTCTCCGAGATTAGTGTGAATAGGGTCTAGGACCCCTTGAAAAAGATCCCGTGGAAAGCATCCCACCCATGCGTAGGTATCTTGTGCAGACATTGTCATAAACGCCTAACACAACACATTACACTAGAAATACTGTGTTTCATTTACGGAGTAAGAACTTGCGCATGAAAGGGCCAATTTTTTCTCTTCTAAGTTTTTGGGTAAATTTCTAAAATTGCTTTAGGATCCAATCCATGCTTTTTCCCCCTAATTTCAACAGAAATGTGAAATTCAGGTGCTGATCTAAGAGAATCATGACCACACGCACATACTTTCACTTTAACCTCCTGGTCAATTATCTCTTACCCATTCGGCCAGCAATACATTAAAATTCAGGTAATTTCGTTGATATCACGTCGTGTTTTTAACTTTCTTCGCCGCATCTGACCTCACTACCCATCGAATTAGAAATAAAAAAAAAATAGCTCAAGGTTTATTGTCGGAGAAAAAAAGTGGGTTTGTGGAACCGGCGGCGTTGTGTTGGTTACGTTTTCTGTTCACGTTCACAAAGAATTCGAATCGTCCTTCCCAGAGATCGCCGGTGCATTCATCTTTGCGGACAAGGCCGTGGATAGAAAATTGTATTGAGGGAAGTTAAAATTTTAGTACAGTGTACGTGATATTTAGAAAAATGTATTCCTGTATACTGTGTAGTTTTGCACTGAAAAAAGAACTTATATAATAGAGCTTTCAATAATCATATATTAAATATATTATGCTGACTAATTCGGATTTTTATGAGGGATTTTTTTTAAACATGTATTTACTAAAAATCTGGCTTTTGTTAAATCTAAGACGGTTTTTTTTTTTTTTTTTTTTCCGGGGAGGGGGAAGTATTTATTTTACTATTATTATTATTATTACTCTTCATTTATTTATTTATTTATTGAATAGTTACACCAGTTCAAATGTCAAAACTATTCACTGCAGATTGGAAAAAGTCTTCAAATCCAAATTAGTGTAGCAAAAATCATTTCTGGCTTGATCCTTTTGCGACGGGAAGTGCAAACGCGCGCTTACCGCTCAAGCCGCCACTATCTTTCGCAAGCGTCTGTTCAGAGCCGGGAGGTTTTTTTTGCTATTAAACCTAAATCTATGATATGAAATTACCGATAATTGTTTAATAATGTTCTGTAAGAGTATATAAATATAAACAGCATATGCTTCTATATTTTTAATTACATACTTTATTTACTTAAGAACTTAAGGTATTTCTTGTTTAAATATATACACTTTTTTTTTTTTCCCCCAGTATTTACTTACCATTTAATGACTTTAGACATTATTCATTTGACAACTAAATGTTTCTCTTAAAATTATTTTTTATTGTAAAAATTTTGAAAACAGGGATCTACACACAGTCCTGCGTCGCACTCGTTGCTCTCGTAATAACTCATATTTGCCGTCTTGGAAGATTTTTGTGACAAACGAAGATGGGAATGTAAATAAACGAAGCATCGTCATCTTACTTTCTTAGCAGTTTCTTTTGAACAAATATAAAAGTATCACTATCACTACACTCAAAGTCTGTATCAAAATAAATTTCTAAAATATTTTGCATTATTTTTGCTATTTCAAAAGTTTAATTAAACATTTTCGACGCTCGACACCGTAACGATAAAAACAGAAAATTTTCATCTGTACAAGATCTAATTATCAATTAAAAACTGCACTGTAAACCTGAATACCCAATGCGCTAGGGAAAATAAAACTCCCTTACACTTATAATAAACAAAAAAACCACGTGCTCATTTAAAAATCCGTCATAAAGTATGCGATTTGGAAGCATTCCTTTCCCCTTATGCTCATACAATCAAAATACCCGCATGCATATGAGGCATGTTGCTATCATTTCGAATAGAAGGTCAAAACTATATGTGTCTCAAATTTTATGGACATAGCTATCTTGTACCAAAAATTATAGTTTTTAAAACGTTCCAGAATTGCTGACACAAATATGTGGCGGCCGGGGATGAACGAGAAAACGCTTTGGCACGATAATTTTAAAATACTAAACTGATCCAAACTAAAGTTGCATAACGAACTTTTGTAAGTTGGATAGTGAACTTAAAGTTCAAATATCTTGGATAAGTTCGCTTGGTATGGTAACTTGCTCCACCATTTTTTCCCCAAGTAGTGACCACTTGAAAATCTGTAATTAGGATAACTTTTGTAATACTGAATCAATATGCATCAAATTTGGATAATGGATTTATCATCCAAATATCTCAGATAAGTTCGCTGGGAATCTCAATCCGCTTTTTTGGTTCCAACTGGTGGCCACTTAAAATCACAATGCCCCTTGAAAATTTATTATCACGATAATTTTTGAAATACTGAATTAGTTTGAACTAAAGTTGGATAGTGAACTTATCATACAAATATCTTGAATGATTTCGCTGGGTAAGTTGATCCGCCATTTTGTTTCCAGATTAGCTACTTAGACGGCCACTTGAAAATTTGTCATAACAATAAGTTTTGAAATACTGCACTGATTCGAACCAAAGTTGGACACTGAACTTATGCTTCAAATATTTTGGATGAGTTTGCTGGCCAAGTTGCTCCGTCATATTGTTTCCAAATGGCGGCCGCTTGAAAATTTATTATCACTAACACTTTTGAAATAATTAATTCCAACCAAAGTTGAAAAATAGATTTATCATTCTGTGGGCAAGTTTCTCCGCAATTTTATTTCCAAGTTGCGGCCACTTGAGAATTTGTTATCGCGATAACTTTTGAAATAATGAATGTATTCGAATCAAAGTTTGAGAGTGGTCTCATCTTAAAAATATCTTGGATTAGTTCACTGAACAACTTGCTGGGCCATTTTAATCCACTAAATTTGTCAACACGACAACTTTTGAAATTCTGAATTAATTCGAACTAAATTTGTAGAGTAGACTTACTCACAAATGCATTTGATATATTTTTTGCCAATTTGCCCCGCCATCTTGTTTCCAAGTGCTGGCCACTTGAAAATTTCAAATTTACATTAAAGTTATTTATGAACCGATTTGCTTAAAACTCCATATGTACATAGCCCACATCAATATTTCTGCCAAGTCCATTAATAATTTGTAGCCGCCATTTTGAAACGAAATGGCGACTACTTGATATGAAAAGGGAAATCAACCTACCCTTTCGAATGAGCCGGAAGGACTTGTTCGGACTTTTTGAATATATAGATTATGGATTTAGTCTAACTTGTTAATCTGTTTCGGGGATCAGAAACAGCAACAACGCATGTTCAACAGGAAACATGCAATGTGAACATGAATATCGTATATTAGTTGTATAAAACATTTATCGAAATTGGATCGCGGACAAATAAATGCGCCGAAGTCATAAACACTTTCATATTTTCACGGTAATAGTTTTCTTAAAAAAAAGAAACAGAAAACTTTACACAACTTGAAATGCATTTCGAACTATATCCAAACATAATATTAACATATCGGAATTCTTTTGTGTGGCATTATAAATGAAGAATTAATATTTTCATCCCACATTTTAATTAAAACATTCTTTTCTGCATATAAAGAATGCATGCTAATTTCATTTTATTTCATGTAATCTAAATATATTAAATTGGATTTAATTTAACCGAAATTTCTCCAGTATATATGGATGCAATGCATATAGCGTGTGCATGTATATATGGATGTATTAAAAGCATGTGCATGCTTTTAATGTCCCTTCGCCCTGCACAATAACCATATGTCCAATATCAATAAAAATTTTCACTTAGCATCCTCATATGATACAGATTTAGAAGACCGAGTTTGCACTTTTCCTTTCCATGAGTTACGCTGATGAGCCACTCAGACGTATCGTTTCAAATATGATTTTAGAATTTAATGCACCTCAAAACGTGTAAATACATCAAAATATCAATTTTGAAAATTTCATCCTGAAACAATACTTTTTCTGCCAGTAAGAGAAAATAAGAACTATGTGCAAATAATAACAATGCTTTATCATAATGACATTTTTCTGCCGACTGGAAACCATAAGTTACTCTTTTGACTTTTGTTTGTTGATTGCATATTTTTTGAAAAATAATTTATGGCGGCGATAAAGATAATAATTTCTCAGTTCCGTACGATTACGGCAAAATAAGAAATAGTTCATTCATTTCTTGATAAAGAAAAGGTTAACATTTTGCTTCATAAATTTCAGCGAAACATTTCCGTAGCACAAAAGACAAAAACAATTGCTCTGGGGATTTTTTTTTTTCTCTCTCTCTCTCTCCTTGCAATTCAGTTTAAGAAATCAGCCGGTATCCTATAACAATTTGCAGGTATTTTTAAGGTTTCTACAGGTATTTTGAAGAAAAATAAAAACAACATGTTTCCTTCAGGAAATACTCTATTTTTTTAAAAGTTCCATACAGATTTACTTTACAAAAGTCCGAAATATTGCAAGTTTCCTGAAAGTTACTTTTTAAAGCTTTTTGCTGATTTTTTTTTTACATGGGAAATATTTGATATTTAGCAAAAGCTGAAAATTTTAGTCGTTCCAGAGCTGCTTTTTGGAAAAGATATGCAATTTTATACTGTCTGGAACTATTAAAACTTTACATCCCAACTAGTGGCTAAATGATTAACGCTGTTGTCTTCAGTTAATAGGTGCCGGGTTCGTATGGATGTTCATGGTAGTTCAGAGTGTACTTTAAGCAGTAGGATGATGTCTATAATTAGCTATATTCCCAGTAGCAGAAATTTTTCTGCCAGTCTGCGACAACTATTTGAGCATTAGAAAATAATCTGCAGCATAATTTCACAATAAGTTAAAGAAAAAAAAATTACTAGATTCAGTATATTTTTATCACAAGTTTGCATTTATCTAATGATATTAATCTGTTAGATATGTCAAAGCATTGTAGTTCTAAAATTTCAATTACATAGAGCTAGGTAAAGAATTGGCATTATAAACATTATCCTTCATTTTGTATAAAAACTTATGACTTTGTCGTACTGACTCTTGTAAAATACTTGTAGTAAGAGACTCTAAACATTGAAATTAATGCAGCTTTCTAAAATTTTCTGGTTCCTGTGTAACCAGATGGACGGATATTAAGACGTATAATCTTTCTTTTAACAATTACAGCTTGTTTGTCATTGCCATCTCTACATCTTAATTGCATTTTGCTCACCATCTAAATGTCTGAGCCCCAACTTTTAGAGAAATCCTTCGATACTGGAATTGAAACTGCAAATTTAAGTAACTTAATAAGCAAACAGGTATTTTCTTTGACAGCTCACTAAAAGACTTTTCATAAAGAACCTGTGATCCTTTCAGATCCACTTTCTTCTTCTATAGAGCTAGCGATTCATTTACAAAAACACTGGTATTCAAGCAAAAAGGTGTCAAGATCATCAAACTTTGAAATTTATACAAAATCTTGTATATATTCAAAGAAGCAACAACAAAAATTACATGAGTAGTGAGTGATATTGAACAATTCTACCTCTAAACAGGTTCTGCAATTTAATGAAATAAGTTTAAACAGAATATTGACAGTTAGGCTGCATACAGAGAAAGATTGAGAATCACAACACTTCTGCAGGAAGTTTCATTACCGATCGGTTCTAAATGGTAATGGGGAGGAGGGGGGAGGGGAACCAAAATATTATATGAATGAGAAATATTGAACAACTCTACTTCTTTATACATTCTAGAATCTAATAAAGTAAGTTTAAAATGAAATTGACATTTATGCTGTTGATGGAAAACGATTGAAAATCACAATGCTTCTGTGAAGCGTTTGCTTGTCGATCATTAGCGTAGTATGGAGTTGGGGGGTGGGGAGGAAGGGAGGAAGGGAGTAAAATAAATATACGAGTGAGAGATATTGAACAATTCTACCTTCTTTTAATATGTTCTGCAATCTAAGTAAATAAGTTTAAAATGAACATTGAGGTTTATGTTGGGGATGGAGAAAGATTTGAAATCAAAAGAATTTCGCGAGGGGGTGGGGAGGGGGGTCACAAAAAATTACATAAGTGAGAGATATTGAACAATTTTACTTTTCATAGGTTCTAGAATATAATAAAGCGTGTTTTTAATGAATATTGACATTTATGCTGCGGATGAAGGAAGAGTAAAAATAACAATGCTTTTTTGAAACGTTGGATCACTGATCGTTATTGGGAGGGTGGGGGGGGGGGGGAGGGGGGTGAGACTAAAACAAATAGGAGTGAGATATTGAACAATTCTACTTCTTTATAGGTTCTGGAATCTAATTAAGTAAGTTTAAAAAGAATACTGACATTTATGTTGCTGATGGGGAAAGATTTTTAAATTGCAAAGATTCCGTGATCTGTTTGATCGCTGATCTTTAATAGGTGTAAGGGGGCGAGAGGGGGGGGTCACAAAAAATTACTTGAGTGAGATATTGAACAGTTCTACCTCTTTATAGGTTCTAGAATTTAATAAAGCGTGTTTAAAATGAATATTGACAATTATGCTGTGGATGCAAAAAGATTGAAAATCGCTATCTTTCCTGCCAAAATCGAGAGATTTGGGAATTTCTGCATAATGCTGATTTGGAAATAATCTGCAGACTAAAAAAAAAATCTGCGACGCACGTCGCGCGTCTCGCATTTTCTGCTATGGGGGCTATATTGGCCAAAAAATGACTGTGGAGTGACAAAACTAAACAAAACCTTAAAAAATCACAACGTTAATATGAAATATTTCAAATAATGATGTCGTACGAAACGATATGGATTATGTATTTTAGGGTATCAGGAAAAGACGTCCCCGGGAAAAACGTCCCGCGGAAAAAAATTACGAAGTTTCACATTTATATCTTGTAGGTCAATTTACTAATGAAGTTTATTTATTATTTAAAATTAAAAACGAAATTATTATTATTCAAAAAAAAGAAAAAAAAAATTGTTTTAGACAAACAAAGCATTTTCGATTCCGGTTTTCGATGGATTTACACGTTTTGAGAGGTCCAGAAAATGATTTGACCATTTTTAGAAAATGTCTGTGTGTGTGTGTGTGTGACAAAAACTTTGGCGCGACAGTATCTCAAGAACTACTACACGAATTTGCATATAACTTTACACGCAGATTCACTTTGACATAAGTTAGCTCCTGCCAGCTTTTGGTGTCGATTACTTAACAGGTGGCGCTGCCATACAGCGATTTCGATAATTTGAGGGAAAGCTATGGCTCAGGAACTACTACACACGGTTTTATTTCAGAATGTACCAAACACTCCCAATAAGAGGATGTGGATAATACACACGTATGCAAAAATTCAGCTCAATCGGATGGCAGGAAGTGGTTTAAAATTCGAAAAAAAAATTTTTTTTGAACTAAAGTTGGAGGCTCAGATCCTTACACCCTTACCCCTCCTCCCAAGCCTGTTACTACTGAAACCTGTATTGCCGTCGTAATTACGCGTGAATGCTTATTTTCATCTCTATAGGACGAAAAGAAGTGGTTTAAAATTGGAATTGTAGTTTGATCTTGATTTTGGAACTGGGCGCCCTAGACCCCCTAATTTTGTTACTTGTATCTCGTCATCCGAGTTACACATGTATGCAAAATTTCGGCTCAATCGGACGATAAGAAGCCGGTTAAAATTCGAAGCTGATTTTGGACTGGAATTGAGGGGGGGGGGGGCTCCTCAGGGTCCCAGCCATAACTCCGTTACTACTTGAGTATGTATTGTCGCCGGAGTTATACAAGTATGCAAAATTTCAGCTTAGTCGGGCGATAGGAAGTGGGTTTAAATTCGAAACACATTTCGAGCTGAGTTGAGGACTATCCGTCCTTAAGTCCATTACTACTTGAGCATGTATTGTCATAGGAATTATACATGCATGTAAAATCATACTCCAATCGGATGATTGGAAGTGGGTGAAAATTCATTTTTTGTTTGTTTGTTTATTGATAACATATACATCAGATTGTGTACTTGACTTGTAGTCCGCTTGTAAATCTTCGTCAAATAATTACAGATAGCACATAACTGAATTACAATACGAAGAAATGAAAAAACATCCACGGCCAACGCGGGAATCGAACCCGCTCTCCTACGCTCGAAGGCGATTAGCAGTGTGGTGACATAACCACTCGGCCTCGGAGGGCCCAAATTCATTTTTTTTTTAATTTGACCTGCACACATAAATAAACAACATGCCAAGTGAAATAAAACCATATTTAAAAAAAAAAAATACTATGCTGTCGAGTAAACGTACTTGTTTGGCAGCTGAGTTTTCACGCGAACGTACTTGTCGGGCAATCGACCTGATGCGGTAATAAAAGTTTATCGTCGTAAATTTCAAATGGTCCTTTAATACTGATTGCCACTTAATGATTTTTGGCTTTCAAATCCGAGCTAATTTAAATTTTCCTTTTCTAGATATTTGATAACTGTTTTCTTTTTCAATAGCAAAACTTGTTTTTAACCACATCCAATAAAATTTTATGTATATATATATATATATATATATATTTTTTTTTTTTTTTTTTTTTTTAATATAGAGTGATGGTCATTGAAGTGATGTGTCAGCGCCGCTAAGGAGAGAGAAGGAGGGTCAGCAATGGCACCATGAACTACTGGACTCGTTGGTGCGTGGTACGTCTTCGCCACAAGAGCGCTGTCCTACTACTGCTGTGCCTGCCCCTACTCAGCCTGATCTACTTGCTGGTCAGCGGATCGCCCACTTCTATCTGGCAACCCAAAGTAGCCAAACTCGATGAAAAGGTAAAATACAGAAAATCAAACTTGTAACAACTTTCTGTACAAATATTTTTAATGCAAAACTCTATTTAATCATCAGTGTCATTTACAAAAAAAAAAAAAAAAAAAAAAAAAAAAAAAGCAGTTTTTATACTTTTGCTGTCCAATGTAACTATTTTATTAGGAAAATTATTTCACGCTGATTTACATGGAACTAAACTTGGCTTTTGCAGCTTAAGGTGTTTCGTGACAAATTGTTTGTTCTTCATATCTACAGAGTGCAGTTTAAATCTTTGAAATGATCAAAATTTGACTGAATCGTAACCGATTAGCGGTTCAGTTAAAAAAATTGTTAACACTGAAGCATGATTAAGCGAGCGCCTCGTGACCTGATTATCTTGTTATTCAAGCAAATTTGAACGCTTTGCTCTCTAATTTTATGGGTCTGAAGTCAGTTGAATACCAAAAATAGTAAATTTATGATCGCTTTTTCTTGCCGACATCCTGTCTCAGTAGAACACCATGAATCAAAAATGGCACTTACTTAACCCTTTCATTCCCTGTAATGCTAATTGGAATCGCAATATTTCAGATTTCTTTCTCACCATCTAAAGATCCCGATGATTCAAAATGAATAATATCACAATCAATATACATTTTCCTACCAATATATATATATATTAGATGGTTTCGCTATCCCGGTTGATCAATGAAAGGATATTTTACTCTGTTCTATTAAAGATGTCGAAATCAGTTTAGGGCAATTTAAGTAAATTAACTGTTTCAATGATATTTTATTTTTTAATGTTTATAATTTGTATTTTAATTAATCGTAACGTGTATTTCCTTCAAAATTTTGATATTTTTATTCATTGAAATGTTATTTTAAATGGCATCAGTGGTTGTATTAAGTTTGGGAAGGTTGTGTATCTCACCTTGTCTGCGAAGGGACCGACAGTGTAGTTGTGTCTAGTCTTCCTTAATCTGTTCTTCACCCTCAAGTATGCGAGTTCGTACACAACAGAGTAGAGAGCCATTCCTTTTATAGAGAATCAAAATTGTGAAGGTATATCTCTGGATCATTCTTGAGAGTGACTCCCAGACCGTTGTCAATAGCCTGTTGTGCATCTGTAGTGCTCTGTTAATCCATTCAACGCCAACCTTTGCCTACTTATGCTTAAAAAAATTATTGTCAAAGCAGGGAGATCTAAACGATTAGGATAGAAGAACGACGACCGCCGTGCTATAAAAAATGCTGAGTTAGAAAACAATCATATGAACTCCAGTCGAAATATAAAAAAAATTACAAGTTAATCCTATGAAATGCAAAAATAGTCAGTAACTGTTTCTTGTACAATCATTGAACTGATAAAATTTAGGTACTATATCAATTTTTTTCTCTCATTCTTTTCTCCAGGTTCAGCGATCTGTCGTTCCGAAAAAGAGTGGCTATGTCATCCATGTCTGGAACCATGGGGAGCGAATGAAGAGGCGCTTTCTGAGATCATATGGACAGCGAGAGAGAGATCCTTTTGAGTTTTGCAGTGTCCGTAACTGCCGGCTTTCTGTAGACGACTCGAGAGTCAACGAGAGCGACGCTATACTCTTCCACCTGCACCAGACCAAAGGACCCCACGTACTTCCAAAGTTCCATCCTCCTGAACAGGTGTGGATATTCTTTACCGATGAATCGCCTTTCCACACGTTTTTAGTCTCCAGAAAATACACCATGAAAGATTACAATGGACTCTTTAACTGGAGTATGACGTACCGCAGCGATTCGGACGTGCCCGTCCCGTATGGTCGAACCGTTCCTCTGACACCAGAGGAGGAACTCATTTACGAAAGCAAGGACTTCGCCAAATCCAAGACGCGGGGCGTAGCTATCCTGGGCAGCAACTGCGGCGGATTAAATCATCGATGGGACTATGTGCGCGAATTGCAGAAGCACATAACTGTGGATGTGTACGGCGGTTGCGGGACTTTCACGTGTCCGGGTCACTTCACCCGCGATTGTCCCACGATTAAGGAATACAAGTTTTACCTCGCATTCGAAAACTCGAACTGCCGAGAGTACATTACTGAGAAACTTTGGTGGAATGCGTATCACAAAGAAACTGTACCAGTGGTGATGGGTGCTCCCAAATCGGATTACGAAAAATTGTGTCCGCCCAACTCTTTCATTCATGTGGACGATTTTGAATCGCCTGCCGACCTGGCCAGGTACCTGTCGTTCTTGCTCAACAACGAGACCGCCTACAATTCGTTCTTCGATTGGAAGCGGAAATATAAGGTCCTCAACGAGCACGGGTATTTCGGATCCCCTTCCCTGCACTTGTGTCGCATGTGCGAAGCTCTCAACCGTGGTGTCACGTCGCCTAAGATTTACACGGACCTGAGTTCTTTTTGGAATGCTGAGACAGATTGCAGCGCGTCCACATGGGCTCCCGAAAAGCGCTCAGCGTGACATCTACAATGATGTTTTCTAGTTTTTAGAAATGATTTTAAACTGTTTCTTTTTTAATAGAAATTCGCAAAATCTTTGGATAAATTTAAAGATAAGAAAACAATTGTGAAAAAAACATTTCGTCCTTTTTAGCCCTTTTTGGCATGATTTTTTTTTTCTACTTTTATGAAAACCTAATATTTTAATGTGGTTTTAATGATGCACAATAGAATTTAAAACATTTCAAATTTTGAGCCAAAATTTTGCCCCCTTCTATCTCATAAAAGGAACATGACCAATTAGTAACAGAGGTTATACTTATAGAATAAATAATATTAAGTTTTTTTTTTTTTTTTTTTTTTTTTTTAATTATTTCTTTGTATATAAATTCCTCTAATATGTACAGTTTTTAGAACTGAATACTGCTATGGAGTAGAAATGAAAACGCGGTTTCATTGATTTTAATCAGAAAAATACAGGGTACTTTTTTTTAAATGTAGATTATTGCTCATAATCTAATCTTGCTTTGTGTGAAGTGAAATAGTATTACTAGATAAACAAACTCTCTTCGTCCAAACAAAAAGCAAACGTTGATTCGGGACATCGTTAACAGGAAATTTTCCTTTTTCTTCCCAAAGCCCGCAAATCAATCGCACGTTAAGCCAAAGATGCTACATTTCAATTTAGGCCATATTTTTTTTTTTTTTTCATTCGGTTGGAAACATATTCTTTTCGACATTGTTCTTCTCTTCTCTGATGTAATATATGAAAATGTAGATCTCATATCATCTTGGAAAGAAACGCCCTGTATTTTAAGTTGAATTGCTGGAATTTAAAGTGACGGCAAATATTGCTTGTCGAGTTATCAATTTAATTCCATATTCGTGGATATCTTTTATGTGTAGTATTTGTTAAAATGTGCCAACCTAATGTTATCATTAAAGCCTTAAAAAGCGATTCTAATTCCCGAAATCGGGAACAGGAGGCGGGTACTGCGGGTACATCGCAACAAAGAAAAATCGAGTTTCCGGATTTTTGTGTTGTTCTTGTACTTTTCCCAAACTAAAACCTATCCTTGATCTCTAGTTTGTATAAATTAATATACCCCCCTTTTTTTTTTTTTTTTCCTTGGTAACCCAAAATCATGTAAAAGAAAATTCCTACAATAAATTCGAAATCGATTAAGGAATAATTAATATTTTCTTCTGCTTTGTAAAAAGTTGTTTTAAAGTTGCGTTCTTGGATGGTTAGTATTTTTCAGTGCACGTTAAATTTTGTCTTTCCAAACATACTGAATGGTAGAAATAATTTTGTTAAATTGTTTTGCATTGAAGTTCCACATGTATCTGCAGAAAGTGAAAGCAAAATTTTAAAAATTGCATAGGAATCGTTATCTCGGGGTAGAAAAGTCAGTTTTTGCTAGATCATTATTTTAAGGTGAGAAATGTACAGTCGGCTGCAAAATTATTCGAGCACTAGCCAATAATTCCTATATTTAAAAAGTACACTTAAGACTGTTTTGCTAAGCAAATCCTTGTCGAATCATGTTCTTAGACTGATTAAGAACATGGCTCGACAAGGATTTATTTAACAAAGCTGTATTAAGTGTACTTTTTTTTGGCAAGGATTATTGCTAGTGCTCGAATAATTTTGCAGCCGACTGTAGACGTAAAGGTTTTCTTTGAATATGGAATCGTTTTTAAAGTAACACTTTTGTGTTGCTTTGTAGCAATACCAGAGTACTTTATCAAAAATAACTTATTGGTAAAAACTTATGCAATACTTTTAAAACAGGTTACTGATTTTTCCTTCTGATTTTTTTTTTTTTTTTTTAAATTATTAATATTACTGCTATCAAATTTTATAGTTTGGGTAAATAATATTTATCAAAATTTAAATATTCTCTAATAATAGGTAAAAATGAAAATAAAAATAAAAAAATATTTATTTATGTTATTTTTTTTTAGGAAATATTTACTTTCAAAAAAAGAAGGTAGGAAAAAAAAAAGAGATGAAGGGGCACATTCGATCAGAATTACGTGACAGGGTGCATTTTTTAAACCTGGGTTATTTCCTTCTGCAAACTTCACTCTTTTCGATTATTAGTTTTGCGATCTGGACTAAATCGTTCATTTTGTTGTATTTTTCTTTTCATAAAAGAATTAAAATTTTATCGAAAACATTCACTATGTTGTCTCCAAAATTTTTTAGACTTTTTAAGCCCGTGTAAAATTTGTCTAGTCGTTGGCTTTATTTAATTTTTAGCCGGGTGTCAAAATAATCGTTGCTTTGTACTTTTTTTTTTTTTTACCGGAATACAAATTTTATAGATGTTGCTTACTCATTGGAATAAAAGTTTTATGAGTTAAACGTTTTTGAGTGGACCTTTTTATTTCTGGTTGTTCTTGTCTCTTGTCGAAATATTATAAAACAAAGTGACTAACATTGAAAATTTTCCATGACTGTTTTTCACCATTTTCCCTGACTTTCGCTGTTTTTTCTCCCAAAATAGTTTCACAAAATTAATGAATAATTTAGCAATTTGCAATAACGAGCATTCAATTTACACAAAATTCCCTGACTTCTCCTGACTAATGCCCACCCTGTAAAAATGTACAGAGTGTTCACAAATAATTATCCTGATATCACAACATTCTTATTCTTTGGAGATTGCATTGATTTTGATTCCATTTTGCCAGATACGATCGATCAACAAGTTTTTCTGGGTGTCGAAATCATTATGAGAAGCACTGATGTTGTTACAATGGAAAGTTTCAATTCGCTATGGCAAACCACCACCAGATATGAAGTTGGAAAACTTTTTACATAAAATTGCAAACATTTTAGATCCTCAAAGATTCACAGATGCAAGCCGGTGGTTGTTTGCGACAACGAGTTGTACTGTTTTCGGTAATTTCGTAAAAAACTTCCTGTGAAAACAATATTACATTTCCTTCTTTCCCTAGGTGGCTGGAAGACTAGTGATCCATTTACATATTATTTTCTGACAAGAAAAAATTGGATGATAAACGAAACTGGGGAAAAAAAAAAAAAAAAATCGAAATCAGTGCAATGGCTAAATAGCAAGGCTGTTGTAAAATTAGAGTGATCATTTTTGTCCATCCTGTATTAAAACGCATTTTTTTTAATGTACAGGGTGTATCAGTATCAAGTTTCAGAACTTCTAGAAGAGTGCATCATGACGACTCAGAATTAATTATATAGCAAATAAAAAGATGCCACGTAAGCAACTATTCATTTTAATAATAAATGTGCATGAACAAAAAGAACATGAGTCAGTGTTCGAGTTTCGTCCATTGATTTTAATGTAAGCTATTGACAACGCAGAGGAGTGGATTTTAGGAATCGTAGTAGCTGCCAAGGAAATTCGAGATAAACTGGGATTATTCCAGAATATTCGGAATCCCATGCACCATAGGTGGGAGGTCTGCACTAAAGGCGGTGATGAAACTTCGAACACCCACGTCCCTTTTGTTCCAGTAGATTAATTTTTTATAACGAATATTTGCTTACGTGGCATCTGTTTATTTCTCGTGTTTTTGTGTTCACCACCGTCAGAAAATATTTCCCACCCTGCATTGCCATATGATTCCGAGTTGTCATTATTCATCCTACCCCTCATAGAAGTTTTGAAACACCCTATGTACCTGGTGATCCAAAAGTCACACAAAAAAAAATATGTTATCCTAAAAGTATTGACCGTAACCCTATATGCGGCTTTTCACTGAAATGCATAGAAGGAGATGGGATTTTTTAAGTACCAAAAGATTTTTAGCCACATTTTTCTCAGTCAGGTGGCGTTTTAATTGTACAGGGTAATTATCTTTTTATATTGGCGCATTAGATTTAACAATGGAACTATAGATGTTCAATGTGACGACCGCCATTTCATTCAAGAGAATGGCCGTTAGACGTTGTGCATTGGGGATTCTCGTAAAAAACGTTATCTAACAATGCCATGATTCTTCTTACAAAATGTGAAAGGATATTGAGAATACACCGCCATTTGTTCGTAAAAAAATATAAATAAATAAAAAAAACTAATATATATATATATATATATATTTTAACTTATATATGTAAATCCCATTTCAGTGAAAACAGCATATAGTGCTTCGGTCAATACTTTTTGAGAAATATATTTTTATTTTTTCTCTTGAAACTTTTGGATCACCCCGTATATGTACACCTCTCTTCAGGGACCGATTTACTCAGTTGGAGGCTCAGGGCACTTATGTTCAATGGGCCCCTTTTCTCGTACTTTAATATTTCCACAAACAAAACAAACCGCATATTTTTGATTCACGTGTCTAAAAATGTTCTCCACTTTTCATTTTATTGGTAAGATTTAACTAGATCCGATGCTTGTCTATCGGATCAACGTACATCGCACCCGCGTATCTGCACTGCGGTGCGTGCCTCGGATTTAGTTAGCCTTAGTAAGACTTTGGAATGCAGTATCGGTAGTATGCAGTTGTATTTGCGTTTAGCAAAAATATTGCAATTTTTTTAATGAACTGACAGTTTCCTTGAAAGATTATACCGCTGATTTATATAACAGCGCATTAATACCTCCATCTATCGACGAAAAAACAAAAAGCAATGATCATTATAGCAAAATTTGGAAATTTTTCATTTTAACTATTTTTTGAATGTATGATTGAATTTCAGGCCCCCCTCAGAGAGAGGGCCCAGGGCACATGCCCCGAATGACCTGCCTTTAATCAGGAACTGCCTCTCTTAAAAGATTGCAACTGAGTTGTTTTTCTGTAAATTACAGTGGCCTCGAAAAGCCATATACAGCGGCGCATGTAATATTTTTCCCACAGTTTTCATTTTCTTAATGTACCAACCCTTTTTCAATAGCCGCCGGCTATTAATAATAGATTTATAAAACTTTATCAAAAATAACGTTAATAAAACTGCAACGTATGTACATACATGCTGTTTATTATTTATTTATTTATTTTTAATAACCATAAACTGATGAACAGGGAAAAAAGGAACCTGTCGATTAACTATTAATGATGTTTATATCAATTTGAAATCGCATTGCTGTTAGCATCTATTGATACTGTTTTGTGCTAATATACTTAGTACTTGATTTGAATAACAGAAAACAAACTGAGGTATCTCCTACTGGATAGGATTAATATTTTGTAGAATGTCAAAAACATATTTTTCTTAACTGATTTTACAATTAATAGAAAATACGAAACTGGAAAATGAAGAAGACTTTATTTTTTTATAGGGAACTTGGAAAAAATAAATAAATAAATAAAAAATCTAGGTCTACTTGCAAATCAGATTCGATAGTTCTTTTTTAACATTTTTTACATTAAAAAATATCTCTTATTGAAATACATACATCTGATTAGAAATATCTGTTTCTGTCTCATCTCTCTGAGGACTATAATTATAAATCAATGCTAGATCTTCTTCAAACTGTGAAGGAAACTTGTGAAGATTTTTCCTCGCTGTAAAAAAAAAAAAAAAAATTCAATCTATGAGAAAAGCATGATTTTTATTTTTTCATTAAGCTTATTGCGGACACACGTACAAACTTTGCGACATATATATAAATAACAATTTTTTTAGTCCATGCAATTTTAAGTTTCCGTAAAGCTTCATTTGTTTTTATTTCACGTTTAAATATATATTTATGTCAATAAATAAATGATCGTGTAAAGTTTTTATTATTATTATTATTGACATAAGCTGTATAATAAATATTTAAGAATTCTAAAGCTATTATGAGGTTTTTAACACTAAACCTACTACGACGCGACGGGTCAAATGGCCCATTTTAAACTTTTTGTCAGAATTTCTTGCAAATAACATTTTCACATCGTCCATGTTTCATGTACCAAATTGTGCTAAATGATATAATTTTGCTATACATAGTAATATATATAACATTTTAAAGACGGGTCACTTGACCCGCTGGGGTAGGAATAGGTATACATAAATTATCGGTAGGTTTAGTGTTAATTAGTATCTTTTATATTAATTGGAATAATTTAAGTGGCCCATTCAGATTCCTTGGATTATTTTCTGTCTCTTGATATAATAATAAATAATTATATACCAACAGTTACGACTTAACGACATGAATAGAAGTATTGATGCCGATAATTAAGTGTATTATTAAGTTGATGGCGCCAGCCAGGAACCATTATTTTTAAGTTTATAACTTATGTTCTTCTATTTGTCGGATCGAACGTTTCAACTGCTTTAAATCTTCCCAGAAGAAACACGCGCAAAACATTTTGCACAAAAAAATAAAAACGAACTTTAGAAGTTTTTAAGCCTGTAGGGAACACATATACTAATGTAAAAGAGCATCCTTTAAACAATATTTTATAAAATTTTCATCAAAATATTTGGAAAATTTAGCTGGTGGATCCTAGTTTACAGAGACCCTTCAGAAAAGCGGAGTCTTTCTCAAAAACTAATGTACCAATCTTACTGAAGTTTTGCATACTTCTTCAAAATAGAATTGACTAGTGCTTAAACGAAGGATATTTTTAAAAAATTGAATTTTGAATTTTCGGCAGAGTTGCATGTAAAAAAAGTACTTTTTTTTTTTTTGTACATCCCCCCCCTCCCCCAAAGTATATCCTTGCAAACTTGCTGTTATCGGAAAAAATGAAAACTCCTCCATTTTCGCACTGGTCAATTCTATTTTGAAAAAAGTTGCAAAATTTCAAGATCGGTGCATTCGTTTTTGAGAAATCGTGCCTACTTTCTCTTACCCGTAAGTTAGAGAAAGTAATGTTTTGGGGTCAAATTTTCGAACGTAAGTTATAGTTATATTTACAAGTTTTGAGGTCCCCTGAATCCGAAAATCATGTTTTTAGCGGTTGGTCTCTCTCTGTGTGTGTGTCTGTTATCAGCATATCTCAAGAACAAATAATAGAAAGTCCAAACTTGGTATGCTAAATGTATATCATATAGGGATGCTACACTAAGCTTTACGTTGAGATGAAACAAATGGTTTGTGTACAGGGACACCCAAGAGAATTCATATGCATTACGTCTATGGGGGAAATTGCAGGTAAGTAGAGTTAACTTCTATAGACTGCACTAAACCAAATGAAACGAATATATATTTTTTATATGCTTAAAAACATGTCTCATGCAGAATATGGTAGAGATAGCGTTCACTGTTCGTTTACAGGGCTACACAAAAGAACTAGATTATGGTGCGACAATAGTTGAAAATTGGTGGAAGTGTATTTCAGGTTGTGCCGTGTATTATTACTATAGGATTATGCTTAGGTGCACCATGTGGTTTGTACATAATCTTTAAAAGATATACAGGGCTGCCAATATTTAAGCGATAACATTCTTTTTTATTGTTAGTTAGTGGAAGTGCTTTACTATAATATTTTACAATGTCCAGGAAAGCTGCTCAGGAATTGAAATGAATTCTTCATAGACGTATGATAAATAATATATACTATTTTTAAGCTAAATATTCATCTCTTGTTTTTTGCATATTTACACGTTTTGAGGCTTCCTGATTGCCGAAGTCAAGTTTTTTAACGTTTGATCTTTGTCTGTGTGTCTTAGAGTAACTTAAAAATGAATAATTTGAGGAGATCCAAAAGTTGTACTTTGAAGTTAATATAAGTTTTTTGCTGGAAAAGTTTGATCAAGACTAATAAGTTCCAAGGAATGTCGCGTAGGAAAGTTGCCTGAATAATTTTAAGTGAACTTTTAATTTTAATAACAGATTTAAATTCTATATAAATGTAGGTGCATTAATGGAGGGGGGGCAGTAGAGCAGCCCCCCTCATACAGAACTAATTATCACATAAAACTCTACCGAAGCCTAATTTGAATTGTTTAACATAGGTTTACATCATAACAGTACTCGTTATCTTACCTCTTAATGTCAAACCTGTATTGATAGTATTAAATTTCACGGTAAGAGAAAGTCTTGTGAGTGGAACAACAGATTATTTGAAGTCTCTCCGGAAACCACGACCCACCGTCTGAATTTTCCAAATTTTTTAATGAATATTAATAAATAGTGTTTAAATATTGCTCTGTTATATGCTCAAAAATCTTAATGTTTTTTTTTTTTTTTTCTTCGGAACTCATGTAATCTCTTATTTTCATTACCTCATATCTCCTATTTCAAAATTAATTATTGTGTGATGTGGTAATATTCTGTCCTTTTAAGGTCAATGAAATTAACTTCATTTGAATGTACTTACATAAATTTCATCAAAATCTGTTGAACAGTGTAATCGAAAATATTAAAAAAAAAAAAAGGCATCAGTTAAACTTAAAGGACCTACAGGCCATTGGCTAGTAACTTAACCCTACAAGGCACCCATTCCATATGTGGAACACCGACTTTAATCGTTCCTATAGCCATAAAACTATCAGTAGCGACATCTCTTGACATCTTGATAGAAGCTACTGACATTTAGCAATGTAATAATACAAATCTTTACCTAAAGATGTTCGTGTTTTTGTTATAGTGCACTCAGTGTGAAATTTGAATGAAAGTGATACGTTAGTCGTTTGCCTGAATTCAAAAATAAAAAAAAAGAATAGTTATGGAACAGTTTTGACTCGAAAAAAAAAAATACTGTGTTGTTCTATGTATGTGTGTCCAATATACAATACTATTTCCAAAACAATTCAATTGTACTAGTTTAATACCAAAATGTATAGTTAAGGCTCAGTGTACCGTATGTGGAACTGAAATAAAAAGTTGATTTTTCCTTAAATATTGTTTTATAAGTTTTCCCTATCTTCTGATCACTAATTCAGTGCCCGCAGCAGTCCTATATTTTTACGTGCATTTTATTATTTTCCCACCACTTTAATTAAACAGTATACTTTTAGCTATTGATTTAGCTTTAAATCTTGACAGAAAATGTATAAAAAAAATAGTGGTATTAAAATAATAAAACACGTGAAAATATAGGACCGCTGCGGGCACTGCTAATTACAACCTATATATTTTTGTCGCGCACTAAAAAAAAAAAAAAAAAAAAGAGCCTTGTAGGGTTAAAATTTCAATTATCCTATCTGATAAAGGTGACAACTGGCCTGTAGCAGGACCAATGTCATTTTGTGATGGATGAAACTATACTTTGAACTGAGAAATATACAGGAAAAAATAGAATCTAAAGTTTAATGAGAGCATATGTACTACTGACGATTAAACGTAAGTTGCAATGTTAATAATTGTAGATAGATTATCCCGTAATCGTAATGTATCACCACAATAGAAACAGGTGCATATGGACGTACATTTTGTAAAATTTTAATTTTATATTTTATTGCTGTCATTCATAAATTTTATTCTTTGTTTTCATTTTTACAGACCAATTTTGTTAGTTTCCTTTGTTCATAAATTATTAACGAAGTTCAGGCCACCCTTAGAAATGACTTCCAGACCCTTGCCAAAAGCTTACTGTGTACAAATGTTAAATTTATTCGAACATATAATCTACTATAGCTAAGTTGTTTTGTAAGCTACCTTGTGATTTTTAAAAGTGGTTAAATAAAAAATATTTTAACATTGATAAGACTGTTATTTTAGATATTGAAGGATGAAATTTTTGTTGTTTAAAACAAAGCATATACTCACCTTCACTTATAAAAAAGTTTCCAAAGAAATGGGATGCTTCCGCAGCTTCTGCAGTATGAGGAATTGGGACAGCATAAGGAGACCAATCGTATACCGTTTTTTCGGGATGAAATGATACACCATAGAAAGGGTAGTTACGAGCTAAATAAAGAGAATTTTAAATAAAATTATACTTTTAAAAAACTAAAGAACACGCTTTTATTGAAATGTGAACTAAAGAGCACAAAATATCTATCTTAGTATTAAAATGCAGGGTAAGAGAAAATCGTGTGAGTGACACACCATAATACACTGACTGTTAAAAATTTCAACAGAAAACTCTGTTTAATGTATTATCTTAAGTCTTACGTAAAATTACAGAGAAAAATAAACGGAGATGTTAAAAAAGTTATTTTATGCATTCATTTTAATAACTAATATTAATTTAATTAATTATTGGTGAGAATATATTTTGGACTTGGAATGCTTTTTCTAAAGTAGAAACAGTCATTTTTAATTTTAATTAAAAAATTAAGTAATAAAATTACGTAAAAATACAGAATAAAGATTGAGAATCTCGATTATTCACTTTTAACTAAGAATTACTGTACATTTACAGACAATCTGGATCATGAAAAACGACAGTTTTTTGAGTGACGCAAGCGGAGGGACAAACGGGACGCTACGAACTCATATATACGACTAGTTTGACATCAAAGAGATTTGTAAAAGCCGACACTTAATATCTCAGCAAATATGCCATATTTTGTTCTGATCTTTTCAAAATAATCTTTTATCTTCGGTCTTAATCTATCCTGAAAATTTTACATTTCTACATGCATCATGTTTTGAGATCTGAATCTCAATTTAAAGCCAAAATGAGAAACCGGTTGTTGTAATGGACTCGAATTCTGAAAAATATCTCTAAAATAATATATAATTAATATATGTTGTTAATGAGATCTTTCTGAATCTAGTAACGTTTTCGTTTTTTTTTCAGGAAAACTCTTGTTTTTTATATAAATCGCTTTAAATATGGAACTATATTACTCCGCCAATTACGTGTTTCTTCGTGTGAAAACGCTGTTATGCGGTTCTTACTTGTGAGGTATGTGGGCTGGTTGATTGACCGACTTCAATGCAGCCAATGAATTATTTAGATTTTTTTTTAACGCAAAAGTATTAGGTGTACCGGAAAGTTCTGTCGTTTTGAATTAAAATACTGATATCGGAAATTTATCCTGGATAAAATTTAAGATATTCTTAGGTAACTTATAAGATGGTTATTTGTAAAGTACCATGTAAAAACTGTTAAACAAAAATTTCCGTTTTCATTTTATTAATTCAAAACGACATAACTTTCCGGTACACCTAATACTTTATTACATGTTTAAAATATTTATTGTATATATACTAAGTCAAATTCACTTAAATATATTTTCTCTTATGTTATGAAAAAAATATTTTTGATTTCAAAATTTCATATTTAAAAATTTCATATTTAGTCAAAAAAATATTTAGATAATATTTTAAATAAGGAAGTATTTTGTAATTTTAGATATTCCATTTTATCATAATAATGATGAATTTACAATTTTTTAAAGCGAAAAAATTTTTAATCATTCATGAACGTCGATTTTATAATAGCTCAATGATTTGCGATTCATATTCATGTATCATTCCGCGCCGGGAATGGAAAAAAACAGCAAATAGAGGTTTGGCGCCCTCTATCGTTTTTTATTTAAAACATACACTTTCGTAAATACATATATATATTTTTTTCTTTTTAAAAATTAAAAATCTCTTCTGAAAATACAGTTAGAGTTTATTCATTTATTTATTTTTCAGACTTTAAAATGATACATATTTTAAATATTAGCAAAATCAATTTTTTTATTATTATTATTATTTAAAGCAATAATGACTAGGGGATGAAACAGTGCTTACACTGTTTATTAGAAATAACATTATCTCATGAATTTTATTAAGATTCATGAAAAATATGTCAAATAGCAATTATTAAAAAACACGTCAAAATAAATAAATAGCATCTTTACTTTGAAACTCATAATAATGTATTTAAAAAATATTATTCTTTCTTTTATCTTTTTAATCAATTAATTTCTACATGAAAAATTCTATTTCATAAATATATTTACAATTACAATAAACAAAAAATCCTCCTTTAATTTTAAATAACTATTTCTACCTGTTTCTAAACAAGTTTTTTTCTTTTTGTTGTTTTTTTTTTAAAGGGGAAAAATAATTTAAAAAAAAGTTAAATATAGTTTTGCGTCACGCTATCCAAAACTGCAAGTAAAATTTGTGTAAATGTTTTCTTTACGTCACACTACCTCTTTAAGCAAATTTTCACTTAGTTGGATACTATGTTTTGGACTGCGTGATGCAAAAGATAAATCAATTTATTGAAATAAATAATTTTACTTTATAATACAAACTCAGTGAAAGTATAATTATTTGACAGTATATTTGAAAATTAAAAGCATACTGTTTAAATGTGTAAGTATACTTTATTAGACAAAACAAAAGTAATTTTAATGGAATCTAAAAACATATCTTTTAAAATAACACCGAGGCGCCACTGGAATTTTTATATAATTCCTTTTAAAACTGTTATTTCGAATTTGAAATGCGAATGAAAAAGCATCAGTGAGTGTATTTTATATATCTGTCTGATCTTGAAGTTAAAAATATTACGTTTGCATTATAAATATAAATAAAAGATAAAAGTAAATGATCAAATCAGAAAATCTATGTATATTTTAACTAATTGCAAAGCGTCACTTAAAATTTGATATCATTATTTTTAAGACTCATATTTCAAATTCTTATAGCCATAAAGTAGCGGCGTCACAAACTTTTAAGCCGTTAAGGGTTTTTTGAACTGATAAATATTTACATTAAATTTACAGAATTTTTTAACAGTGTGGATTAGATAGTGATTCCAACTCGAAAAAATAATTACTAAGTTTATCCAACACAAGTACAAATTCAGTTAAAAAGAAAATATTTTTTACCTTCAATGACAGATACAAAAGTATTGTTCTTCAAGTCTTTGTTCAGAGCTAGGATTTTGAAATACCGATCCAAACCCGAAAGGCTGTAATTCTGTGAATGAATAAAAAATTACATTTAAATATTGTTTCACATTCTAAAAATATCACTAAGGAAAAAAAAAAAAAAAAAAAACTGGTATTTTGTGTCATCACAAAATTTTCTTCTATATTTTCTATATAAATTCAGGCAGTGCAAAATGTTGTAAATTATTTAATATAACAAATATTCGATCTGAACAAACGTTTTCCCCACTCAAATGATTATTTCATTTCAGAATCCATGGTCCAGAAATGGAGAATACGAGATGTACACAAATTACTATAGCTAATAATCAATTAGAAAATAAGAAATAAACCAGTGTGTTTGTGGCCAACACAAAACTTTTTTCTACATTTCCTATACAAATTCACGTTGTACAATTTTTTTATTAAAATTATTTTCCATGATGAAGGTAGACAATTTTTATTTCGGTGAAGTATAACACTAAATGTCAAAATAAGTTAATTTTGTGTCCCATAAGTGACATCTTATTTCAGAATTTTTTAAAAATTTTGACTTTTACATGATTCAACCATTCGTTTAACGGTAACACGAGCTTTTTTTTTTTTTTTTTTTTTTTGAAAAATATTACTCATGTTGAACGTTTACACACATACACGGAGGAAGGCGGAGGAGCGATACTTCTACATATATGAATTTTTTTGTCATATTATTATGTATATGTGTGTGCGCCAGCATGCATGCATGCATGTAGTTTGACAATTGTTGTTTAAAAATTATTCGCTTTAATTTCGTCCAATACTGCTACAATTAAAATTATGAAAAATGGTATGGCGAAACCAAGGTAAATGTCAGGTGATTTTCACCAAAAGTTGATAGACGCTAATTTATTTTCGATGCAATTACATATAAATTTATATCAAATTCTATGCATTAGTTCTTGAGATCGGGCTGGGGGGGGGGGGGGGGGAGTAATGTCACACACACTGGTAGACTATTTTCTAAAATTGGTCAAATGGACTTCCCAAAACACCTAAATTCATCGATTATCAGAAGTTGGAGATGTTTACGAATCCAATATTTTGTTCTACTGAATATGAAGAAAGAGTAAAAATAAAATATATTACAGTTGGACCTCGTTAACATGAATCTCGAGGAGAATAAAAAAATTATTCTTGTTATTAGTAACTTAAATACTAAATATGTTATAAATACTTGAAAAAAAAAAAAACCTTGCATAGTAAATACATTACATAATGCCCGCTGGTTGTTTAAAATTATTTTATGAATGATTAGTTCTGTACAGAGAAAAAAAAAACTAATAAAAACCCCTTTAAATTAAATTTATTCCTATTTGGTATCACAAACGTAAAAAATCGAATCAAAAAAAAAAAAAAAAAAAAACTATCCCACATTGTTTTCTTTTCTTGTGAATAGTTGGTTTCCAGAAATCGTGTAACTTACCGAAGGCATCAATAAGTGATTCGCTAGAATTTTATGTTTGCATCAAAGACGATTATATAAATTTTAGAGCATCAAATGGTTCTTTTGATTTTTTTTCCCGTTTTAAATGGACTAATTAGTAAATTTATAGTTGAAAGTTGAATAATTGCATTCAGAGAGAATAAATGTCCTAGCCAGGAATCGAACCTAGAACCTACGTTTAACTAGCGGTTGTCATAGATTTTAATAAGTACAAAACTTTGATAAACGCCATGAAATGTAAAAACTCGCAACAATTGTTTCGGGTCGTAAGAACACACGACCGTTCGTCAGGTGAACGAAGTAGGCACGAGTGCTGCAAACAGAGCGGCAACGCACAAAACCGATTTCAATGAAGAGCAAAAAACAAATAAAGTCGAATGTAAATATGAATATTGGTGTTACCAGAATTATAAAAGTGAAAGAAGAAAATAAATAAAATAACAAAATTAAACGAAAACCGAAATTACTTGAGTAATTGCCAAGCGTCAGACAAGAACGGAGTGGAAGAAATATCATTAACAAGATTTTTCGAATTTTTAAATATGTAAAAAGGCTCGTGGATATCCAAATGGGACGAGGAGATGGGAGAAGAAATTATGTTAGTTTTAGAAACATCAAAACAAAGACCATGAGAGCAGCACATTTTATTCTATATTTTAGACGCCTCCTAGTTTGACCAATATAAACTAAATTACACAAAGAACAAGGGATTAAAAGAAAAAGAAAAAAAAAACGCCAGATCGGTTTTTTGTAGGAATGGGATCTTTAAGAGAAGATAATTTAATTTTGTTGATGGGTTTGTAAATGACTTTAAAACCAAACCGTCTGCAAAATGAAATTATTTTCGATTATCGTAAATTATCTTCTCAAAACCTTTGAAACGAATAGCTGTACCATACATCTGAGACAGTTTAAAACAAAGTTATGGATTTTTTTTTTTTTTCCATTAAAAGAAAAAAAAAAAAAAAAAAAAAAACTTTTTTTGAGTTGTTTGTATAATACAAAGTTGACTTTCTTTCAACATTTAGTGTGAAGCATTCCTGAGATGAAAATCGTTTGTATTCATCATGAAAAACATTTTTAATAGATAATAATTTTGATAAATGATTTGCATTGCATTAGTTTGTATGGGGAAAAATGTAATGTTCATAATATACACGTTTTAAGTTAAATAATTTTAGAAAATAAATAAAATTCATATATTTTATGAAAAAGAATTTTTGTGCATTTTCTTTTACCCGTTTTTTTTTTTTTTTTTTTTTTTTTACCCCTTACCTATAAGGTAGAGAAAGTATTGTTTTTGGGTCAAATTTTCGGAATTGAGTTTTTCTTATATTTACACGTTTTGAAGTCCCCTGAATAAAAAAAAAAAAAAAAAAAAACCATGTTTTTAGCGGTTGGTGTGTGTCTGTCTGTTATCGGCATATCTCAAAAACAAATTATAGCAGAAAGTCCAAACTCGGTATTCTAAATGTGTATGATATAGGGATGCTACACTAAATGTTTCGTTGCGATCATGCAAATGGTTCATGTACAGGGACACCCAAGAGAGTTCAAATACATTACGTCTATGGGGGGAATTTCAGGTAAGTAGAGTTTAACATCTATAGACTGCACTAAACCAAATGAAACGAATATATATTTTTTGTAATAGAGATAGTCAACTGATAAAAAAAAAAAATTGTGTATGTAGGAGCCTTGCCAAATGAAACGAATATATATATATATATATATATATATATATATATATATTTATTTATTTATTTATATACGTAAAAACATGTTTCATGTAGAATATGGCATAGAAATCATTGTTACAGGGATACATAAAAAACTAGATTATAGTGCGAGAATACTTGAAAATTGATGGACGTGCACTTCAGGTTATGCCTTGTGCTATTAATATAGGATTATATTTATGTCCACCATTTGATGCGTACATAACTTTCAGAGTATATACAGGGCTGCCAATATTTAAGCCATAACATTCATTTTTATTGTTAGTGGAAGTGCTTTCGTGCAATATTTTACCATGTCCAGGAAAGCTGCTCAGGAAATGGAATTAACTCCTTTATTGCCATATGGTAAATAATGTATATTTTTAAACTGAATATTCATAGCTTGGTTTCTTGTATATTTACACATTTTGAGGCTTCCTGAATACCGAAGTCAAAATTTTAACGTTTGCTGTTTGTCTGTGCCTGTTAGAGTACATTGAATAATTTCAGGCGATCCAAATGTTATATTTTGAAATATGTTTGTTACTAGAAAAGTTAGATCAAGATTGATAAGTTTCAAGGAATGTTCGTGTGAAAGCTGTCGTAATAATTTTAAATGAACTTTTGAATTTGATAACAGATTTCAATTCTATATAAATGTAGGTATAGTAATATAACGGGGGGTTGAGCCCCTCACACAGAAATACTTGTCAAATAAAGCTGTTCCGAAGCCTAATTTGAATTGTTTTAACCCTTTGCGGCGCAAGGTAATTGGGATAATTTAAATTACGCTAAAACCGGAATACACGAACAAAATTAAAATAAGAGAAATTGATGGCCTTTTCTGCTATGTTATAAAAGTAAAATTTTTGCTTTAAAAAATTCCGGGATGAGTTTTTGCAGTTGGAACTTAATAATTGCGTTCTCGCAGCGAGGACAGTGCACCGCAAAGGGTTAACATAGGTTTGTATAACAGTACTCATTATCTTAACTTTAATCTCCAATCTGTTATTATAGTATTAAATTCCAGGGTAAGAGAAAGTCGTGTGAGTGACACACCAGATTATTTCATTTATTTATTTCTTTTTATCTTCATTTTCAAAAATGATACTCCATCATTAAAATTACCTGAGGTGTTAGGCACCAGTGATGAAGGTGGAACATGAGATTTTCTCTTTGCATTTTATTTTTCAAGTCACATGGAAGTCTTGAAAACATTCTACTATCTTTAAAGCCTAAATAATGAGTAAATAATTAATATTTAGACTTCAAAATAATTTCGTTTAAATGCGCCATTATATTGAAATCAATATATTTTTAGAATATCATGTAAAATAATAATAATAATAATAATAATAATAATAATAAAACTCGAAAACATCAACTTTTAAAAGATTAGTTCTTTAATGAATAGGTTTTCATGCACACATCATATCTCTTTTAAATATCACTATTGTTTTTCTAAATAAATTAAAACAACTAAACACAAGGGTTTTTAACATTAACAGGCCTCGAAGCGTTCCTAAAATTTTACGTGCGTTTTATTATAGTGTCGTCACTGTTTTCAAAAGCTTTTTTTTTTTTTTTTTTTTTTTTTTTTTTTTTTTGTAGGTTTTAACACTGTAATATTTTTTAATAAAAAATTGTTTTAAAACAGCGGTGACAGTATACTAAAATGACCGTAAAATTTTAGAAGCGCTGCGAGGCCTGCAATAATAATAAAAAATGTATAATAATAAAAGAAGATGTCTGTCTGTCTGTCTGAGCATCTATACGTTCAGAACCTACTGAACGCAGAACTACAAAATTTGACATACGGGTGCTCAGAAGCCTGCCCGAGTGCATAGTGAAAAAATAATTTTAAAATTTTAATTAGTTCTGGAAATATTAATTAAAACGTCGACCAATGCCTAATTAAAAAGCGAGCGGATCGTAATTTTCGCCCTTCAGCGTGTTTCTCAAAAGAGAAAGCAGAGAGAGAAAAATTTCGCGGGTTTTTCTAAAGCGATCGCTGCTGATCTGTTGGAAATATCAAAAATACACCTGTACCTCGAGAAAGAGCATTTATTACCGATTCTTACGGTACAATTTTTAAAAAAAAATACGGATTTTTTATATTTTTAAAAAAAGTTTTAAAAAGGGTCGAAAATTTCTCTTTTTCTCGATTGTCTTTTTTGAAACGCCCTGTACGACCGAGTAACTGTTCCATTTCTTAACAACTGGTATATTTGGAAAGGACATTTAATCCTCTTTCGAACCATATAAATATTTTTACAAAATACGGATTAGCGATCCATATTTTTAGATTTTACGAAACATCGATTTTTTCACAAAACATTTTATAACTCAAAAGCGTTTAGAGATAAATCATTTTTTTTTTATATACATAGATCTCGCTTCAACAATTCAATACCCAAAAGATTGAGAGAAAAATTCAAAAACTGAATGAGTTATAATTTTTTTAATTTTCAGTATCGCGGCAGTTTTCGATGAAATTTTGAATCGACGTTTCTGAACTCTTGCAACTGACCTTGACAGAGAAAAGAGAATAAGATTCTTCAGTGCCAGGTGCTAGAGGTCGGGAAAAGTTGCTTGTCGTTTTTCGGCCACGTGACAAAGTATACTGAAAATAAAAAAAAGCAGTTTTTGAATTTTTTCAATTTAAAATCGATCAAAAGCAGAACTTCGAAATTGCCCGTCATTATGGCTCACCTGTATGCAGTTAAAAATCTAAAGTATAGCTTTAAAAATAAAATAAATAGTCATATTATATTTATTTAAATTCATTTTTATTTCATCTGTTAATGATACCATTCACCAATTTCATCTTGAGTTACATTTAAAAGAATAATATTGATTTCCCCCCCTTTTTTTATGAATTCGGTTGTAAAAAAGCAGTTTTGGAATTCTTAAATTTTAGATGGATTTCAATAGAAATCGTTAATCGCCCTTGATAGATTAGCCATTTTGAGTGTAAAATATATCATAGATATTCATTATTGTAATACATAATACATCATTCAAAAGATATTTTAAAGTATTTTTATTGCAGGCTATTAAAATGATATAAGTCGTTCAAATTCTGTACGAAACTTTCGGAGAAAACTGCGGAAAAACCAGAAAATTTTTATTCTTTTATATTTTACAGAGTTTAAAATTCGGATTTTCGCTCACATTTCGTACTAATAATTTTTAACGGTATATAGCCCGGAATTAAGCAAGTTTTGGAGAAAACCACAGATAAGTCAGACACAAATCTTTTTTAAAAATGTTATACGGCGCCGCAGGCGCCACCGAGCGGGACTTAGCTAAAGTCAGAAATTTGAAAGATCATAACATGGTGAGCGAACAGGCTGTTTCAGATATTGAAAAGGGAAGAGGGCGCCGAAGGCGCTACCGCACGGGAATTTACTGCGCTTTCAATAAGCTATTTTCACGATATATCGATAAGCTGTTGGCGCCGATAAAAAGGCGCTGCAGGCGCCACCGAGCGGGAGTTTCGTAAAGTCGGATTTTTCAGGGATCGCGAACCAGCTGGTCGCCGAAGGCGGCTAGTAATAAATAGAAAAAAATATTTTTCAAGAGTTTTGGGCAATATTTTTTAAAAAGAAGATTACATTTTATATCCAATGGTGCCAACTATTAAATATTCTAATTTTGCGTTCACAAAATAACTTAAACACAAATAAATATATACATAAATATATAATATATATATATATATATATAACAGTCGACTCTGTGAAATCCGCTGATCTATAATCCGCAGCTCTTTTCTGAATGTAAATAATGAAAGTCATGGTTAACAATTAACCAAATTTCTATTATTAATACTTTCCAACAAGGTTGAAAAGTGTTTATGACTTGGGTTTGTCTGTCTGTCTGTCTGTCCGCGCTCTAACTCCCGTAAATATTTATGAAATTTCTTGAAACTGATATATGTTATTCAAGTTCACTGTCGGATGTTCCTTATTGAAAATGGAGTTTATAATTCTACTGGATTGTGTACAGGGACCCCCGAAAATATTTCAAAGCATTGTGTTCTGTGAGAGACATTTCTATAAATCATATTTTCATACCCTTACTGTACAAAAATCTTAATGAAATTGAAATATGTTATACACGTTCACTATTGGATGTTCCCTATTGAAAATGGAGTTTATACCTCTACTCGTTTGTGTACAAGGACCCCCTAAAATATTTCAAAGCATTGTGTTCTATGAGAGGCATTCCTATAAACCATAATTCCATACCTTTACTGTACACATATCTTAATGAAATTGAAATATGTTATTCAAGTTCACAATTGGATTTTTCCTGTATAAAATGGATTAAATACCAACTCTGTTTTATATACAAGGACACTCAAAAGTATTCTAAAGCATTGCGTTCTATGAGAGATATTTCTATGAATCAAATTTTAATATTTTTACTTTCCACGAAGTTTTAGGAAATTGAAATATGTCATTTATATGCACAAAAGAATGATTTATATAGAATATAGCATGATTAGCATTAGATTTACAGGGTGACACAAAAATATTATGCTATATATTAAGAGCTATTATTAAAAATTTGCTAGAATTCTACTTTCGTATACATTAAGCGTTTTTAAAACTTCCTAACATTTTTTTTTTTTTTTTTATTGTAAATATTATACCAATTTGTGTATCTGTCCGTCTGTCCGTCTGTCTCACTGCCAGCGCTTTAACTCCCGTAAATATTTATGGAATTTTTTGAAACTGATATATGTTATTCAAGTTTACTATCGGATGTTTCCTATTGAAAATGGAGTTTATATCTCTACTGGTTTGTGTATAGGGACACCCGAAAGTATTTCAAAGAACTGTGTTCTATGAGAGGTATTTCTATAAACCATATTTTCATACCTTTACTGTATAATATCTTCATGAAATTAAAATATGTTATTCAAGTTCACTGTTGGATGTTTCCTATATAAAATAGATTACTTTACTACTTTATGTACAGGGACACTCAAAAGTACTCCAAAGCATTGCGTTATTTGTGAGATATTTCTATAAATCAAATTTTAATAACTTTACTTTCCACAAAGTTTTAGGAAATTGAAATATGTTATTCATATGCACAAAAGAATGCTTTGCATAGAATCTAGCATGGTTACCATTAGATTTACAGGGTGATACAAAAATATTCAGTTATATTAAGAGCTATTAATAAAAAATTGCTAGAATTGTACTTTCGTTTACATTAAGCGTTTTTGACACTTTCTATCATTTTTTTAGTGTGAATATAATTTCAATTTGTGTTTATGTCTGACTGTTCTTCTGTCCGTTTGTCTGTCTCTCTGTCTGTTTTTCTGCGCTCTAATTCCCGTAAATATTTATGGAACTTCTTTAAACCGATATATTTTATTGAAGTTCACTATCGGATGTTCAATACTGAAAATGGAATGGATACCTCTTCTGTTTGTGTACAGGGTAACCCAAAAGTGTTCAAAAGCATTGTGTTCTATGAGAGGAGTTTTTATAAATCATATTTTAATACCTTTAATGTATAGAAACTTTAATGAAATTTTAATATGTTATTCAATTCCCTAACGGATTTTTCCTGTGTAAAGTAGAGTACATTTCTAACTGGTTTGTGTACAGGGGTACTTGAAAGTACTCCAAAGCATTGTGTTGTATGAGAGTTATTTTTATAAACCAAATTTTAATAATTTTATCTTCCACAAAGCTTAATGCAATTGAAATACATTATTCGTATGCACAAAAGAGTGTGCCTTCTATGTAATATAGTATGGTTAGCATTAGATTTACAGGGCCACACAAAATAATCAGTTACATTAAGAGGTATTAATAAAAATTTGCGGGAATTGCGTTACATGAGCGTTTTAACACTTTCTTATAATTTTAGTGGGAATATGATTTCAATTTGTGCATCTGTCTGTCCGATTGTCTACGGTCTACCTTTCTATCTGTTTGTCTCCGGCTCCTATCATCCGTGAATATTTTGAGAATTTTTTTAAAAATGATACACTCATGTTCCCTATGGAATGTTCCCTATTTGGAATGTCATTAATAGGTCCTGTACAACTAGTTTGTTTACAGGGACAACAATAACAACAATAAAAAAAGCCAATGTATTACGTTTTAGGACAGAATTTTTTAAAAGTTATATTTAATAAACTTTCTACTACAAAAATCTTAAAGACATTGACATGTATTATTAATATTCTAAAATATTGTTTTGTATAGAATATGATATGATTAACTTTCAGATTTACAGGGCTACAGTAAAATATTCAGAGAGTTTAAAAGCTGTAATTATAATCTAACAACTGCATTTTCTTTTGCGTTAAGCCTTTTTAAAACTTTCCAAAATGCCTGTGAGTAATTTTAAAATCAATTAGTCTATCTGTATGTTTTTCAGTCCTTCTGTCTGTTGTGCGATAACGTAGGCAAAGAATATTAATAGTTATTCGATACAACAATTGCGTATAGTTGGAAAGTGTTACTAATCGATGCGTACTGCATGATTTTTCTTTCTTGTTTTAAAAAATAAAATTAATACATATAATAATAATAAATAATAGTTGTAAATAATTTTTGTCTGTAATTCAATCAAATGTGTAAAAAGTATCTATTTTTAGCAAAAAAATTTCAAATTATGCATTTTTTGATTAATTAATTACATTTTTTGGAATTGAAAAAAAAAAAAAAAATCGCTGGATATCTGTCTTCTGAAGTTTGTAAATCCATAATTGTTTGCCCACCAGCGGCCGAGCGGTTCTGCGCTCAAAGCTGGTAGACGTGAAGTGCCGGGTTCGATCCCCGGTCGCGCTCGTCGGCCTAGCCGTTCGGAGTTTTCCGTGGTTTCCTCCGAAACTTGCGTAAATACGGGCTAGGACCCCTTAGAAAGACCTCCACGGAAGGCACTCCCCCTCAGGCCTAGGACCCCAGTGTTGTCAATCGGCCTTAATCCCTAACACCAACACCATAATTGTTTATTGATTAGTTTCGGATTTAAACAGACTAAAGAAAAGTAAGCAGCAATGCTGTAGGAATTTACGAATGCAAACTTTTGCTGATTTTGAAATCATTTAATCTTCGAGCTTTGAAAGGGATAAAATATTTGCTTTTAATCTATAAAAAACAATAAAAAGGCATGGATTACTAGGGATTTGATGGCAGAGTAGTTTCAAAATTACTTTGTTAAAGAGCCTCAGGCAAGAAAGACAGACTTTTATTACTAAACAAAATATAATGGCTGTACACCTAATACAGAAAAAAATGATAGAAAACAAACCAAAACGTAAGCAAATTACCCATGATTCCATGTTCAAAAAACTATAACCAGTAGATGTACCTATTCAGTTTTCATATTTAATTGCTGGTAAATCCTAATTTTTCCTTATTCTATTTATTATTATTTGTTGAAATTTTATTTTTCCGACTGAGTGAAAATAAAATTTCAACAAATATGATTTTCTTCCACAGTTGATGTGTGATTTTATTAAAAAAATTGTATTTATTATTAATTTTATTTATTAACTTATATTGTATAATTTTTTTAAAACATGTTTTGAATTAATAGATTGCTTATTGAATATAATTTGCATTTTAATTTTTACAACTGTAAATTCACACTCTAATAAAAAGAGAAATGCATATAAACAAAGCAATGATCTATAATCTGCAAAAGCCTTGGTCCCAACTCTTGTGGATTTTAGAGAGTCGACTGTATATAATACATCTGATAAGATTATATTAGGGGGTTCTATTTCATGACTCTCCTTCTTTTATCATCTTTTAGATAAATTTGTGCATTTTCCAGTATGTTATCTTCAGTTGTTATGGCTGCATTTTATTTAGATTCTTAATAATTTTTATCGTGATCTGATTCCTGGTTTCTTCGCATTATTGTAATAAAATGATATATATACACAGAATGTTTCAAAATACGTTCATGTACACATATAACTAGTATGTTGTGGCCACCACAAGACTTTCTTCTATATTTTCCTATACATATTCAATCAGTAACAATATTTTAAAAAAAAAAAGATTTTTTTTTCCTTTTTTTTTTTTTTTTTTTTGTGAAAATTAATACATATTCAATCACTAACAATATTTAAAAGAAAAAAAAAAAAAAAATAGAATTTTTTTCTAAGGTTTTTTTTTTTTTTTTTTTTTTTTTTTTTTTTTTGGTTAAAAGTAAAAAAAATCGATAACTTTGTTTTAAATTATCACAGATTTATAGTTCAACCATTCGTTTTAAAGGTATTGACGAGACCTTTCGAATGATACCCATCTTCAAAATTTACCCCCCCCCCCGGAGGGGTACTTCCCCCCCCAGGGGGGAAGCGATGCCCCCCCATGCACAAAATTTTTTTCCTAGTTACGTACTACTATTATCAATAATTCATATTAATTTTACAAACACAAGTGTAAAATAACTCTTATTATGCACATTTATACGAATTTTTGTCCTATGCTGCCATGTTAAAAATTTAGATAAAATGCTATCACAGCGCCACCTGTTGAGCTATTGATACCCAAATATAATCAGCAACAGTTACAGATTTATGGTTCAACCATTCGTTTTAAAGGTATTGACGAGATCTTTCGAATGATACCCATCTTCAAAATTTAACCCCCCCGGGGGGGTACTTCCCCCCCAGGGGGGGAACCGATGCCCCCCCCATGCACAATTTTTTTTTCCTAGTTAACTACTACTATCATCAATAATTCAAATTCATTATACAATCACAAGTTTAAAATAACTCTCATTATGCCCATTTATACGGAATTTTGTCCTATGCTGCCATGTTAAAAATTTGCATAAAATGCGATTACAGCGCCACCTGTTGAGCTATTGATCCCCAAATCTAATGGGCACCAGTTCATGTCAGGGTGCAACTAAATATCAAGTTTGGTTAAATTTCATTCATATGTTCGTGAGATACAGTGTCCACAAAAAAATGATACAGACAGACAGACACACAGACAGACAGACAGACAGACAGACACACAGACAGACATTTTCTAAAAACTATCAATTCGTGTTCAGTTCAGGACATCCCAAAACGTGTAGATCCGTCAAAAAACGGAGGTCGAAAATTTTCGCGAATCCAATACTTTCTCTATATTACATATAGAAGAAAGTAAAAAGAGAGGAAGAATATTAATACGCGTCGAACCTCGTTAGCATGAACACGCTTAACGTGAATTACTTTTAACATGAATTGTTTCCACAATCCCCGTCAAAATAAAGGTTAGTTTCTGAGTTACTGATAACATGAACAATTTTTTTGTTCCCTTTGAGATTCACGTTAACGAGGTTCGACTGTATAAGTTTTATTTCGCCACGTTATTTTTAATCAATATTTAGATTTTTATTTTTAAGAAAGCATTTAGTTTATATTTCTGCATGCTATATGAAGATAATTGTTTATTTGTTTCGTAGCAAAATAACATACACCCACACACACGTCTTTTAAATTTTGTATTTATTTTGACGTCTTTTTCAGTACATACAATGTTTAATATGCTAGCCGTGTATTTTGAAATATTTCTCTGTTTTTAAAGGGGGACACACACACTTTTTTTTTCCTTCAAAATATTAATGTTTATTATTTTGCATATACTGAACATTATACGATAAAATTTCATTTAAAGATACACAGTAATTTTAATTAATATACACACATACTTTTTTATTCATGCATAATTTGTATACATAAATATTTAGGATATTTTAAGCTTCTATAAGTTCATAAAACACATTGAATGTTTGTTTTCCTCACACAAACAAATTATTACAGATTTGTTTTATACATGTGTGTGCTTATTTATAAATAAACAGGATTAAGTAATTGAAAAAAAATTTCTCTTTCTTCACTGACATGCATATGTGTATAGCATTTTCCTGAAATACATCATTTATATTTTTTCCCTTACATATCTCTTATATATTTTTAAGTGGAGAAACCTTGATAGTGTTGTTTTGTGTTATAATATATCCAATTCTGCTGCTAAATAAAGCATATAACGCATGTAATGTTATTCTTATTTTAATACAAGATCTTGTTTAATTTATGACTATACATTAAGACTGATCAGGCCTGTAGCAGCCTATCTTGATAATATAGCTGCACGTATGATTGAGCATTTTCATGTAGTATTGAATTACATTTGAATTTTTATTAAAAAAAAAAGAAAGAAAGAAAGAAAAATCGTTTTATAATTTTGCCCAATCTTTCTTTGATAGCCTTATTCTCTACGCATTAAAGTAGATGATTATTATGTCGACAAAAATTTTTCTCTTTCTTTAGTGGTGCACCCTAAAGAACAAAAAAAAAAAAAAAAAAAAAAAAAAGATAAATATTAGTTACTGTATTGCATATTGAGTGTATATTATTTTATACTCATATATGGTATTTTGTTTTATTGTTATAGAATTGTATTGTTTGTGTTAACATTAAGTGTACATTCCCTCCACTAATATTTTTGTTATTTTTAGATTAGTTAAAAGAAAGGGTAATTTCAGAATACGGAAAAAAAAAAAAAAAGAACAATGGCTAATTGGTATTATTTTACCTTTTTATTTAAGTAATAAAATTTTGTTAAAAAAAAAATAAAATATTAATCAAATTTATAAAGTATTTTTTTATAATTTCATAACACCCTGTATTTGATGATATCTAGAATACACAGGTGTGCTGTTTTGAGATGATGAATTCTCAACTTCTTTGTGGATGGCCACCACTGGGAAAATACTTGGGGTTTATCATTTCATGACATTATATGTTTTAATTATCTTATTTCTATATAATATTCTTAATTTATTTTTCAGCAAATAAAAAATAAATAAAGTAAAATATATAAAAATTAAATAAATGAATAAATAAATAAAAAGTAATAGCCATTGGTCTTGTGAACTTTTTTTTTTTTTTTTTTTATAGAATCTTTTAAATACTTAATTTTTTGTCTTCATTTATTATTGAAATTTAATTAATAATAATGATAATAAACTTAGTTTTTGGGTTTTGTTAATTAATGGTAAAGATTTTTCTTTTGTTAAATAATAATAATAATAATAATAATAATAATAATAAGGCAACACAATTTACAATTTATAGCTAAATTTATATCATAAATAAAATCTGATATTGTAAACAGAACCTTATACTTTATATTGATAAATTTCAGTATTCTGTTCAATATATATATATATATATATATATATATATATATATAAAGCAGAAGGCTTGTTGCATTTACTTTGTATTACTATGCAAACTTTCTTTTTCCAATAAAATTTCAGTTTCTTCCTTTTTGAGTTGTCAACTATTTTTAAAATTCTAATTATACTATTAAACACAATGTAATCAATCAGTAAATTTCATTGTTGCTTCGTGGTTTCATTGTTATTCGTCTGCTTTGAAATTTTGCTTTTTATATCCATATGACTCCTATTCTGGTCGTGGCAGGCTGGGTGAGGGTTGCCGGCGTGAAACTAGTTTAACCCCACAGGCAAGTCACAAGTCTTGCCGCCTTCCTTCCTATCTTATGTTTCTTAAATAATTTTTTTCATAAATTTTGATAAAGTTTATGGTTTTAAGTTAAGATTTGTTGGGTTACTTTATTGATTCGTTTGTTTTGCAGGCTGTTAATTAATAAATCTGGTTTCTTTACATTAGTGTATTTCATCCACTGATAAAAAATTTTCTTAATCTTATTGGTCATTGGTTTTTCAGTGATCTTGTATCTGTTACTTGGCTTCTACTATGCTTAATAGATCATCTTTATTATATATATATATATATATATATAGTACATAAATAAAATAAAACAAACTAAAATTTTAATTTTCAGACTTTAACTATTATTAAAAACAAAAACTATTTTATTTACGGTACAAAACTTAAGTTCAAATACATTTAAAAACAAAATATACATATAAAAATAATTAAAATCTAGACGTTTCGAAACCCGTCCGGGTTTCCTTATCAGTATCATTTACAACATAATATGCAAGCATTACATGAATACCCAAGGAATTTATAGAAGTACAGAATATTGAGGAGCCAGTGCGCATGCTTCATTCATAGTGTGGAGATGCCTGGCAGTGTGACTGCTCTCAAGGAAAATAAACGATTTATAATTATCAAAACCAGAATTTATAACTTTTATATTATCGAAGTCAGGAATATGGTCGGTTTCTATTGATTAGATTACAATTTTAGAATTTTGGTTGCAATTTTTAAAATATCGTCTGTGCTCCTGTAGTCTAATTTTTGTTGTACGGCCAGTTTAACCTATATGAACATATTTACAATTTTTACAAGGAATTAAATATTTTACGGCAGTTAGATCCAGAGAAGGGGTTATGGGTTTAAAGTTTAAAAAAAAAATCTGGTGTGAAACAACCACACGACTTCCATTACCCGCTATTACATGTATTATATGCATTTTTGAGAGATAATGTGATCAGAAAACATAAAAGTGACCTAAAGAGAAAATCGTTAGAGCCGTTTTTGAGATACCAACTTTTACAAAAAATCAATGATTAACCGGAAAAAAAATAATTACATACAAAAGCATATTTAAAAGTGAGTTAAAATGGCGAGTTTGAAAAAAATCCGTACAACCGTTTTTAAAGGAACGCCTTTGCGAGGCCTGAACTTGAGCTATTTATACAGGACGCCTATCAATTTTCCTGAACTAACCAACTATATCATTCGAAAGGACATCTAATAGAGTGTTTATATAGCAAGTTTGAAGAAAATCGTTAGAGCCGTTTTTGAGATACGGACTTACGGTCCCACTTCCGGTTTCCGATGTCCCACTTCCGGTTAAACTCAATTATTGACAGGAAAACAATAATTACATACAAAAGCATATTTAAAAGTGAGTTAAAAAGGCGAGTTTGAAAAAAATCCGTACAACCGTTTTTAAAGGAACGCCTTTGCGAGGCCTGAAATTGAGCTATTTATACAGGCCGCCTATCAATTTTCCTGAACTAACCAACTATATCATTCGAAAGGACATCTAATAGAGTGTTTATATAGCAAGTTTGAAGAAAATCGTTAGAGCTGTTTTTGAGATACGGACTTACGGTCTCACTTCCGGTTTCCGATGTCCCACTTCCGGTTTTTCAATTTTCACCAAAATTTGGAAATTTCATCTGTACACCAGACGTATTTCAATTCTAAAGTTTCGTAGATCTATCTTTATTAGTTTCTGAGCTATAATAGCCAGAAGATTCTCCACATACACACACACACACACACACACACACACACACACACACACACACATACATACACACTGACCAATTACCAAAAACCACTTTTTTGGACTCAGTGGACCTTAAAACGTGTAAATCAGGTGAAAACCCGATATCGAATTTTCAGACCGAATACAATACTTCCATTACCTACGGTAGTAGGGTAATGGAAGTAAAAATGTTTTTTAATTGTTTAATCGGCCGGAAAGCAGTATAAATATTATGTGGTTTAAGTAATTTAGAAATAAATTCTGAAGGAAAACCAAAATATGGCATAGAAATACAATTGTTCTTATTAATTAGTGAATTTTTCATTTGCATTGGAGGAGAGGGGGAAATTATGTATTTTTATGGGTTCTCATTCATGTTGTTCATTGGGCTAAGACCTTCATTGCAGGTGTTTGATGTCACGGTCAATCTCTTTGTAAAAAATTTCAATAGGCACCTCTTTCTACATATACATACATGACATATTTTTATGTCTTTCTCAGATTGCTTGTTGTGACATAGTCATGCACATATAAAATTAAGCCTCTTCTGAGTTTTTTACACATTTTACTCAGTTTGCTATTAATGGCAGTGGCCTCACAAACCACTTGGTGTTATGGCTAGTTGCTGGGTCACATTTTTCCTCCCCTACATTAGTTGAATGGCATGCGTAGTGCTCATTTTAAAATACAAACATTTCCTTTGTTAATTTACGTTAAATTTATTGTTTTGAATAATATGGGAAAATAATAATAATAATAATAATAATTAACTAGAATAGTAATCATAAATTAAAAAAAAAAAAAAAATAAGAAGAATAAAAATAAGAATTTCAATGCAGCTTTGATATTTTTATCACAGAATTTTCTGTTGTCTTACTTCAATGCTTTAGAAACATTTCAATAGTATAATACATTTAGAAAGTAAAGCTTTGATCATAAAAGTAAATTAATTAAAATAAATAAAATACACAGACTCTAAAAGCTCACTTTCCCTTTGCAATCGTTGTTATATTTTATAAAACTAATATATTTGTATTTTCCAGAAGAAGTTGTGTTGATGATGAGAACCAGCTGTAACAAGTCTACAGAATTTTATTTCTGAATTGATATAAAACGGTTTAAATTTTTGTTAAAATAAGAATAAGAATAATAATAACATGTACACTCACATATTGTGTTTTATTTATATTCTGATGGTGTGTGGTTTACAATATCATTGTATGCAATGATGATGTTCTTATGTAAACACAGATGTTGTCAGGCTATTTTATGAATATGTTTTTAAATATTTTGTTTGTAGATAACAAGAGAGAGCAGTTTTTTTTTTTTTTTTTTTTTTTTTTGGCAAGCGGGAGAGATATGTGAGCGTGTTGCTCACATATCCTTAAAATACACCAAATGTATTCAAAATTATTAAATATATAACTATAAATTAAAATATATAACTTTTATTAATATTAAGAAAGGTTTCTGTAATAAATTCATTGATCTCCTTTTAAAATAAAGCAATTTATATATGAGAGATCTAGAATGTAATTTAATTTCATATTTCCCAAAAAGAATCATTTTTATTTCGTTTCAATTCACAATAAATCTATTTATATTTCTAGCTATTAAAATACATTAAACGATTTCCGTTATAATTTATTTTTATTTTGTTTAATTCCAAAAAGCTATTAAATATTCTTTCTGACCATATAAGGAGATCAATTGCGGTTAGATATAATCAAAATGTTTTATTTTTCAGACTTGATAGCCAAATTTATGGTTGCAATTTGTTAACGGCCACTCTTAAATTCAAAAATTATAATTGATTTAACATTAAGAAACATTTTCTTGGCGATTTTGGCTTCTAGGTTTTGCAACTGTACCAGATCTGGCGATTAAAAGAGGGAAACAAACCTGGTTAGATTCGCCACTCTTACTTTATCGCTCGCGCACATAGAACGTGATTAAAGTGCTCTCTCTCCCACATTCGTTTTTAACGGTTTCAATTCTGTGACGAGCCTGACAATGGTTATTGCATTCAATATTAATTTTTTAAATGATCTTCAAGATAAATTTCAATAAATATAATTTGTAAGTTAAAAAGATATCGACACTGTTTTTATTGGAAATTAGAATTTATTTTATTTACACTAACAATGTACTATTAAAAAAAATTTCTTCATAGGATTACCAAAAAAAATTACTGCACAGTTACCAACAAATAATCTTGTTTAGTACAGTCGTCAATGCATACGTGAAAACATTTGATGTTGTGACATGCGCCATCAGGGGGTAGCGCTCTGCATACATTTGCGAAGTTCTAAAACAGCTTTTCGCTACCGCACTGTAACCTATATGCATGTTTGTAATCTCCCTAAAGGTATTCTAATTCATGTTTCTTTGTTGAATGACAACTGGTTGTAAAGTCAGACAGCTTTGCGCGTAAATGGGAGTTGGGGACCCAAAGCGCTTTCTACACCAATCGCGTTCGTTTGCTCTCATGTTTCCAACTATATGATATTGTCTTAAATTAATATTCCCTACCTTCACATCAAATATTGATGATAGATTCAGATGCACCCTGTATAACAGCATATTTCAAAGTTTGCCCAAGACAAGAGGAAACCTCTGATTTTTACGATTTGATGGTTGATGGATTAGAAATCTAAGTTTAATAGACAAAGAATGTTTCCCTTGATAACAGTATAAAAATTGGCAACAAAAAATTAAAATTTTAAATACAAACTGAAAATGAATAATGAGGGAGAGAAAGATTACCAAAAAACAATTACCGTTCGTGAAATCAAGATTTGAAACCATAACATTTGCACTGCACCTTTTCATCCACATTTTTCCAGCAGCTACATAATTCAGCAACTCAAATCCGAGACAAGTTCCCCATATCGGAAAATAATCACCTTTATTATTCATCTGAAATTGAAATAGTAGTAGTGTTATTGTTAATCTTGTTGGTCTTTACTCATTACATTAATGCTCAAACATACAACTTCTCCTATCTGAATAACTTAGGACTCAAGAATTAAAAGAAAAATAGTATGTTGTGGCTACGACAAACTTTTTTCTGTTTTTTACTATACAAATTTACGCAGTACATATTATTTATCAAAATTATTACTTATTAAAATTATTTTCCATGACGAATGCACTTAATTCGCATCTCACAGTAGTATACTAAATGTTCAAAGAAAATCAGTTTTAGGCTTGTACAAATTATATCTTAGAAAAAGAGTTTTTTTTTTTTTTTTTTTTTTTTTAATGAAATTGATAAAAATTTTTCAAATTATCGCAGATTTTTGTTGTTGTTCATTAAATTTGAAAGAAGTATAATTAATTGCGCAAGCAATATAAGATTGGGAAAAAATAAATAAATAAAATGAAAAATAAAATAAAAATTATAGTTAACAGGATGGGCAGAATTAGCAGGAATGGGTAAAGGAACAAATGACTTTTTACTAAAAATGTCAAACCAAATGTTTGAGTTATTAGGATTACGATGAATAGAAAAATCTAGGGAAAAAAGTGATGGATAAATTTCAGCTTCAAAAGTAAATGTAATAGACGGGGTTGTTTATTTAGATTTTCAATGAACTTTTTGGTATAGGGCCAGGTGTAAAAATGCCATCCACATAACAATATATATTTGGTAGGTTTGAGTATGCTGAAACTAAACGCTTGTTCTTCCAGATCCATTAAAAGGATATCGGCAAGAATAGGATTAAAGGAAGAACTCCTTGAGGCACAGAAGGTTTGTACATATAAATAGCATTATTGAAGACAAAGTAAAAAAAAAAAAAAAAAAAAAAAAAAATCTTACTTGTGATCATCATCTACAGCATGGCTATCAGCCTGTTCCGGTCCCATTGATCAATCCACCGAAGCATAGGTCTGCCCCGGTCTCGGTAACCTCTAGATTTGTAATTCATCAGTTTTTTGTTAGCTCATTCGCTCCACGCGGTCTTTCCATTTATCTTGATATTCTATTATTTTTGGTTGATGTTGTATATTTTTAAGTCGGAGCGTATGGAATCATTAGTTAGGCAGTCCATTCTTGTACATTTCTTTACAGCTCTCATAAACTTCATTTCCGAAGCTTGTATCCTGGATCGTTCGTTGGTGTTAACAGTCCAGGTGTCCGATTCGTATAGCAGTGTCGGTGTTGCCATTACTTTGTAGAATCTTAACTGAGTTTCTCTACGTGTCTTATTTCTCAGGATTCTTATCAAAGCTCCGCAAATATGTAGGAATTTATGCAGTTTATTTTCTAAGTCTCTATTTTTGTTATATGAAGTATCACATCCCAAATAGTTAAAGTCTGAGACTTGTTCTATTATTTTATTATCCAAGACGATTTTAGTTCTTAGGGTCTTTGCCTTTATAAAAGCCATCGTTTGAGTTTTCTTTATTGATATCTTCGAGACACACATTGCATTTATTGACTATGAAAAAGCATTCGACCGAGTTGATAGAGAGAGACTGTGGAATATTTTGGAAGAAAGTGGATACCCACTACATTTGATACAGGCCATAAAGAGCCTATATATAAAGGGACAAAAATTCTTATCGAGGTCGACAACTCCCTCACTGAAGAGATTATCATAAACCAAGAAGTGAAGCAAGGTTGTAGTTTTTCACTCACTCACTCACTTGTGATCATTGAAAATCTAAATAAACAATTACAATTTCCTTCTTAAAGGCCATTTAGTTTCACTTTATCACTAATAATTCTCAGGTATGTAAGTATAATAGTAACTGAGCAAAAGGAAGTCAAACTATTCCAAAACGTAGTTCACTTATCACACTTCACACTTTTAAGATTGCACCCCCCCCCCCCCCCAAATTGCAGAAATTACATATCACATTAACATTATATATATATACATATGTATATAAATTTTGAGCATTCATTGTATTCCATATATTAATAATAATATTAATTCGACCTTTTGATTAATAAAATAATATATTTAATAGCTCTAAAAAGTTAATAATCAAATTTAAAGTTTTTAAAATGTTAAGAAGACAAAAAAAAAAAAAAAAAAAAAAAAAAAAAAAGATGAAATTTCAATGATTTGTTATTACTTAGAAAAGAGTAAGTAAATTTATTAAATCTTACCTCTACAGCTAGATCAAATATAATTTTGCCTGCTCTGCCATATCCAGTGCTGTTAAAAATGTCACCTCCACCAGGTAAAAGAACTCTGCATAGGCAATTAATAAATTAATTAATATACCTACACCAGCAACTGATCATGTCATTAACATTAAAATAAGTACTAATTTTTTTTTTTTTTTTTTTATGATGGCAGGATTGCTACGGTTCTTTGCATTCAGAACATCCTTAGAATTAGAAATAAAAAAATAAATAAGGTTTGGTTATTAAGGGGTCAAATACCTTTGAAAGGAAAAAAAAAAAATAGCAGAAAAATGTGACTATAACTTTATATACAATAATTAAAAAAAAAATAATTACTTTTAAAACTTGTAAATTTTAACAGGTGTTAAGAAAGGTTTTATCTCTCTATTTATAGCTATTGGAATACTATATATTTTGTATATATATATATATATATAAAAAGGTTTTAGGACGGAGGACTATTAGTTTCAATCTGGATTTTGTATAGACCAGTTTTGTGTAACACCAAAATAAATTAGAAATATCAGTCCTGTCATTACAAATTCAGTACCAAATGAAAGGGGCAATTTTTCTGAATCCAGGGGTGCAAACAGTCTTTCGACACGACAATTAGATTTTTTTTTTTAATTAACTAAAGTATGCAATTTCAGTGGCAACACTTCATTTTAATTCATTTCAGTCATTTTAAAAAGTACGTGGCCCAGTTTTACGGTGAAAAAATAAGATATAAAATAAATAAATAATAAAAAATTTATAGATTGAAATTATTAGTACCTCCCGTACATTCTGTCTGTGGCAGAGTTTTTTTTATTATTTTTATTTTCATCTGAAGTATCAAGTTTAATGCATTTAAATATTACAAAAACTCAGAAATATTCTTTCAATACCGCAGAATATTGATGCATAGCAACGCAATCTGCCTGCCTGCCGATATGCTTTCAAATTAAGTTACTGTAAGCTTTTCAGAAGTGAATTTAGTCGTTGTAGAAATTGAGATACATATTTCTCGTAAACGCGGAAAATTGCAGCATAGCAGTCTCACTTGTCTGTCGATACACACGCAAACTGAATCAGCGTAATTTTTTATAAAGGTTCTCTTGCTCATTACGTTTTGTGCAATTACACACTGCCGAAGCTGTGATATGAGTAACTAAAAATGCAACAAAAAGAGCGCTACATTTTGGGCAATATAGCACCCTTAAAATTACAATGCAAAGATGCACAAAGACAGATAAATATAAATATATTCTAAAAATGGTCAAATCGTGTTCAGGGCATCTCAAAACATCTTAATCCCTCGAAAAATGGAAGAAAAATTTTTCTCCAATTCAATACTTTCTTTTTATGTAGATAGAAGAAAGCAACAAAATAAAGAAAACTAGTAAGCTGGGCTATCACAAAACTTTCTTCTATACCTTTTTATAACAGGTGCGGCAGTGAAACGGGCGATTTTGAAACCTCCATCAGTGATACAAATTTATTCACAGCGATATAAAAGAATTAGAACATGGATTTACTATGCTTGCAATTTGTGAGGAATGTTTCTGACCAACTTGCACATCTTGCACAGACATGTCTCGACACAAAATGTCCATCACTTGAAAATAACATCACGTAGGTCCCCCCCAACCCACCCACCCCCGTTTCCTTCACACACACCCCTCTTTCTCATCATATTACCCGTTTCCTCAAAGTTCTGTACCCACAATTTGATAGCATGCACCGACAGAACTGGGGCTTGACTTGGGAGATTGTAATAAGCACGAAATACACCGTCACAGCAAAAGCACATTGTTCACCGGTCCACGACGCCATCTCAATTGAACACCAATATTAGGGTCAATGGCAAAGGTTTGTTGTCCAGATGGCACCACTCTCGTTTTCTGATTCCTAACGTAACTTACTATTTCCAGGGTTTCAAAATCACCCATTTCACTGCCGCATCTGTTATAACAACGTTACTTGCAGGTTAACATGTTCAAAAAATTAATCAACAGAATTTCTCACAATAAAGATTTTACCTATAGAGTTTTGTGCAATTATAACCAGTTGATGCTGAGATAGAGTCATCTGGATCATTGCAGAAAGGGAATAATGGCAACATTGCCTGTCATCTGATATCTTATATTATTAAGTGAGCAATATTTGTATATTTCACTGTTCTCGAAAACGGTAGCTCGGACAGTCACGAGATTTAACACAAAGGTGCCCCCCGAAGGGTCATTCTGCACATCGAAGTCATATTTTCGAATTTTTGATTAGATTTTTCTTAATTAATTAAAATGTGAAAATAATAACCTTCTAATTTCTGATAAATAAGCCATTTAAATTTGACATTTTATCCATAATTTAATTGTTGCCATTTTTTTTTCGACAAAATAATAATAATAATAATAATAAAACGTACATTTATTTAAAATGAGGAAAATAAATCAGAAAGATTAGAAAATAAATTAGAAATATCAGTCGCATCGTTACAAACAAGATACCAAATGAAAGGGAAAATTTTTGTAAATCCGATGTATTAAACAACTTATCAATCGGATGATTAGTTTTTTCTTAATTAATTAAAATGTGAAAATAATAACCTTCTAATTTCTGATAAATAAGCCATTTAAATTTTAAAATTTTATCCATAATTTAATTGTTGCCAATTTTTTTTCGACAAAATAATAATAATAATAATAATAATAATAATAAACGTACATTTATTTAAAAAGAGAAATAAATCAGAAAGATTTGAAAATAAATTAGAAATATCAGTGGCATCTTACAAATAAGATACCAAATGAAAGGGAAAATTTTTGTAAATCCGATGCATTAAACAGCTTATCAATCGGACAATTAGATTTTTTAAAATTAACTAAAGTATGAATTTTAGGTGGCAACAGCAGAAGATTGTATGGAAACCGTTAGGAGAAAAAAAATGAAAAATCTGCTTCACATTAAGTCACATGATTTTTAAGTGGGATTAAAAATTGCAGTTTTCAAATTCTTTTAAATTTTCTCTCACGAACACAAAAATATAATATACAGCCTATAATGTACCCCACAAGACCAACTTGCATTTCAAATTTCATCAATTTTTTTGGTTAATAAACAAAAGTTATTATTATTATTTTTTTCAAATTAAGTTTTATTCTATCTTCGAAAAGATTTATGTGATCATAGATATAATAATATATATAGATCTATCATCCCCATATTATCGTGCAAAGATTTTTGATGCCGAAAAAAAAGCGAAGAATGAATTTGAAACTATATCTGGAGCTTTTCATTCACCTTTAGTAAATAAATTATTCATGAATTTTATTTGCTAAAACATTCGTGTGTATTCCCGTGTGCATTCACTCGGGGAAAGACTGACATATTTTGGTAAAATCGCCGTCTTTTCCCGAGTGAAAAGGATTAACTTTTTTCTCCCCAATGATCAATCTATATATTATTACTATATCTATGTATGTGATACGATACATTCAGAATTTGGGTTTTAAAAGTTTTTTTAAATAGATTATTTAAACTCTATGAACCATATTTTTATTTTATCAGTTTCATTAACAGATCCTGCTTGGCGATTTTTTAAATTTTGGTGTTGAAGTACACCGAACGTTTTTCGACAAGAAGTTTAATATAGCAACAGCCATTTTAATCTAAGTAGCGCATCAAATATATGAAAACATAAATGATTTATTTTTACACAAAATTTACAGAACTAATGCAGTCTTAAAGATAGAAAATTTATTTCAACAAGCACTATTTTAAACCTAAAAACCATTAAAAATATAAACAGAATATAAAGGATTCTTATGTATAAACAAAAAAGAGTCTGATAAAATTATTAGCAAAATAGTCTTCCCCTTTTCATTTAAAAAAAAAAAAAAATCCATCGCTAATATGGCGACAAAAATTCAAAAGCCGCCAATGGAGCGACATAATAAAGTTGTGTAACACGATAATGTTTACCTATTTATTTATTTTTATATATAATAATCACTATGCTAATTTATCATACAAACAAATGAGCCTCTGTGTGTTACAGCACTTGCACGCTGTCGAACAGAAATATTTGAAAAATTCAAATTAATATTTAAATAAATAAATAAAAATATGTTTAATGGGAAATATATATAACCATAGAAAGATTAGTTGTCTAAAATACGGCAGAAATAGCGCTCATAGCATATTGTTACAAGGGATTAAGTCTTATTGTTACAATGGATTAAGTCTAAAATGGTGACAAAAATTCAAAAGCCGCCAAAGAGAGCTATATTAAGGCTGTACTATCAGGTTTACAACCCATGAATTATATATAAACACAAAAAATTAATTGTCTCATGCGACAGATGTAGCCGGTCACAGCATATTGTAATATTTGGCGTGAAATTGCTGTCATTTAATGGTTGATTGGATAAACAAAATAAACATATGAAATAACGTAAAAGCAAATATTATGTTGTCTAAACCCAGTTACATTTGAGTCCAGTCCGAGTTACATGTGAACAACACTATACGTGTTGTTCACATGTAACTGGGATTCAAATATAAAAGGGAAACTCCAATTTTTTCGATACTATCTATTTCGAAACTGTTATATAATAAGCACCTAAATGGAAGCTCATTGGTAAACTATTGTCGCAGGTAATAGGGACAAGCGCCAGAGTTGCAGTGGATCACCAAATCGCTGCCGAGTGTAGCAGGGACCTGGAGCGAGCTTTTGAACAATTTCAGTAATTTATTTTATTTTATTTTTATAAAGCTATATAGAAAAGAGTTTCCCTTTAAATTTAGTGGCCAGCGAAGCGGGCAAAGCCTGCTAGTACATCTAAATTGAATAAGCATAGTTTTTCCTAGTATTAGGCTTACATATTAAGTTTGGTGCATTTCTATAGAAACTAAAACAAAACTTAAACAACCGTAAACAAAGAAAATTCCAACATAATAGCATCACCCATAGGCCGATATTCAGCTAAATTAAATGAGTGGAATTTTTCAAAATGACCATTTCAGATATCAAGTTTGGAACCCTTAAGTTTGGTACACTCCTAAAGCTGAGCAGCCTTTCCGCAAACGGGATAAATTGCAGCATTGTAGTGCCACCTGTCGACTGATATGCACCAAAATTGAATCATTATAGTTTTTTTTTTTTTTTTTTTTTTATAAAAATGTCAGAGCGATTTTTTTGTCGATGCTATCTTGCGCGCGCAATGTCACCGTGATGGTTAGCCAGAATTTAATGAAAGTTTAACAGCATTTACATGACATAAATATATGAAATGACGAATCTTTTTATCTTTGACGATTTTGTAATTATAAGCATATTTACAACAAAAATAGTGATTTTTTTTTTCTTTTTTTTTTAATGTCCATTATAATATTTTTTTCTCAAAAGAAATTAGCTTTCCAGAAAAATTATTCTTTTTTCATTTTAATTATAGAGGGCATTTTTTCATGTGCGCATACTTTTCTTTTAAGTTCATGTGATGTACCATTTGTATGTTAACCTCGCAAAAGGAATGACGAAAAAAAAAAAAAAAAAAAAAAAAAAAGCTATGATATTTTAAAGAAAAAATAAATAAAATTGAAAAAGTACAATGATTATAACAGCTGTAATAGATGCATAAATTTCTTCTGGACATCCTTTAAAAGTTTCAAAAGTAATTATTTTTCAAGTAATTTTACAAGTTATTGTAAAAAAGAATTATGATTTTTTTTTTTTTTTTACTAATATTTCCACCGCTCAAAGGTATTTGGCCACTTAACTTTTTTTTCGTAAAAATAATAAATAAAGTTTTTTCAATAAAATTCATGTGTATTGAATTCACTAACAGAACTGGAGAACAAAAACGCGTACTTTATTTTTTTCAAACCGCCATTACAATTCGCAGATCAGTTAAATCATTTTTACATCAGAAATTTTATTTAACGAACACTTATTTTTAAGCGAACTTTTGTCTCTTAGAAATATAGCTTTATTTGTAAATTAAATTTTCTGGTGTGGAACTGATTTATGTGGCCCGAGGATTACACGCCAAAAAATATGATAGTCATTGCAGTGATCTACACTAAAATGCAACATGGCAGAAAACAGTCAAATATCAAATTTATGCATCAACTCTTGTATTTTCTGTTACATGTCGGTATTCTCTAATCTCATTATAATTGATGTATAATACATCAAAATAGTACCGAAGTTTATATGTAAAATGGTTTAAAATTAAACACTGTTAAGAAATCTTAAAGTGTCAAACGACACTTCATAGTAGAAATAGGTGTATCATATGCAAATTTTTAGATCTAAGATGAGCTGGAGGACAATAATATCGCTGAATGAAGTGAACGACTGTAGAGTTACCAACTTTTATAATTTATTTGTGAGCTTTTTTTAGCCCCGCTTTTATTTCACACCAGTTTATTTATAGAAAAATTTTTCCCTTTCCCATTATATAACTATGATTAAAAAAAAAAAAAAAAAAAAAAAAAAAAGTGGTAGAGGAAAAAAAGGTTAACAATGCTCAAGAATAAATTATAAAAATTGACAACTCTGCAACTGTTGTACGAAAAATCAAAAAAATTAATTGTAGAGAAATAATTAAACTTGGGGAATAATTTTAAGTTAAAACTTGAAAGGTGTCTTTTGAAACTTCTTGGTAGAAACAATGTTAAAAGTAAACTGATTAAAACGGAAAATTTAAAAGTACAATATGTCTAATGGATAACAATTATTTCGTTTTCTTTGTTCAAAGAAAAAGTATTATTTACGATATCTCTCGACAAAAATCACCAAAATTTAAAATTTCTTACCCGTTTACTTTATTCAGCATTTCTTGATAATATTCTTTAGGTTTATAAATTCTAAAATAAAATAAAATAAATGTTAACAATATAAACACATGTTTGTAAAAATTGCAATGAGTCATCAGAATTGAATGAAATTTGATGCACCTGTGTTAATAATACAAATAAACAATAGGAGGAAAAAATGATAATAATAAGTTGAAAATTAGTATTTGGTGAAGCTCCTACACGCTGCAGTGCTATTATACGACGTTGGATTGAATAAAGCATATTTTGAATGTGTAGTAGAGTTTGGTTACGTAAACCCGTGCCAGTTGATTCCTGTGTTGACATTCATTATTATAAGGAAAAAATATCCTTAAACAATGTCAAAAAATACTACAAACATAATAATTTTTTTTATGAACTTAATATTTTAAATTTTGCGGCTTCTAATTTGCACGTAAATATTTAATAGATTCTGCGAGATCTCCGTTATCCACACTAGGTGAAGTCCAAGTAACTAGAAGTACTTCTACCACAAATAAATAGATGATAGGCTCTCTAATCCCCTAAAGAAGAAGAATAGGTTATAAAAATAAATAAATAAATAAAGTTATGTGTATAGCTTTTTTGTACTCAAGATTGATAACATGAAAACTTATGGGGATCAGGCATTACGGAGGAAGCATTTGTGGATCACGACTGAGGTCTTTTTTCTTAAAGACTCAACACAAGTGGTGAATATAAAGTCAGTACTGAAATAATTAAACAAAAAAGTGTGTATATATATGTATAGTTCGTATTTTCTGATGGACTTCCATCAGGACATAAATCAATAATAAAATTAGTCAAAATTGCTTTTATTTGATTGTCTGGGCTAAACTTTTAAACGTATTTCTTTTATCAATAGTTTATCGTACTGTGAATTCTATATGAACATCTTGGTTTTAATTCACAAAAAAATTAAAAAATCAGGTAAAACAAATTCTTAAATATTTTTTTATTAAATGTATTTGATGTTATATACGTATAGGGGATCACTCTGAAATTTTTGAGATAGGGTTAAATGATAGAAATTAAACTTTTCAAATCAAAATAGTCCCCTCAAACATGAAAGTACTTTAGTAAGCGAATTTTCCAAAGATTGAATGTTTCAAGCTATCGATTTCTTGAATTCATGAAAAATATGCTTATATAGCCTCATCAATCTTATCCTCGGAATGAAAAAGACCACCACGTAAATTTTTCTTTAGATTAAAAAATTATCAAAAGTCACACATAGCAGGATCAGAGGAATAAAGTTGATGTTCTGTCACTTTGATGTGTTTTTGTTCAAGAAATACAACTGTCAGAAGATGTATTAACATGGTGAAGCATGAGTCCTCTTACATATATTTCTTGAAAAAATTTCTGGAAGACACTTAATGATGTACTGTCTTCTGTCCCTCCAGCTTGATGGTTTTGACTAGTCCTGTATTGCTGAAGAAAATAGTATATGTATTACTTTTTTTCTGTACTCGTTGTCTTGCATCATTATTGGTTTGTGACCATCTTCAAACAGCCATATTTTACTTTCTTGACTTGTTAGAACGTCAAAAAATGGTATATACGTTTCATTACCAGTTGTGATTTTAATAATATTATAGTTTTAAAAAATTAAAGAACACGCTTTTATAGAAATGTGAACTAAAAAGCACAAAATACCTATCTTAGTATTAAAATGCAGGGTAAGAGAAAATCGTGTCAGTACCATAATATTTAAATACATTTAAATCTATAATTAAAATAATTTAGAATTAAACAAAAACCATTTTTAAAAAATCTCCGCTGACTGGGTTCGAACGCTAGACCTTTAGGTTGGTAGCGCGGAGCTTTACCTCACAGTCACAGCGTTCACGTAGGGAAAGTCTTTTTTTTACAATATAGATTTTTTGTTTGCTCCCAGAGCGGTTACAAACATACATACAGGTGAAGCTAATAAAAGAGTGTTAAAAATAAGGCGGTGGCCATCATATTAAGTAATTTTAGGGTTTCTATACAGATTCTGACTCGCTACACTTTTTGATGTTCTGTTAAATTATGGGGAACCAAATGAAAAAAGAATTTTTTTTATATGTAGTTCATCATGAGTAATTTTATGTATAGCTGCGGATCCAAAGCTAAATTCCTTCTATATTATTTGGTAAGTGCAACGATTTTCACCGATCAACATTTTTCTCATGGTCAACACATTTTCTAGGGCTACAGCTGACAAAGATCTTTCAGTGTGCTTTACATCCAGGAAAGAACTTCGAGCTCTATGAAATTCTGTAAACCACCGGACTAGAGTGGCCTGAGAGGGAGTTTCATTTCCATATGATAATTGTAAACGTTGAAGGCGTTATGCTTGATTTAACCACACTTTAAAAATCATAGAAAGTCAAAGCACAACGATATTCTTGTGGCAACATCATTTTTCTTTCATTCAAAATTTATTCTACAACTGCTAAATTACAATTGCTGCTACAAATTATAACAAGGCAATAAAAGAGTTCAAATTTAAATTAGCGCCTATCGTCTGCCATTGTCTCAAAAAACTTCGGAGATATCCTCGTACTGTATATGGCAAATCAAATTGTAAGATGTGCTCTTTTAATGAGTATACCAGTAATAATGTAAGAATAAACATTTATAACTTACGAGTGCACGTGTGCCTTGTAGAATATTTTTTATCACCTGAAAATTTGTTGTCGGAAACTGAAAAGTACTCTGCTGACGGTATTGAATGGCTCATTATGTATTTTATTTATATTACTGCACTAAACATTTGTGTCTGATATGGAAAAAACGAACAGACAATATACAATTTACACAAAGTCGCTCATAAATATTAAAATGCACATGCACATTCGTAATCCTACTTAATAACTGTCTGATTTTGCTTGTATTTACAATCTTGTTAAAAAAAAGACTTTCTTATTTAAATTAAAATTTATAATACAGCATAAAAATGAATAGAGAGGGGGTTAGAAATCAAACTTACAATATAGGAACAACTCGCGCTCCACTGCCTTCAACAAATTTCACATAGGGTGTCATGATGAAACTTTTTCCATGTGCAAGTGAGTTGTCAGAAAATTCTTGACTCAGAATGCCTGTAATGTTAAAAGTAGTAAGTAATTATATCATTACGTTTACTTCAGATTCATATTAATAAAGAAAAAGAGAAGAAAAGATAGGATTTATTCATTACTAGCAGTCTTTGTCCGCTTCGCTGAACACTATATTTAAATGAATAATAATAAAAAAAATAATCAATATTTTTTATACCGTTCTACATATTAAAACTAAAAAGAAAATACTTTGAAATCGCTTAAAAACTTCGCTTCGGGCCCTCGCTGACTTCGACAGAGACTTCTTCACCGCAACGTCTTGGTAGTGGGTAATTAAATTTAATTTATAGAAATGCCAATAATACAGGAAAAACTGCATTAGTCATTTTCTTTTTCATAATAAACAGAACGGAAAACGCATAATATTTTATATGGAGATATTTTGCATAATTAGAGCAATTTAAAAAAAAAAAAATGCCTTTCCTTTTTTCCCACTCGCATAACAAAAATATTTAAAATAAAATTGAGAAAATTTGTCAAACATGTTGAAACAGCTTGGACCTCTTGGCGGAATTTGAAATTTGGCACTAAAGTAGCTCGGACGTTTCTCGACAAAATGTTTACTTATGCATTTGCGATACCCATATTAACTCATAAAATAAAATTGTGCAAAAACATTGAAACAGCTTGGACCTCTTGGCGGAATTTGAAATTTGGCACTAAAGTAGCTCGGACGTTTCTCGACAAAATGTTTACTTATGCATTTGCGATACCCATATTAACTCATAAAATAAAATTGTGCAAAAACATTGAAACAGCTTGGACCTCTTGGCGGAATTTGAAATTTGGCACTGAAGTAGCTCGGACGTTTCTCGCTGAAATGTTTACTTATGCATTTGCGATACCCATATCAACTCATCGCCGAAATGACAACAAAATTGTAAAGAATTATAAGATTTATATATACAGTGGAACCTGTAAAAGTGACCACCTTGGTAAAGTGACCACCTGACTAAAGTGACCATTTTTTTTACTAAAGCGACCCTTTTCCAATTTTAAAGACCCTTTATAAAGTGACCACCTGCGTATAGTGACCATTTTAGTCGGTCCCTAGGGTGGTCACTTTAGACAGGTTCCACTGTATATATATATATATATATATATCATGTTTTTAAAATTTCTGTTGAATCTTATAGCTGTAGCATTATCACTTTATCAATGTGTAGAAAATTTTAAAGTGATAATGACGTCAATTTTTGTGAGATGCATAATTTAATTTTTTAGAATTTTTTAATATTCACGTTTAATTAAATGTATTTATCTTTACGTCGAAAAAAATAATAAAAATAAATAAATAAATAAACTCGTATTTATTTATTTATTTTTTGGCAATAATTTAATTATAACTAATATTTATTTTCATATTTTAATCAATAAAAGAAAACCTTGCAACGTAATATCTTTAATAACTTGATGTATATAGTGTCCACACAAAAAATGAACAATTTTTAGAGCTTTTTTAAAAAATATAACATCTATGCAGTATCTAAAAAAAAAAAAAAAAAAAAATCATCAGTCTTTTCTAAAAAAATGTCCAACTTTCATCACCAAAGTAGTTAAATCTAGACCAATCAAAAATAGGAGTGGTCCACCCGGAAATGTTCCCGACAAACTCTTTGCTTTATTTATAAGATTTTCCATGGTGAATGCAGACGATTTTCACTTCAGAGAAACGGAACACTGCCTATCGAAAATCAGTTTTGTGTATTACAAATAGATGCCTTTTTTTTAGGACTAGAAGCACTATTAGTCTCAATCTGGGTAAAAACGCTCTCGTCAGTTCTTGTAGATCAGTTTTGTGTATCACCAGAAAAAGGCGGAAATAAATTAGAAATATCAGTCCTATCGTTACAAATTCGGTACCAAATAAAAGAGGCGATTTGTCTGAATCCAGTGGTGCAAACAGTTTTTCGACAATTAGATTTCTTTTTAAATCAACTAAAGTATGAAATTTGGGTGGCAACACTTCATTTTAATTCATTTCAGTAATTTTAAAAAAGTACGTGGCCAAGTTTTACTGTCAAAAAATGAGATAAAAAAATAAATAATTACAAGATAAAAAAAACTCTTTATGTACCATGTTTGTAAATTTTCTGTTTTATCATATAAACGCTACTGAAGGCAGCGTATTTGAAAAATGCATTGTCATCGTGTTCTGAGCTATTCTGAAAGTTTCAAATGTCTAGCTAGTCGGGAAGTTATATGATTGTTGAATCATATAAACGCTACCGAAGGCAGCGGGGATCCGAAACGACTGACTAAAAATATTTTAAAAATGCATCGTCATCGGGTTCCGATTTATTCTAAAAGTTTCAAATGTCTAGCTGGTCGAGAAGTTATACGATTGTTGAATCATATAAACGCTACCAAAGACAGCGGGTACCCGAAACAATTGGCTAAAAGTATTTAAAAAAAAAAAAAAAAAAAAAAAAAAAAAAAAAAACTTTGTCATTGTGTTCTGAGCTCTTCTAAGAGTTTCAAATTTCTAGCTAGTCGGGAAGTTATATGATTGTTGAATCATATAAACGCTACCGAAAGCAGCGGGGACCCGAAACAGGCTAAAAGTATTTTAAAAATGCATTTTTACCGTGTTCTGAACTATCCTGAAAGTTTCAAATGTCTAGCAAGTCGGGAAATCAGTTAAAAACCGATTGCAAGATTTGTACTGGACAAACAAACAAGAATCGAAATTAATATAAACATGGTAAAATTAAAATTAAAAAGTTTACAGATTGAAATTAATAGTCCTCCTAAATTCTATCTTTTACAGAATTTTTAATGGTTTTATTTCCTTGACATAGCTTTAATTTAGGAGCCTCTCGGCAGTTTTTAAATTTTTACTGTCATTTTGGGTGATAAATTAAAATGACTATCGCAACTGTGTAAGTAAAGACCTTGTCGTGAAACGTCCGAGCTCATTCGGTGTTAAATTTCAAATTTCGCAAAGGGCTTCTGTTTCTTTAGCACGATTTTTTTTCGATTTTATTTTAATTATTAAAAAAAAAATAAAATGTTTGCACGTTCTTTTTTGACATAAAAAGAAATATATTCAGTCATTTATTTTATTTATTTATTTATTTATTGTTTGTTTAAAAATGAAAAAGTGATAAATTTGTTTTAAATTATCAAAGATTTATAATTCAACCATTCGTTTTTAAAATAACATGTATTTAATTTTGCATTGAAAAGATAAAATTAATTCTCATTATGCTTGTTTATACGAAATTTCGTCCTACACTACCATATTACAAACTATGAAAGAATAAGATAGTAACGCCACCTGTTGAACGGTGGATTCTTTAATGTAATCAACACCAATATAAATCGAGGTCCAACTAAATGTCAAGTTTGGTTAAATTCCATCTATTAGTTCATGAGATACAGTGTCCACAAAATTTTGATAACAGACACACAAATAGACATTTTCTAACTAGTATGTTATGGTCACCACAAGTTTCTTCCATAGGCGTGCCTGGCTTCAAAATATTGGGATGGGGGGGGGGGGGACATCTGAGGTCAGGGCCGGATTAACGTAGGGGCACGTACCCCGAACCCTTAGTTGAGAGGGCCCTAAAACTGTATCTGAAAATGCCCTTTTGCCTTTCTTGCCCCTAAAAATGACAAAAAGTAGTATCATAAAATGCAAAATTCTGTCATGTTAGTCCCAAATACAGTTATATATGCACTTTTGCTGATTGTTGCAAAGGGCGAGGGGGGCCACGAATGTATGTGTGTCCCGGACCACACATAAAGTTAATCGGGTCCTGTATGAGATATAAGCAAAGAGGAGGAATATCCTTTCTCAAAATAAATTTAAGCAGATATAATGATGTCCATGTGTATGTATCACAATAGCATGGGCGTTAATTAAATAACAGTATTAACACGCTTATTAAATATTATTAATTATTTCTATATACAAACAAATATCAATTTCATGGAGTGCTTTATATATATATATATATAAATCTATGTACATATTGTTAATAATTAACTGAATACACACACACATATTTATATGTATTTTTCTTTATCTGTGTACATAAAGAGAAGTGACTGTCTTTGTGCTCTGGAGCTCAGACTACTGATCGCAAATCTACAAAGCTTTACAAACTGCTACCTTTAACCCCGCCAGTCTGCGCAGCACTAGTGCGACGTAAAACCCAACCAACCAACCAACCCCACCAGGGTGCACGTCATGGAATTTTTTTTCGATTTTCGAATTTGATTTTTTTTTTTTTCAATTTTATCCATAGATTTTTCCTAAATTTTTGCATTCATTTCAATTATCCGTGCCACTTAGCAACGGCTGTTATACGATTTTTTAGTAATTTATTTAATTAATTCCATTGGAAAGGAAGTCTTTTATTATTATTATTATATATTGAATTTACCAGAAAAAATGGTAATATTGTAGAAAGGATTAAAATTTAAATAATTATTTTTATTATTTATTTATTGTATTTTTTAGAAAATATTTTTGTAATTAAAACATTTTTGCATTGTGTATTGGAAAACATTTTATTTATTTATTTATTGTAATGTTTGGAACCAAATGGTAATATTAGATATAGAAAAAGAGACAGTTGAAATTGAGCGAAATGAAAGTGCCAATGGAAAAACGATGCTACAAGCAGTGGGAACCCTATGCAGCGCGGGCACGAAAGGAGATGCTGTTGGCAACGTCTATCTGAAGCGAAATTTACCACGATTTCAGTTTTTTTTTTTTTTTTTTTTTTTTTTTTTAGTTTTTATTTATAGAGTGATTGAAAAAATGAATAAATAGTAATTCAATGTTTTTGAGATTCATTTAAATATAGCGGCCAGTGAAGCGGGCGTATCTTGCTGGTAATGAATACAACAAATTTAATTGATTTTTTATCCATACCTCCCCCTCCAAATTCTCAAAATAAAATTTATATTGTCTTATTTCTATAAACTTTGAAATTTCAGCAAATAGACTGATTACACACAAAGTACTAGGAGAAGCACAGGAATAAACTAAATTTAGAAACTTCAAAATAAATAAATATGAAATTAATTGTCTGGTAAAAATAATAAAAATACGAAATTCGAGGAGTAAACTAAACAGATCGCGATTAAAATAGATAAATAAATCTCGTATAATTTCTTCAAACAACGCAACACAAATTTCATCAAAGCAAATAAAAATAATTAAAAACTAGTTGGCATAGGTGGACTCTGCTCAGTTCCCCATCATATGTATGTTCTGATAAATTTCTTGTAGAGGACTTATTATATACATGTTAAGAGAAATGAATTTGACCAAACGCTTGACACAGTGACAGAACGAAATCCTCGCCTAACAGGCTATCCACCATTCAGTTCGATATCTTATTCTAATCTATTAATTCATTTTATTGGGATCAATTTCGTAGTTTATTTTCATGATACTATTTCCAATGCAACTTTCCTAAAAATGCGTATTTTTATGAAATATCTCCCCATTTTGCTATGTTGATAAAATCTTAAATTTCCAATAACTTACGAAATTTTCCTATTAGAATATTTGTAGTCAATCATGTTCATACAAGTATCATAAATGTTATTTTGAAATTGTCTGATATATTTATGATCCTTAAAATGGACGTTTATGCTCGATTTTGCCTTATTCTGCCATTTTAAGTAAATCGTAAATACCAAATAACTTACGAATTTTTTAAATTGGAAAAATCATACTCTATGGTATTCATGTCAGTACCCTAAATAATATTTCGAAAATGGTTTGACATCTTTACGAGGAAAATATCCCTGAAGATTGACGTTTATGTGAAATTTTGCTCTATTCTGCCACATTAAGAAATTCGTAATTTTCCAATAACTTACGAAATTTTTATATTGGAAAATTCATAGTCATTAATATTCATGCCAGTGTCCTAAATAATATTTCAAAAGTAGTCTGACATCTTTACGATGAAAATATCTCTCAACATTGACGTTTATGTGAAATTTTGCCCTATACTGCCATGTTAAGAAATTCGTAAATTTCCAATAACTTGCGAAAATTTCAAAGTAGCATATTTATAGTTACTGATGTTCATTCCGGCACCAAAACTGATATTTTAAAACTGGTCTGACATTTTTACAGTAAAAAGTTTCCATTTAATGCACGTTTAAGTGAATTTTTGTCCTATTCTCCCATGTTAAAAAAATCGTAAATTTCGAATAACTGCTGAAGTTTTTAAATTCGAATTTTGCAAATAAATAGGGTTTTTGCCAGTGTCGAAAGTAATATTTTAAAACTGATCTGACCTCTCTGCGACAATTTGTTTTTGAGATATCGTGTACACAGACTAACAAACTAACGGACTAACCCACTAACAGACTAACCCACTAACAGACACCCTACAGACAGACACCATACAAATTTTGTCATTTTCGGATTCCTCACACCTCAAAACGTGTAAAAAAGTAAAAAAACCGATGTCGAAAATTTTCACGATTAACCTAAGTTTCCCATAATATGATGAGGAACTTAAATAACAATAATAATAATAATAATAATAATAATACTGAATTAAGATATAAAAATATGAAAATATCAAATTGAAAAATAAATAAATAAAATAAAATAATTATGTAAACACTGATTCGAAATAATATAAAAAAAAATGGTAATAACTTAATTTCTGCAATTCGATTCTAATAGCAAATTAAGTTTCAGCAAAAAAACCTTTAAATTAAGTGATTAATTTTAATTTTCATGAAGTCAGAAATCTGGACAAAAATTTTACAATTTGAATGTTATTTTACGTCATACAGACCTGGAAAATCCCTATCATTACTCATGAAATAATACATAATTTTAAATTTCCTTTTCGCATTCAAAAAATTCATGAATTTTCTAAATTTCGACAATATTCCAACTTTCAAATCCGAAAAATGTAAGAAGAGAAAATGGCAATGAGAAAAATTCAATATTTCGAGATATTTCAGACACAGGAAATGATAATAGTAACAATACAGACTATTTAAAATTCTAGCGTTATTTGAAATCGAACATGAAAAATGATTGGGAAAAGATGAAAGATTTACAATTTTGAAATTAATTTACGTCTTCAAATGCCTAAAAAAAATTTAGGTAAATGAAAAAACAATAAAATTCTGACTATTTTAATATTTCATGTGGCTTTCGGATCAGCAGACTCGCAATTTTTTTTTTTTTTTTTTTTCTTCTTCTTATTTTTTTCTCCTATGTTGGCTGCACTTACAAATGATTCACTAAATAAATAAAGGAATACCTTACATCTTTGCCTTGGATCTTGATTAGCATTTCCTAATTTCGCACTAGCTGTAATTGATTCAACATTTTCAATTTCTTTTTTATTCTTTGTTCATTATTTTTCAAAACACTGTCACGCTCACAATGGGTTTTAAATATTTTCCGTTTAGTTTTTTGAGTTTTTATGACAAATGTATCCATTTCTACAAATGCTTCAGTTTAATATTACGAATAAAAAAAAAAAAATACAATAAAATTTAGGAATTCCTTCGCTTCAAAACAAAAATAGAAAACTACACATCGAGAAGTTCTAATACATATGGCGTCTCCATGAAAGGGGAGCTGCAAATTAACAATTGAGAAAAAATTGTCCAAAACCAACCGTAATGGATGAGATACATTAAAATCCAAACAGATACTATTAAAAAAAAAAAAAAAAAAAGTCTCCAATGAACGAGTTTGGCAGAACTGTTGAAAGAGCCTATCCCAGTTATTCTAACCTATCACAGCTTTAGTATGGGATTCCCTTGGCGACTTTTAATATTTTTGTTGCCATTTTGGCTAGGATTTAAAATGGCTATCGTAATTGCGTAAATAAAGAACTTGGGGAGAAGTCTCCGAGCTACTTCGGTGCCAAATTTTAAATTTCGCCAGTGGGGGTAAAGCTGTACGCTAGCAAAGAGAAGTAAATGAACTTAAAGCTAAGATATTATTTTTATAATGCAAATATTTACTTTACCGTTAGCATGCAAATAATAGTCACCAAGTTAAAATATTGGCAATTTATTAAAAGTTATCAGATATAATTCATGTGCCTTAATTTTCAATAACCAAATCCAGATACGCCTATAAAAGCAAAATTGTTAATTTTTGCAAAATCTCTATAATATTTCTCTAACGTGGACCAGTTCCAATTATTTTTTGTCGAAACGATACGATAGTAGTGAAATTAATAAAATACGTGAGGATAAAAAATAATATTTATAAATGGACAATATTGAAGCACGCGGACTCAGCTCAATGATCTAATAAGAAAACATGACGGCATTTGTATGATGGCAGTATTTTATGGAAAATGTATTTTTGAAAGTTATTTCTTCAGAATCTCTTTAATCGTCGTTTTAAACCTAGCAATATTTTAAAGATATAAACAGAATATGAATTATTATCGTAAATTCACTAAAAAATACAATCATAAAAAGTATATTCAAAGCAGGATTTTTTTTTTTTTTTGATAAAAATTTAAAAGGCGTCACACAGTGGGGTATTTGACAAATCTGGCTGGCCAAAATTATTATTATTTTTTTTTTTTTTGTTAAAAACCAATTTTAACCAATTCTTTAGTCACGAAAGTATTTTTTTTTTATGCATATTAATATTTTTATTCAAAAAAACCTTTTTTGGAGTGTTTATTTACTGTAAAACAATAAATACCCTAAAGTAATAAATATAATATAAAATCAAATAGTACATATTATTTAAGATATAAATAGGAGCATATAAGAAATAAAATTATTCATATAAAAATGGTAATAATAAAAATAATTATTCATAAAATTAATAAATAAGTAAGAAAAATTTCATCATCACTGCATATTAAAGATCTATCATCTGTCTCTTTGTAATTGGAATTCTGTATATCATAAATGCTTGTAGAAGATTCAATCGGTAATAACTCTCTGGAGCTTTTTTTTTTTTTTTTTTTAAGAATTTGACTTTTTTTTTTTTTTTTTTTTTCTTCTTTGTATTGTGGATCTCATTCCAGTTAACATTCCCAAACGTAATCTATTAAGAACATAACGATTACAAGAAAGTCTTAAAATTTTTGTGCAATTTTTTTTTTTTTAAATAAGCGAAAATTATTATTGTATGCATCAGATCTTTCTTCAAACAATTGACTAATTGGTAATACAGCTTGCTGAATTACAGTGGGGTGTGTATTATTTTGTGGATTGTGGGTGATATTGGATAAGACACCAAGGATATTCCTAACAGAGTTCTGTTGTTTTCTCTGGATATTCGGCAAATTTTTTCACGTGAACTCTGTGGCTACTTCAAGTAATCATGACGCTGTAAACTGAAGTAAATCCTTTATATCAATATCAGCACAAGTTTCTTTTATTATAAATTACTTTTTCTTTTCAGGATAACAGACCATTTTCACACGCTGCAACACGATACATAAAGGACTTTTTTCTTTGAGTACTTCTTATGATTTTGTATTTCATAGCTGCCAAACTTTTTAATTTTTAAATCATATTTGTCAACAATATTTTTATAAAGGAATCTTTTAAGCATATTTTCGGTGATTGCATAATCTGAAAACGTTTATAAAAACTTTCTTGTGTGAACTCTCTCTTAAAAATAGGAGAGTTCGCACCTAGGTATTGGTTTCTTGAAAAATTAGCCTATAATGATATGGCTTGCAATGGTGATATTTGTGTACGTTTTTCATGTGTTTTGACTTTTTTTTTTTTTTTTTTTTTTTTCCTCAAGTAAAAGTAACTTTTTTTAGTATGAAAACAGCACAACTTTCTCCAGAAGTTTCCGAATTTGTTTGTTTAGTATGTGGGAGCACTTTAACATCTGTGGAGCTACGTAGGGTTTCAGCTTTCCTTGTTTAGATCTTTCACTTCATTCACTGAAGTCTCTTACTGATTTCTCAGAATGGTTTACACAACTAGGAATTTCAAATCTCCTATTCAATTCTTATTCTTTCCTATAAATATATCTTCTTAATATTGGACATTAATTCACCTGTTCTTCATTTTAAATTTAAAACGTGAGAAACTTTGATATTCTTATTTCATCTTCCTAAAAAATAATGATTTGAAAAAAGTAATTTCCAAGATATCTTAATTTTTTCTTTCTATTCGATGCACTTTACCACAGAGTAATGCTAAATAATTCTCTGTGAGTAATTATTTTGGCATTTAATAGTCATAGATCAAAATAAAGACGTAGTACAAAAATAAATAAATAAATAAAACATAAATGTTATGTGATCGGCAATTTTTTTGTAGTTCTTTTTTCTAATAGTTGCGCCAGTTTAAACATTAAAAAAGGTGTCTCTACTCAATAGAAAAATATTTTTTAAGAAATACAATTAATTATTCCGAATTTTTAGAAAATACAAAAGCAAAATCTAAATTTAATAAATGCATTAATTTAATTTAGCTTTAAAACAAATAATACTTTACTTTATTCAAATGAAAATGTCTGAAAAATATACACATGTGATCACTTTATTAATATTTCTAAGAATTAGTTTTGCAGTAAAGTTTATACAATGTAAAAATGTCGAAGCTTTATAGTTAGCCACTTGAAATGCATTGAAAAAAATTTAGACCTACATTTTTTGAACAGCCTTTATTTTAAAAAGCGGAAGAATGCGGAACTAGTTTTTACATAAATAACAAGATAAAAGTCTATATTTATTGCTAGAAGAAAAATCATTGCAGGGAAAGGCAGGGAAATATAACTAAATCATTCGAATTTTCAAAATATAGTATAAATATTATAAGAGAGAAAAAATGCATAATTTTAAATTTCCTTTACAAGTATAAAATATATTTTTTCCTCAACTAAAATAATAAAAACCTTTACACGCTTATCTGCCTCGTCCCTTTCCATAGCAATTAAATTTCATACAATTCCCAAAATCCACATTCAAAAAGGAAACGCTGAAGTTGGCAACTAATGAGCAAAACTCTGCTGAACGAAACATTCGAATTTCAACTGATACCGAGAATTCCCAGTTTGTTTATACGAGAAAAAAGTAGTATCATACGATTCCCCATTTATTTATCTTCATCACACACCCATATTTGTACACTTGCGTTTTAATTTTGAAATCGACTTTTGGCCAGCCAGATTCGTCAAATACCCCACTGTGCGTCATGAGGATCCTTTACTAAAACTGTACTGCCAGCGGAAATATGAAATCTGAGTCGTCAACCATGAATTTTATTTCGAAACTTTTCTTTGAATGATGGTTCTGGTTTCACTATTTTGCACAATATTTATTTGGTTCTAATAACAATTTGACTTCTGGTAAATTAAAATTTTAATTAGGGGGTTAAATTAGTATAATATTTAAAAGTTTCAAATTTTAAAGATAAATAAGAAAAGAAATAAAGTGCAAAAATTTCGCACGGGTTTGCTAGTAAATAAATAAATAAATAAATAAATAATTGTTTAAAATATGGCATCCTTTTCACCTTTAGACGCTTTTACTTTATTTTCGCGTTTATATGTACAATAATTTCTTTTAAAAATAAATGTTTTATTAATACGTCTACGAAGCTTAGCAATCTTCTTAAAAGTGCAGGAAAAAAATCTGTAATATTATTTTAATAAATATTTAATAAACAAAAATTAGCATTCTGTACTTTCGTTTCGGAAATAAAAATAGATCTCGCCAACTAGATGCATTATATTTTAACCCTACAAGGCACCCAGTTCCATATGTGAAACACCAACATTAATCGTTCCTATAGCTATAAAACTATTAGTAGCGACATCTCTTGACATCTTGATAGAAGCTACTGACATTTAGCAATGTAGTAACACGAATCTTTACCTAAAGATGTCGTTCGGGTTTTTGTTACAGTGCACTCAGTGTAAAATTTGAATGAAAGTGATACGTTAGTCGTTTGTCTGAATTCAAAAATAAAAAAAGAATAGTTATTGAACAGTTTTGACTCGAAAAAAAAAAAAAAAAAAAAAAAAAACTGTGTGTTATAACGAAGTGTATATTTTGCAGGGGTAAGTTTTTTTTTTTTTTTTTTATTACAATAGCAAACGTATCAGTAAATCATATTTTTATGTATGTTCCACATACGGTACGTTGCGCTAAGAAGTTGATTTTTCCGTAAAATATGGTTTTATTTTTATTTCCCTATTTCTGATCACTAATTACAACCTATATATTTTTGTCGCGCACTAAAAAAAATGAGCCTTGTAGGGTTAAAAATTAAATTATTGTTTTTAAATGATTTTTACAATGTTGCTTTTTTTATTGTGGCAACATTAGAAATAAAAGGACTAAAACAAAACATCAATCAGCAACAATGCTTTTTGAAAAAGAGTTTTATTAATTGTTTATATTATAATTTCCTTGTTAAAACAAATATTTATTGTTGAAATAAGAATACAACAATGTTTTTTTCTGTTTTATTTCGAAATATATTGAAATTCTCAACGAACTTTTCATTCTTACTACAAACTTTGAAGTTGTAGGTTGAATTTACTAAGCCTCTGATTTCAAATTGCGTGTTTTATCTAATAAAGTTTTCATTGCTTAATTTAGCATACTTATCGTCTATATCGGACATTTAATATCATAAACTACAAAAATCACCATGTTTTTGGCTTTGTTTTGTGTTTTGTGGCTCCTTCAAGTTTATGAAGGAAGCTATCTCTTGGCTGCCGTCATTGTCATATATCTCGGCTCAATTATTTTCATAGATCATGCAATTAAGCATATGATGATATTTCCTGAAGAACAAGACATCTTTTATGATGCGAATTCTGAAGCAAGTTCAGTAATTTATTTCGACGCTGTCTCCGAAAAAAGCTGTGATATCGATAGTTACGAAACTACTACTGTGTACAAAGATTTTCGACGTCATATCGTTAAACCAACGCGTAATTATTCTGAAGAACGCATGCTACGATATTTGGATGCCAGCTTGATCCAAACGGATTTAAATCGATTTGGAAATATTAATTGGGTATCTGGTCCATGGACTGAATGTGCAACTGAATACAGACAATTTCCAGTAGCTCAAAATCAAGATCCTGAATCAAATGGAACTGAAGAAAAGCCCTCAAGAAAATGTGGTAAATTGAAAGTATGTCTCCGAAAGTTATTTTGCTGCTGTTGTGGCTGTGGTAAAAAGGACTAAATACCACAGTCATTACTTTAAAAAAGTTTAAGTTATTAATTTTGATTCTTTTCAAATTGAAAACAAAAAATTAGAAACTATGAGCCAAAATTATTTTTTATGAAATGATGATTAGAAATTTTGCATAATTTAACTATATTGCGTTTCTTTTATTATTACGGAATTTTTCCACATCGATTTTCAATTTTAAAATTTATTTAAAACCACAATTAAATCATGAACTAATCTGATTTTCACATTTATAAAGTTTTTAAAATAATTTCCTATGCAGGGCCTCTTCTCACTAACTAATACAGTCAGTTTATTTATCATCTTAATTTATCAGATTTAAATCATCTAGTAATTACAGCTGAAATATAATGAAAAATAACTAATACTCAACTTATGCTTTGTACCTTTATACTATTCAGCAAAAGCCCTCTAGAATAGTCATATGCATTCAATATACTCAAACTCCATCTCCTAAGCGAACATCATTCGTCGAAGATCCTCCTCTCAGAAGTCATCATTTGCTTCTTCATAATCTTCAAAGCTTCAGGCTGATATGATCCTTTTCTCAAAGTCTATCTTCTGTCTCTTCACCAAATACAAAGCCAACACCAGCAGGTTAATAAGGTCTTCTACTCAAAAGTCATCCTCTGCCTCTTTCACATAGTGAAAGCCAACACAATCAAGCTAATAAGATCCTCTTTTCAAAAGTCATCCTCTTCCTTTTCACCATCCTTTAATCTAGTGCCATCAAACAAATAACATCATCTTCTCAAAAGTGCTTCTCTGCTTGTTCCTCATATTTCAAGCCAACACCGGATTCTACGCTCGTCTACTTCCAAGTAATCATCTTTCTCTTCTTCTTCTTCAAGCCAACAACATCCGGCTTCTAAGTTCGTCTACTTCCAAATAATCCTCTTCCTTTTCTTCATCTTCTAAGCCAACAACATCCGGCTTCTAATTTCGTCTACTTCCAAATAATCCTCTTCCTCCTCTCCATCTTCTAAGCCAACAACATCAGGCTTTCAAGCTCATCTTCTTCAAAGTCATCGTCTTTCTCTTCTCCACCTTCTAAGCCAACAATCTCAGGCTTCTAACTCGTCTACTTCCAAGCCATCTTCTGCCTCTTCTCCATCTCTAAGCCATCACCATCAGGCTTATAACACCATCTTCTCCACTGCCATCATCACTAGCGGGACACACTCTGCTCAGCTACGCACTTAATGCTTAGGGAGCAGAGGAATGGTCTTGCGAGTGGGACGCACTCTGCTTGTCTACGTCTGTCCAAGAACGTACAAGCAGAGGAATGGTCCTGCGAACGGGGAGAGAGGAAGCCTACCTCCTCGCGGTTCTCCCTGGAAACGTTACTCGACCCCGACGAGTAATGGCTAAAAGGCTTCCACTTAATTGCATTCTAAAACAAATATTTTTAATTATGTTTGTGTACTCTAAGAAACTTCCGTAACATCTAGAAAGATGACTGTTAAAACTTAAAATATATGGTCAACTACTTTCTTCGAGGAAAAAATCCATTATTCGAAGTTGAGACAAATTTCTGAAAAATTCAGATTGTTCACCATTTATTAAAAGGTCACTGCCGTCCTTCGGAAAAAAGTTCATAAATGTACCGACAATAATATTATTTTTACGGTCAGTGACTGGATGACATTTTGCCAGTCACTGACAGTAATTTAGCAATGAAATTTCTTACAGTGTGCAGTTCGACATAAAAAAGTTAAATTTGTTTTTAAATGCTGCAAATTATGCATCCAGTATTCTCAAGGAAAGGAAACGTAAATATAAAAAGTATTTTTTGTTGTTATTTCACGCATTTTTCAAGGCATTCTGTAAATACCATCTATACACTAATGTGAGCATAACGAAAGCAGACTAGCGAAACCAAAAGATAAAAATGTTTCAATTTAGTTATAAAGACTAATAGAACTACTTGAATAATAACTAGAAATAAAACTTGTTTGCAAATTAAACGTAGCACTTGTTAATAAATTGTTTCTCGGAGAATTTAATTTAGAAGAAAATACCTCAATAAGTGTAAAGTTAGCTTTAAAAAATGGCTCCAATCGACTTTATTAACTTTAGGTAATTGACAATATATATACATACATATATATATATATATATATATATATAAAGAGAGAGAGAGAGAGACACATATATATGATAAGAAATAGACATATATAGTGAAACCCCGATCTACCGTTCCCGTATCCATCGTTTTCCTGCATTGATCGTTTTTTTCTATGGTCCCTCCACAAATTGTATTTAAATAATGTTAACGAAACCCGCATATACCGTTCTCAAAAAATTCATTTTCCCACCTTCATCGTTGTAAAAAATTTTATCTGACCGAAATGAAATGAAAATCTTTGATTCCTCATGGCATTCAAACTGGAATTACTTCTTTTATCCTAAAATGACTCTTTTCCCCTTCCATGGAGGATCACAATTGTGATGACTTGTCTCCGGACCATCCTCAAATGTGATTTCCAAACCGTCTCTCCATTTGCTCATATACAGCACTAGTGCGATGTAAAACCCAACCAACCCCAACTACTCAACCATATGCTGTTTTAGGTAAAGAACAGGGATTGCGCAGATATTATAACATGTGTCTATGAATTACTGAATACAGATCATGTATTGTTACTAGAGAATATGTTATTCTACTTTATGTAAAGAGAAGAATGGATGCAACAAGTTTGGCCAGCTACTATATTTTTTCACATTCTTGAGGCTGAGCCTACGCCAGTGCCAAGTATGTCTGACATTACGGCATTTGAAAATGCACGATTTTTTTTTTTTTTTTAGGTAGATTCCTTATAGGAAATCTACCTATTGAAATGGTCCTCATGATACGACTTCTGGAAAATTTCTTCATATCTTCACCGATCATGACCCCTAGAACCCTAAACCACCCTCCGTTCAAAAGCTTTTATATATATATATATATATATATGTATAACGCTTTTTCCCATGTTAAGTTGTGAACACGATAACTGGAGTAATTTTTACTTAAATTTAACCAGCTTGGGATATGCTGTCGGGACAGTAAAAATCTCGATCGAGTTCGTAGATGAGGTATCTAGCTCAAACGGGGGGGGGGGGGGGAAATGGTGGAAAGTGGAAATTTTCATTTGCCCATAATTTCTTTATTATTGAAAATAGGAAAAAACTTCAAATCGGGAGAATTACCGCCTTACCCTAAAGAACAATTTTTACATTTAAACTTTTTCGATAGCTTCAATTGCTTAAAAGTTACAAATTAAAAAGTGATTTTTCGTCAATTGTGATGAAGCCAACTTTTTCTATAGCTTTAATTGCTTAAATTTATAATCTGATGCTTAATGTGACGTGCAAACAATAATAAAAAAGATCACTGAAAAAATAAAAAAACATGGTAACCACTTTAATTAATCATTTAAAAATATAAAATTAAAATAATACGTTAATCTTAATAAAAATATCGTTTGTGGTAAATAATTTAGAACCCCAGTTTATGCAAGAATTTAAAATTTACGGTTGAAATTGAGAGTAATACGTTACAGCTGCCTTTGACTTTTTATCTTGTTAAAACAAGATATTGGTCTGTGAAGAGATAGGAGGCTTTCGCGTGGGAAGAAAATATAATGACGGCAAAGTTGCCATTCTCCATCGCCAAGTTCGCCAAATTTTGTCGTCAAATAACGAATTTCGTCGCCAAGTCAAAAATTTCGTCGTCAGCTATTAAATTTAGCCGCCAAATCACAAATTTCATTTCTAAGTCGCAAATTTTGTCACCAAAATCTCGCCAAATCATACAATTTACTGAATTCGTAACAATAACATTAAAATTTAGTGGTGCCCTAATGGTCTAATGTTAACTAATGTTAATGTTAATATTAATGTTATAATTGCAAGTTGAAACTGTAATTCCATACAACGCAAAGGACACTATCGATTTCTTTTTACATAATGTTTCAGTATTAAGCTATTCAAAAGTATTTAAGAAAAATTTATTATTGGCGATAGTGATGACAGTAGAATAAAATGAGCGTAAAATTTTGGAAACGCAGCGAGGCCTGAACCTTTAAAATTATAGAAAAAAGGACTTAATTTCCCGTTTCTAGAAATTTATGCATAACTTTATATAAATTTTCATTGATACCCTATTTACTCTTCTGGGTTTATGCACATGCAAAATCAGGCTTAGAGGAATGTCAAACTATAATGCAGTTAAATCCTGATTCTTGAATTCCCAACCTCAAACAAGAACTAATACGTTGTACAAAACTTTCTTCTATATTTTCTTATTCAAGTTCAACGCAGTACAATATATTTTCCATGATGAACGCAGACGATTTCCATCTCGGAAAACTTTAAACACTAATGTCGAAAGAAAGTCCATTTTGTGCCCTGTAGACGACATCTAAAGAACGGCCTCCCCCCCCCCTCTAAGATAAAAAAAAATCGATAACTGTGTTTTCAGATGTATGATTCAGCCATTCGTTTTAAAGGTATTGACGAGTTCTTTTGAAAATTACTCATAATCAAAAGATATGCCCCCAGGAAAGGAACCAATGCGCCCACACGCACATTTTTTTTTCCTAGTTGACTATTGCTGTTATAAATATTTCTTTTTAATTTCGCAATTATTTATAAAAAAAGTAATTCGTATTATGCACATTTATATAAAATTTTGTCGCATACTGTCATATTAAAAATTCTGAAACATATAATGTACCATATAAAAATTATGTTCATATAATTTATGAATAAGATTGCTTATTGCATCACCATCTGTTGGGCGATTTTCACCAAAAGCTCATTAGTATAAACTTATACTGATTCTGTCCACTGGTCCTGAAATACAGAATCCTCAAAATTTTGGATACTCATACACTACAAATAGGCACAAAGACACATAAACAGGCATTTTCTAAAAATGGTCATATATTTAAAAAAAAAAAAAATAATAATAATAAATAAATGTGTTAATCCATTAAAACCGGAGGTCGAATATTTTCTTCTTATTTATATAGAAAAAAAGTAAATAAAAAAAATCAATATTACACAAATTTATATAGAAATTTTAAATATGACTAAAGATATTACCAATGATGGGCCTATTATTCAGAGGAGAACTATAAACTTCAAGATGTAAAATAGCAAAAAGCAAAATTAAATTCATCTTTAACATATCCATTCCTATTCATAAATATAAACTAAAATAAAACTTATGCAAATCTAACTGTCGTATACAAGGCCTCCCTCCATAAAATGAGAATTTTATAAAGGTAAACTCGCTATAAACAAACTACGATAGCATACATGATTAGTTTTGTTTATAAATTTCAGTTTAACTGTACAAACAAATTAATCACATACGCTATCGTCGTCGGTCGTTTGTTCAAGAATAAACGGAGGCAACTGAAAAGTGAAAAGTTCTATTTTCCGATTGGTTGATAAACTATCTTCCAAGTGAAAATGCATACGTACAAACTTATCATGAAGTTTATTCATATCTTATCATGAAGTTTAATAACCCACTGATCAGCAACAAATCGTTATTTTTAGATCTTATCAAAATCATTTTATTTATTTATTTTTTTCCCCTTAATCACTTTTTCACTTTTATTTTATCTGTGATATTTTAAAATATATGATAACTAACTAAGCTCTGATGATTTTCTTAAATTTATTCATTAAATTTGTAAAAAAAGAAAATAATAATAATAAAAGATATATTTATATACTAGCAGACCCGGCCACGCGTTGCTGTGACTAAGTTATACGTTGAATTATACGGCTGTAAACTATTTAGTACAGTTAAATTATTATTTACGAACAAAGACGAAAACGTTGTAGCCGATGTAAAAACCCACAGGGTTGAGATTTGAAACTTAGGTCAAAATTTGGAAGCGATTGATAAAAATTTTCGTAGTGTTGATATTAAGCACAAATTAATTTTATTGTAGGGTCCTATAAATTTTAATGGAGAAGTGATATATATTATTTCTAATGCTACTTTGGATAAAATTGCTAAAATGACTAATATATAAATTAAATTCTATTAAAATTCTATTAAAATAAAAGTATAAAAGAAACAGACGATTTTAAAATCAATTTTTATGGAGGAGTGAAATATAATATATGCTATAATGGATAATTTTACTATTAAATGACCTCATCATTTTAAATATTTTAAAGAGGGCAACAGCTGTAGTTATAAAAGGGAAAACAATAAGGCTAAACCAGAAAAATAAGTAAATTTGATAAATATTTTAAAACTTTAAAATTGGAAATCTTATGAAATATTGGACATTTAAAGTAAATACATGTATCATTTTAAATACAAAAAGATTTTGGAAAAGTTTAGTGTATTTTAACGAAGTGATGAGAAGTTTTTGAGTATGTTAAAATTTTAATAGTAAATTCAAGTCAATAAAGATGGGAAACATTGAGGATTAAGATAAGAATAATTATAAGATTTAAAAAAAGAAAAAAAAAAAAAACTTTTTATATACCATGCTTTTAAATTTTAATATACTAATAATATACAAATTAAAAGGAAAATGATAAATATTCTATCATAGTTTGAAGTCAAATTTGTTTTCAAATGTCTAAATAAAATATCTGATGTAAGATACTAATATTTTGCAGCGGAATAGATTTCATTTCTGTCATCCTTGGCGAAAAAAAAAGAATATCGCCAAATTATCTGGCGAAAATATTTAATTCCTTTCAAAAATCATGGTTATTTTAACAACTTATATTAAAAGAGTAATGAATAATATGAAACAATATTTCGTACAATACATATTACATGTCATACATACGTACAATGAATAATACATATTACATTTCGTACAATGCATACATCTGGCATGTATATTTTCGTGTTACGCTTTTGATCGCCAAATAATAATAATAATAATAAAAAAAGCCAAGGGCGACAGAGTTTAAAAATTTAAAATTAAAATTTTGTCAATTTGACAGCAAAATAATTCAATCTAACACCCGCGATAACTAATACATATCTATACCCAAATATAAGGATTAAAATCGGGAAATAAATTTCCTCGATTTTTAATAATTTCTTACAAAAAATCCAGTGGGCAATTAACATAGGAAATCTTTTTCTTGGCTGCACAGACGGTCAGTGAGTCACACTTCGCTTGCGTATAGAACTCATAGATATAGTATAGCATATATAGAATAGAGTGATCATTGGGGAGAAAAAAGTTATTCCTTTTCATTTGGGAAAAGACGACGTTTTTACCAAAATATGGCCGTCTTTCTCCGAGTGAATACACACGGGAATACATACTAATATTTTAGCAAATAAAATTTATGAATAATTTATTTGCTAAAGGGGAATGGAAGACTCCAGATACAGTTTCAAATTCATATTTCTTTCTTTCTTTTCTTTTTCTTTTTTCTTTTTTTTTTTTTTTTTTTCAATACCACTTAATGGCTGTTTCCAAAGCTTTTATTTTTTATCTTTTTTCGGCATCAAAAATCTTTCTACGATAACATGGGGATGAGAGATCTATATATATTACTATATCTATGATAGAACTACATTAGCACTTTATCAATGTGTATAAAATCTTTAAATTGATTATGACGTCAATTTTCGTGAGATGCATAATTTAACTTTTTATAATTTTTTAACGTTCACGTTTGATTAAATGTATTTATTTTTATGTCGAAAGAAAATGAACTCGTATTTTTTTTTTTTTTTTTTTTTTTTTTTTGGCAACAATTAAATTTATGGAACTCACAGATATTTTGGAGCAACTTTAATAAAGGTCTATAATTAACAAATAATTGCAATAAAACAATATTGTGACAATAAATTGAGATAAAAACTATCCTATCTCTCAAGTTGGATCAAACTGCACACAGTGTGCAAAATTTCATCAAAATCAGTTCCTTAGTTTAGGAGTTTACCCCGGACAAACATCGTGACACGTAATTTATATATATATACAGATTAAATTATAAAGTTTTGATCAATGAAGCACAAATAAGTAAAAAACAGGATTAATTTCACTGTATTATCTTCATTATAATATGAATTCAATTTACACTTCAGTCTAAGTAACACGTGGCCGGCTATGCTAACACCAAAAATTTAAAAAGTGGAAATAATTGAATTATACGAAATTTATTAATAGGTTAAAAAGTTGAAGATTCTTTGTGTAGATGGCAGCACCAAATATATTTCAGCTTTCATTTCAACCCAGTCGAAAGGTATCGACATCTGTTAGAATCATTTGGAGTTAACAGATAATTGTGACTGTCAAATAATAACAGACAAATAATTAGCAATAAATTAAAATTGCGACTATAATTTGAGATTTAAACTATCCTATCTCTCAAGTTGGATCGAACTGCACATGGTGTGCGAATTTTATTATAATCGGTTAAGTGGTTTAGGAGTCCATTGAGGACAAACATTGTGACACGAGATTTATATATATTAAGATATATACAGTAATACTTCTGAATATGGGACACCGAAGGGACCAGACATTTTGTCCCTTAAATAGAGGTGTCCCTTCTTCAGAGGTATGATTTAGTATACATGGTATATAAGTGAAACTGTCCTTAAGAAATTTAAATAGAAATACTGGTAATACCAAACTTTAACGACTCAGAATGCAGTGTGACATAGTACCCATGTTATAACGAGTCTTTAAAATTTTCATTTATAATAAATAAATCTCTCAATTAGCGAAATTGTTAAAATTATGAAAGAAACGGAGAAAATGTTTTTTGTACTTTTGAAAATTTATTTTAAATTATACATTACGCGGGTTTCTTTTAGAAGCATTATTTCTTTTCCTTTCTTTTTTTTTTTTTTTTTCGAAATGGATATTAAACACACTTCTTGGACTTTCATAATCACCATTATTTACGATGAATATTTTAACTGTGAAGTGTATTTTAAGACATCTTATTAGCGTTTGACATCACACTTTTCCTTCTCTATATTCTCGTTTATACTGCTTTCGGAATCCTCTAAGTATTTTTCTCCAATGCTTCATGATCTAGAGACAACAAAAATCTGATATCCTCATATGTCTCATCTGTGAACAAATTTCATCAATGGCCAGATATTCTTTTACTTTAACATCTGGACAACTTATTTAGGCAAGTTCAGACATTTCTTTTTCTTCGATGCCTTCATCAAGCATCAAACATAGTTAAAACTGGAGTTTGAAAACCCACTCTTCAAAATGTTGCCATTCGGCAAAGAGAAATACCTTTGAGCTCGTAGCACACGTGTTTCTCAGTGGATCGTCATTGTAAAGTTTAATATAATGGTTTGGCTGTATCTTCCTGTATTGTTCTGTTTTCTACACTGAAAAGTATTCTTCAAAATAGAAGGGATGATAAAATTTTCCTCATTTTTATGTTTTCTTTATCATGAAACCTTCTTTCACTTGCCCAAAAATTGTCGCTAAAGTCTCAAAAAATTCCTTTTTGGGTGTCCCTTAATTAGAGTGTCCCTTTGCATTAGATTAATTAGGGTGTCCCTTAATTAGAGTGTCCCCAGAGGTAAATGCATTAAGTTTCCTATTTAAAGACACTGGGACCGGAAAAATTGCCCCTTAAAAAGAGGTGTGCCTTCTTCAGAGGTGTCCCTTAAAGTAGGTTTCAGTGTATATCAAGCGATTAAAAACATAATTGTTTTAAAGTTTAGAAATTGATTTTTTGGTTGAATTCTTTATCTGGTCCTTCCTATTTAATCTATGTATATAAAAGAATAAACTCACTCAACACAGCCATGGCAATTTTAATGGGAAATAGAGTCACAAATTTTAGTGTGCAGGTTGGTTTTAAGGCCCAGACCACCACTAAGACGGGATTTTTGCAAAAACCTCCCAAATATTTCATGGTGAAGAAATTGCACATGGAAAAACTAGGCTTGAGTAAAAAAAAAAAAAACCTGCGATTTTGGAATTTTTTATTTTTAAAAGGAGAAGAGGAAAATTGTTTTTTTTTTTCGGGGGGGGGAGGGGGGGGCAATTTCGCAAAATCCAGAATTTTATGTAAAACTCTTACAAAAATGGTACAAAGATGTTGAATCCATGGATTTTCTTCAGGATATTTTGAAAAATCCATTTTTGGATTTTTGTGATTTTTGATTTTGAGGGGAGGGCAGTTACGAAGGGAATTTCGAGACACCGCCCCCCTTCCCCCTTAAAGCGCGAAATTTGTCCTGGGAAGGGAAGTCTAAGGGAGCTGCGGTCACGAGTTTGGTGCGTGGATTGTTTATGTGCATCCGACACTCACTGTAACGGGATTTTACGAAATCTCCTCCCTCTTTTTTTCCCTCTTGGAGGCAGGGTGCAATAAACACGTTTCCAACAGTAACCTTGCTTCAAATTATCTCAGTAAGATTGATTTATGTGTGGGTTGGTTAACTGTACCCAACGTGCACTATAAAGGGATTTTGTGAAATTTCCCCCTTCCGCATCCCCCTCTACGGAGGCAAAAACACATATTTAAGCATAATTCAGCTCCATATTATCCCAGGAAAGCGATATTTTGATGTGTCGATTGATCATGCGTACCCAACATATGTACTACATACAAAGGAATTTTGTGAAATTCCTCCCTACCCTTTTGGGGATGGGAAAGCAAAAAACACGTTTTTAAGCTAAATCTGCTCCAAGTTATTTTAGAAAGGCGATTGTTGATGTGTGGGTCGGTTATACGTGTCCAACAAGTAGTATGAAGAGATTTTGCAAAATCCCCCATCCCCCCTTTAAGAACGGGTGCAAAAACACGTTTTAAAACACAACTCTGCTTCAAATTATCTCAGGAAGGCGATTTTTTGATGTGTGATAGTGATTGGTAATGTGTATGCAACACGCATTATAAAAGGATTTTGCAAAATTACCCCCTCCATTCGGGCAGGCGGGGAAAAAAAACCACGTTTTCAAGCTTAAATCTACCTCAAATTACCCTAGAATGGCGAACTTTGGTGGCGTTGATTAAGTGTATACAATATGGACTTTGATGGGATTTCGCGAAACTTGTAACTTTACCCTCGGTGGAGGGGGAGTAAAAAATGGGTATGTTGCTGCCAAAGGCAGTGGGGACTCGGATTCCTCATGCTAAGAGCGAGAAAACCACTACCGGACGCAGCAGCGGAAATTTCAACTGATTTCAGTGCTTTTTTTTTTTTTTTTTTGAGATTTTTACTTTTTGAACATACATATATGTAAGAAAAATATTGTAATCATGACAAAAAATCAACTTTTAGATGTATGTGTATGTATGTGAGTGAACAAGATAGCGTCTAAACGCTTTGTTCGAATGCGCTGAAAGTTGGTATGTATGTTACAGATCACCGTAGCACGAACACTATTGATTTTGGTGAAGTAGAACTTATAGGTTTTTAACAGGGACATAAAGAAAAATCCTTGTTCTTTAAGGCTGTGCGCTCAAATTATTTAAAGTGCAATAGCGTTTAAATGCCTTAACCGATTGAGCTGAAAATTTATATACATGTTATAACTCATCTTCGCACGAGCTCCATAGATTTTGAGGAATATAGCACTTATAGATTTTTACAGGGACAGAACGAAAACTTCTTTATCATTATGATTGCAATGATATTCTTAAATGTATTCAAATTAATGTTCCAACCAAGTCTCTTAGAAATAAGCATTTATTTGTCACTCCATTTGTAAACTAGTATGTTGTGGCCACCACATGACTTTCTTCTATATTTTCCTATACAAATTCACTCAGTAAAACTAATTTATTAAAATTATTATTTAAAAAAATTATCTTCCATGATAATGCAGATGATTTCCATATTAGAGAAGTAGTATAACACTAAATATCCAAAAAAAGTCAATTTTATTGTCAATAATACATTAAAATTTTTTTGTTTTGTTTTGTTTTGTTTCTTAAAAATGAAAAAAATCCATAACTTTATTTTAAATTATCGCAGATCGATGGTTCAACCATTCGTTTTAAAGGTATTGGCGAACTCTTTTGAAAGATACCCATCATGAAAATTTACTCCACCCCCCCCCCTCGGGGGTGGGGGGTGGCAAGACTCCTACACATACAAAAAAAATTTCCCAGTTGACTATCTCTATTATAAATAATTCTTGTAAATTTCATAATGATTACTAAAAAATAATTCTCTTTATGCACATTCATACAAAATTTTGTCCTATATGACCATGTTAAAAATTTAGAAAAAGCGGGATTGCAACGCAACCTGTGAGGCAATTTTTACCAAAAGTTGATAGACACTAATTTATTTCAAGGTGCAACTACATACCAATTTGTATGAAATTCTGTGCAGTAGTTCCTGAGGTACAGTTGCCACAAAATTTTGTCACACACACACAGACAGACAGACATTTTCTAAAAATGGTCAAATCGTGTTCTACAGGTCTCAAAACGTGTAAATCCATCAAAAACCAGAGGTCGAAAATTTTTACGAATCCAATACTTTCTTCTATTGAATATAGAAGAAAGTAATAATTATATTGGTAATTTTTCATTATATACATTTTACAGAATTTTTAATGAGTTTTCTGTGAATTTCGATATTTTAAACATGTCTTTTACTGTTTTTAAGGCTAAGTGTTTTGAACTTTTAAATTCATAACATGTTTTTTTTTTCCCTATGTTTGATGTATTGTATTATAGTTTTATTCAAGCAACACTGTAATCGGATGTTTCTGTAGTGTGCTTTTATTTAGATAAATAAATAAATAAATGATCTATGGGCTCAAATTATCATGTGAAGTGCCGTAAAATTAAACAACATACTACATGGAGAAAAATGCTCATACTCAATATTATAATTTTCTCTTTTGTTAACGACTTCTCTTACTTTTATTTACTTATACAACCATTAATTACTTAATGACCGGAAATTCGAGTGGAGTCACTCCAGTTTTTTCTATTATTATTAATAATAATGATATAGAATTTTGAGAATAAATTTAAATATATTGACCAGCGAAGCAAGAAAAGACTGCTAGTAACTAAAAAAAAAAAAAAAAACTAACTTCTAAAACACTACTTTTATTTATATATTTACAAATAATAATAATAATAATCCGGTGTGTCGTTCACACTACTTTGATAGTTACCTTAATAGTTTCAGAAACAGTTGTACATATATGTTTGAAATGGATTGTTTATTCTGTTATAGTTATAGTTACGCGTTTTGTATACACTGCTCGACATTGAAAATGCAACACCAAGAAGGAATGATAATAACGGAATGAAATTTGTTGGACACATACATTACAGTAGGAAGAATAATTGATTAAAATTTAGAAAATTTGGAGTAATTTGTGCTCAGAGAACAGTACATAAAGCAGCGACCTCTGTGAGCAATAACAGCACATATCTGCCTAGGCATTGAATCGAACAGCGATTGGATGACATGTACGGTAGAGCACTTCATGAAGTTTAACACGATGCCACAATTCATCGATCGAAGTTACTGGTGAGTGGTAGGGGGGCCAGTCGCTTTTCAACGATTAAACAGTCATTTTCATTGGTGCGAGATCAGGAGAACGCGCTGGCCAGAGCAACAGTCGAACACATTCGGTATCAATGAAAGTCCAGACAATATGGACAACTTGTGGTCGTGCATTGTCCTGCTTAAATGTTGCGTTTCGGAGGCCTTGAACGTAGGGCAGAGCGATGGGCCTTAACTCGTCAGAAATGTAATGCCTGGTATTCAGAGTGGCGGGAATGAAAACAAGAGGTGACCGGGACGTGTATCCAATGGTACAACATACCATCAATCCAGGTAGTGACTCAGTATGCGGCTACCAAAATTCTGATTACCCTCAAAACTGCATCACTGATATGGGCGCCATTAATGTGTGATCAACGATGAACCTGGACGCAGGAATGGCGTGAAGTCACTTTTCAGACAAATCACAATCCTGTTTACAGCATCAAGATTGACTTATCCGTATTTAACGGCATTATGATTAATGCACATTGCCAGCTGGAATTCGACATCATCATACTGTCCATCATTTGCAATGATGTTATAGGTTCCCATTGGATACACGTCTCGATTACTTCATGTTCGTATTCCTGGCACTCTGAACAGCGGCCATTAAATTTCTGATGAGTTAAGGCCCGCCCCTCTGCCCTGTATTCGAGGCCTCCGTAGCGCAAACTATAAGCAAGATAATGCACGACCGCAAGTTGTTTGTATTGTCCGGACCTTCTTTGATACAGAATGCGTTCGACTGTTGCTCTGGCCAGCACGTTCTCCTGATCTCGCACCAATGAAAATGACTGTTTAATCATTGAAAAGCGACTGGCCCCACTCACCAGTAACTTCGATCGATGAATTGTGGCACCGTGTTAAAACTTCATGAAGTGCTCTACCCGTACATATCATCCAATCGCTGTTCAATTCAATGCCTAGGCAATTATGTGCTGTTATTGCTCACAGAGGTCGCTGCTTTATGTACTGTTTTCTCAGTACATATTACTCCAAATTCCCTGAAATTTTAATCAATTGTTCTTCCTGCTATAATGTATGTGTCCAACAAATTTCATTCCGTTATTATCATTCCTTCTTGGTGTTGCATTTTCAATGTCGAGCAGTGTATATCGAATACGAAAGTGAAGTTGTCTCTTCGTTTGATCTTTTTGTATGTTTGTGATCAGTCTAACTTAAAAAACAAATATTTGAGGAAATTTAAATTTGTATTTTGAATATCATGTGATATTGACTGAGTTTTTCATGCTTTGAAGGACCCTGAATCTAAAAATTAAGATTTTAGCGGTTGGTCTGTGTGTGTGCTAGTTATCAACATAATTCAAAAAGAAATATAATCAGGAAGTTTAAACTCTGTATTCTAAAGCTATATCACATGAAGATTTTATTTGAAACTTTTTGTTAAAATCTAACAAAAAATTCGTGTACTGGGACATCTTAAAAGAGCAAATTTTTGATAGTCACAATTTAACATCTTTGGACTGCACTAAACAAAATAAAATGACCCTATGTTTTTATTTCCATTACCCTACTACCGTAGATAATTGTATTTGATCCAAAAATTCGATATCGAGATTTCACCTGATTTACACGTTTCAAGGTCCCCTGAGTCCAAAAAAGTGGTTTTCGGCAATTGGTCAGTGTGTGTGTGTGTATGTATGTGCAGAATCTTCTGACTACCATATCTCCGAAACTAATACTGATAGAACGACGAAATTTCAATTTTTATACAGGTCTGGTGTACAGATGAATTTTTCAAATTTTGGTAAAAATTAGAAAAATGGTAATGGGACATCCGAAACCGGAAGTGGGACCGTAAGTTCGTATCTCAAAAACGGCTCTAACGATTTTCTTCAAAATTGCTACATAAACACTCTATCAGATGTCCTTTCGAATGATATAGTTGGTTAGTTCAGGAAAATTGACAGGTGTCCTGTATAAATAGCTCAATTTCAGGTCTCGCAAGTGCGTTCCATTAAAAACGGCAGCACGGATATTTTTCAAACTCGGCATAATAACTCTTTTTTAGATATACTTTCATATTAAATTGTTGTTTTCGGGTCAACAATTCAGTTTGTCAAGTTTTGGTGAAAGCCTGTATCTCAAAAACAGCTCTAACGATTTTCTTGAAAACTAGCAAACCATGCGAAATTTTCGCATTTTATTTCTTTTCTTATTTACCTTAAAAATTTGAAACTCATAAATATTATATAAATTTCACTACTTAATTAAAATGAATGATGAAAAAGATGATGATGATGATGAATAAAAATTTTAATTCACCAGTCGCCAAATTATTATTAGAACCAAATTAATATTGTGCAATAGGGAAACTAAAATCATACAAAGAAAGGTTTCGAAATAAAATTCATAACTGACGACCCAGTTTTTACACTTCTGCAAGGCAGTACTGTTTTAGTATACAGTGGTGGAGATAATTATAAGACACCAATCTAATTTGACAAATAGTGAAAGAAAAGATTCAGAACTTAAAAATGTTTTATCAAATACGTCAAAAACATAAATTTATTCTATTATCACACGTAATTGTTTTACAGAAATTATATTTTTATAGAGTTTAATAAAAAAAATTTTAATTCCATGGACAAAATTATAAGACACCCAAACATTTTAATTACAACACCTGCTTTTTTTCGAAAATAATGTGAAATATGCAAATTTCCTGCACTCTGTTATGACGTCAGCAGTTAACTAAGGCAGACGATAACCGACGTCACGCATTTACAAACACGCCACGAGGTACAGAATTAAAAGAAAGTGAAATTCGCGAAATTTGGAGATTAAATGGAACTGGTGCTTCAATTAATAATATTTTAAAAGTTATTAAACGCTCTTCTAGATGTGCAATTAGAAATGTTTTGAAAAGAGGAATTAATGGATCGGAAATTAAAAGATCTGCACATACTCCTTGCTTGTCCTCGAGAGATAGACGTCATGTGCTTTCTCTCGCTACACAGAATAAAATGACCTCTACAGGCATTAAAAATACTTTGAAACTCAATTGTTCAAGGAGAACCATTCGCAGGGCGTTGCATAATCTTTCCTATGTGAAAAAAAAAAAAAAAAAAAAACACCGCTTCTAAGCCGGCACTAAACTTCGCTAAACAAACTATGGCCTGGACCTCCAAATGGTACTCTGTGTTATTTCCTGATGAAAAAAAGTTTAACTTGGGTGGTCTTGATGGGTTTCAATACTATTGGCATGATTTACGGAAGTCTCCTCATGTACTAATGAGCCGCCAAATGGGTGGAGGCTCAGTAATAGTTTGGGCTGTTTTATCGGCTCAAGGGAAAACTGATATTGTTTTTGTGCATTCAAGAATGAATTCTGAAAAGTATAAGAATCTTCTTAAAGATCAACTAGCCATATACAGTGAACTTCTTTGTGGCAAAAACTACACTTTCCAACACGATAATGCACCGATTCATGCATCACACGAAACAAAAAAGTGGCTTTCAGAGCAAAGTATCAGCGTTCTCCCGTGGCCTTCTCGCTCTCCAGACTTAAATCCCATCGAAAACTTGTGAGGAATCTTAGCTCGTGCGGTTTACCGAAATGGGAGGCAGTTTATATGTGTTGAAGACCTAAAGAATGCCATAAAATGTGCTTGGGAAGAACTGTGTTGTGATATTTTGCTAGAATTGATAGATTCGATGCCGAATCGCATCTTTCATGTTATAAAAAACAATGGCGGCTCCACCAAATATTGAATAACCATGTTAGAGGATTTTCTTTTAGGCCATTAGTGTCTGCTAATTATGTTGACCACTGTATTTGGAAAAAACGGTTGGTGTCTTATAATTTTGTCCATTATGTTTTTAAGTTTTTTCATTAAATTGTATGAAAAAACATTATTATAAAATAATTATATATGATAACAGAATAAATTTATGTTTTTGACGTATTTGATAAAACATTTTTAAGCTCTGAATCTTTTCTTTCACTATTTGTCAAATTAGATAGGTGTCTTATAATTATGTCCACCACTGTAGGGCCCATGAACAAATTTTAAATTTTTGTCGCCATGTTAGTGATGATTATTTATTTATTTATTTGGGCATAATAATAATAAATGAACTGATTCCTGTTTTTGATTATACTTTTTATGATCTGTTTTTTTTTTTAGTCAGTTTATAATAATAATTTATATTTTGTATATACCTTTAAAGTACTACTAGGTTTAAAATGACGCTTGCAAAGATTCTTAAGATTCAACTTTTAAAAATACACTTTTGCATGAAATATTCTTATCAGACAAATGTCATTATTTTTTCTTATTAGATCATTGAGCTGAGTCCGCGTGCGTAAATATTGCCCATTTATAAATATTATTTTTTATTTTCTCGTATTTTATTAATTTCATCACTATCTTATCGTTTCGACAGAAGTTAATTTTAACTGGACCACGTTAGAGAAATATTATATAGACAGCAAACCTGTGCGAAATTTTCGCAATTTATTTCTTTTCTTATTTACCTTTAAAATTTGAAATATTGTACCAATTCCACTACCCAATTAAAATTTTAATTTACCAGAAGCCAAATTATTATTAGGTCCAAAAAAATATTGTGCAATAGTGAAAACAGAATTATTCAAATGAAAGTTTCAAAATAAAATTGATGGTCGATGACTCAGTTTTCGTACTTCTGCAGGCAGTACGGTTTTAATAAGGGACCTCTGTGATGCCTTTTACATTTTAATCGTCAAGGATGCAATGACATTTTATTTATTTTGGCGTATTTTTTTGTTTAAAGAAAAAAAAAAAGAAACCTATTTTGATTATACTTTTTATGATTGTGTTTTTTAGTGAATTTATGATAATTCATGTTCTGTTTATATCTTTAAAATATTGCTAGTTTTAAATGATGCTTGCACAGATTGTGAAGAAATAACTTTTAAAAATGCATTTCCCATAAAATAATGTCATCATACAAATGTCAACATGTTTTCTTATTCGATCATTGAACTGAGTCTGCGTCCTTAAAAATTGTTAATTATTAAATATTACTTTTTATCCTTGGCGTATTTTATTAATTTCACCACTATCGTATCGTTTCGACAAAAATTGAAATTGGTCCACGTTAGAGAAATATTATATAGATTGTTACATAAATCAATTTCAGATATCCTTTCTCATATATTACATGGTTGTTACAGAAAAATTAACAGTCATCCTGCTTCGGTAAGTTAATTTTAGATCTCGGAAATCTGTTTCAAAAGATAACTCAACCATTTTTTCTGTTATTTTCTAACTTGTCATGTAAACTTTAGTTTTATACGTCTTTATACGTGTATTAAGTTTCTCATACCGGAAAAATTTTAGGTTTCTACTTCGTTAGGTCAATTTTATGTCTTCTTATCATATTATCTCAAAAAAAAAAAAAAACATCTAATACGCGTTATAGTGGGTAATGGAAGTCGTGTGGTTGTTTCACATAAGATTTTTCATATTACTCAAACCATTTTCCTTTTTTGTATACAATATGGTAAGAAAATTATTTTCAATTCGTCTACAGGGCCACATAAAATAATTTAGTTATAATAAGGCTTTACTTGGAAATAGCTGGAAATTAATTTCAAGTTGTGTTGTGTGTTTTTCATACTGCGCTAAATTTAAGATCACTATGTGGTGTACACATAATTTAAAGATAACATACAGGGATACCCAAAATGAAGAGAAACATTCTTTTTCTATTGAATGTAATTAATAGAGGTGATTTACTAAATTTTACCAAGTCCAGAGAAGTTGCATAGGAATGATAATTACTTCCCCCATACTCATACAGTAGACATACTATTGATTGAAGTCCAATTTTCGACGCAGATTATTTGCAATAATTACACGCTTTGAGGTTCCCTGAATACGAAAATCAAGTTTTTAATGGTCGACACGCGTCTATGTCTTTTATAAGTTTAAATTAAATAATTGCAGAAAATTCAAATTCAGTATTTTGAATATTAAATGAGGCTGCCACTGGAACAATTTAACAAAGTTTGATAAAGTAGTGTGCATCTAAATAACTTGGAATAAACTTTTAAATTTAATAACAGCCTTAAATTTTTTTATGAGTGTAGGTACTACATTCAAATGAAGGTTTGCGTGGGCGATAGCCCTACTCACACATAAATGTATATCAAATAAAACTGTTTCTAAATTTCTTTTAAACTGTTTTAAAAATACTGGCATTCATATACATTACTTCTTATATTATTTCTTGTTTTTATATTAATGTATCTGTAGATCAGGAACCTCAGTATCTCATTTGCATTATTCATTACACAGTAAATCATTTTTATTTATTCCATATTAATTTAAATAATTGTTAATACACACACATACATACATGATATATATAAACACACATTTATGTAATTAACTTGCTACATAAAGGATATGTTTCTGAGGAGAACTAGTGCTCCCTCAACCTCCTGTTGTATCTATCTGTCTATATATTTATCTATATATATGTAAGGAATTCAACTTTCCCACTTCCAGAAAAAACACTTTGACGTAGCCTCTCACTTATTAGTTGATGCAGAATGGCAACAGCTGTTACCTGAAACGAAAGTTACGAGAAGAAGCGGGAGTTCTTCGTGAGGTGTCAGAATGATCAGAAGGGTTGGTTGGTTGTAGGATTTAAGGCCGATTGACTCCTGATGTGACCTAGGCCTAGAGGGGGAATGCCCTCCGTGGGGGTCTTTCTAAGGGGTCCTAGCCCGTATAATGATCAGAAGGGATCATATCATAAGTGATTGAGCATAAGAGCTCAGAACTTTAATTCATTAAGATGAAAATTAGCAGTTAATGTTATTTTCTAAACAGTTTTTAACTAATGCATTGTATATATTAATTTTAAATTTGTGTTCGTCATTAAATAGATTAGTGTGTTATAGAATTTAAGCGTAATTCTTATAGTGATTCTTTGTCCATTCATTTTATTCTTGTGAATTTAATGGCAAAAATAGTATTAGCAACGATTAATTCACATTCTCTATTCTATGGATAATACTCACATATATGTGTGTATATATATATATATATATTTCCTTCTAATTCATAACCTTCTGTTGATGCCAAATGATCGCATAACGTATTGAATTTTTTTGTGTAGCTTTGTAAACTGTTCACTAATTCTGCATCTACCATTTTCTACAGAAAATATGCTTTTAACCATTATAATAACATATGTTAATTTTATTACACTGAATGGAGTGTAACCATGTTAAAATGCACTTAAAAACAAATTCCAACTGTAGACTGTAAGGGTACAAAATTCTTTTGTGTGTCACACGAGCCACAAACATTTTTACACAAATAAAATTTATACACCTAATTCCATGTATTTAATCCATAAATATTTGTACCCAACTTAACTTTATTTTGGGTGATTGTATAACGATATCACAATTCTTTTACGTGGTTTTGTAGGTAATTATTAAATCTATGCACACCTTTTTCAAGAGAAAACATGATTTTAAGCATCTTAAAAAAGTGTGTTAATTTAATTATGTTGAAAACACTTAAATGAAATTCTGTCCATAGATCGTAATGCTAAGAAATACTTTGGTGTGTTTCTGTACACGAATCATAAACAGTATAGACCACTGTTGCCAGATTGGGGACTTTTTTTATGCAATACCTACCAACAAATTTTAATTGTAACTGTTGCCTAATCGCTTTGAAGATTAATCGTCTTTTATTTATATCAAATATCACTTCTCAAAATCGGTGGTAGTTGAATTAAAAAGTCCCCAATCTGGCAACACTGGTATAGACACCCAAAACTATACAACTAATTCTGTGTGGTTCATTAATATATGTACCAGTTTACAAGTCAATCAGATGATTTTTGCAGCCACTATTGCAGTACATACAAATTCTGTCTATAGGCTGTAATGATTAGATAAATTTTGACGTGTCCCTGTACACAAAACATAAATAATATACACACTTAATTCTGTATAGCTTAAAAACATGTGTACCAATTTTCAAAAACAATCGGGTGATATTTATGGCTGTTATTGCGGTACACACAGGTCCACAAATGCACATAAAGTTATAGTAAAGGAACTTCACTAGTAAAGGAATGGCAAATTTTCAAAGTTTAACACTGGCACTCTGGTAGAAAGTGGAAATATAAGTAACTTCTCAAACTATCACTATTTCATGTTTTATTTGATTTGCTAAGGCTAAATATAATACAGATAAATCCAAATAAACATATACAATGAGTATTTATCTGAACTCGGTTTATCAATAGAGTGATAAGATGAAGTTACATTTACCCCACTTTACTCAATTAATTTTAGAAAAGAAAAAAAATCTGAAGTGATTCTACTTGACTTTCCCAACATTTAGTAGCAAACAAACATTCATCATTTACCGTAATGATCTGACCATAATCAATAAAGTAATACAAAACATATTATTTTATATATGTAATTCAATAATTCTAAAACGTACTGAAAATAATTTGCATTCATTTACCTTAATGTATAATAATTACACTTTTTATCTTTATAAAAGAACTATAAATCCGACACTCATGAAAATATATATAGCTCAATAAAAATTTCTTCTTGTAATGATGATTATACTATACCTATCCAATCTGATCTTAATCAAATATAGAGTTTAGCTGATGGCAACTTCAAAAAGTTTTAGATCATAGACTGTTAAGTATAAGAATTCTTCTTTGCATTCCTGATAAAGAACTTGAACTCAAACTTTCATCCATACAAATTTTATATTAATCCGGCAGTCTGTAGGTTCACCTTTTTTTTAACAAAATAAAAGTTCAAAAATATCAGTGGATACAGACTACACACATTCCCCCCATCCCCTACTACGACACGACAGCTCAAAATTCCATTGAAGAAAGCATTTGAAAAACTTCCGTGGCGTACAATTGCCTAGAGTGAAAACAGCACAGAAACATCAATACAACAAAGATATTTGTCTGTCTATTTTATAGTTTGTTTTGGTTCTAGCTTTCTAAATAGTTTTAAATATAAATTTCATTTTGTATTAATAAACATAAACAGATTTTTAAGACAAGTAATATTTGTTCGAAATGGGTTATCCACACAATTGAAATTTATAATCTTGAAAATATTATTCTCAAATAGTAATAATAATCATTCTTACACCTTTTAGAAAAACTGGTGTAAGCTGTAGGCTGTAAAATCCATTGTGACTGCAATATCCTCTCTGTTCCATAAAAATATCTCTGGAGGTGACTAAAGTGAGAAAGCTACCCCGCCCACAGAGTATTGGATTGAGATGTCGCTTTATGGCCATTTTTTTTTTTTTTTTTTGCATATTAATGCTCATTAGACTGGGATCTAAGGCTTCCTCCATCAAGGATAAAAATTCTGACACATGTCTCTGAACTAGAGTCCAGCATCGGGTTCGGTACCCGCTTTGCGGATCAGATTTCAATCAATTCTTGAACCGTGGGTAAACCTGCAAGTTAGACTTAGACTTAAAGATGGGTGGTTCTGAAGAACCAAGCACTGCGACCAGAGGTCTATTGTACAAACCCCAAAAGTCCCTAAAGAAAGACCAGTTGCAGAAGCAAAGTTCAGCACACACCTAATAGGAATATCATGAAGCACCCAGGGTTCAATTAAGTGCCGACCCAGACATTCAAACCTATAAGCAGAATAAGCCTCACATTCACAAAGAACATGGACAGCCGTTTCTTCATTACATAAGCAACCCCTACAAGTTGGGCCATCTATAACATCCATAAGTGTAAGGTGCCTCCTTAAAGCACAGTGCCCAGTTAAAAGACCAATAACTTTTCTGGTGCCATTTCTATTCAGTATAAAAAGTTCCTTAAGCTTAACACTTGGATTACCACTGTTAAGCTCTTTTGCTTGCCTCTAGCCCTTAATATTACGCCAGTTCAAGTATTGCCTTTGCCTGAATAAATCAAAGACAGTACTCCTGATAAGATTGTGTTAAATTCCAATCACTGGCTCTGGACCAACAAAGGTGGTAGCAGAGCCTTTCCTAGCCAAACCATCAGCCAACACATTACCAGAAATACCAGAATGACCAGGCACCCAGTAAAGAGTAACTTTATAACTAGCTGCAAGTTGGCAAAGCAGAGAATGACATTCCCAAACAATACAGGAAGTGAATACATTCTTTTGCAGTGCCAATAAAGCTACTTGATTGTCTGAACAAATGTGAATACATCTGTTCACATGACTCTTGTCTATACAAGTTTTGCAACACATTAAAACAGCATAGACTTCAGCTTGAAAGACAGTAGAAAATATGCCAAGTGAATAGAATTAACTAATGCCAACATCAGGGCAACAGTATTCTCGTTCATTTTAGAGCCATCAGTTTGTCAAATAGTACGACCACTACCATGGACAGGAACAGAATCCCAAACATCCCTTGTCGGAAGAAGAACCTGATAGGGTTTATCAAAAGCATACCTGACAAGCATACCATTGCTAAGCATGTCAAGAACAGGACACCTAAGAAACTCACAATCAAAATTCCTCCAGGACAAGTAGCTTGAGTAAACCTTTCAATGTCCCAAATATTTAAGCCTCCACATGCATATCAAAGCCTCAACTTCTATGCGCAAGGAAAGGGGAAGTAAATCAAGTAAAAACTCAAGAGAAGCCGTAGGTGTAGATCTGATACAGCCAGAACCTGCAAGTTACCCGCAAAGAATTTTTTTTTTTTAAATCCCTGCTGAAGGCTTTTTACACATATTTTCATGTAATCTAATGCAATATGTATATCATTAGCTTTAAAAGCAAACAATACCTAATCTCGCCGACAGCAGGGTTCATGTTATTTTATGGGATAATCTGTTTCTACAATAACTCCTCACCTAATGCATTTATTTTTATTTTTTTTTAATTCCATTTTCACATTTAGAAAATTAACAATCGCTAAATTACTACTTGTTTATTAAATTTTATTTATGAGTTAAAAAAGCAGAAAATAAATTATAGTTGAACCTTGTTAACGTGAATTACTTTTAACATGAACTGTTTCCACAATCTCCATCAAAATGAAGTTTAGTTTAGTTATTTGAAGATTAGTTACTGATAGCATGAACTACTGATAACATGAACAAATTTTTTATCCCCCACGAGATTCACGTTAACTAGGTTTGACTGTATTAAAAATGTAAAATAAATTTTTCGAAAACGAGTGCTAATTTATTGATTGTGAATTTTCTGAATGTGAAAACTGAATTTAAAAGAAGACATTCACCAATGAGTCACTGTGGAAATTTTTTCCCCCATGGAATAACATGGGTTTTGGTTGTCAAAAAGATTAAGTATTGTCCGCTCTTAATAGCTTATGTTTCCTTTGTTGTATTTTTCCTTTTCTGATTTACCAAAAGAGCTTTCTTTTATAATTTTGTTACTTTTGCTTATATGAAATCAAGGTGAGAAAGGACATAACAGTCCACAGGAGTGTACTAGTAGTCAATTGCAATAAGCAAATTGACCAGCGTAATAGGTATATATGTCACGTCTGATGCAATTTCTACATTCTCATTGGATATTTCACATGCTTCGAGGTCAACTTCAGGGATATGATATGCCATACTTTAAGGTGGTAAAAAAATAAAATAAAAAGGTGAAAAGGTTAAGATATGAGATTGTTCATAAAATGGATAGAAAAGATTTCTTTCTGAAAGATTTTCATGATATTTCTGAAACAGGAATTTTGCAAAAGGTGAAAAATAGTCTCCCAATAGTTGCCTTTTTCTAAAAATAGTTGCTTTTTCAAGCTTTTTAGGCCAAAAAAATTGCCATAGTCTCCTCCGGCTGGAAATAGTCGAAAATAGTTGCCTTTTTAGTAGTTTGTGGCAACCCATAATTTTTTTTTAATATATATATATATATATATATATATATATATGTAACGTAGCCCTTTCTAGTAGGCTGATGTATTCCAGTCACTCCATATTAAGAAAGTTCACTCAAAGAAATACTCCACAATTGATGATGCAGTCGTTTATTTGAAGACAGTCATATTACACTTTATTAAGTCACTTCATTTTGAGCACGCTGTACAGATCCGTAGCCGAGTCGGGCCGAAATTGTTCCATTAACGGCGGAACCGCGAATCAATTCCCCTCCTGGGACCGTCAACTTAAACTTGTTTTTGTCGTCGACTATTTAATCAAAAGTTTTCATGGAAAGAGACCCCGATTTTCGTGTGCTCCCGTTTTTATATGGATATTTCGGCGGGAACCGAAACTATTCTTATTGGATAACCAGGTCAGCCAAAATTCAACCCACATCCTTTCATTGGCTGACCCGGATATCCAGGATTTCGTATTTCGCAATGCATTGCCGCTAATTTCAACTATTGCATAATTTTGATTATGAAACTTCTTCTAATCGCGATTCCCGCGCTACGATGTGCTTTGCTGAAAAACTAACTTAACAGGGGCGCTAAAATAGAACTCTCACAAAGTTGTTCTTAAAATTAAGATTTATTCTGAGCTAATTCTATTAAGATATCATTTAATATTAATTTAAATATTAATTTAGAATCTTGCTTATTTTATCCTTTCATATCCCCCCCCCTCCAAGCCGACGCTCCCCCATATTTGCCTGCAAATTTGTGGGAAGTCCCTCAGAAGTAGAAGATACTCCAGGAGAAAGTTAAACTTAAAATGGAAAATTTGACAAATTATAAACAAATTATAAAACTTAAGTTTTTGAAAAATTTATTTAAAATGGAAAATTTTATTTTAAAAAATGGAAAATTTTATTTTTTAGAAAATTTCGTCTGAAATATTTTGTTATGGAATCCTTTTTACGTAGGAGTTATGGCTTTTCCCTTTATTTATAAAAAATTTACTTTTTCTTTTTTTTTTTTTAATTTATTTTCTTGTATGTTGGACTGGTCAACGTGCTCGCCTGATACATATAATGGTATTTACAGCACTTGTTTACAAACATAAGAAAAGTTTAATATAATATATGAAAACGTATGACATACTGTATGAAAAAAAAAAATTATAACATAACATGTTTACCGGCATAACATTTTTGACAAGATAACTTTCTTATGTACAAACTAGTTTGTTGAGGAAAGTCTATAAAATATAAAGTTCCTTTTGGCCAATAAAGTTTTTAGATGTCTTGAATAATAACGTTGATCGTTGACAATAAATAATTGTTGTAAAAAGTCTGATCTTGGTTATTGAGTGCATATAGAATATGTATAACAATAATTATAACACTGTAATTTTAACAGTACATTGTAAAAAATGTTTTGTAAATTGTAAACAAACTTGTGTTTTTCTTTGTGTATCTTTTTAAAAATGCAAAGATATTTTAATAAAACAGAAACATAAAGTATATAAAAACAATTATATCATAGTACATTTTTAACAATTTCTAGAAATTTTATTTACATACTAACACAAATAATTTTTTCATAAATATAACATTTAACAGACACATAAAATTATTTAATAAATACAATAGTGTTTAATACACTCTAATAATACTACTACTAATATTAAGAATACCAGTACTACTAGGTCTTTTCTTTTTACAACTTATTTACATAAAACCAACTTAATCACTTTATTTAGTATTTAATTGTTTTAAAATACCACATTGGCACCAGAGCTTGGTCAGCCATTGGCAAGCCAAAAAAAAAATTGTTTTGTGGGTAACTTGACCCACAAAGTATTATTCTCAGTTAATACTGTTAATATTTGACTCAGTTCAGGGGTCAAGTCTTTCCAAAAAGGTGAGTTGGGATAAAGGTGGTAATTGGTGAATTTTTACAGAGGGCAAAAAAAAAAAACAAATCATTTTTCCCGCACTCTCTGATCACTTTATAGTGGTGAAGATCAGAAGATCACGAGAATGATAAATAAATAAAAAAAAATACTTGGGGCATGGAGTTGATCCCTAACTAAAATTATTCATGACTTAATTTGAATTTTTGAGGGTTATTATAGTATCTTAACTTAGATGAATGAACAATTTCTGACTTTCTTTTAAAATGGGGACTGGGTTTGTCTATTTCAAAATTAACTTCGGATATTTGTTTTAAGATTGTGTAAGGGCCTGAATAAGGTGGACTTAGCTTACGTGTGTTGGGATATTGGAATTCTTCATAAATAATTTCATCACCAACTTTAAATTTAACAGGGAGAAATCGAGCATCAAATCGGATTTTGTTTTTTTTATGACATTGTATTGTTTTTTCTTTTGCTATTTTTCTAGCTTCATCAACTGAAGGATAGTAACTATTGTTTACTAATAATGGATCATATGGTAATTCTCCTAATAATAAATAACTAGGTGGGAATTGAGTTACAGAGTGAGGTGTTAAGTTATATTGATTTAAAACTTCATCAATTAATTTAGTCCAGGGAATTTTATTTGAAGAAGAGTTAACCTTACATTTTAGACGCGTAACAATAGTCTGATTGAGGCGCTCGACTTTCCCGTTGCATTCGGGATGATGGCTACTTGTTAACAAATGTTTTGTATTATAATTTCGAAGGAATTTTTTGAAACGGGATGCCGTGAATGCTGCATTCCTATCTGTTAACAATTTTTTAGGTACTTGAATTTGAAAAAGTTGTTTTAAAAAGTTTGTATAAGTTTCAGTGGTAACGCTTTTTGATGGAAATCCCCACACATAACGGGTTGCATGGTCCACGACCAAATGCAAATATTTTTTTGTAGAATTATAGTAGTTAAACCCACCAACAGTGTCCAAAGACAAACATTCAAAACATTCGTTCATAGGGTTTATACAACAATTCAACAATTCGAAACAAGCCGAACAAGCCGAGCCGAAACAAGCCGAAACAAGAGCTCCTTTAAATAATTTATTGAAGAAAAATGTCCCCTATGTTTGGGACCAGAAATGTGAAAAATCCTTCCAAAAATTAAAAAATGCTCTTATAAGTAAACCTATTTTAAGACTTTACGATCCCAGAACTCCCTGTCAGTTATTTGTTGACGCCTCGAGTCATGGTGTGGGATGTGTTGTTAAACAGGCAGATGTGAATGGTACTTTACACCCAGTGGCATATCGTTCAAGAAATTTACGAGATTATGAAAAAAATTATGCAATTACAGAATTAGAATGTTTAGCAATTATTGATGCCTTAGATAATTTTTATCATTATTTGCACGGTCAAAAGTTTGTCATACATACGGATCATGCGTCTCTCACTTGGTTAAAAAATGTTAAAAATTTAAGAGGAAGATTATTCCGCTGGTCCCTTAAACTTAGTATGTTTGACTATGAAATTAAATATCAAAAAGGATCAACAAATGTTGAAGCTGATATGCTATCTAGATTGCCTGTTTTGGAAAATGTGTCACACCATGTACACCTTCTAGACTTAAATGAAATTAAAGAAAACCAGAAAAAAGAAAACACAGGTATTAACATTAAGAAAACTCTTGAAATTGAAGATGTAATTGTAATTAAAAAGAAAGGTTTGTATAAGGTAATAGTCCCGATGTCATTAAGATTACACCTCCTACACAAAACCCACAGTCAATTTGGACACCCAGGAATTTATAAAATGATAAATTTAATTACACCACAGTATTATTGGCTTAATTGTCAAATGTCGTTGTAACGTAGCCCTTTCTAGTAGGCTGATGTATTCCAGTCACTCCATATTAAGAAAGTTCACTCAAAGAAATACTCCACAATTGATGATGCAGTCGTTTATTTGAAGACAGTCATATTACACTTTATTAAGTCACTTCATTTTGAGCACGCTGTACAGATCCGTAGCCGAGTCGGGCCGAAATTGTTCCATTAACGGCGGAACCGCGAATCAATTCCCCTCCTGGGACCGTTAACTTAAACTTATTATTGTCGTCGACTATTTAATCAAAAGCTTTCATGGAAAAAGACCCTGATTTTCGTGTGCTCCCGTTTTTATATGGATATTTCGGCCATCGACAAACATTCACAATTTCTGTGTTCACCATCTGTTGGCGGTACTTCCTGTAATGAACAAAACCGTTTTTGTCTGCATTTTTTATTTATTTGACAGGTATGACAATGTTTTACAAAATTTTCAATATCTTTATTAATATTAAGCCAATAATACTGTGGTGTAATTAAATTTATCATTTTATAAATTCCTGGGTGTCCAAATTGAGTGTGGGTTTTCTGTAGGAGGCGTAATCTTAATGACATCGGGACTATTACCTTATACAAACCTTTCTTTTTAATTACAATTACATCTTCAATTTCAAGAGTTTTCTTAATGTTAATACCTGTGTTTTCTTTTTTCTGGTTTTCTTTGATTTCATTTAAGTCTAGGAGGTGTACATGGTGTGACACATTTTCCAAAACAGGCAATCTAGATAGCATATCAGCTTCAATATTTGTGGATCCTTTTTGATATTTAATTTCATAGTCAAACATACTAAGTTTAAGGGACCAGCGGAATAATCTTCCTCTTAAATTTTTAACATTTTTTAACCAAGTGAGAGACGCATGATCCGTACGTATGACAAACTTTTGACCGTGCAAATAATGATAAAATTATCTAAGGCATCAATGATTGCTAAACATTCTAATTCTGTAATTGCATAATTTTTTTCATAATCTCGTAAATTTCTTGAACGATATGCCACTGGGTGTAAAGTACCATTCACATCTGCCTGTTTAACAACACATCCCACACCATGACTCGAGGCGTCAACAAATAACTGACAGGGAGTTCTGGGATCGTAAAGTCTTAAAATAGGTTTACTTATAAGAGCATTTTTTAATTTTTGGAAGGATTTTTCACATTTCTGGTCCCAAACATAGGGGACATTTTTCTTTAATAAATTATTTAAAGGAGCTCTTGTTTCGGCATATTTTGGAATAAATCTAGCATAAACGTTAACTGATCCCAAAACTCTCTGTAATTCCTTGACATTTTTTGGCGGTTTCAAATTTTTGATTACTTCAATGTTTGGATTATCAGGGGTAATTAGGCCATTAGTTATTTCGTATCCTAAAAAGTTAATTTTTGTTTTGGCAAAATTGCATTTTGATAGTTTTAATTTTAAGTTTTCTTTAACACATATATCAAAAAGTTGTTGTAGGTGTTGGAAGGGTTCATCTTCTGACTGTGAAAATACAATTATATCATCGAAATAATTACAGGCAAAGTCTATTTTGTATTTATTTAGAATCCTTCTAATGGTTCGATTGAAGATAGCAGGGGCATTTTTAAGCCCAAAGGGAAGGTATTTCCACTAATATAATCCGAAAGTTGTAGCAAAAGCCAATTTTTCAGTATCTTTTGGGTGGATAGGAATGTGCCAATATCCACTTGCCAAGTCAAGAGTGGAAAAAAGTTTTGCTTTAGCTAGTTTATCTAACAAAGTATCTATTCTGGGAAGTGGTTCAGCATCTGTTTTAGTGATTGAATTGAGTTTACGGAAGTCAATACATAATCGCGTCTTTTTGCCTTCTTCCCGTTTATACACCAAAGTTACAGGTGCGGAATAAGACGAACAACTTTCTTTTATAATACCGGCCTGTAATAAATTTTGAACTTGGGTTTTAATTTCTTCTTCTTCCTTAGGGGAAGTTCTATATGCTCTGAGAGAAATAGGTAAATCTGAAGTTAAACGAATCCTTTGTGGTTCCATACGAATTCTTCCAACATCATATTTAGATTTTGCAAAAAATTTGGACATATTTTGATAATAAAGTAGGAAGTTTTCCTTTTCTAGCAGACTGAGGATTTACTTGGTTCTCAGTGGCTTGAGTGTACTTGAACTCCCTTACTCTATTGTTTGTTGGAATATTGAAATTTTTCTTTTGACTATTGGTATTTTCACTTTCAGAAGTTATATGTAAAGTTTGTGTACATTTAGGTATATTTTTTAACAATGGGAGAATGGTATTATTTTGTTTTACCAGCTTTTTAGCACAATCAATAGTCAATTGAAACAGACAACAATGTGATAAGCTAAGGAGAGCATAAGGTAAGTTATTATCTAATATAAACATTTCTATATTTTTTGTAATATTACCAATTTGTAATTTAAAGTAACATTTTTCTCGAATTGTCAACCTCCCCTGTGTTTGAATGACGTGTAATGGTGAGACCTTTTTTGTTTGAAGTTTAAATTTATGAACAAAATGTTGAGGAATAATGCTTAAGCTGCTGCCCATATCGAAGATTAAAGGAATGGTAGAGTACGATTCTGGATTTTTAACACCTTGATTAGTTTGCTTGTTTTTTCTTTGGATATCCTTGTATATAATGCGACCGGTCGCTGCAAACTGTCAATAGGTGTTATTTGTTCCTTCTGTTGTATTATCTACCACTGTTGACTCTTCTGTGACATGAGTTGGATTTTCTTGTTTGAAAGGGCATTCACTATGCCAATGAAAAGCATTAGGAATGTTGCGTTTTGAACAATGTTTACATGGGAGAGGAGGCAAAGTGCCTTGAAAGTGAATGTGTGTATTTGGGTTTGGAAAATGGGGTCTAGGCCCTCTTAGATTGGTTCGAGTATTGTTTGTGAAATTTGGTCTGTTTTGATTAGGGTAATGTGGTCTCTGCACATTAGGAAACCGGTAACTCCAGGGTTGTGGTCGGCGAGCATATTGAACTGGGTTTCTATTTTCCCTGTCTTGTGGATAGGTGAACCTTTGAAATTGACCTGGCAACTTGTTTGGAAGGGGATCAGCAGATTTTTCAGATATCTGCAGTTTATTTAATTTGTGGACAAGATCCCTCCATTCGTTTAATGTTTTTGGCGCATTAGCCACAACAAGTTGTCTTAAAGTCAGTGGCAATCCGTCGGTTAATCCTTCCATGAGGAACTTGGGCTCTAAGCCTAGTGCTCGCCCTACTTGGAGTTTTTTCTGATAATACTCCATGACATTTTCACCTGCCTTAAAGCGAATGCTCGAGAAATCTGTTAACGATGTTTCACCTGGTGTCGTGAATTCCTCTGTAAAAATTTCAACCAATTCCTCCCAATGAAGCATGTTTAAACTGTTGTTTATATACGTTGTGAGGGCTTTACCCTTCAAAAATCTTTGTATATTACGGACTCGCCAAACCTCATCTTTTCCATTCTCCTCACACCAGGCTTGAAAATACATTAGCCAGGACGTCCACATCATGCCGTTTTCAGGGCAAAAAGCAATGAGGACATCGTCCTCTCTTACAGTGGGAGATTTAGTTATATTTACAGATTTCTTTACATCATTGGCACTACTCATTGCCTTTACTAGTGTGTTTGGGGAGGGCAGTTTACTCACATTAAGTAGGTTATTTTCTAAATTGGTATCCACAAGTAAATTTTCCTCTGTACCCTTAGAGGGTGTCAATAAACATGTTGAGGTGTCACTTTCGGACATATTTAACTTTATATCACAATTCAAAATTTTGAAAAAAAAAAAATAAGAAAACTTTTTTTTTTTTTTTTTTTTTTTTTTTTTGAAACAGGTAATTTATTTAATTTTGCTAATTAACGGTATTTATTACTTATCACAGCTTTACCAAAGTATTCAATAAATTAAATATCACAATCAATATAAATAGTCTATTTTTTTTTTTTTTTTTATCACAGTTATTATATCACCTAAATAAATCCAAATAATAAATAAACATAAAATAAACAAATAAATCACATTTATTGACGTTCAAAATAAATACTTCTGAAATTGCTTTGTCTAAATTCATCTAATAAATCCTACTAATAAATAAATATAAACAACATATAACGAATAAATAAATCAAATTTATTATCAACATAAATACTTCTGGCTACTCTTTGTCTATAGTAATAAATAGCACACCACAAAATTCTTATTTCTGAAAACAAGGAATCCAATTTTTCAAAAAAAAATTTAATTTTCTATATAAATATTTATGAAAATTTTATTTTTAAATCTCTTAACATAAAATATAATAACCAATTAAGAATTTATTTTATTTCTTTCTTTATTATATTATTATTATTATTATTATTATTATTATTTTTTAATTAAATTTCAAAAATTTTAATTTTCTATATAAGTATTTATGAAAAGCTCTAAATTTAACATATGAAATATAATACTTTTGCAAACTTAATAAAAATCTGGTATATTATTATTATTTTAAATCTGACAACAAGTAATTTAGCTTAAAACATTTTCAATTCAAATCATAAAATATATCGCGAAAATAAACGATGTCAAACATTATTACAATTCATTTTTATTAACAAATTAAGATAAATATAAAGTCAGTAAAAAATCATCCTAAATATAAATAAAATGAAAATCACTCACCACTTTTTGTTGATTTACACTGATATGAAAACACAATAATAAATTTAAAAAATAAAAAACCTATTTTTACTTCCTGTGGAGCAAGAAAATTTTATTCACAACTTCTGGACTAACACATAAAAAAAGCAGGTGTTTCTGTTGGGACTCATCCGGAAGAGGCCATCTGGTTGTTATCTCACAGCACTTGAAACATGGCTCTTAAGAGAGCAATAAAAAAAATCTTGGATCAAAACTGGCGTAAGTCACACATCTTTCAGAACGTAATCGGACACATTTGAAGCAAAGTGACGCAAGTCAATTCTTTCTTTTTCTTAAAGGCACTGTCTGGCATCTTTCACACAAAACTGGTGTAAGTCAGTTTTTTTTTCTTTCTACTATCCTTTGAGTACAGATGATGTTACTAATGTTTCTTGCTTTTTAAGGGCACTATTTCTTTCTGACATCGTCCGGTTTGATTTGGAAAGTTCCGGTCCGTTTTTGGAAAAATTTCCGGTCCAGTTTTGGAAAGTTCCGGTCCGGTTTTGGAAAGTTCTGGTCCGTTTTTGGAAAAATTTCCGGTCCGGTTTTGGAAAGTTCCGGTCCGTTTTTGGAAAATTCCGGTCCCAGGAGGTCATAAATATTGCAGTTCCATTCCAATAATTAAAACTAATATAAGGTGCTGACCACAACTTATTTCATGCTGACTTGTTGGTTTTCCCTTACAGGACTATCCTACCGGCTTCGTTGTAACGTAGCCCTTTCTAGTAGGCTGATGTATTCCAGTCACTCCATATTAAGAAAGTTCACTCAAAGAAATACTCCACAATTGATGATGCAGTCGTTTATTTGAAGACAGTCATATTACACTTTATTAAGTCACTTCATTTTGAGCACGCTGTACAGATCCGTAGCCGAGTCGGGCTGAAATTGTTCCATTAAGGGCGGAACCGCGAATCAATTCCCCTCCTGGGACCGTCAACTTAAACTTGTTTTTGTCGTCGACTATTTAATCAAAAGTTTTCATGGAAAGAGACCCCGATTTTCGTGTGCTCCCGTTTTTATATGGATATTTCGGCGGGAACCGAAACTATTCTTATTGGATAACCAGGTCAGCCAAAATTCAACCCACATCCTTTCATTGGCTGACCCGGATATCCAGGATTTCGTATTTCGCAATGCATTGCCGCTAATTTCAACTATTGCATAATTTTGATTATGAAACTTCTTCTAATCGCGATTCCCGCGCTACGATGTGCTTTGCTGAAAAACTAACTTAACAGGGGCGCTAAAATAGAACTCTCACAAAGTTGTTCTTAAAATTAAGATTTATTCTGAGCTAATTCTATTAAGATATCATTTAATATTAATTTAAATATTAATTTAGAATCTTGCTTATTTTATCCTTTCATATATTTAAATTTAACAAACAACTTTGTTGGTTTAAACAAACAAATCTTTGAATGGTTTCTTTTAAATTCTTTCTTTTTTATTTATAAAATCATTGAAAACATACTTAAGCTTGCATAATAGAATGTACTTTAAATATTTTATTAAACAATGCAAAAATACATGCAGAGTCTAGACAGGGAAAAAAAAAAAAAAAAAAAGAATTTATGCTAAACAGAATGAATAAAGAAAAACATCACAAGGAAACAATATATAAATTTATTACACATAAAAATAGAACAAGAAAGATATTAGATCAAACATATCACAACTGTCTTCATTATTTCCAAACAAGTCATTTACACTAAGTGTAATACAATATAGGCACAAGAACATATTATTTTTATATTGCATAAACACTTTTTTAAATCAAAGAGAAAGAGAAAAAAGAAATTCTTTAGAAATTCTTTATCATGTGCATACATTCCTGTTACACAATAGACTTATTAGAATTCATATAACAATTTTTTGGTTATATTTAATTTTTACCCATTTCATTAAAATTTTTATTATTTTGAAGTTATTTTATTCAATTCTATGCTTAGAGATATAATTTCTTTCAAATACTTCCAGAAAATATAATTATATGTTAATTTAGTGCTAGTGATACACATGATACTTTATTTAATTAATAATAATTAGTAGTGACAATAAAGAAAGAAAAAGAAAAATGCATATAATGTACTAGTTGTAATGGGAATAGTACATTCATTGCAAGTTGGAATTGAAAATCCTATATTTTTATTTCAAATTAAAAAAAAAAAAAAATGTTTTTTTTCTCCCCTTCTATAATTGATTACTACTCTCTAAATTAATTTTCAATGAGAAAAAAAATTAAAATATAAATAAAAGACTTTATACAGAAAAGTCAAAACTAAGTCATGGCACCAAAATTAGTGTTATTTATACTATAAACTGTTTACAAACTAAAAGAAATTATAATTGAAGAAAACATGTTTTCCTACTACTACTACTTTCACAATGTCAGGATACCTTACTTTAATAAAAGAACATGTCTTGCAAAATGCATTGAATTGTCAACATTTTTATGTTGTATTTAAAAAGTTTTGGTCTCTAAGATGAAACTTTTAAAATTTATGTAAAAATCTTACTAAGTAAGCTAGTATAATAAAAGAAATTCATGTTTTCTAAAAAAAATGACACGTTTTTTTAGAGAGCAATAGCTAATCTTTAAATATTTTTAAATATACAGTCACAGTTTAAAATCTGTTTATAAAAAAACAAATTTATGGTGGGATCAGACATTTATTACAAATAAATGTATAAAACCAAATCTTGCATATATTCTTATCAATTATTTTACTAGATAGAAATTATAAAATTACACTTCTATATTTGTACTGATAAGTATAAAGGCTTCAAGTCCATATTCTTGATTTTTCAGGAGACGAAAAATAAAGTTAAACTAACTAAAAACTAATCAGAAGAATCGATTAGGAAAATGGGATTATGTTGATTTATACCCTTTATACCATTCAGTGATTGTCAACCTTCATTTAATAAAGGGAAAAAATTGAATTAAATATTTTATACAAAGATTAATGCTAAATTTCTGACTTGAATATTTTTTTACCAATGGATTTTCTCAAAGACTAAATGACATGGATTTAAATCCTTTATACCAATTGATAGAGCATTTTTTTCTGGGTCTGACTCTGTACTTAACTCAAAATCGACATTTTTGGACTTAAATCCTTTATTCTTATCAGTACAGATATAGTAAACTTCTAATAATTGAAAATGTTAAAAGATGCAATTATTTAACTTATTTTTTAAAATACATAAAAAATTTAGAGAAGAACTTCACCAGAATATGTACTTCTTTCACCATCTCTCCCGCTTTCCCCCAGGGCCGCAGTAGCCCAGTCGGTAGAGCGCCGGCCTCGTAATTGGAAGATTGTGGGTTCAGTATTCGAGCCGGCCAAAGAGCCTCGTGTACACTAATGGTGGCTGGTGCATGTAAAATGTGTCATGGCCGCAATGTCCTCCATGTTCCCATAAAAAATTATACCTATGGGGGTCACCGAAGCAGGAGAGCCATCCTATTTCGTGGAGGATCAAAATTGCAATGGCGTCTCCGGATCACCTCTAGGGGTGAGTTCTAGACCATCGCCAATTGCCCATCTGCGCAGCATTAGTGCGATGTAAAACCCAACCAATCAACCCGCTTTCCCCCAAAAAGGAAAGATAATTTAGCATGAAATATAAAGACTGATGCGAAACCTGATAATTTTCTGCTACTTTGTTTACAGAGAAAAGAAGAAATTGAGCACATCGCTTAAATTATGCTAGCTTCAGTAAAACTTGTAATGCAACAGGCAGATACTATATACAATAATGTAGGACAAAGCTCTGAAAAGTGTGCAGAACAAAGCCAAAGAATACATTTCAAATAGATATATATTAAATATTGGTTAACATTAAACAAATAAATAAATAAATATATATATATAAAGATAGCACAACCTAAAAGTCATATTGCAATGTATATTCATCATAATAACTAAAATTTGCTTTTAAGTGCTTTCTATTTATGTATATATTTTAAAAAAGTGGGTGATTAACTTAATTTTAAAAGTACTGAATGAATATAAAGAATCTTTACTAATAATAAAAAAATAAAATAATTGTTAAAGAAACAAAAGAAAGACAAAAAACTCGTTATGTGCATGGACGGTTAACTTGATATCATTATGATAAATTTAATTAGACAAAAATCTTCATGGATTCTTTCTCACATATACAAAATTTACATTTCCAACTCAAGTTAATAAGTAAATTGTAATTGTTGTGTGCATAAAATATGTACATGGCATGTGAGAGAGGAAAAAAGCTAAATAATTCAAATTACTGAGTCCAAATTTATAGAAAATAGGGTAAGATAACTTGGGGTGTTATTGCTATTTAATAAAAAAAAAAAAAATGCAATCTACACTTTATATTATCATGGATATTTAAAAAGTAATCAAATCTTTAGCATAACTTATTTTAGAAAGGGTGAATTATTATTATTATTATTATTTTTTTTGGCATAAATCAAACTTGGGTTTTTTGACATAAGGCACCAATGCTTTGTTTCTGAATCAACACTTATATGGATCTTTCTACCACAATTCACTCACTTGAAAATTCAATTCCTGTTCCTGTTCGCTCTTGCAAAAATGAATTCAGCCTTCCCGTTTAAAAAATAATAAACACAGTCAGACGACTCTGTGAAGTTTGCGATTCTATAATCCACAATTCTTTTCTGGGTGTAAACAACAAATAAAAATTGTGGTTTACAATTAAGCAAATTTCAATTATTTAAAAAAAAAAAAAAAGAGTAATTGAAGAATTTGTGACAGGGATTCAATCAAACTGTTTGAAACTGTATAAAAAACACCTATTTTGAGCAAAAATTTTGCAAAATATACATTTTAATTAACTACATTTTTTTTTTTCAATGGCAAAAAAATTCTGAATATTTGTTCTTTCAAGTTTGCAAATTCATAACCAATAAATTAATATGCCCATTCAATATATAATGTCTTTATTACTTACAAACTTTTCATCAGGTGAATAAAGTAAGCACGAGTGCTGCAGTCAAAGTGGTAAAAGTGCTGCAGTCAAAGTGCATTGCTGCTTTGACTGCAGCACTCGTGCTTACTTTATTCGCCTGATGAAGGGTCGTGTGTTTTTTCGACACGAAACAATTGTTGCGAGTTTATTGCATTTTATGGTGTTTATTCAAAGTTTGTAGGTAATATTTTTTACAACACCAGTTTTCTGGTGCTTTTTTATTAAATATAATGTCTTTACACTATAGTTTCTTATAGATTTCAATTTTCATATTTAATCGTTGATTTTTATATTTTATCTTTAACTGCATTTAAAATAATGGACCTGTATATTTCCTTATTTGATTTATTATTAATTTATATGTATAATTTTGCTTTAAATATGTTTTGAATAATTAAATTACTTATTTAATATAATTTGTATTTTAATTTTTACATTAACATTGCAAATTTATACTCTAGTAAGAAGAGAATGCAAACAAAACAATGATCTATAAAATAATCTGCAAAAACCTTAGTCCCAACTATTGTGGATATCACAGAGTCAACTGTACAAGCAATAATGAAGTTTAACACATTAGCCGCCAATTATGAGAGATCACATAGTTTGTTTACTACTTGCCTAGGTAACCCACCACATGTTAAATAATAGCTTGTTTATTTGCCCTATTTGTGCAACTACAAGAAAAATCATAGTATATCAGTGTAGATATGAAAAAATAAACTCAAGGAAGAGAGAGAGAGATAATATATATATATATATAAAACAATAAAAATTTGGTTCTGGATTACGGATGTGTACGATCATCTTATGAAGGAATGAGGGAGTCAGTTTGGCTAACGAATAAACCTTTATTAAGTCCAAAGGTATGCAGTTGTGATGATACTGTCCTAGGCTAAGTATGAAGACATCTGGAGTGGTATATGTGCTCTTAGTTCCGACAACCATTAAGCTGCAGTGCTAATGGCCGGCAATTCGCCATAGCGTTAAACCCCGACGGGCGTCGCGAGTTTAGCTAGTAAGATTTTACATGATGGAGTATGATTTTGACGTGAGTTTATTAAAGTGAATATCAGAAAAAAAGCCACAATTTCTAGTGTGTTCCAGCTTAAATACTGCATATTTTGGCGCAAACTCAGAATTTTCTTATGAATTCTTATTGGATAGTTAGTTGAGCTAAGTACCACCTACCTTTAATCATTGGTTGACCTGAACATCTGGGATTTAGTATTTTGCAATGTTTTGCCGCTTATTTTGACGATTGCATAATTTTGATTCTAAAACTTATTCTTAAATCAGATTCCCGCACTATGACATTCTGCTTCTGAGGCAATACCAATTTTACATGGGCAGAATAGAATTCCCGTTATTTGTTCTTAAAATTAAGATTTAATCTGAGATATTAAGTTATCACTTAATATTATTTTAAAATACTAATTTAAAATCTTGATTATTTTTATCCTTTCATATACAGTGAAAAGCGTTTAACACAATACTGAGGGGACCGAAATATTTTTTCGTGTTAAAAGAATTCCATGTAAAAAGATTCGTAAAAAAAGTACAAAACTGGCCAATGTTTTCCATGTCGTCAATTATTATTTCCATTTTCTTTAAAACTACTACTAACTTGTATCCATTAGGATAAAAATGAAGTACAGATATTACTGTTTTTGGAAAAAAAAATTCACATATGTTATACTTCTTTTTCAGCACCATATTGTTCAAAAATGGATTGAGATCATACATTATTTTATTCATCTCTGAATTTGAATGCACATCTAAATAACTGTGGATACTCATTATTTTCTTCATTTCTGAAGCAGAAGGGACAGGAACTACATTGTTGATTCAGTTGTCAGATTCGTCATCAAAATTTACAAAAGTGGAATTATTTTAATGATGAACGATGTAAAAAATCCCACTGTTGGTGCTGTAAACACATGATCATTGACGGCAACATGTAGTAGCATAGTTAACAACGTTTTAACTTATACCAGAACATTTTTAGCCCCGCCTTCAATCCGTACCATTTTATTTATAGACTATTTTCCTTGAATATATAACTATGATAAAATAAGAAAAAATTATACTCTTAAGAAAAAAGTAGTATGGAAATAAAGGCGGGTCTAAAAATGCTTCGGAATAACTTAAAATGTTGGAATCTCTGTTATAGCAAACATACCACTGAAGATTGAAAGCAATTTTTTTTCGTGTGAAAAGTAACAAAAATGTATTAAATAGCATAGTATACTCTTCGGACAGCTGCATTATTTCGTGTTAACCGATTTTTCACGTTAAGCGTTTTTGTGTTAAACGTATTTCACTGCATATATATATATATATATATATATATATATATATATAATAATAATGATTTATTAAGCGTAGTAGAAGCCAAGCAACAGATACAAGATCACTGAAACCACAAAGACCAATAAGAATGAAAAATTTCTTTACGTAGGAGAAGCTCAGAAAGGTGAAAAAATTCATCAGGGGTTAAAATATACATATTTAAAGAAACCAAATTTATTAATTAACAGCCTGCATAACAAACGAAACAACAAACTATCAAGTTTGCCTTACATAAACAGAAAAAAAAAAAAAAAATACATATATATATAAACAGAAAATATATCATATAAAATTTATTCAAAATTAAAAAGCAATAGAATATTAATTACATAAGCAAATTTATTAGATAAATCACAATTTTATTTTTTTAAACATTCCATATGTTTTTCAATAATTCCAGGGTTACCACTCAATTTCAAAAATAAAATTCCCTGACTCTTCCAGGTTTTCTAGGTCTATTTTTAGAAAATTTCAGTCATAAAATCTGGTTCATGTCATAAAAAATAGCTCATATAAAACAGAACATAGCTCACAACATAACACGACTTGCAATATAAACTGAATGCTCAAAAAGCATTTTCCAGGTTTGTATCATCATTTTTCCAGGTTTTTGAGCAATATTTAAAATTTTCCCTCATATTTCCCTGACTTGTTTCAGTAATTTCAAATTCCCTGACTTTTCCAGGTTTTCCCTGACCCTGACCCATGGGAATCCTGTAATTCCTATGTTCTATAATTAGAGTTTTTAACAATAGAATATGATTAAATTAAATTGGCTTTATTAAACTGGAATCCTATAAAGCACTGAGGTAATCAACAGGTTGAAAGTATTCATAAATTCAGCTGTAATACTTCAGAGTTTCTCCGAAGTTTGAAACAATGTAGGGTGCTGGTACCCAAGAAAAAGGAGGCAAGGTGTGCACTCATAAACGAGGGCACATTTGTATGACTGTAAAGAGGCAGCTTTTACAAAAACGACATTTCACCTTGTGAAAAAGGGCATTAATATTGCAAAAATTTTACTATCAATTAGTTTATAAATGCAATCCCTAAGCAATTATTCTTGCCACTGTAACTCTTTGTTTATACATTTATGGTTAGTTTTTAATTTCTTTGTTACAGTTATGGTTTTAGAAAACTGTCAGAGTATCTAAAGGTAAAACAATTAGAGCATTATTTTTAAACAAGGAGGATATCAGGGCTGATTGTGACCCTACTTTAAGAATCCTGAAATTACATGAAAATAAAAATAGATCGAAAAGAATAGACACCAAAAGAAAATTGAAAATATTTTTATGACTAACCAATAAAACACATGTAAAATTGCTGAAAATCTAAGAAAATACTAGAAAAATACAAAAGATATACCTAAATTTCTATTATACAACAATTTTCTCTTAACAGTCACTCAAAAAATTCCTGAAATCAGGAAAAAATCCTACATAAAAATCAACCCTGGGATATGTTCTGGGAACAAATAGGGCATATTTTGAAGAGCAAAAAGCCTTGGTGGCCAAAGAGGGTTCATTTTTGTTCTTTAACTATCTGACAGCCCCTGAGAGATATCTGCTCACTGAGCTGCTCTTTTTTTCCACAATACACTTATAATTCAAAATTATATCATTATGAATTTTTAACTTGTTTTTTAAGTTTAAAGTCTTAAAAAGTAGCCATATTATAAACATATGCTTAGTTAAATTTTTAATCTTAAGTTGAAATAATCATTATTTTAATACATTGAAAAAACTGCTCAGTAAAAATAACATTACAATTTTTTTCCTTATCAAAGGTGGTCAGATGGTTAAGGAGCCTTTACAGTGTTTATTGAATTTTAAAGGACAGGCAGGATGCAGTGGCCTTCTCAAAAGCTCTACAAAGAACCCTGATACTTAGTTGATACTTGCAAAAAAGATGCACATTTCCAACTTTCAAGTGAGCAAACAATGCTGATCAACCAGGTTCCGGTGGTGGAGTGTTAGTACATTACGTCAAAAGGCCAAATTAAATTAATTTGACCTTTCCATCTAAAATATGAGACTTATGTGTGGCAAAAGTTATAAATCTTAATTATTCAATGTTTAATGACTTATTTTTTCTTTTAACTGTATTTTACTTACGTAATTCTTTAATTACTATCACTAATATATACAAATTTTCAGAAACAAACGTTGCACTTCACAATAATAATAATAAGTATTGTTACAACACAAATCAACATAAAATATATAAATGGTCTCAAAATTGCATGCATTAGTTTGCCACGAAGGACTTTGAGAATGCACTTTCAACATAACTACAAAAGATCTTCTGAAGTACTGCAGCATAATAAAATATTACTTAAATATTTGAAGTACTTTCATTGATAGTAGAAATATCACATAAGCAGCGACTGCAGATCACAGTTCATTAAAAAGGCAAAAAATTAAAAACTTTCTTACAGTATGCATATATATTATATATAGGGTATTCAAATAAGGATGCTAGATTTAATATGCAATAAAAAGTACACTATTTCCAGAAGTTTTTTTTTTTTTTTTTAATGCTTACAAATACATAAATATTCTGGTTTAACCAGTTAACACATAAATTATTTTCATGAAATATATTTCGATGAATAAATTAAATCTAAGCTAATTTCAATTAATGAAAGTAACAAAAGTTTAAAAAAAAAAAGTATGAAATTCAAATAAAAGGGTTTTTATTCAAATGTTAAAAAAATTTCTTGACTTACATGTTGGATTAATTATTAGTACATTTATACATATATATCTTGCAAAATTATTAGAGATTGCATATGATACTATGTTAGTATCTATCATAACAACATTTTTTTTTTTTTTTTTTCATATTTTTCTCAAATATTATTTAAACTGAGCTACACAAGAAAATTGTAGCAGAGAGACAGAGAAATTTCATTCTTCCAAATTTTACATTTTTTTTTTTTCTTTTTTTTCCAGAATTTTGACAATTTTTTTTATTTTTCACAAGATATTCTTATGATTTGGAGCCAAAATACTAATTCCTTAAGTATTCCAGGCTTTCCTTGAGGCATATGAATCCTGAGATAAATCATGTTAGCTTTAAAATTACAACCTTTTTTCATTTGAAGACACTGGGAATTACAACAGAAAAATTAAAGATGACAGCTATATTTCCTACCATATATTACCATACATTCTTAAAGTAAAGTGTTATAATAGATATTATTCACCTTACTTTGACTTAATTCAAATATCTATCCAAAAATCAAATACAAATGTGAGGATTGAAAAATTATAAAACTGTGATTGACTTTATGAAATTATAATTAATAACAGATGCCTGAAAATTTGTGGGATTGTTTATAATATTGCCTTCTAATATCACAAAAAAAAAAAAAAAGGAAAAAATCATTCTAAGGATCCACAAAGACAATGATGATAATAAGCCTTACCTCCTGTTTCCCACAAAAGAACTTTACACTCACTTTGATATCAAATACTTTCTTTTTATTTGATATATTCCTATACTTCTTATATCAAATTAAAGCTAAATATCGGCTTTATTTTACAAAACTGAAGTTTAAAATTTATCTGACATTTCAATACCTTAAAAAATAAAATTTTGAAATTTTTTTTTAATTGATCAGGCTATAAACAGAATCCTTTGGTCACATTATCAAAAAACGAGATTCAGAGAATAGAAATCCGTATATACAACATATAAAACTTAATAGCTTTCTATTCATAACTTTTTTTCTCAATCTTGTGGGAAAGGATAAAAATCAAGTTTAAAGTTTTATTTATTTATTTATTTTGTAGGACAAATCTTAATTATAATTAGCCTTTACGTTTTAATCACTGAGGACATAATTTTCCCTCAATTTTCATGCAGTTTGTTTTAAAGTGTTCCTAATATTCTGAATTATGTATTAAAAATATTTTTGAAAAATTAATTTTTTGAAGGTGCAAAGGTCCTTTTTACCCTTTGAGAATGTCGAGTTTGATCAGAATAGGAAATTTTATTACTATCAGTACACTTCTGCTTTTTTTTTTTTTTTTTTTTTTTTTCTGTAGCCTTCATACACATATTCCAATCAAACTAGATACTCTTATCTTAAATTGAAACATATACCAGTAGTAAGAACATAAAAATAATTTCTACTTTCTAAAAATATAGCACCTTCTGAGGCATATTAAATCTGGCATTACAAGTAACACACCTTTTATATACAAGTAAAAATCAACCACCAACAAATAAACTTTACAAAATTTTTATATACATACACAGAATAAATTTCACAATTAAATTTTTAAAAAATCAAAAAATTGTTTTTAAAAATGTTGTTAGATGATGAATATTTCAAATAAAAGAAAAATACCTACATTTAAAAAAGTTTTAAAAAGGATTGAGTTCAATAAACTTATTAAATTAAAAATACCTTATTAAAATCCTTATAAAATTTGAGCCTTTATATATTTCGGCGCCCAGACGGGGCCATCATCAGAGCTCGAAATGACAAGAAAAATCACTGCACAACACTGACAATTAACACTAATTTAATTAACTATAAAAAAAATACCCCCTTACAACTCTCATTATTATGCCCTTCAAAGAGAAACACTTGAAATATTAACCTCTAACAATTCAGTGAATGACGTCGAGCATAGCAATATTCCACCTGAGTGACAACCCCTATATCAGCAAACAAAGCAAAGTGAAGAGGAGGGTGAAGAAGAAGAAAAGAGTAAACAAACCGCCCAGCAGTGATTTTTCTTGTCATTTCGAGCTCTGATGATGGCCAAGTCTGGGCGCCAAAATATATAAAGGCTCAAATTTTATAAGGATTTTAATAGGATATTTTTAATTTAATAAGTTTATGGAAAATACCTATTTAAAAAAAAAAAAAAAAAAAAAAAAAATTAAAAACTACTTAAAAAGAATTAAGGCGGCAAATGAGATTTCTTGTACTTGAAGAAGCTTTGTTTTAAAAGATACTTGTGATAGGTTCTTGATGCAATCAAAATCAAGTATACACTAAGGCATATTGCAAATAACAAATATAAAAAGAGCTGACGAAATCTAGATGGAAGCCACAGTACTGCATAAAATGTTTCTCCAGAAGGACCTAAAATAAAATTGATATTTATAAATTATAATAAATAATGGTAATAAATAAATAAAAAAATTACTATTTTCCATTCACACCCTTCAATAATAATAAATATTTAGCACTAACTCTAATAAAAAAAATACCTATACATAATAAACATCTATAGTTAATATATTAAATAACCTTTGTCCCTAGAGATTGTTAACAAAAATATCATGCGATTAAATCAAGTTGAAATGATCTGGATAAAAATTTATAAGCATCTCTAAAGGAGTGTAATACATATTTTTTAACTTTTAGAAATGTATCCTATTTATATAATTGGCAAGAGAGATGACGATTTCAGTTCGTACTCATGTATATAGCAAGTTGTAACCTAATTTGCATACTTTAGTTAATTAAAAAAATCTAATTGTTCAACCGATAAGCTGTTTAGTCCAACGGATTCAGAAAAATCACCCCTTTCATTTGGTACCTTATTTGTAATGAAGTTCTGATTAGATTTTTAAAAATTAATTAAAATATGAAAATAATAACCTGATAATAATTTCAAAACTGGAGGTTTAAATTTTTAATTGTTGCCAAAAAAATTAACCAGTTAATTTTCTTTTAGCATAAAATGAAATATGCTTTCACACAAAAAATAAAAAATTATAAAATATTAAATTTGCTCATGCATATGAAAATATGAAAATGGAGTAAAAAAACAACCATAACCTTTTTTTTTTAATATACTTCAATTTTAGATTTTTTCTTTTTTGTTTTGTTTAAATAGTATGTTTTTGGCATGGATGAATCACACTTGGCATGAAAGCTAATTCATTGATAATCCTGGGTAATATTTTAAAATTTTGACGCTGAAATAGATCGGACATTTTTCCCCAAGGATACTACTTTTGTGAAAGCCACTTTAAGCCAAACATATAAATAAGTGATAAAATATTGAAAAACAGAAAAGAAAGAAAAGGAAAAGCAAGGCAAAGAAAGAAACAGAAAAAATAAATGCATAAATTGTGTATTTTTGTCTAAAATAGCGATAAAAATTCAAAAGTGGACAAGGGGAGCTATATTAAGGCTGTACTATGATCAGATTTACATATTTATTTAATTATTTTTCTATATACTAACTACTATTAACTAACTCAACTACTATTATAACTACAAAAAATTGTCTCATGCAATAGATGTAGCCGGCCATAGCATATTGCAATACAATATTGGATTATATTTGGCATGAAATTGCTGTTATTTTTTAGTTGATCGAATAAATCAAATAAATATAGAAAATAACATGAAAGAAAATATTATGTACACCACATACAGTGTTGTTCATATGCAACTGAGATTCAAATATAAAATTGCTACTTCAGTTTTATTCGATACCGTCTGTTTTGAAACTGTCATCTTATAAGCACCCAAATAGAAGCCCACTAGTAAGCTATTGTCACAGGCAATAGGGATGGGCACCTGAGAGTGTGCGAATGAGTGGGTTGCTGCCGATGGGAGCGGAGACAGGAAGCGGGCTTTTGAGTAATTGCATGATTTTTTAATTTATTTTTTGGTTTATAAAGCGATATAGAAAAGAGTTTCCTTTAAATATAGTGACCAGTGAAGCAGGCATAGCCTTCGTTGATTCACTACCTTAATTGATTTCACATTCCGTCATTTTTGACGGGGTTATATACTTAAAACCTGAATAAACTACTATGTCAGAAACGCCAAAGAAAAATATTGGAAATGCATACAGCTGCTTCAGTAGCCTAAATTCAGTAGCCTTAAAATTTTTATAAATATGAAAAGCTTCAAAGAAATCGAGTTCATGAATGGATTTAGGTCTGCAAATTATTTTAGCTGAATTAAATTTAAAATTATGATGGCCACTCTCCCCACCTTTCCCGTAATCCTATTGGTTGAACTAAATCCGGCTCCTCTCCTATATATACGAGCACTCAGTGGCAAATCCAGAACTTGACTTTTGGGGGGGGGGGGCTAAGATTTTTCAAAGTGTTATTCTAGACCAATAAAAAATGTACAATATCAATATTCAATTGTGAATGTCAGTGTTTTTTTTTTTTTTTTAAATCCGCCACTGCGAGCGCTTCTCCTGATTCATTACATTAGCTTTCTAATTAGATTCCTCGATTATCATTATTTTTAATTGGTATGTACTTATTATATATATATATATAATTTTTAATTTATTTGGTAAAAAAGAAGAGAATGAGAACAAATAGTCAGTCAGATAAATCACCACAGAAACATACATAGGCCAAACAAAGTAACTAGTTATCTTAAATTGATTTAATTTTTTAAGATTAATAATATTACTTACTTTAATTGACTACAATACCTGTTGAAATATTTAATATAGGACTATGCATTTTGATGCTGTAGAAAAGTAGGAATATCACATGATAGTATTATAAGGGGAAAATAATAGAACTTTCTTTAATGAAAAGAACCTTTTAATTTGAGATGAGCAAAAGAATTTCAGACCAAAGCAAAATAAGATTGAATTTTAACTAAAGAGTTCAAAATGCTACAAGACTTCATTAGGTGGTATCCCTACAGCATTGAGCAAAGAATTGTAGGTTTTCTGTACTTAGTAAGCATTTTAGCAAAATACAAAATGATAGCACAAGCCTACAAGAAAAAATTACTTTGAAATGAAACAAACGAAATAAGCTTTTATTTGTTTTATTGTTAAAAGCGATTTTTTCAGGTAACCTTTTATCGCTGATTTTTTTAATATGACCATACCAGATTAGTTGCTTTTTTTGAAGATCATCTAAAACAGTTTCCTTTATTTCCATAATTTCTTTCATTCTTTCATTTTATATTCTTTCTGTACTTAATATCCTGCATGATCTTCTTACGGCATCCATTTCCATTTCCACCGCCGCTAATTTCTTTTTCTCTGTCTCCATAATTCTACATACCTCTGCTCTGTACAGTAATATGCTCTTAACAATAGAATTATATATATTATATTTCCTCTTCCTAATATACTTATTATGAAAATAAAATTTTTTCAATGGAGAAAATACAAATTGGCTTGGATAAAAAGAACAGATGGCTTGTCACTACTTTTTTTTTTGCTTGATGAAGAACTTTGCTTGATTAATTCGAACCACAACAGTGGTTTGTTAGATCTTTTATTAATGGCACAAAGTCCAATATAGGACATACTGCACCAAACATATTTTTTTTTTTTGACAAAACATAGAATATAAATTGCATCTGGATAGGAGCAACCTTTCAGATAGTTATAAATTAAAATTCATATTAGAAAAAAAAATAAATAAATAAAACGGAATGAGTGAATAAAAAATAATGAGTGAGACGAGATAAAAATTAAATTTCACTGTAAAAACTTGCTTCTTTTAAAAAAATTTGCCAGACATGTATGAGGATTAGTACTTAAAAGGCTCATCACAATAAGTGAAGATGATTTGAAGTAATGTCAGTACAGATGACATAGGCATGAATAGTCTGTCTATATGGCAAATTCTTAGTGAACTGAAGTGACATTTGGGGCAGAAAGGTTTTTGTTCCCCAAGAAGTAGATGCTTGTGAGTCAATCTAGAATGCCCAATTCTGAGATGGGTAACAACAGTGGGCTCGATCCAGATTTGAATTTTTGGGTCCCTCTTTCATGAAAAACAAAATATTTTGTGAAAAATTTAATATTTCTGCTAAATATATTTTTAAGGTTAAATTTTATTCTGATAACTATCATTTATATATACACACACACACACACACACATATATATCAAAGAATGTATGTTTCAAATTAAAGATTTAAATCTATCTCGTACCTTCAAATATCTTCTTCCTCTTGGAAGAAAGATATTCAATTATAATTCTGTATCTAAGTCTACCTCTTTTACTGACACTGTAACCTGTAAATGCAATGATCCTTCTTTCTCAAAATTTATTGACAGAGACCATGGACACATTATCACAGGTAATCTCAATATTATTGACAATTATCAATTAAAAAAATTCATGAAATTTGGCACCAAATTTAGACTTCCAGTTAAAACTAGCATTCCACAAATCTTACAACAGTTTTCCTATGACCTAGATTTATTTATTTATAAAATATCTATTACTCATAATAAACCTATTGCCTACTTCACTCAATGGAAAGTTTTAGTGTTACAAAAAATCAAAAATGCATTATTTATCAATTCTTCAAATCTGGTGTTATTTAAAAAATCTGTACTTCTTAACTCAATCAAATCACTACAGGATGACTTTGTGATCACTTATGTTGACAAATCATCTAATAATTATGCCATTATTTGTAAATCCTACTATCTCTCTATTTTAAACTCTTCAATCAATAATAGTAACATCTTCAGTTTAACTAATAATAACCTTATTATTAATAACCGAAAAATACATAATTACTATAAACTACTTCAACTTCCCTTCAATAACTTTAATTATCCTTATATAGTTCTCATACCTAAGTTTCACAAATCTCCAATTAAATTTCGCACTGTCACTGTTGGGTGTAACACTTATAACAACAATGCTAATAAAGCTCTACTGGATATTCTAAAACAAATTTACAAATGTACTTGCAAAGTTGATAATTTACACTGTCTTATAAATAGCTTTCAATTAATTCAATACATCAAATCGCTCGATTCAATAGACAATATTATGACTTTTGACTTTCAAGATCTTTTCAATAATATTGAGTTATCAGATCTTAGTAATATCATTTACAGTCTTTTTCAAGAATATAAAGCTCAAATTAATCTTCCTTACAATTTTAAAGAAGAAAAATTTAAAACACTTCTTAACTTTGTTATCCATAATAATTATATCTTCCACAACAACGATATCTATTTGCAACAATTAGGCATTCCACAAGGAGGTTGTAGCTCCAGTATTTTGGCAGATCTCTATCTTTATTATTATGAAAAGCAAATTTGCAATGATGATGTTCGATTTTATCATTACATCGATGATATTATTGTATTTTATCTCAACAAGAACTCACAAAATGGCTTTTCCTTCAATTATCCACCTAATTTAAAGCTAACTCAAAATACTCTGACTAATCAATCTATTAACTTTTTAGATCTCAAAATAATCATCGATGGTAATAAACTTTACACAGATATCTATGACAAACGGCAAGATTTTTGTTTTAATGTAAACTTATTTACACATTTTAATTCATGTCTGCATCTTTCGGTATTTAGAAACATCATCATTAACCATTTATTTCGAATTAATAATTTATGCTCTGCAAAGTTTAAAAACAAGAATATTAATAAACTGATCACAGCCACTGCTAAAATGGGTTTTCCTAAAAACTTTGTATTTTCTATTTTATATCCTTAACCATGTCTCTGTCAGTACAAAAAAAAAAAAAAAAAAAAAAAAAAAAAAAAAGCTGTGTACACTCTTGTGTATATCAACAAAAAAATTATAAAATAATAAAAGACAATAAAAAAGGTGGCGGTTGGGTGGGCAGATGTTTGATTACGGAGGTGGGGTGGTGTTGTAGGGCTGGATGGTTGGGTGGGTTTGTGAAATTAAATTTAAAAAAAAAAAAAAAAAAAAAGTAGAAGGCTTGTTGCATTTGCTTTGTATTACTATGCAAACTTTCATTTTCCAGTAAAATTTCAGATTTTCCTTTTTGAGTTATCAACTATATTTAATGTTCTAATTATACTGTTAAACACAATGTGATCAATCGGTGAATTTCATTGTGGCCTCGTGGTTTCATTGTTGTTCATCTGCTTTGAAATTTTGCATTTTTAAATCCATTTGTTTCCTGTTCTGGTTGTGGCAGGCTGGGGGAGTGTTGCCGGCATAAAACTAGTGTAACCCCACAGGCAAGTCACAAGTCTTGCCGCCTGCCTCCTTCTTCCTACCTTGTGTTTCTTAGGTTGTTTTTTCATTAATTTTGTAAGTTTATGGTTTTAAGTTAAGATTTGTTGTTTTACTTTATTGATTCGTTTGTTTTGCAGGCTGTTAATTAATAGATATGGTTTCTTTAAATTAGTGTATTTCATCCACTGATGATTTTTTTTTTTTTTTTAATCTTATTGGTCATTGGTGTTTCAGTGATCTTCTATCTGTTGCTTGACTTCTACTATGCTTAATAGATCATCTTTATTATAAACTATATATATATATATATACATACATATTGTATAAAAATATCCATTTTAACAATCATTCTATATAGTGTTTAGTATCTAGTTAATAGAGTTTTGTTGAACTAATTAAAAATAATACTGAAAACATGAAAACATTTTACAAAAGGATCATTTTTATAAAACAAAATTTAGTGAAGGGCCCCTTCTTATGGATTTGAATTTTATGAAGGGGAAGCAAAATAGATTCAGTTTTTGCCTTTAATGACCCCTGCAGTAACATGTTTCCTTGGAGCAAGTGTTGGCCAGACTGAAATACATGAGTTAATTTCCCTTAACTTATTGTTAAATTTGATATTCCCACTCTTTTTGTCAATTGCCTCTAAGAAAATTTATTAGAGTATATTTCAGACCTTCATATACGACTAAAAACATTCATGGGAACTAGAGCTTGCTTGGCTGTTTTATCAGCAGCTTCATTACCCTTGATGCTTAGGTGTCCTGGAACACAACAAAATAAGATATGAAATCCCTTTTGTAAAACAGAAGTGAAGGAGGATGAACAAAAGTGCAATGAAACCCTGAATAGTGGATAATTGCTTTTACAAATTATAGCGTTATCTTGGGAAGTTTTAATTCATCTATAATCAACACAAGGTGAATTTTTTTACTAAGTGTTTTTAAAAGAAAAATACTCACTAAGCTCTAGAGCACCATATCCCATTCTGTCAGTTCCCATTCTGTAAGAACAGGTAGGCACCATGATCTCATGAACAAGAGATTCATTTAGGTTGAAGGTGAATGAATCTATATCAAACTCAGGAACTATGTCAGCTGAAAGACCTGATGGCCGTCTAACAATCCAGTGGCCAGACTGCAGGAGATAAATTTAAAGAATTTAATTACTGAGATTCAAGAATTACACATTTTTATTTACAAGTTAAAAAAAAATAAGGTTTTTTTTTTAAATTTATCTTGTAAAAATGTTTATTTGAACTCTTAAAACACAATTAATTAAATGGAAAATACAACATACTTATGACATTTATTTTCATAAGTATATATTTTGCAATAAATTATGAAGATGGTAACTTGATTTTTTTCAAGGGTGAAACTACAATAATTATAAGATAAGAAACTTTTTATAAACCCTGTTTTTAAATTTTCTGTTGAATCATAGCTATAGAACTACATTAGCACTTTATCAATGCACATAAAATTTTTAAAGTGACAATGACATCCATTTTTGTGAGATGCCTAATTTAACTTTTTACAATTTTTTAACGCCCACTTTTAATTAAATGTATTTATTTTTATGTCGGAAGAAAATGAATTTGTAATTTTTTTTTTTTTTTTTTTTGGCAACAATTAAATTATAGTTGATATTTTAAGGGCTATTTTTTAAAGCTATTAGGAGGTATATAGGAGGTATATCTTTATATTTTAATTAATTAAAAGAAAACTAATCAAAAATTTGAAAATCGGGCTTTGAAGTATGTGTTGTCATTGGGTCCTGAGCTATTCTGAAAGCAGGGATGCCAACTTCTAATGACAAAAACACAGGAGATTTTTTAACAGAAATCACAAGACTTTTTCCAACAAGAAAGTTTGTAAGAAAAATGGGTAAAATAATGCAAATTTAATTTTAAGTAAAGCTTTAAAGCTTAGGAGGTATTTACAAATCATCAGTATTAGAATTAAATGAATCATATATGTTTCTTGCAGTAAAACAAACTATCAAAAAAAAAAAAAAAAACCCTCAGACATACAGTCATTTAAAATTTAAGTCAAAATAGAGAGATTTGATCATTCTGCTCCTAATATAAAACAATAAGAATCTTAATTATCTTTGTAAAAGAAAAGGTAATAAAGAAATGAAAATATCAGCCATATTCTAATGAAATTTGAATTCTATAAGTTTTCAATAGTTATGGTATTTAAAAAAAAAAAAAAAAAAAAATCTTTTTATAATAAGACATTTTTCATTATGCAAAAATGAAAGCTAAAAATTTATTCTTAGCAAAAATTAGTTTCAAAGCATTGTATAGTAATTCACATTCAAACTGAACTTGATAAATTGCAGGGCAAGATAAATTTCAATTTTCTTTCAAATTTTTTTACCTATTCCCACAAATTTTAAGCATAAATTATGCTAAGAGGGATTGATAAAAATTACATCAGAAAAGCAGGAGAAATGAGTGGAAAATCAGGAGCATAGAAAAACAAGCAAAAAGCAGGAGACTCCTGCCAAAAGCAGGAGACTTGGCATGTCTGTGAAAGTTTCAAATGTCTAACTAGTACAGAAGTAAGTTAAAAATTGATTGCAAGATTTGTACCAGACAAACAAACAAACAAGAATCGAAGTTAATAAAAACATGGTAAAATTATGCAAATACTCTGAAAACTGCTACTTACATACAAAATGAATGGAAAGAGGGCAGGGCACTTATCAATGCTATATCTTATGACTACTATTAATTACTCTATGGCTATTACTATCTATTTATACCTAAAATCCCAGTAGCAGAATTTTCTGTATATGTATCTGCAGCAAAGTAAAACTTGTCTGTGATCCAGGAATGCCAGACCAAGTCTGGTATGACAGAATTTACAACAAGTACAGTAATCTAGAGACAAAATGTTAATTATATTAGTATTTTTCAGTCTGACATTTCTACTTGGGATGCTAAATTAATCTGTACAGCTTTAAACAATCTACAGACCCCGTTGTCATCCTGCACTGTTTCTGCTACTGGGCCTAAAATAAGTCATATTTGGAGAATTATCTTATTAATACATTATGAGGCAAACTAAACATTGAAAATAAGAAATTTTTACAAAAACAAAATAATTCAATGCAAAATTTAGAGACAGCAAAATAAAAAAAAACCCTGAATTCAAGGGTAGTTCTTGAAAAACTTTCACCAGTGTCTCTATGTACAATCTGCAAATTTTCCATTCTTCCTTCCTTTCTTTCTTTTTTTTTTTTTTTAAGAGATCCACTTATTGAAATTATTAATTAGTAGAAGTAAAGTTTATTAAGTAAAGTTTAGAAGAAGTAAGTTAGTAAAGTAAAGTTTAGTTAGGTAAAGAAGTAAAGTTTATTAAGTAGTAGATTTGGAATAAATTGTTTTTGTTTATTTTATGAATAACATTCTAGTCCAAATTTTAAAGACTTTTAGAATGACTTCCTCTTTCTTTCTTTTCTTTTTTAACAAGAAGTTAAGAGTTTAGGATATTTCTTTTCAGGTTTTATAACTAACATTCATCAGAAACACCTTGATTAAATATAGAAACACTTTATTTATTTTTTAAGTGTTTGTGCCAGATGCTGTCAAATTATGTGGAATTTCTTGAACATTTTCCATTGATTAAATTAATTATATATGAGATGGATGATTATTACTTATAAATTTGCTTTTCTTAAATGGATATTTAATACGTTCAGAGAAATATGTAGAAGTGTTTGCTATAACAATGACATGTTATTATTATTTAATTAATAAGCTTAGAAAAACTCTCAAAGTTTTGATGACATACAAAATCTATATTGCTGCCCCCCTCCCAATAAGAATAAAATGAAATACAAGGGTTAAAATATCTAACATGAAAAAAATCTGATATCTGCAACTTATATGCAGAATTGCTGGCAAGGAGACACTTATTAATAACTAGCCACCTTCGGCAACCAGTTGGTTCGCAATCCTTGAAAAATCCGACTTTATGAAACTCCCATTCGGTGGCGCCTTTTTCTCATTTCAGATCTTACAACAGCTTATTGACATATAGTGAAAATAAATTTATTGAAAAATTTAATTGCAGTAAATTCCCGCTTGGTAGCCTGCAGTGCCCTCTTCTACTTTCAATATCTGAAACAGCCTATTTGCTCACCATGTTATGATCTTTCAAATTTCTGACTTTAGCAAAGTCCTGCTCGGTGGCGCCTTATTCCCGTTTTAGAACATATAACACCTTAATCGCTCATTAGAATTTAAAATATTACAGTACCATCTGGCGGTAGAAATTTCTGTAATCTACTGTTCAATTCTAAATCAACCAACCTTTCAAATGATTCTTATGAAAATATTTTAATTAGTAGCTGAGGTACAAAAGAATATCTAAACAGGAGAGCTTAAAACGTGTAAAATCTCGAATTCCACTTTCGATAATATAAAAGAACTTTAAAATAGCTTTTGAATGATGTATTAAAAATAATTTAATCATAATTAGAATTTGAAATATTGAAATTTTAAAATATTACAGCGCCATCTGGCGGTAGAAATTTCTGTAATCTACTGTTCCATTCCAAATCAACAAAGCTTTCAAATGATGTATTACTTATGAAATTATTTTAATTAGTAGCTGAGATACAAAAGAAAACCGATTCAGGACACCTCAAAACGTGTAAATCTGGTGAAATCTCGAATTCCACTTTCAATAATATAAATGTACTTTAAAATATCTTTCGAATGATGCATTAAAAATAATATAATCATAATTAGAATTTGAAATATTGAAATATTACAGCATTATCTGGCGGTAGAAATTTCTGTAATCTACTGTTCGATTCCAAATCAAAAAAGCTTTCTAATGATGTATTACTTATGAAATTATTTTAATTAGTAGCTGAGATACAAAAGAAAACCTAATCAGGACACCTCAAAACTTGTAAATTGGGTGAAATCTCGAATTCAATTTTTGATACTGTAAAAGTACTTTAAAATGTGTATTGAATGACGTATTAAAAAAAAAATTTAATCATAATTAGAATTTGAAATACACGTATTAGAATATTAGAATAAAATTTTATTTGCAATTAAATGTAAATAAAATGTTTTTTTTTTTTTTTTATTCTCCGAAATTTCTCTCAGTAATCCGACTTATCCCTGGTTTTCTCCGAAACTTGCATAATTCCGGGCTATATAACGTACAAAATCCTTAGTACGATATGTGAGCAGAAATGCAAATTCGAAACTCTGCAAAATATTAAAGAATAAAGGTGTTCTGGGTATTCCGTTGTTTTCTCCGAAACTCCCGTTTATTAGAATAAAATTTTATTTGCAATTAAATGTAAATTAAAATGTTTTTTTTTTTTCTCTGGAATTTCTCTCAGTAATCCGACTTATCTCTGGTTTTCCCAGAAACTTGCATAATTCCGGGCTATATAATGTTAAAAATTAAAATATTAAAGAACAAAGGTGTTCTGGGTATTCCGTTGTTTTCTCCGAAACTCTCGTTCCTTTTCTACATCTTTGCCCCTTCGCTCCCCCCCCTTTCCGCCAATAATAATAATTTTACACTCGAAAATATTCGCATTCGATTTACCTTGCCTTAAAATCTAAATATACCAACCAATTTCAAACGCAGTAACTCTTTTTTTTTTTGCCCATTTTCCCCCTCCCTCAAGCCCTCCCTAATAATTGTACTGTTTCAAAAATATTTAGAATCGAATTATCGGGCATTAAAACCAAATACTACGAAAATTCAACGGCATATCTCAATTTAAAATACTACAAAGTATAAAAGAAAAAAAGATCTTTTTCCAATAAATACGTCGTTTTTTTATTTATTCATATATTTTCATGAAAATTGAACAGTAGCTTTATAATATGCTGTCTAGGCCAAATATTAATTTAAATGTAACGTGATTGAAAATTTGAAAAAGTTTGAAAATTGCAATTTTTATCCCCACTCTATGAAACACGTGATATCTTAATTGGTTACATTCATTTCCTTTTTTATCGCAGACACTTGTCTCACATGTGTTTTGTTTCCGATCGAAACAGCTTACAAATCGTCTGTTGATAGAATGTTTCTTTTTCCATCATTTTTCGATCGACATGGGTTGACATTTTAATTAATATCTCGGGAACTAATTAAAATTTTTAAATTCTGTTTTCACTATCAACTCGGGAAGGCTTCTGAGCACCCGTATGTCAAACTTTGTACTTCTGCATTCAGTAGTGGCTGAACGTATAGATGCCCAGACAGAGAGACAGACATCTTCTTTTATTATTATAGAATATATTATAGAGCTATTATTAAAAGTATTTATTTATACTTATAATAAGTGATATTTAGAGAGTTCTTAATATGTTTTACAGCAAATTAAGCATTCAAAATAAGAAATTTCCATAACAACAAAATAATTTAACATGAAATTTAGAGACAACCAAACTTTAAAGAAAGAAAGAAAAAAAAAAAAGATTAAGGAGTTAGTTCATGAAAAATTTCACCCCTGGGCCCCTGATAATAATAAGAAATCAGTTACAAATTTTCTTCCAGATATATTGCTTTTTTTAAAAAAAATCTGCCTTTCTCAATTCTACACACAAATTTGGCTATCTTTCTTTTTGTTTTGAATAATTATTTTTTTGGGGAAAAAAGAAAAAAAAAAAAAAAAACTAATATTTTATTTAAAAAGGGGAAAAAACTTTTTATTATATATATAAAAGTAAATAAATAAATAAACAATCGCACAGTTACTTTGAAAAATATATAAATAATTAAATAAAAAATACTATACCTTTATTTTTTAATTTTCTTTTAAAGACATTTTACATTTATTAATAACATTTAATTTGTCACTTGTTGAATGCAGAGTATGAAAATACAGATATTTTTAAAGGGAAAAATACTCTTCATCTTTAATAAAGTTTAATTTGGCAATTGTTTAAAGGAAAATGAAAATATTTTTAAAGGGGGAAAAAAAGGTTCTTATCTCTTTAAGAATATTTAATTTGTCACTTATTTAATACTTAATAAAAATACTGATAGTTTATGCAAATTAAAATTAAATACAAATTATATGTCCTCCTTCTGTTATTAATGCATGTTTGATATTAGTAAAAACAGTAGTGAAAGATGTCTTACCTTGTGATCATGAGCTGACAAAATCATATGAGGCTTTAAATAAGGTATAACCTAAAAAATATAAATTGCAATTATAAACATCACTTATACAGAAAAGATATAGTGAATAAAAATAAATGGTACTGTTTTTGATAAAGGGTCAAAGTTATTTATTCTACATTCTACTATTTTTTAAGAGTTTTTTTTTTTTTTTTTTTTTTTTTTAAACCATCATTAATTTATTGAAATTTATTTTTCTGACTGAGTGAAAATAATGCCTGGACTGGGAGTCGAACCCAAGATCTTTGTCTTACAAGGTCAAGGCTCTACCAATTGAGCTATCCAGACCGACAACCGGTGGGCATTACTCACTCAACCTTTAGGCAGAAACATCTGATCTATGATGTAGATAGCTCAACAGAAATAAGCTGCAGGTAAAGGAAAACACCATTAAGTAAAGGAAAACACCATTAGGTTCACTCCTGGTCCAGGCATTATTTTCACTCAGTCGAAAAAGTAAATTTCATGTTTGACTCCCGGTCCAGGCATTATTTTCACTCAGTCGGAAAAATAAATTTTGATAAATATGGTTTTCTTCCTAATCAGTTGATTGTGTGATTTTAATATATTGTACATCATTAATTTCTTTTTTAATTTTTTTATTTATCCCTTTACATATTACTAGCAGTTTTATACCTCATGCATAATTCAATTTTGTATGAGCTTTTTCATATTTTTAATAAACAGTACTATTTGGTGAAATAAATATCATATTTATCTTAAAGTTGCCATTAAATTTATTTTCACTCAACAATTGTTATCTCTTTAATGGCAAAGTAGTAAGTAAACAGATAAATGAATGTTACACTGCTTGAAAATTTTCCTGGAATTTCATTCACTATAATATATATTTTGCTGTAAAACAACTGAGCAAATGTTCAATCACAAAAGCAGGGGTGCAGAAAATGTTCAGACCTCGGAAATTTCCCTCAAACACAGTATAAATTTCCCTCGATAATGCAAAAATCTACTTTGCTATACAAAGTCATTTGTTCTATGTAATAAATCTTTAAGAGAATAAGTATACAGTGTAACATAAAAATATCGCTGTTAGTGTATATTATAAGAACTTCAAAGCAGCAAATTTTTATTTTTTTATTTACATTTTTATTTTCTCTTGAACCTCGTTCGGGAGTTCAGACATATTCTGCACCCCTGCACAAAAGTATGTTCTGAAACAGGTGTGGCCAACCCATAGAATACAGCCTGTGATGGAATCCTCTGAATTTATAATTTTATTTTTTCTTCTGTCAGCACAGAAAAAATTAATAAGTCCATTCCTACCATTACCCTGAGTAAAAACAAAACGGATGGTTATAGTAGCTGTCAAAAGAAAGCACTAAGTAAAAGAAAAATGAAACAAATATTGCATTGATTATTTGACTGTTTTATCCATTCTTGTTATTATAATTCTTTATGTAAAGTCTTATATGTTGTTCTAGTGTTAATTTGAAAATAAAAAGTTAGTATTCCATTCTACTTCAGTATTTTCTGTTTTGGATACGACTTACACTATTTTCACTAGTTACAAGTTGCTGTTGACAGCTATTTTTGGGGAAGTTTCAAAGTCCTTTATTCTTTATTTAATTATGCTTTTAACAATATGTAATTATCAATTGTTCCATTTGTGATGTAAATACATCACCTCTTGTTTAATTCCTATGCCAAAATACATCGTTTTGCAGGCATCTCATCACAGCCGTTTGTTCCTGGCTCAACGCACCCTGTAAAGTTTGCTTCCCGCGACACTTGTCAACAGGAGAATCCGCGATTGTTTCTCTTGCGTGCACGAACTGTTCATTGGTTACCTTTGCGATCCGATTAACGAATCAAAATCGCGTATCCGTGATTTTAGGTGTGCGGACCTGTTTTTTCTTTAGGAGCGATTTTTAAAATTTAAAAATCAGTGCAGTTTGTGTTCCACCTCGGTCCTGAGAAGAATGGCCAGGCGCTTGCGTCCGTGCGTTATTTTTACCGTTATTTTTTTTATATGTGGTCACACACCCTGATACATTTTTAAATCTTTTTCCATCGAAAGATTTTTATTATTAACAGTTATTATGACTTTAAATTAAATTGTGAAAATGACCGGAGACGATTTATTTAAATATTTTTGTGAAGTATCTTGCATTTCTTTTAAAGAAAATGGCTATGTTATCATTTGAGATTTGTAATGTGTGTACATGTACAGATTCGACATTTTTGAAAATGAACAAACCAATTAATAAAGACTTCTAATTTTGTGCAATTGAATGCTGCCTTTCTTTTTTCAAGACTGGGTATGTTTGTCTTTAAATCTTAATTCTGAATTTAAAAATATCTTATAAATAAAAATAATAAAATTTGAATCTATCTTATACTTGGTATGTACCCATGTATGATCAGATCGAAGCCTAGGGTTCACTCATCATTATTTTATACGATCACTATTTTTAATATCTTTTGTTTTGGATTAAAAAAGCAGCCTCTATCCATCATTATTAAATATTTTTAAGATAAGTCTCTATTCAAGAGCAGGTAGTATATAAAGTAACACCACACCATTGTTCTTTGTTTATTTTTTTCATAATATGTATCAGTCTATGCTTCCTGGTTTTTGATCATTTTTAAGTTGTAATATCATTATATATAGAGATAGATAAATACAATCACATACAATACAGCCCACAGCAATAAAATACATTTCTAAAAGATGTCCACCAAGTTTTTCGGGTTGGACATGGACAGGCCTGTTCTAAAGTATTCTAGGTCAAATTAAATTACTAACAAGATATAACAAACTTTAAGTAGCCAAAGAAGATGAAAACAAGCTAAATTATTACACTGTGGCCAAAAAAAAAAAAAAAAAAAAAAAAAAAAAAATCATTTGATTTAATTAATATTGTATAACAATTTGCAATACCCGATTTATGATGAAAAGTTTCACTGCATCACAATTACTGCAATTATATATTTTATCTGTGGATTCATTTTAAGTGTTAAAAAAAAATACCTGCTTTTCAATATATTAACTGAACTATTAAAAATTTTTCTCATATTGAGTACTAAATAATTTAAAATTACCATTTTCTAACATGGCACAATGTGTTACTTGGGCTTGGTTTGGAGTGTCACTCAAACCAGTCAAAGACCATTTTTTGCACATTAAGGCTTATTAGACCGGGACCTACAGCTTAAAGTGGATTTTGAACCATTATAAACAAATATGACTAACTGTGAATCGAACCTGGTACCCGAGAAGAATTGAAGGCCAGAGCACTAACCATTTACCCACCAGGTGTACATTTTTATTTGGGTAATACTGAAGAATCCTAAAGAGATGGGTTTTGAAACTAGGTGACTCACACATTATTTGTTTTATTACTTTCTTATTTTGAAATTATTTCTAAAAGCTTAAAATAATTCTCTTGTTGATTAATCCGTTTTGGTGTTTTCTAATTTGATACTCATGACAGAGTATCATTGGGTTTTGGTTTGATTTTGTAGGTTAAGGCCAAATGACTACACTACGATTCTAAGACTAAATGGAATGTCCTGCATGAGAGTGTCTTTCTGAATGGTTTTCTTAGCCCATACTCACACAAGTTTCAGAGAATATAAGGAAAACCAGAAATGACTAGATCAACGAGCGCAACCTGGAATTAGAATCTCATAAAATACAGCAATTTTTTTTTTTTCTGTCAAAAAGGTATTATTCAATAGGGGATCAAATTATTAGTTTTTTTTTTTTTTTTTTCTTTTAACATTTTTCCAATTATATAAAAAAAAATACTGAATGAAATAGCTTGGAGCTTTAGACATGCAAAGAACAATTAAAAACTCACATTTTCTGCTATTGATTTAGTCCAGAGTGCAATTAGGGGACTGACCATAAACTGAAGAAGAGTGCAAATACTTTGGATCACCTCGTATCATAAAGAGCTACAAATGACTTGTAACTTTAACATAATATTACACATACAATTCACAATATTTATATGTTTTGTTTTGGAAATTGTGCAAATATTTAGGCAGATATAATTTTTTGGTATATTTTGATGTTTATTTCTTATAACTAGAATGGATTTCCGTAAAACTTTACAAAACTCATAGAAAATTTCAAAAAACATAAGATAAACATTATCCTAAAACATAAAATTCACACATGTAATATTTTCTGAGATATGAGCATTTATAGTACAGTCGGTAACAAAAGTATCCGAACACTAGCAAAAATTCCTATGTAAAAAAAGTAGAGTTAAAACTGTTTCGTTAAATAAATCCTTGTTGAATATGTTCTTAGTCAGTTTAAGAACATGATTCGACAAGGATTTATTTAACAAAACAGTATTAACTCTATTTTTTTTACATAGGAATTTTCGCTAGTGTTCAGACTTTTGTTACCGACTGTAAATACTTTTCGAATGTGCTTGCATGAAAGGTAGAAGAAATTTATTACATAGATTGAAAGATATATTGGGCAACTTTTGTCAAAAGTTTATTTGAATAGTGTTAAAATTAAGCAAATGGTCGACAAAAGAATGAGCTAGATTTTAGGCATTTTCCAGAGTTGAAATTTCATAAGAGGTTTTTTCCCCCATGCTGCATATTTAATTTGAAGATCCAATTATTTCAACCATGTTGCAAAAGTTCTTTTATGTGAAAAATCCCTTATAGGCTTATAACTCTAACATATTTTTATTCATTTACTAAGATTTGTGAGTTCATAATGGGTTTTTCACAAAAAAAAAAAAAAAAAAAAAAAAAAAAACTTTATGTTTCAGAATAATGTTTATCCAATGTTTTGTCAATTTTTCTGTGAGTTTTGTAAAGTTTTATGCACGGAAATCCGTTCTAGTAATAAGCAAAAAGCTTGCCAAAAGAATTAATAATTTTTGAAAAAAATAAAAATAAATAAATAAAGTTGTATCTGCTTAAATATTTATGCAATTTCCAAAACAAAACATATATTGTACATAGTATGTGCAATAATGTGTTAAAATTACAAGTCATTTGTAGCTTTTTATGATACAAGGTGATCTAAAGTATTTATGCTCTTCTTCAATTTGTGGTCGGTCTCCCAACTACACTCTGAACTAAATCAATAGTGGAAAATGTGAGTTTTTAATTGTTCTTTGCATGTTTTAAGTTCCGAGCTATTTCATTCAGTATTTTTTTAGAAAATCGAAAAAAGTATAAAAATAATTCTAATAATTTGATCACCCACTGTATTGATAAACTTCTTTCACTAAGAAAGAAAAATACTTCAAAATTTGTTTTGAAGTGTAATTATCACTCTTTCGCAAAATTATAAAAAAGAAAAAAAAATCATTATTATTATTATTGAAAATATAAGTCACTTATAAATACAGAACCATTATAAAAAATAAAAATAAAAAACTCATTTTATATGATAAAAAATATGGCCCCCTCCCTCCAAGGAAAAAAAAAACTTATACACTTAAAATGGAAATAAACAGAATAAGTATCTTAAATACATTCAGTGTTTTAAATAATTAATAATATAAAATAAATTAGAAGAGGGAAATAAAAGTATGAATTTTCAGCAAAAAGTTTTGTAAAAAAGCATTTTATTAAACATTTTGATTAATGCATTAAAATACACATTATGAGGGGGGAAAAATAACTTACTCTGTCAACAAAAGTACTGTAAGATGAAGTGAGAGGTATATGTGACAAAGCAATCCTAAAAGCATTTTCTGTATAATTAGGAGCTAATAAGTACTGATTTGAATGTGTAATGTAATTCACCTAAAATATATATATATATATATATATAAATACTACATCATTTTGCTAGTATTTAAAAATACATTAAGATTAAGCCATCATTTCTCAATTTTAAAACCATTTCAGGTCACTAAATTCACATGCAACATTTAATTTTATGGTGTTTCCTATATATAAACCATATTCACTATATTAAAGGATTAATTATAAAAATCTGCATTTTGTCACTTAAATCTATCTATTGCTAAAATCATTTCTAACATAGAGAAGCTTTTAAGAAAAAAAAAAAAAAAAAAAAAAAAAAAAAAAAAAACTGAATTAATGAACTGAGTGCAAAAGAACTTTCAAAAAATAAACTTATGATTAGGGATTCTAATGGAGGTTAACACAACAAATTTATTTTGAGAAATTTCAATTCATCAATATACTAAAGCACATATTGAATGCATCGACAGCAAAATCATTAAAAATGTTGTAGCTAGTGTTTGGCTACCACTTTTAACATAAACACTACTTTCCATCTAATTATTTATCAAACACACCTAATTCACTATCCTTTCTTTGGTCTTTTCACCAATTTTTTAATTCCCTGATTTCTCTAGCTTTTCCTGGCAATGTATTTATTATTGGTGATAATCATCAGATATTGATAGGTATATTTTCTCATACATTTATTTTTTAAAGATAGATACAAAGACATTTAATTTATTTAAAAGAAAAAAAAAAAAAAGCTAAAATTACGAAGTACTACTACAGAATAGTGAAAGATATGCAACAGCTGTTAAAAATTTAGAATTTAGAGAATAAAAAATCCAACCAAGGAAATAAACCAAATAAACACACATAAAAAAAAAAAAAAAAAACTTAAAAGATAATTTGTTTAAGTATTTTAAATTTGCCCCCCCCCCCCCCCCCAAGAAAAAAAAAAAAAAAAAAAAGCATCTGGACTTTTAAAATGACATGACTTTTTAGGCATGAAAATAATAAATTAATAATTTTCATTGGACAATCTAGAAAAATTCTGACTAGAAGCAAAAGTAATTTAATCATTATAAAATATTTTATAATACAACAGTTTCAAGGGTGATTGTGACTCAAAGGTAAAACCCCTGAAAATTAGAGCCTCAAATTAGAAAAACCCAAAATATCAAATAATACTCAAACTATTTAGGCCAGAAGCCCTCAATCCTTTTAGATTTCATTCACATATCACCTGGATAACAAATGAACAACTAATGAAAGCAAAAAATAACTTTATAGGAAATATGAAAATACAGTTGGATTAGAGTAAAAACCCTGAACACAGATACCCCCTGCAGTTTATGCAATAAAAAATGACACAACTTTACAAATTTGTTATTTATTTTATTTTTCCTTTAAAAAAACTCCATACAACTCAATTAATGTGACTACTCCTTATAGGAAAACTTCCTTTCCTTTTTAGTTTATTATTTGAAGTTATTTAAAAAAAAAAAAAAAAAAAAAAAACATTAATAATCAATATAAAGCTGTAAAAAGAAATGGTTGTATCTGATAGTTCCAAGAGATATATATAATAAAAATAATAAATTAAAATGCTTATATTTATCTTGAAAGGTCTTGATTTAAATAGTTTGATATTGGGCTCCATGTTTCATTAGTGTTGTTGTATCGGTTTGCAGCTTCAAGACAAATCAATGCAACAAGACTGATAAATATCTCGCCTGGGACCCCCTGACAAATTTGTTGAAATCAAGACCTTTCAAGCTAAACTTAAGTATTTTAATTTAAAATAGGATCTCTAATAAACAAATAATTAAAATAATAATAATATTTTTAATATTGTGTCTTTTCACTAGAAAAAAAAAATAATTTAGAGAGAAGATGTGATAAATTACTGATCGCCTAAAGAGGAACACAAAGAAATCTGACAAAATTTTTCCTACTTAATGTGGTTGCAACATTAATTATCACTAGTGGTTGCTATACCACCATTCAGTAATTAATTGCTGCACGGTACAGTGTCAGGGGCTTATTATTATCTATTACAAGAAACACAACAAATTATCATAACAAAATTTTAACAAAAACTATAAAGTGAATTTTAATATGTGTTTCACAAGAATGAAAAACACAACTAATAATTTAGGTTATTTATTTATTTAATTACTAGCTTCTTTCGGTGACCAACTGAACTGGCTTGCTTTTTAACAAAAATAGAATTAAAAAAAAAAAAAAAAAAAAAAATGTGCTTTACCTTCCAGACTCAACCCACATATATCATTTTTTTAATGCTGTGTACTTGTGACATTAGCATATTCCTGAAACAACTTGTTTTTTCAGAAATGTGAGACAGTAATAAAAATCTGCATAAAACAGACATGGTACAAGCTTACAGAAAAAAAGGCTGAACATTTCACTACACTGCATACATGTACACACAACTAACAAAATCTGAACAATAAATCTTATATTGAATATCATATTGATTATAATTAAAATAGCTGTAAGTGCTTAAAAAATAGACAAACTTATTACATATACTTGAAAATAAGTTTATTCTCTAGAAGCATTGTTTGCTGGGGCAGCTGATTAGCAAAATAATATAGTTTAAGTTCATTAGGAAAATGCAGTTGAAGTGCTATTTCTTTTTCATTTTCTCCATGTTTGAATTTGACATTTCTTGAAAGCCAATGACATAGAAATTGCTAATGATATATTGCACAAATTCAGGCTGACCCCCCCCCCCCCCACACACACAAGTTTTAATGCAGATTTGCATTGATCCCAAGAATAATAATTTTCAAGCTTAAAAAGGCTGAATTCAGCCTTAAGGCTGAAAAGTAACATGCCTAATAAAATTTTTGTTATACATAGATTTCAATACAAAGAAAAAGACTTAAGTTACCTTAACGAATTCCACAAACTGGTAAAGAATGAAAACATCCTCTCTAAAATATTTATTGAATCTAGTCTCTAGCTCAGGCGATGGAGGTTCGTCTTCTCCTCCAATATCATTATCGCCAGGTACTATTATTGCCTGAAAATGAGAATTTATAGATAAGCATTTACAGATGAACATGCTTTTGTGAATATGATGAAATGTAAAGAGTTGAAACTGTATGACAAAAAAAAAAAAAAAAAAAACACTAAGTACAACACATTTATTGAAATTTTATTTTTCCGACTGAGTGAAAATAATGCCTGGACTGGGACTTGAACCCCAGATCTTTGATTTACAAGGTCAAGGCTCTACCAATTGAGCTATCGAGGCCGACACCCCAGTCAGTATTACTCACACAGACAACCTTTTAGGCAGAAACATCTCTGGTTTATCATGTAAATCGCTCAACAGAAAATAAGCCGCAGGAAATGGAAAACACCATTAGATAATGGGAGAAAGAAATACAATTTTATTATTAAAATCACACAATCAACTGTGGAAGAAAATCATATTTATTGAAATTTTATTTTTCCGACTGAGTGAAAATAACACAGTTGATTCCATAGTTGATTGTGTGATTTTAATAATAAAATTGTATTTCTTTCTCCCATTATCTAATGGTGTTTTCCATTTCCTGCGGCTTATTTTCTGTTGAGCTATCTACATGATAGACCAGAGATGTTTTTGCCTAAAAGGTTGTCTGAGTGAGTAATGCTGACCGGGGTTCGAGTCCTGGTCCAGGCATTATTTTCACTCAGTCGGAAAAATAAAATTTCAATAAATATGATTTTCTTCCACAGTTGATTGTGTGATTTTAATAATAAAATTGTACTAAGTAATACAGTAAACAACATTTTTATGATCTTCCCTCTCTGCATTTAGTGTCAACACAGTAATAGTAACTCTGAAGGAATTAGTAATAAAAAACTTTTAAAATATCACTACAAATAGGTATGAAAATGTAAACAAATACACTGCTAAACTTGCTAGTGCCAAAGCTTTAACTAACTACACTGAACATTAAAGTAAATAAAATTGTTATTTTTTAAAAATGATATTAATAATACAAATATTTAATCACAGATACAAATTAAAAAAAAAAAAAAAAAAAAGAGAGAGAGAGAGAGAGAGCCCAGTTTATTATTATTATTTACCTATAACTCTGATAAATATTTAATAAAATAACTTGTCATGATTTTATATATCCAGAATACCATGACAAGTATTTTCTGAAAAATTTATTACTGTTATTGGAAGATTTAAAATTATGTTTGATAATTGAAATCTATACATTTTACATACCTGCCAACATTGAAGAATCAAAACAACGGAGATTTTACAAAAGTGGCATTTTCAGGCCTAGAAAACATTGATGTGTTTTCGACATATGAGAATATTTTAACAGCTTAATCCATGGCTTAAATTATTAAAAAGTTATACGGGTAAGTGAAATTTAATTATTAAATAAAAATTAAGTAAACATTATTAATTAAAAATAGTAATATATGCAGAGATTCATGAGAATTTTTTTCAGCAAAAGCAAAATCTTGCTTAAAAAAATGAAGGTTTGTTGAAGTTTTGAATAAATTATAGGTGTAACTTTAAAATCTTCAGAATAATGGAGAAATGTTTGAGAATAATGGAGAGTGAAAGACCAGAGCCTCCTTAAGTAGATGCCTTCCACGCGCGGTGAATCCCAATGTTAAATTAGGCGACATTTAAAAAACAAAACTAACGCTAGGTGACAGCACCTACGCAGAGCAACAATTTTCATCTGTTTCATAGATAAGTTATATTTTTCATCTAAAAATCTAGCTATTAATTTCAATTTAAAGTCCAAATTTGTATTTATTTTTTCTTTTAATTTGAAAAAATGATGTGAAAGTGCTTTATCATAAATATTTTCAAAAAAAAAATCAAATATTTATATTTAAAAAAGTATAGGGTTTAATTTTCTTCGAAAGTGGACAAGACCTATTTTAGCTTTTCAACTAATTGAATTACAACGTATCAAATAAATAACACCTTTTTTTTTTAAAAATATATTATTAATCAAAAAACGAAATTTAAAATTAAATAAGCAAAATCATGGCATGTCTATCACGCGATTAAATTATTTTTTATATATTTATTCAATAAAAATTTCAAAATTTTTTAAATTTAGATATCAGATGAAAGTTTCGTTTATATAAATTAAAATCTCTGAACTTTAAATGAGTTCAGTTTAGAATGAATAATTTATAATGATAAATTATTAAAATTATGTCTTTTTTTTCTTTTTTTGGTCATGTCCTTTACGTTACATTTTTACCTTATTAGGTGTGAATTATTTTTCTTAAATCGAGAATTTTATATTATTTATAAGAAAAATAGACCAGCACATTAACGAGATAAGTTAACATTCAGTAATAAAAATTGGAGAAGAAAACAATCTGTTGTCTAGTCCGTCACAAAAAATAAATAAATAACCATTAAGATTTAAATTTTTAAAATTAAGGATTTCTTGAGTATAAGTTTTCTCGCGCACAAAGTTTTTTTTTTTTTTCTTCAAGATTTTATTAGCTCCACCAGTTCCGAGAGAGTATGCTTTTGAAACTGATAGACATTTTCTAAATACAGTTGTGTTATGTTTACATGTTTTGAGGTCCCCTGAAACAAAAAATAATGTTTTTAGCGGTTGGTCTGTGCGTGTCGGTTTGTCTATCTCGGATATACTTGGAAAATGCTGAGTGTATTTCATTTTGTGTTAGGTGTTTTTCATATAAGACTAAATTTAAATGCACAATCCGATGTGCACATAGTTTATTGAAAACATACAAGGCTATCCAAAATTAAGCTAAACGTTCTTTTCTGTAGAATGTAATTCACGGAAGTGCTTTGCTACACTTTTTTTACGTAGACGAATACTGTTGAAGAAGGAAAATTAATTTTTAGAACCTATAATGTAAACAAAGTATTTTTTTGAAGTTCTATTTTCAACTCAGGTTTTTGAATAAAGTCACGTTTTCGGGTTCTCTGAATACAAAAAACATTTTTTTTTTTTTTAGTTTTTAGTGATTGATTTATATGCATATTTATTATCAGAATAACTTAAAAACAAACAAATGCAGGAAATTCAAAATTGTATTTTAAAACTCATATTAGGTTTCAATTTGAAAAATTTGATAAAGATTGGCAAATTTAAGGACAAATTAATAACATCCTTGAAATATTTTTACTTCCATTACCCTACTACCGTAGGTAATGAAAGTATTGTGTTCGGTCCAAAAATTTGATATCGAGTTTTCCCCTGATTTATATTTTTAAGGTCTCATGAGTCTAAAAAAAGTAGTTTTTGGCAATTAGCCAGTATATGTGTGTGTGTGTGTATATGTGAGTGTATGGATGTGGAGAATTTCTATTTCAAAAAATCAAGTCATCTTTCTGTTATATCTGATAATTTTTCAAATTAGTAATCATTATATTTAATTTTTACATGAATTTTTAATTCCATATTCCATTTGTGTGGTAAAAGGTTAATAAAAGTAATGTTATGAATCTTAAAACTTAATATTTTTAAAAAGAACAAAAGTAGAAATAAAAATTTTCTATTTTTTCTTTTCAAGATTCCCAACACTTTTTTGTTTCGATTTAACTGAAATAATAAAATTTTTATACGCATTTACACAAGTCTTTAAAAAACAGTGGTATTAAAAAAATATAAATCAATCTTGTTCCTATATTGGAGTATTTTATAGTTTTATTCATAAGTTACTAATGTAATTTATGAATAAAACTATAAAATACTACAATATAGAGTTACTTCAAAGTAACTATAAACAAGTTATTTTTCTGTATTCCTACATCAATAAATAAAAATTTCATTTCATTTTGTAATAAGCATAACTATTTTATTTGTTAAATCTAACTTACTAACAGAGGTGTCAACCCTTCGAATTTTTATATCATAATTTCTTTAAAATATATCTTCGTCTTAATCACAGTATTTACGATAATAAATAAAAATAATGTTTTTTGTGAAAAATATTATTGATATTCAAAAATCCGGAGGGTTGGTAATTTTGCATTAATTACTTATACAGTTTACATACCTTGTCTTCAAATATGAAACCGTGAAAACTTATATTTTCACGGCGACTGTCCGATTTACAAAATGGAACGACGCAATACACCATATTATAAAAAAAAAAAAAAACCTCTCACATTTGTTACATTAATAAAACATAAACCATGAAGAACTCAATTGAATCGCGGGAAATAAACAGAACTTTACGACACGATATCAAGCGCCATCTACTGGCTATGTTCTTCTTGTACTGTTGCCAAGTTTTCGAGCGACTCTCTATGCATCTACTTAAGAAGGCTCAGTCCGAAAATAACGGAGTCTCTGTTGAAATAATGTAAAGCTGGCAGGTTACCTTTAGAAATGACAAGCATTTTATAAATCTATTGGACAGCAATAAATATTTGTAAACTTAAAAAAAAAAAAAAAAAAAAAAAAAAAGGAGTTATATAGTGATATATAAAAGAAAAAAAAAAAAAAAAAAGAGTGTACATTAAAAAAAAAAAAAAAAAAAAAAATCTACTTTGCATCATGTTGAATTTCTATAAGAATCTATCAAAAATTAAAAATGTAAGAAAGATTAACTATTTAAAAAACACTTCTATCATGGCAAAACTACATAAAATGTTGAGCAAAGAAACCGGTTTCAAGGTCGTAACCAGAAATATTTTTTAGGAGGGATTTAAATTTTACGTTAAATTTAGGTAAATTACAAACTGGTTGTTGTTCTTGTAGGTCGTATTGGCTGATTTTTTTTTTTTTTTTCTTGTAGGTATGTGTTTTTACCTGCTAATTCCTTTTTATAAACAGCTAATGAATTTACGTTGTACATATTTATTTTTCAAGTGATATTAATACTATATATTTGTATACTGTATTCACTTATTTATTTCAATATGTTCATATAATTACTTATATCCCTTAAATAAATAATGTATAGTCTTTCTTTGGATCATAATAATAAAATGAATAGATTATGATGATCTATTAAGCATAGTAGAAGCCAAGCAACAGATACAAGATCACTGAAACACCAATGACCAATAAGATTAAAAATTTCTCTGAGAAGTTCAGAAAAATGAATATACATAATATTTTAAATTGATGTACTTCTCTTACAGAAGAATTTCTGAGCAAATTTTACACTTAACATAGTATTTTCTAAAGTTTTCTAATTCTTTAATTTTGCATCACTATTTGAATTTTTTCAGAAAATGACAACCACATAGTGTATCCACTACAATTGCAGTGTTTTCAATATGCAAATAATAAGTTATTTTTGCTATAGCATTTTATTACATATTACTTTTTGCAAATAAATAAATAAATAAATAAAAAATCATAAGTTATGAACACTTCTACTAAAGAATCATCTTCATCACAATCACATACATTGATTATGAAAAAGGCTCTAGTTTGTAAAATGTGGTTAAAAAATACTAGAAACTAAATGTCACTAAACAATATAAATAATCTATTAATAATAAATTATAAATATCCTGAATGTGGATTTATCATTCAAGAGGTGTTTCAAGAGGTGACATCCAACAGAAATTACATAAATTCCAACATCTTTGTGGAACCCTAATCCGAACTTTGAAAAGAAAAACTAGACCTGAAACTCAACTAAAATTTTACAAAGTCATGGCAGTCCCCACTCTCCTATATGGTTCTGAGACATGGACTCTGGGCTCCCAGGATTTAAGCAGAATACAAGCTGCCGAGATGAGGTTCTTGAGATCTGTTAAAGGCTGTACAATCCCCATAGAATTAGAAACGAAGATATACGTAAAGAATTAAACATATTTTGCCTAGAAGATAAAATTAGGGAATACAGACAAGATTGGTTAAGCCATTTCCGAGGTATGCCACGCGGAAGACGAGACTGAGGTAGGCCTAGAAAGCGGTGGTTTGATCAAGAAGCCAGAACAGGCCTTCGGCCTAATCCTTGAAGAAGAGGAAGAGGTGTTTGTAAAATGGGCCATAATGGAAGAAAGAAAAATATGCAGTTTTACAGCAATAACTATATCCTTGGAAATATATTATATATATGTATATATAAATTGAAGGCATTTAAGTTATCCTAAAATTAACAATATTCAATTATGATGCAATATCTGTCATATCTCACAAAAGTTCATTATATTGGGCTTACACCAGGGGTGAAACTACCTAGCTTAGCTTGCAAAAACCCTGAAAACTTTTTCTTACATGCAGATAGGGGGCATTTATTAATTATATATCATATGGCTACCTATATTAGGTAATATTTACAGACTTTGTAATACATTATAATGCAAATTAAACATTCAAAATGAGAAATTTCTGTAAAAACAAAGTAATAACAAAAAATTCAAAGACAGCAAAATTTTCAAAAACCCTGAATTCAGAAGTAGCCCCTGAAAAGTTTCACCCTTGTTACGCTGTATCAAAATTAAACTTATATCAGTGGTAAGTAGCTTATAAATTATCTATTTCAATTTTTTTTTTCTATGTTCAATCAGATGTCGACTATATTTTAGTTTAAGTGAAATGTATAGAGGACATCCAGGATTGTATGTGAACTCATATATATATATATAACCTTACTATGAAGTAACCAAAAAAAGGTTAGTGTCACTTGGAAGAAAAATCAGATTTAAACAGCAGGTATCAGCAACCTGCCTGGACGACGAAAGATATTGACATTCTTGTCAATCAACTATCAATATAGAAGTGTGAGGCACATTGGTTATGTCAAAAGTTGTTCTGTAGGAGCTATAATTATGAAGTGAATATGTCAGAGCTGAAGGATGTTTTACAGTCATGTTTACTTTTATGAGTTCAAATTAGACAATAAAGCTGAAGAAGTTGTTTGAAAATTTATGCTTCACATTGGAGAGGTATCAATCAATGGGCACATAGTGTAAAAGTAATTCAGTCGATTTGTATCAGGAGATGACAGCTTCTATAACAAGCCTTTAGCAAAGTATTTTCAGGTTTTGAGCTTTCAGGATTATTTTCTTTCTTCCTTTTATTAAACTAGAGGTGCACAACCTGCAGCCCGGGGGCCACATGCGGCCCAGGAGCCATCAATTTGCGGCCCGCGGAAGGATTGTATTAATTATCAGCAGGAGAGATTTTTTTTCTTTCTGTCATGAAAAATAAAAAAGAAAGAATGAATATTTTATTTGTTGCAATTGTAAAACTTTCATTTACAAAAACTTTTTTTGGGAAGAAGGGGATTAAAATGATGGTTTTTATATCAGTGTTACCATGGCTCAGCGAGAACCTGGAAAAGTCAAGGAATTTGAAATTAGTGAAAAAGTTAGGGAAATTGCAAATACAGCCCAAAAATCTGGAAAATGCTTTTTAATCATACAGTTTAATATTTACTGCTTTGAAAATCCATGAAGAAAAAGAAATTACAGCCATAGAAGCATTTTCACTTACAGATCTCGCAGTGCCACCTATTACCTCAAAGCGATGTTTTCATACCTACATACTTACTCTTAAAACTGCTTATTTTGGCACCTTTGAAAAGAAAGTATGTTTCTATGACTGTTAGTTTAAGAGAGATAATTGCTGTTACATCTATTTTGAATCATCCAACATCCATATATATATAGATATATATCTTAATAAACACAGTGAATATATGTGCATAGTCTAATTCTTTTATATTATCTTGTTTGCGGCCCTTCATGGCGCACGTAACAGCGAGAGTGGCCCTCCAGCCAAAAAGGTTGTGCACCCCTATATTAAACATTAAGGTTAACATTCATAATAAGATAATTTAAAAATTTAAATTATTATTTATTCATTAAAATCAAAATTTTTAAAATTTCTAAAGTCTTTTTATGATTAAGTTATAAAGAAATTTCAAAAATTAAATAATTGTACATTAAATATTCTAAAATTCTTTTTATCTGCCATTTACACCAAAAATTGGGTTTTAATAATTATTTCATTTTGCTTTATTAAACTTTTCGTAGTCAACAGATTTTCATAAAACACTTTTAATTATTGTCCCTCTACATTACATAGCAATGTTGCACTGTTAAAGTTTTCAGAAACTTTTTAAATTTTTATTTATTTATATTTTACATTCATCGAGTCCTACAGTTTTCTTTATATTGACAAACAACTCTGTTTTTTTTTGCTTTAATTTTTTAATATAATTTTTTATTCTGTTTTAATAAGATAATTATAAATTTTTTTTTCATGGGAAATTTTTCAGAATTTTTTTTCTATAGAACAGTTTTGAGCATCTCCAATATTTCTGAAAATTCTTTTTTATGTTCTAATAATGTAAACACATACAGGGTGTCTACTGATTTGACAGAAAAAAAATTCAAACCGACGGTCCAATTCCATGACCTGTTCTTGACTTTCATAACATATTGCTGAATTTCATGACCCCACTGTTGATTTTCATGACCTATTAGACACCCTGGTATATAATATTTATTTTATGTTTGTATGTTTATTGTAAGTTAGACAAAAGAACCAGTGGCAGATCCAGAATTTACCTTTTTTTTTTTTCTTTTTTTTTTTTTTGGGGGGGGGGGGGGGGGGGGAGGGGCTAAGATTTTTCAAGATGTAATTCCAGATCAATGAAAAGCTTGCAGTCTCCTAAATCCGCCACTGAAAAAATACAACTTTAAACAAGGATTTTGAAAAAACCCATTTGGGCTTTTTCTTCGGTTTTTGCAAAAGGATTTAGAGTGTCAGGGGAAAGCATTTGATTGCATCTGCACAATTTTGGAAAGATCTGAAAACTCAATAACTGGCTTCCTTCTGTTTTGATTGAGGGAGCAAAATTCCAGCTATTCACTATCATGCAACGAAAACAGGACCAGATATTAACATGTGACAAGAAATGTGTGTTATACAATAACTTCAATTGAAAATATCATTGGTCATCCATTGGTTGTGTTATTCTCAAGCAAGAAGTTACTGCTCTATGTTTGGTGGACCAACCATTTTTTGAATATCAGAAAAAACAATAAAACACATTAATAGATTAGAGAATTTAAAAAGATTATATCAGAAAGAGTAGGAGCACATTTTAATTTCAAGATAATTAAAAGCCATACGTACTACACCTTATGAAAGTTGACTTTTTTAAAAACAGATTGAAAACGTTTAATGTAGTCATGAAACTCTTCATCAGTGGCCAATTCTCCTTCATCTAGATTGTCTCCCAGAAAAATTACTAGATCAGGTGCTATATACCAATGAGCTTGATTAAAGGTTTTTGAAACATACCTAAAAACATTTAAACAAGAAAATACGGTAGTCAGACATGAAAATACAAACTGATAAATAGCAATAAATGATATATATACATATCAGAATTTTCAGAGAAAAAAAAAATTAATATTAACAGTAAAACCTTTAAACTATATTAAAATACAAAAAACCTTACTTGGAAGGCTTTATTCTTGCTCCTGAGACACTTTCGTACAGGGGTCCCTCCCCTGGCATCACTAAAGAATGACCTACACAGTCAGGCTTGGTTTGGCTACTCTGTGTAGGTCATTCCTCAGATGATGCCAGGAGCCCCTCCTCCCATGCAAAAGTTGCTCAGGAACAAGAATAAAGCCTTCAAAGTAAGGTTATTTGTATTTTAATATATATATAAAAAAAAATAACATTTTAAACAGAATTAAATGCAAATACTTATTCAAAATCATAGATCAATTGTTCTAGTATTCTAACTTTTACATGACAGCATTTTAAAATGCAAGTCTTAAAAAAAAAAAAAAGCTGAAAAACTAAAATTGCTAAATCAAATGCTTTTTGCAGTTTCTTGTAATCAATAATTGCATTAAATTGCACTCTAGGCATTCTTTAGCTGACATCAAAACCTATTTCTGATGAAAGTTATCTATATATTAATAGGCAAGCATAAAATTTGTGGTCCCTTTTTAAGATATTAATTATGGGAGTAGATGGTTGAAAATGGTATCATTGGAAAGGTACGGTTAGCCAGATGCAGAGAATAGAAAAATTATTTTCTTACGATGTCAAGAAGGTATTTAAAAATACTTTAATTTTTTATGCATTTTCCCCTTTCATACATGTATTCTTTTACATCAAAAAACACCTAAAAGTGGAAAGTTGTTAAATCTGGCAATTTCATAAAGCTCAAATAAAACCATAGACACAGTAATTTGTATAATACAGCATCACTATACACAAGTGAAGTCATGACGTCACTGGCCATCCGTGGAGCCAAGAAAAAGATTTCCTATGTTAATCGTCCATTGGATTTTTTGTAAAAAATTATTAAAAAATAACGGAAATTATCTCCCGATTTAAATCCCCATATTTGGATATAGTTACATAAAAGTTACTGGCTACATGTGTTAGATTGAGTTATTTTTGCTGTAAAATTGATAAAATTCTAATTTAAAATTTAAAAACTGTAGAAAAAAGAGGCAAACTTCCAGTTTTGAATGTAAACATAAACATTTCATTTCAAAGGGTGATATTTACACAATAAATATCCAACTAATATACTAAATAAAAGGAAAATGGTAAATACAGTGAACTTTCGTTAAAACGGCCCCGTTTAAGATGGATTTCTCGTTATTACGTACAAAAATAGAATCCCCGGCTAAGACCTATAGGAATTGCATGTAATAAACATCACTTTATACGTACAATTCATTCATTAAAATGGACATTTTTTCCTCAAAGCTTACTTTCTTCGAAAAAGAGTCAGTTCCCAAAATCTTTTCAAATTCAATATATATATATATTTTAACATGAAAAGGTTCAATAACAAAAGGGTTAATCTCTTTCACTCTGTGCTATTACATTGTGGGACTTAAATAGTATTGATTGACAGTGACTGTTGAGGTCAACAATTTACACCTGTCTCCACTTCTATTGTGGAGACATAGCAAAGGATTTTGTTATCAAGTTTTACTATATGAAGAAAAGAAGTTTTGAAAGTAAGTATCGGTTTTCATGCTTTTTTTATTTTTAGTGAATAAAAGGGTTTGAGGAAACAAATTTTCATTCGTGTTATACTGTGTATGTGTACATAATAGTGATTTTAAAGTTCATATAGAACTTCAGTTTATGAACTTCTGTTATAATGGACTCTCGTTAATATGGACAAAAACTGCTGGCCCTTGATCGTCCGTTTTAACGAGAGTTCACTGTATTCTATCATAATTTGAAATTAAATTTATTTTCAAATGTCTAAATAAAGTATCTGATATAAGATACTAATATGTTGCAGCTTCCAGCGGAATAGATATCTGTCGTTCTTGGCGGAAAAAAAAGATCGCCAAATTATCTGACGAATATATTTAATTCCTTTCAAAAATCATGGTTATATTAACAACGTATATTAAGAGAGCACTCAATAATATGAAATAATATTTCATACAACAGATATTACGATAATATACATCTGGTATGCATATTTTCGTATTACGTTTTTGATCGCCAAATACAAAAAACGGCAAGGACGACAGAGTTTTGAGGATAACTAATTTATAATTATACCCAAATATTGGGATTAAAATCGGAAATCAATATTCTTTAATTTTTTACAAAAAATCCAATGGATAGGATAACACTGATCAGCATGAAAATTACCCCCAACACCATTTTGGTAAATTCTTATGTAAAATGACCTCATGAACCCGAATATGATGTCCATTTTGCTCTATTAAACACCATTTTTTAGGTATGGCCCTTTATTTGTATCACTTTTTAGTAATGTTATGGCTATAAATTTGATTTTTAGGAGGGGGAGGATTGTTTTAACTGTTAAATTTCTTCTGAGGGGCTTAAAAGTTGAAAAATTCTAAAACATCAACATATGCAGCAAGGGGAAAATTTAGGGGGGGGGGGGATTTGCCACTGAAATTATGTATTACATTTCTTATATGTTTTTAATCTATTATTAATGTTATTTATTACCCCTTTGTATCCCAAATTATTTTCGCATGAGAATCATCTCATATTAACACTTTCGCGACTGCATGATTTTGAATTTTTGACAGTAAGGTCTGCCTGTGAGCATTATTCTCCCATGTTACAATATTTCAGAACAAAATTTTCTGTATTATCATTTATATTAGTGATGGATATACATTATAATTATATTCTTTCTAATCAAAGTATTTGTATCCATAGTATATTTCATTGTAAAAATGTGAATATTGATTAGATATTTAAGAAATAAATAGTATACAAATTGCGAAAGAAATGCCCGCTGGTGAAGTTACAGATTTTCAAATGACGTGAATCTACACCAGCGGTAACGAAAGTGTTAAATTTAGCTAAAAAAGTGTATTTATTGCTAGCTTCTGCATGAATAAGAAGAAAGTAGAAGATATGGAAAAAATCTTGATTTCCGGTTTTCACTGAATTTACATGTTTTGAGCTTTCTTTAGTTTCAATTAACTGAAATTGGATACTTATTTTTAAAAAGTGGATTTATTGCTAGCTTTTGCATGTATAAGAAACAATGGAAAAAATTTTGATTTCTGATGGATTTATATGTTTTGAGATTTCCTTGCATTTCAATTAACTGAAATTGACTACTTATTTTTTAAAAAGTGAATTTATTATTCTTTCCTCTGCATATATAAGAAGAAAGTATAAGATTCAGAAAAATTTTAAATTTTCGGTTTTCGATGAAGTTACACGTTTTGAGATTTCCCGTACTCAATTCGACCATTTTTGTACAATATCTGCTTTTTCGAGTTCAAACACTGTACTTTACGAACCAATGGAATTAATTTAACCTAATTTGAGATTTAGTTAAATCTTGGTTTGACATGGTATCGATTAGCTTTTGGGGTGTATCACCCAAATATTTCCATGTTGCGATTTTCTCTCATTTCAGAAAAGGCTCAACATCTACAGTGTACCAAACTTAGAGAAATATATTAAGTAAAACTCTGCTGATTCAGTTAGAGTGCATATCGACAAACAATTGCCGCAGCTGTGTTGCAATTTAATTCCATTTAAGACAAGGCAATAACTTTGCTTTGCCTTGCTTTGCAAAAAAGTGGTCGAGTTTCGACCACTCGGCGATACTAGTTCACAGTAAATTGCTATTTAGCCCTATTCAATCACTAAAAATACACAAACAAAATCATGATACATTATAGACAGAGTGAGTTTTGATACAGTTAACAACTGCTACAAGAAGAAACTGTAATAATCGGTGGTCTCAACAAACTGAGATATAATAATTAGAGCTGTACCGAGTACTCGTTATATACTCGGTACTCGGCCAAATATGGACTAAGTATTCGGCCAATACCGAGTAGTTGTAACAATTTCATTATTTTTATGTATTATTGAAAGAAATGTATTCATAAGAGTTGTTTTTTAATAACTAAACTAAAAAAATACGAAAATATAAACATAGTCATTAAACTTTTGCTGCAAACAGCTTTCTGCAGTTAAAACGGGCAAGTAGATTGCCACTAAACTTGATATAGAGACGATTCATGATTTGAGCTTATCCATTTTAGTTACAAGAATTTAAGTATAACAATCTTGTATGTGTGTAATATGCATTTTTTTTTTTTTTTCCCAAAAACTTTGTACATAAAATTGTATCTATAAAACAGACAAAAATAAAATATTTTAGAAAAAAGAACCCCTTATATAATACTACTATAGTAGATAAAACTTTAGTTACATATTTGTGCAAATAAAAGTAAGACACAACTGTAAAAAAAATATTGATTTTTAATTTAAAAAATAATAATTATGTAAAAGGTAAATACACTAAAATGTTATTAAAAATATAGTATCAAATTTGTTGTTCTGCAAATTATGGCTCGAAACCACCTACCTTTTTACTCTTCTAGAATTTGAAGATTAATGAAGTTTATCATGTTTGAAATGATGATAAAATATTTATTTTAATGTTCTCATTTCATATGTAAATTTCATGCATCTTAAATTAAGCCTGAGTGTATAAAGAACTTTTATATTCTTTAAGAATTATCTGAGAATGATTTGCATCTGAGAAAGACTATATAATAAAGAATGAAGTTATCAGTTATTATGGTTTTAATAATCCACTAAGCTGGAGGTATCAAATATAACAATGAACCTAATTTTGTATATACATTACAAAAGTTCTGAAACATTTCATGTAAACATACTGTTTGCCATTTAACTTAATTTTGTGTTCAAAAAGCCTTTTTTAAATTTCAAGATGTGCAAAATTCTTCATATATACGTCAATTTCAATTATTCTTTCTTACAACTACTCGGTACTCGGCCGAGTAGTAAAAGGCCGAGTACTGCTACTCGGTGCAGCACTAATAATAATATTAAAACTTAAACTTTCGGAAAATTAACTGTCATGAGCTGTCTAAAACTAAGTCTTCCTTTCTAAATTTGCTCAAGCAAATTGTGTCAAATTGGGAAACACTCATTCCAGATTTTAAAATAGTAGTTTACGTACAGCTTGATTTATTATCAAATTATATTTCTTTTTTCATTTTTTTGGGGTAGGATGGGGGTGGGGTTACTATTATTATCTCTGCTCACAGATAAAATCCTGTTTTTCTAAAAACTCAAATATTTATAGCCCAGTACTAAAATGTAATAAGAGAGTAATTTGTGTCCCTTGAAGTTAATATATTATATTTTTGTCATTTATAGTGCTGCATCGAGTAACACTTTGGTCGAGTACCGAGTACTCGGCTTTTTACTACTCGTCCGAGTACCTGAGTACAGAATACCGTGTAGTTGTAAGAAAGAATAATTGAAGAATTTTGCACATCTTTAAATTTAAAAAAGGCCTTTTGAACGCAAAATTAAGCTAAATGGCAAACAACATGTTTTCATGAAATTTTTCAGAACTTTTGTAGTGTACATATGTACAAAATTAGGTTCAGTGTTATATTTGATACTTCCTGCTTAGTGGATTATTAAAACCATAATAACTGATAACTTCATCAGGGTGACTACAGACATTCAGAAAAAAAGTTCCCTGATTTTTCCATGATTTCCCTGACTATTTTGACAAATTACCATGATTTTTGTTACCTATCATACATTCCCTAATTTTGTATATAACACACTCTTGTGTAACATGTTTGCTAAACCACTGTAATTAAAAAAACTATACTAATGGACAAAAATGTCTCATTATTTTTTTTCTTTGTTTACTTACAAAAAATAAAATAAAATGAGAAAATTTTGGAGAAATTACAAAATTATAAAAATATGACTCATTTTAAGTGCATAACATATTAACATCAAGACAAAATTATTTCTCAAGTTGTTGCACTAAAAATATTTAATTATTTTATTTTTATTTTGTGTTGTTAACTTGGTGAGATTACACTAGAAAGCAACCAATCCTAACATCTGTTTGGCGATCTTTCAGACATGTTTGCTGGGCAAAAATGAAAATTTCCAGTATTTTTGGGTGTTATAACAAAATTCCCTGATATCTCCAGATTGATAAAGTACCCTGATTTTTCCATGATTTCCCTGATTGTCGCCACCCTGTTCATTCTTTACTATATAGTTTTTCTCACATGCGAATCATTCTCAGATAATTCTTAAAGAATATAAAAGTTCCTATACACTCAGGCTTAATTTAAGATGCATGAAATTTACATATGCAATGAGAACATTAAAATAAATATTTTTTCATTTCAAACATGATAGACTTCATTATTCCTCAAATTCTAGAAGAGTAAAAAAGATAGGTGGTTTTGGGCCAAAATTTGCAAAACAACAAATTTGATTATTAAAATGTATTTTTAATAAAATTTTAGTATATTTACCTTTTACCAGCTTACTTTATCCACTAAGCTGGAGGTATCAAATATAACAATGAACCTAATTTTGTATATACATTACAAAAGTTCTGAAACATTTCATGTAAACATACTGTTTGCCATTTAACTTAATTTTGTGTTCAAAAAGCCTTTTTTAAATTTCAAGATGTGCAAAATTCTTCATATATACGTCAATTTCAATTATTCTTTCTTACAACTACTCGGTACTCGGCCGAGTAGTAATATAATATTCATAATTATTATTTTTTTAATTAAAAATTAATCTTTTCTTACAGTTGTAAAAGTGTCTTACTTTTATTTGCACAAATATGTAACTATAGTTTTATCTACTATATTAGTATTGTATAAGGGTTATTTTTTCTAAAATAGTTAATTTTTGTCTGTTTTATAAATATAATTTTATGTACTACATTTTTATAAAAAAAAAAAAAAAAAAAAAAAAAAAGTTTGCATATTACACACATACAAGATGGTTATACTTAAATTCTTTTAACTACAATGGATAATCATATCATGAATCGTCTCTATACCAAGTTTGGTGGCAATCTACTCCCCCATTTTAACTGCAGAAAGCTGTTTGCAACAAAAGTTTAATGACTCTATATTTATATTTTCACAATTTTTTAGTTTAGTTATTAATAAACAACTCTTATGAATACATTTCTTTCAATAGTACACAAAAGTAATGAAATTCTGACAACTACTCGGTACTGGCCGAGTATTAAGTATATAATGAGTACTCGGTACAGCTCTAGTCATTTATACAGTTTTTTCTGCGTAAAATGTATTCTGTGATGTTTTTCTGCAGTTTCAAATTGTATTTTTAACAAAATTGCAATAAATTTTATTCCAATAAAATTTTAAATGTTCAAATTGTTACTTCAGCCCCTTGTCCCTTTCATATGCACCGAGTTTCTGGAACAAAGAAATTTCATGATTCTGTGGTTCAAGATTAAAAGCATGTTTTATTTTGCACCATTCACGTATTTGTTATAGAGAACATTTAACACTTTTTTAGCAATTGTCCCTAAAAATAGAAAATAATCTAAGTGATTGATATGTGTGGGTGAATTTTTGTTATTTTTCTGTTAAAAATTTCTTCAAAAATTCCCACACACAAATGCATTTTTTCCCCCTGATAAATTACATATATAGAAAGTTTAATATAGAACAATTAACTTTTATGAAGTTAGGATTAAAAGTTACCTATCTGCATCCCAACGGCATATAGAACCCAAAACTCCTGATGGGGATAAACTGTACCCCAGGAGTTGTGGATCACTGACTATTAACATTCTTATGGAACTGGAACTATGAGAAAATTTAGGCCAGAACAAAGGCAACATTGCATATTCCAGCCATTCTGTCCATAAAACTGTTGAAATTAAGCATATGAGAAAAAATGTTGATGAGCATCTGGAAAAAAAAAAAAAGTAATTATTCAGTAAATATTGAAATTTTACCATAAAATAAATCACATAGTTAACTGCAACTTTAAATGATTTGGAAAAAAAATTACAAATGCAAGGGAAAATAGGCCCATGAAAATCATCTCTCTCTATCTATGAAGCTGATTGTTTGTCTGGATTTTTGGCTCGCTATACAAGGCTACATCCATCATTTAACAACAGCCACTATAAATAGTATACATGTTAATCAGAACAAAATCTAGCTAACGCCATATTTTTATCAGTTCAGTCGGATAATTGGATCAAAGGATTCGCGTAAATAATAATAATAATTTAAAAAAAAACTTGGTTACGTTGCGAAAATTGATGCACTTACAATATAAACAAAAGCTAAGCTATCGCACAGGATTGTAAATTTTGGCCAAAGTTGGATTCATAATTTCATACAAGAAAAATTAAAATATAAAATACAGCTTTAATACGTCAACAAAAGCTTCAAATAAAACAAAAAGATAATAAGTAAACAAACCTCCATCTTTTTTTGAGGCAAGCGAGAAGCATCGTAAGCTCTTGATCACATTTTTATTCAATTAAATGTATATTAAAAAGATCATTTATCAAGATTTTACAATAAAATAAAGCTCTAACATGATAAAAATAGTTTAGAATTAAATAAAGACCAGAAAATTATTGCGAGAAGTAAACAAAATCAGATTAGCCATAGCCAAGGAAAAAGGAAACATTCCGGTTGGTTGGTTGTGTTTTAAGTTGTACTGGTGCTATCTGTATTATGGTCGATGGTCTGGGACCATAGATTCTGGGACTCTCACCCACCCCCACAGAGTACTGATCACATTATATAATATTTAAAATCTATGCTCACCCCTATCCGCGATTGTAATGATCGATAGATGGCGCTTTCTCAACACTGCAGTTGTTAGTAAACATTATAGCCACGTGTGTTCCATTAGTGTTCTTACTTCTTTTTGTTATTCTACTTAATATTCGTACTATAATTTCTCCGCCATTACATTATGGAAAATTGATTGCTTTTGGAAAAAACACTTCAGTTTATTCAAAGTTCGATCGGAAGTAGATTTTTAACTGAAGTTGAACAAATATTAGTTTCAAATCATCTGATTAATTCTTTACTTCCATTAGCCGAAGCAACTGAAATTTTAAATTTGTCATTTGGAAATAAATGGAAGCTCAATTCTGGATTTCTTGATCCTTTGGAGTTAGATTGTAGCACACAACAGTATGTTTTATCTTTTTTACCGTATTTATTCATTTTTATTCAATAAATATATGTGAAACTAAATATCGGCAAGCAATGGCGGCTGGCATTTTTTCTAATCCCACTCTTTTCAGAAAAAGGTGCCTTCTGATTGGCTGAATCCTTTACGTATTTATCGGCTATCATAGAAGCGAAAGAGAAAAGAAAATTAAAGGTAAAGAGGAAGGTGTTGATTTTTGATATTGACAAATGATTTGAAGAATTAATAAGAATGAAAATAATATACGCTTTTAATATATATTGCGTAATTGATAATTTTGAGTACAATAGATAATTTGTTTACAAAAAAACTCTTTAAAAAGATTACGAATCTTTCAAATTTATAAAATTAAATATTTTTATTTAGTTTTTTTTTTTTTCTAACTGCATTTGTATTATTGTTAAATGTAGCGGTCTACCTCAATAAATGTAGTTATAATTAAAAGTGTAATATATCTTTCATGGATTTTTTGAATTGTATTGATGTCTGTTTTCATAATTTCAACAAGAAATAGCTATATACATTGCTGTTAATTACTGGAAAACATTAAATTTTCTGTGTGTGTTTGTATAAATTATTATTTATTAAATTTCTATTTAATTTAATAAGATCATTAACTAGTTATTCAGGGGATTTTATTCAGAATGAAATTTGTTATTAATGACTTTGCCAGTGTCAATTTTACTAGGGTGAATATATATATAAAGAAATACAACTAATCAGAAAAACAAGTTTCTACAGTTCATTCTTTACATATCTAGATAAAAATTAATTTTAATAGTATATATATATATATATATATATATATATATATATATATATATATATATATATATATATATATATATATATACACATTTATAAGGTAGTATTATGAGATTTGCACATTTTTATGTAACAAAACAAAAGGGATCGATGCATGCATATTATTTGTTTCTTTATTTGTCTTACCTGCTAGTGAGTGGGGTAAAATTTTAGTTGTTTAAAACCATTAATGTTACTAGATGAAAAACTAACAAATATGATAACTGCTACTTTAAACTTGTTATTGAATTTGAATTGCTAATTGAAAATTTTGAGGCGAATCTACTTATCTTTTTATATGTATTACAGTGCGGGACAAGGTTTATCAAGATCAGAGAGTGTTGCTTTAAAATTTATCTACTTCAAAAATCCAATTAAAAGTATCGTACTTTTTATTTCAGAAGCTATTTTACTAACATTAATTTAAACATGCTGAAATTACAACCTTATGATTAATTAGGCTTTTCTCCCCCCCCCCCTCTACAAAAAATTAATTTAAAAAAATTGACCAAAAATCATTACTTTCTCTCTTACTCATATACTATATGGTGGAAAAAATATTGTTTTGGGGGTCAAATTTTCAAACTTGAATTTTTTTTTTATATGTATGTTATATATATATATATATATATATATATATATATATATATATATATTTGAATATGTGTGACTAGATATTGTTATTCAAGAAATTCTATGTGTTCATGTACAAGTAATATTTTCTAACATTTTTCTACATTTAATTAAACCACTATTTCTGAAATTTTTTTTTATAATTAAAAAATTGTTAAATGTAAGTGGTACAACTGGTAAAGTTAAAACAAAAGTGTGATTGACACCTGAATGAAAATATAATCAGCCAGCCGAATATTTAGTATTCAGTTGTCCAAATATTCGGTATTCGATCAAAACTGCTGTTCAGTGCATCCCTAATGCTTATTATTTATTATATGATTTTTAATTAATCAATAATTTGATGTTGTGTGCATAAAAATTAATTTCTAAAAAAAAAAAAAAAAAAAAAAAACCTCTGAATCAAAAGTTTTTTAGTTTAAAAATAAAATGTAAAATTGCACCAGAAAATTAGCAAATTTAAATTGTATAATTTAGCAATTTATAATAAATATGTTAAATTTAATTTAAAAACCAAAGTAAAAAAGCTTAAAAATGAAATTTAATTTAATTTTGTGATTGGTTATTCATTACATAAAATTTAGAATCAAAGTGAACAGTCAGTCTCATTTTCTGATGAAAGATCAAATAAGCTAGTTTCTTCAATGATAGACAACTTTCTAATTCTTCATCATCAATATTACCTACTTTGTATAAACTCAACTGTTTCTGTTTTTTTATTTAGCTTTTAATTTAATATTACATCGATTTGCCACTTTTTTCTACCAACACACTTTCTTTTTCATTTGTAAACAATGTCATATGTTTACTCTTTAAATAGTTGTCGGATAAATTCATTTTTATCTCATACGGATAAGTATAACATATTTTAAAGCAAAAGTATAACTAATTAGAAATATATATGCTTTAAACATTCGCTATCGCTAAATCACTGCAGAAAAAAGAAGTTTAAGTTGCCGGCATAACCAGCAAACACTCATTAAACGAACAAAGATTTCAGCCAATCAGGAGGCGTCTATTTCTGAAAAGAGTGGGATTGGGAAAAATGCTGGCGGCTGTATGGAATTCGAATTAAACCATGTTTATTGTAATTTCCCCTTAGCCCACCAGAGGGCGAGCATTTCATTACAATCGCGGATAGAAATATCCAGATTTCGGCAAAACAGTTATATAAATATTTAGCCGGAGCAAGACTTAAGAATCAGCCCGGTTATCTGCGCATCATATCTGAGCATATCTTTGGGAATATTTAGCCAAAAGCCAAAGAATAGCCACCGGTTTCTGTTTGTTGTTGTCATGTCAACAAAACCAACTGAGAAAATGGAAAAGATACTCTTTTTGCCATTAATAAGTTTTTGTGGTGCATTGTATGGTCTATACCATCTTTTAAAAAGTGTCGATGAAAATGCTTGTGATATGACTTATATGTTTGAATATCCAGAATATATGGTAAAGTTCTGTTAAAAATTTATTTTTTGTATTGGCAGGTCTTTGCTTTTTAAAGTGGATTTTAAAGTTGAGTTTTTTTTTCTCTTTTATACTATAAAACCATTAAAAGAATGAAAAGCAATAAAATAAATAAATATGAAGATTTTTTTTAATTTCTTTTTAACTTAGAAGAAAAAAAAGTAAGTTTCACTATTAGCCGGTCGATTTAAAATCACGGAATTTAGGAGAATTAATTCTTTCAACATCCACAAACTTAGGTTTCCTTTTATATTAAAGGAAAAAACATTATAATTTTTGTAATTGTGTTGCTTTAGTATTCAACTGAAAAAATAAAATTGAAAAGTTATAAAAATTACAACCCAAAAGGTGTTAACTTAAACATTAGAGTTTCCACCAGACAGAATCAGAAGGATAAGGGTGCTGCGCCCTGCTTTCCCTTTGTTTGAAGAAATAACACACTTCTTGCCACCCATTAAAAAAAAAAAAAAAAAAATCAGCCTCTTATCTAGAAAAAAAAAAAAGCACTCTTATTGCCTCTTGTATTAAAACACAAATTTAGAAGAAAACAACCTACAGACCTAAGAATAATATGACTTTATATACAATATATATTGAAGATAAATGACATATTTAATAAGTAAAACTATTGTATATGATCACTAACATTTATTTATTATAACAAACAAAAGTAAAGAAAGTTAAGTTTAAAAAGGTGTTCATTATATGCATACACTTATAACAGAATTTTGAAATGAGTGTCAATTTTAAATGTTCCCTTAAGAATCCAAAAATACCCTTCAAATCCTAAAATGTGCCTTTTTTTTTTTTTTAAACTGAGTGATTCCATACCAACTCACCTAAAAAAATAAAAGTTGGTTGCATGACCGACTCAGATTTTCTTTAAATTTGGTACACAGATTGATGATATAGAGGCATGAAAAAGTCCAAATTTTTAGCTACCTGCTCCACTTATTTATAGATATACAGGTCCTCGAAGTTTGTCCGCCCCTTCAAAATACCAAGAAATTGATGTTATTTAATTTTTTTTTCTTAAACATTGTGCTCATGTAATATGAAAGTGTTAGGTATCTATGGAAACTAGTTATCCCAGGCATTCAGAAAAAAAATACTGCAATGTTTATAATGAAAATTAAGGTACAGTACTCTTAGAAGTTGCAATCACAAAAATTTGATTTTCCCGATTTTGCTAAAATTGAGACATCAATTCCAAAAAAAGGAAAATAAAACCAAAGGTTTGCTCACTTTCTGGTAGAGTACAGGTGTTCACCATAAATTACTACACAATAAATTACTTGGGTTTCTCACTCTTTCTTGGAAATATTTAAGCTTAAAGACAAACCATAGGACAAAAACATGCAATTTCGGCCATCTTGGCAGCCATTTTTCTCTTAAAGGGGGAGCACTAGAAACTTTTTAATTTTTTTTAAATAAGCTACTGATGTGTTAGCTATTCACAGGAAAAGAGTTTACTTTTGGTTATTATTTGCATAAAGATATATCTTGCTGATAGTATATGCATGTTTTTCTCTAATACTATATGCTTGTGTTTCCCCTCTCACAGACTTAACATTGATAAAAAAAGATGTAAAAAAAAAACTTATTGAATATTATATAAATATTGATTTAATACATGTATAAGACTTTATTTACCCTCTGAATGTTACTTAGTTACTTTTAGAAATAGTGTTATTAGGTGAATGAAGCATTGAATAAGGGTGCAACACTCTGATTTTATTATATTCTGGTATTAAAACAAAACTAATGTGTACTCTATTTTTGTGATATTTTAAAGAAAGATGTAGGAAACCTTTTATTTTTTAAAAATTCAAGTTAGTATTTAGTGAAGAAATAAAATATTTACAAAACAGAAACACCTCATTTTATGTAATCTCAAAGAATCGTACACACTTTTTAAACAGGAATATCCCAATCACAAGATTGGATTATCTAAATTTGCTGATTTGTGACCGAAGTGGTGTGTGTTAGCTGGTAGTACAGGAATTCATTCAGTCTGTCTGTATGATTCACTAAAATGACAGGTTAATGATGGCATCTCTAAAATAATCTATTAAACCATCTATCAGTGATTTTTTTGTCTCATTATTTGTGTGACATTATCAATGAAGCATTTATGTTAGGATTTTATTCACAGTGTCCACTCCAAACTGCATTTGAAGAATTTTTAGATATGTTAATGGATGATTATGATGAAGAATCTGAAGTGATGTTTCAACGGTGGATAACTACAGTCCATTCAACACTCATTAAATTACTTTGTCTGCACCTGATTTTAAATCGGAACTTTTATTGAAAATGAAGTCCTTGGCAAAACACCATTACATTGCAAAATCTCAATCAGAGTATTTAAAAACAAGAAAAGCAGAACTAAAACCAGATGAGTGCATTTTATTACTTGATTTTTCTGAAAATTTTACTTTTATTGTACAGGATGCAATACAGGGATATCACTGGGAAAACATGCAAGCTACACTCCATTCTTTTTTAGCGTATGTTCAGCCAAATGATAACCTAAAAGTTATTTCTATGTGTATTATCAGTGACTGTTTGACAGATGATATGGTGGCAGTAGTTTCTTTTCAAAGGCCTATATTCCCATATTTAACATCACAATATCCAGACATATAGAAAATAATTTATTTCAGTGGTGGTAGCTCAGCGCAGTACAAAAACAAGAAAAACTTTTTAAGTTTATACCAACATAAAGATGATTTCAAACTAAATGCTGAGTGACATTGTTTTTGCCACTTCCCTTGGCAAAAGCCCCTGTGATGCCACTGGAGGCACAGTTAAAAGGTCTGCTTACAGAACCAGCTTGCAACGTCCTTACAAGGATCAGATAATTTCTCCATGTGATTTGTTTCATTATTGCAGAGGTAATTTTAAAAATATTAAGTTTTTCTTTGCATCTGAAGAATATGTAGCAGGAACAAGAGCATTGCTTTCTGAAAGACACACTTTCACTGTAAGAATTGAGGGTATCAGGGATTATCATAAATTTATTCCTATCAGTAAATCTGTGCTTTTAGTTTCCATTGTATCTAAGTACATTACAAACATATCGAATCAGATTAAAGTATCTGCAGTAGGTAAGCAACATGTCAAAAATTTAGTCTTACTAACATTTCTAAAGGTTTTTATGTTACTTGCATGTATGATAAGAAATGGTGGTTAGGAGCTATCTTAGAAAACTGTTTTGAAAAAGGTGATGTTCAATTACAATTTATGCATCCTCATGGCCCCTGCTAAAACTTTTACTGGCCAGAGAAACCAGATACATGCTGGATTTCATACAAGCATCTGTTAGATATAGTACCAATGCCATCAGCAGCAGCAGCCGCAGGATGCATGTTTTTAATATCAAATGATACTGTGAAAAAAATACAGGAACTTATGCTTGCAGTTGAATAAAATTCTGTACACATCAATTTTTAATATATTGCTGTATTTCAAATATATTTGCTTATGAAATAAATATTTATAGCTCCTTTATTTTGATTGATTTTTCAAGAAATTATTTAGTACTTTATAATTACGGATGGACAACGTCCAGTTTCGGAAAAATTCTATTTCTTGTTTTCATCAAATATCTAATTTTGCTATAAAATGTAGAAATTATTTTTTTTTTTTAATTATTATTAAATAATTTAATATATTAAATTTCTTGAATTCTTGTATAGATAGTGCAGCTATTAATATATGCATTATTATTTTTCCTTTTTATTAATGTTAAGTCTATGAGACGGGGAACACAAGCATATGGTATTAGAGAAAAACATGCATATACTATCAGCAGGATATATCTTTATGCAAATAATAACCAAAAGTATACTCTTTTCCTGTGAATACCTAACACATCAGTAGCTTATTTTAAAAAAATAAAGTTTCTAGTGCTCCCCCTTTAGGAGTAAAATGGCTGCCAAGATGGCCGAAATTGCATGTTTTTGTCCTATGGTTTGTCTTTAAGCTTAAATATTTTCAAGAAGGAGTGAGAAACCCATGTAATTTATTGTGTAGTAATTTATGATGAACACCTGTACTCTACCAGAAAGTGAGTAAACCTTTGGTTATATTTTCCTTTTTTTGGAATTGATGTCTCAATTTTAACAAAATCGGGAAAATCAAATTTTTGTGGTTGCAACTTCTAAGAGTACTGTACCTTAACGATTTTCATTATAAACATTGTAGTATTTTTTTTCTGAATACCTGGAATAACTAGTTTCCATAGATACCTGACACTTTCATATTGCATGAGTACAATTTTTAAGAAAAAAAAATTAAATAACATCAATTTTTTGGTATTTTGAGGGAACGGACAAACTTTGAGGACCTGTATATCTATAAATAAGTGGAGCAGCTAGCTAAAAGTTTGGACTTTTTCATGCCTCTATATCATCAATCTGTGTACCAAATTTAAAGAAAATCCGAGTCGGTCATGCAACCCTCATTAGGTGAGTTGGTATGGAATCGCTCAACTAGCAGTGCAGTGCCCTGCACTATTTTAAATCCTGAGGAAACTCTGAAACAATGGTCTTTACTTTAGTTATAGTTTAGCAATGGCTACAAAAAGGCTACGAGACAATTTGTTGAGGAAGAACTATAAAGCATCGATGAATGCAGATTATTCTTAGACATATAAATGTACCTCTAATTTAACCTCAAAAACATAAAGGCTTGAAATTACCACTGAATTGAAATATTTGTTCATACTTATTTTTTGTACAGTTACTTTACAGTCAGTGTGGTATCTTTTAATGCTATAGTTTGGAATGCAGTTTATAGTGTACAACTTGTCACATTGTTTTCTTTGGAGTGCAAGAAATGATTATTTTTTTTTATTTACTGATACTGCTGGGAAAGAACATTCACATCATATATTATACATACTTACAGAGGCATGGAGGAGGTGGGGGATAAGAGAGTTTTATCAAGCCACATACGCTACTTGCAGAAGGATGCAGAATGGTCCCCAGTTTCATTCTGTGTATTATATTGCTATATGTTATTTAGGGGGGATGGGTTCTAAAAATAAAATTGTGTTCCCAGCACCAGTTATGCGCACTAGTCCATTATGTACTTGTCATAGATATAGTAATTAGATAGATTGAGCATCATGCTACAAAACCTCATGCCACTTCATTCGGCAGAAAAAAACCATTAGAGAAAGTACGGTGGGGCTTGTTAAAGCATAAAAATGTACAGAGATATGTCAGCAATCAAAATTTATAAACAGTTTATGAGCTACTGACAGATAAAAATATCAAGAACAACACTAGAAAGGGAGACTGGGGACGTTTGATCTCTAAGAAGAATTAATCCCTAATGTTAAAAACAAACATTAATAAAAAGTTAAATCTTGTAAACTAACAATATTAGCACAGTTACTCTTAGTACAAATTTGATAAAAGACTTTCTTTCAACCCTGTTAATTTTTAACTATAAGGATAGATTGTTTGATTTATTGAATTTGAAAATTTTCTATGGTAAGTAAGTGATTTAAGTTCATTTTTGACTAAATTATTTTAATTATATATAATGATATTTCATATTGTCTTTTCTTACCTTGTAAATAGTACTATTTATGCGTAATTTCGTGTATATAACCCGCGGGTAATCTATAATAAAAACCTGACTTTGTATGTCCTGCGGGGTATCTATCGCGAACAACAAGAAAATCAACACCAGTCTCATTTTTGTTTCGGAAGTCTCGATTATTAATGCATAATAATGACGAAATTGAGGACAGTAAAAAGGATCTTGATGAGGAGGGTAATACGGATGATGAAGATGATCTGTCCCAAACAATATTGCAACATTTTAATTCTGATACAGAAGAATCCGATTTCGATGGATTTGAATGAATTTTGTAAATAAATTTATTATTAATCTATAATTTTCTTATAAATTGAATAAAGGTGTTAATCATTAGAAGTTACTCCAGTTCATAGTAATTTATGTAGATTATCAATACCATGTTATGATTTTTGCTTTTTCATTATAGGTAAGTAAATTTATTTGATTATTATTATTTATATTTAGTTATATATTTGTTTATCATTTGTATCTTTTCCTACTCATTATTAAAATAATAGCAATTAGTATTGAAATTGTAAATGGCGATTGCCGAATTATAAATAGCGATTTTAGAAGTGCGGGATATCTTTTGGTTACAATTATTTTGAAATGAAATTTTTATGCTGCGGGCTACCTTTTTCCGCGGGTTATATACGCAAAATTACGGTAATTTATTTTAAACAGTATTTTTGTGCAATGGAGGTACGTGATACCTGTCATATTAGGAGAGATGATTCTAGGATCAAATATCCCTAATGTATAGAATAAATAGAGCTCACCAGAAACAATTGGTATAACATTTGTATGTGGCTGGATGATAGCACCCAATCTTCTTTAATGGTTTTAACCCTAGACTCTTTTAAAGTTAAAATTCATGCACATATTTATTTGTAAATAATCTTTATGGTGAAAAAAATTCTTTTTTCATTCAAATGCTCATGACTAAAATGTATTTTATGAATGACTGGTTTACTTGACGGCTACCCTGTTTTATATAATGTCTAAATAAAAAATGGTTTGTTTATCAGACTTTCAAATTGTATTTTTAAAAAAAACTTGTGCCATTTTTTAAAATATTTTTTCCTCCTGCTAGCATGATTATAAAATATTCATAATAGAGTTTATTTCTTTACTCTCTTATTTTTTTTTATATTTCTCCATGAATATCTTTAGACTAATCTACTTTTTTTTTATTTTTTCCAGAAAATTTCATTAAATTATAATACATCAGTGAGATTTCCAAGATATAATTTATTTATTTATTCTGAAGGGTAAGTATTTAATTTTAAATATATGAACAATGTGAAATATTTAAAGTTGATTTATAATTAATGTTCACAAAGTAAAATTTTTTAATAGATTATGTTAATTTTAAAATACAGTAGAAGATCTTTATAACGCAAAGCTAAAAACACAAGGTTTTGCGTTATATAGAATTTTGCATTATATAGATCACATTTCACACATCGTCAAACTTACCTTGTAAACATGGCCAAATATGTCTGAAACATATCAAAACAGAGTAGGACATTTTAAAGTTACATTTCTTGGAACAAAAAATTAGGTGGATAACAGTGGCGGCTCGTGAGATTCATTTACAGGGGGGCTGCATCGCTGCATGTCTAACAATCAGTACAATTTGAGAAAAAAGCGAAAGTGATATTCTGAATTTTACAATTATGTTCATTAAATGAACAGTAATGTTTATCAAATGAACAGTAATGTTTATTAAATGAATGTACTTGAAATATTAGACAGATATAAATCTTAGGATCTCCATCTTATTTCTTTTCGATAGGAAAAATAGCTTCATCGCCATTTGCTGTAAGACTATCTTGAACTTCACGTAAGAGATAGTCTATTACAGAATTTAAGAATTTAGGAATACGTAACAAGGAAAAGTCTAAATCAACTTCGGTATTATATTAAATTATGTTTAAGATAGATATTTTAAAATTATATATCTTTTCTTAAAAAATAAATGAATAAAATAGAATGAAATATTGATAATTCAAAATAATTAAAATCTCTGGAAACATTTATAATAAATTATTTCGCTAGAAACTATTGTCATAATCTAAAATATTAGACAGTTTTTTTTAGCATTAAAAAAAAAAAAAAAAAAAAAAAAAAAAATGCTGCATTTATGCCGAATTATAATTATCTATCTATTTTTAAAATTCCTGTCTTATATTTTTTAGTAATACGATGCCCATATCTTAAAAGTGCAGTTATAATGATGCGTTTCTTTAATTTATTTAGAATCATCCTTTGAAATATTAATTAAAAGAATTTCCAAAATTTGTTGCATATAGTCAGTAATACACTCGATATCTTTTGTATTACCGTGCATTAAAAATAATTATTAAAACACTATTTTCTTTAGATATACGTATTTAAAGACTTCAACAGCATATAGCAACTTAATTTGGTTTGAAATATTATCACAAAATTAAAACTACGCATAGCCAAGCCAGCATTGCATTCTGCATATTTTGTGTGTCCTTGTGAAAGAAGTGTAAATTAAAAATACAACATTTTTTAAACGGATAATTTCGTTATGCATTAGATTAATTTATATAAGTTTCCTGATTCTGCAGCAGAATAACATTGCTAAAATGTATTTAAATTAATTTTCTTATAAAGTGTAATGTGTAAGAAATTTTCGTGCATTCCTCTAAATGAACTGTAAACGAAACATACTCTTTTTCAATAGGAAAAATGGTGTGGTCAATCTAAATAACAGGTGTTAAATTCTAAAATTTCCATGCATATTTATGAAAATTCTTACTCGAGAGCGCATGAAAAAATGTTTTTCAACTTCGTTGTAGGAAAATGTCGGAAATTAAAAATTTAGAAATCTTGTGTTTTTAAGAATGGCGTAATAATATTTCTCATTAAAATAAAAAACGTTAGTCACTAAAATAAAAATGAAAGAAAAAATATAATAATAACCTAATAAACAAAGCGATTAAACACTTGATAAATTTTGAATACTATATTTAATGGAAGATAAAATTTGTATAAAAGTTGAGATTCTGTCTATTCGACCGTTTCTGCCACTGAAAAAGCAAGAAGCCGAAAAAACGTGTGAAAATTCAATGTAATATAAATTAAAAATTTGTTTGAAAACATAAATAAAAATGATTTCTATTTTCTCGCATAATCGTGAATAACCTTGATACAAAATTTTTTACCTCTCATACATAAATAATCTTCGAACACAGCGATTACCGCATTAAAAACTGTGAAAAAAAAACGTAGATTACAAAAGGAAATGCAGCCCTTTTCCAGCATTACCGAAATCCCTAATAAGATCGGTGCTGCATGAGATGCAGCTCCAACGTGCCTAGTTTCATAAGGTCGAAACTGGTAGGGAAAACGAGTAGCGGCGGTTTTAACCGTCTTTTCCCTAAAGAAATCCCTTTTTTCGAGAGCTGCACGAGTGAGCAGCCCCTTTCGGAACTTTGGAAGCGCTATTACGCTTAAAACTGATTGGCTTTTCTCAATTTTTTAATAATTTTTCATGATAACGAAGTAATCTGCTCTTCTATATGCATAATATACTGTATAATATAATAATATTTATTTTCAAAATATTTTGTAAGTTAACATAATTACTTCGAATATTTCTGGGGGGGCTGCAGCTCTGCAGCCCCTGCCACGAGCCGCCACTGGTGGATAATAACTTTCATTCTAAAATTTACTTTATAAAGATAGTCCATATATGCCTGTACAAAATCATTCATTATACTGCTCACTTTAAAAAAAAAATAATGATAGCAATTTTTTCATTAAAAATCTCTGAATTAAGCAGATAAAGAAAAACAAATGTATCACACTTACTTCTCAACAAAGTAACAGTTTTTTAGGAAGTATTTCTTAACTGCAAAATTTATTGTTTATATCCAAGAAATTTTGCATTATATAGAGAATTGCATTATATAGAATTGCATAATAAAGATCTTCTACTGTATTAATCCTACTACTACATAATATGTTTCCAAATTCATGATATTTGTGCTTCTTATTGACCATAAAAATATGAGTTTGTGCTGAATAATAGTTCCACCAGTGGCAGAGAGGTGTTCCTTTCAAAGCTGATAGACAGGAGGTGCCAGGTTCCAATCCAAGTTGTGCTCATAATCCTAGTAATTTGGCGTTTTACATGGTTATCTCAAAACTTGTGCAAATAAAAGCAAGGATCTCTTAGAAACAGTGGCCGCTAGTGCTGGGCGATGTTGACATTTCTTAAATCGATATATCGTTCATCTTAAATACCGATATAAGGATATATTGATTTAATGTAGCGTTACCAACTGTAGGGATTAGTCCCTACACGTAAGGAGTAAAAAAAAAAAAAAAATCGACCGAGACAGGGATTGAACTGAAAACCTTCTTGTCTCAAATCAAACAATCTGGCACTGTACCATGCTTTTTTGCCCACTAATTAAGTTTCGAGCATTTTGATAAAAGGGATTAAATTTTCTAAGGTTTTATCTTCGCCTATGGGTGAGTTGTTGCACAAAATTTGCCCTTTATCCTATGTTTTTGACCACACTCTTTAATTTAATCTTAGTTTAATTTCAATAGGAATTTTACTGATTCATACTTCCCTTTTAAGTGGATGTATGGTAGCTCCAAATTTTGGCGCAACTTAAATTCAATCGCAAGAAGTAGAAAACTTAAAAAAAAAAGGTTGAACCATTTTATGATATTGCTTATAATTTTACTCCATATACAGTTGGTTGCAAAAGTATTCAAGCGCTAGCAATAATGCCTATATATATATAAAAGTACTCTTTATACTGCTTTCTTAAATAAATTCTTCCCGAGTCATCTTCTCAAACATTCAAGAATTTTATCCTAGTTGACTATTACTATCACAGAAAATTGTTTTTTAGTTTCACAATATTCCTTACTGTTATTTCGAACATTTATAGAAAAGTTTATCATATACTGGAAAGTATATCCTTATGTTTTAAAATGGGACGACAGTGCCATTTGTATACTGATGTGTACAAAATGCGAATAAGCGCTAATTTATATCAAGGTGCAAGTATGTAAAACTTTTTAGGAAATTCTGTGCATTATTTTTCGCGCTAAATTCGTTGGATTATTATTATTTTTTTTTTTTCACACTCAAGCAGATGGATAATTTCTAAAAATGGTCAAAACATTCTTTAGACTTCTCGAAACGTGTAAATTCATTGAAAACCAGAAGATAAAAATTTTTACAAGTACTTTCTTGTAATGAATATCTATAGAAGAACGCGAAAACCAACAATGAACCATAAAAAAATTATATTAGTTTGACAAAATTAAATTTTTTTCACAAAATTATTATTTTTATCACAGAAATTTCTCATTGACTCGTGAGGTGACATTTCGGGAGTAACCTTTAGAACATATGAAGCACCCCAATTTATTTATTTAATTTTTAACTAATTGATAAATTCAGAATTTTATTATTTCTTATTACTTTTTAATGCATTAAAATATTTACATTCTCCACTTACATGCAAACAAATTACAAAATGGCTTCACACAAGATATTAAATTTCTATAGTGCTTTAAATCTCCTAATAAATGTAAATCTTAATTAAAATTTTCTAAAATACAATTTCTTTCAAAATTCATGAGATTTTCTTTTTTTATTGAAGTTTAAAATTTTTACTTATGTTAGATTAAATTACATCAAGACAAATTACAAAAAGACTAATAATTGGCTTAGTGTAAGAAAGAAAATTAGTAATAGAAGGAAAAACAGTATGGTACACTTGAAGACAAAAAAAAAAAGCATCAACTTTTACCGTATTTAAAATTATTTTTTAATACCCATACTATATACTGTTAAGTAATTGATTTCGAAAAAAATAGAAATCAGATAATTAAATGTTAGAATAATCGTATCTAAGATGATGCTGTTGTTTGAATTAATTTATTTTTGACAATATGACAATTATTACTTACAAACTTTGAATAAACACCATAAAATGCAAAAAACTCGCAACAATTGTTTCGGGTTGAAAAAACACACGACCCTTCATCAGGCGAACAAAGTAAGCACGAGTGCTGCAGTCAAAGCTGCAGTCAAGCGTTGCCGCTTTGACTGCAGCACTCGTGCTTACTTTGTTCGCCTGATGAAGGGTCGTGTGTTTTTTCGACCCGAAACAATTGTTGCGAGTTTTTTGCATTTTATGGTGTTTATTCAAAGGTGCATTGCCGCTTTGACTGCAGCACTCGTGCTTACTTTGTTCGCCTGATGAAGGGTCGTGTGTTTTTTCGACCCGAAACAATTGTTGCGAGTTTTTTGCATTTTATGGTGTTTATTCAAAGTTTGTAAGTAATAATTTTTACAATGCCAGTTTTGTGATGCTTCTTTATTAAATATGACAATGTCATAGTCTTTACTGAAATTCATAAATTTAATGAAAGAATATTATTAATTACAGGAAATATTAATAAAGAATAGTTAATTATTCACTTATCTAATAAACAGAAACTGGAGTATCTTATTTTTTAATTATAGGAACAGGAACTATAATAAAAATAGCCGAAGAAAATACTAATATTGATAAAGTAAGTCTCCAGTAATCAAACGAATTTTGAATGAATGAATGAATAGATCTCATTTCTCGGTTTTCATTTCGTTACTACGCATGCGCTCCTAAAACCGTAATCCATTCGAAAGAATATACTTCCTCGGGTCGGGTCTTAAACCGATATTCTCTTCCCATTACGCTTGCGCAACACTAAATCAAAACGGCTACTCTTTTGTGTTCTTTGCGGTTTGATTGAGTAAAGATTTTCATGATTTAGCTGTTTATGACTTCGCATGCTTTACACTAAACCGGTATCCGACTGAATGAATATCCATCTGGCATTATTCCAGCATTACTGAATAGGTTTATCCTGGCATCAGAAGTTCACGTTTTTTTGTGTTTCTACATCGATATTTCATGGAAGATGAAATATTTAAATCGAATAAACGATATTAGCATCGATATTTGATTTTACATCGATATAAAGCCCAGTCCTAGTGGTCGCCAACCTTTACCACCTCACGGATCACCAAAATGACAATTTAATATCCCGCAGACCACTAATATGACTGCTTTACAAATGTAAATATATTTCTAGAATAATGATCAGAGAACCCTATTTTATAATTATTAAATAAACTTATTTAAGGTATAATAATAATAATAGAATTGATTATTTTATTATATGAAAAAAAATTATAAGACAAATATACAAGTAATCATAACCATAATGCTTAAAAATTGTTTGATTAAAGTAAAATAATTTTACTACAGGAAATCATGAACATTTTTTATTGCTTCCAAATTATAAGAAACTAAGACGAAAGATTAAACTATAGTGATGAATTTCTGCTCCTATATATAAAACTGCATTTACTAAATATAGTAACATTCATATTTTTAGATAAATATAATTAATGTAAAATTGTATTTTTTATTTGAATTTGAATTCTTTGAAGAATTTAAATAATATAATAAATTTATAATAGTTGAATAGATGTGTAACAAATGCAGGTAAGAAATTCAAAGCCTTTTCTATGCCTGTCATGAAAGTCAAATTTTTGTGATACATGTTTGAAAAATATTCCATTTATCTTCTCTACATCCTGAAAATTCTGAGTTAATCTAATGTGTGTATGAGTAATTCAGAAAAAAAAAAAAAAAAAAAAAAAAAATAGTTAAAATTAACACAAGTATAATTTCTAATTAAAAAAAAAAATGCAAATAATCTGTGAGAAAATTAAAATGATCAGTGAAATATTTAAATTCTATAGAAATTGTGAAATTTCCTGCAAATAAGAAAAATTTCAGTGCAGCAGTGCGACTTGTCACCATATATACCAGTATTGAAAGTAATTCTATGTCATAATGTATAAAAAAAGATTAAATTTTAAATTTAATTAAAATTTATTTAAATAAAAAATAAAATTTAAAAATAGAACTAAGGGCTAAAATTCTTTTCTTTTTATTTTTTTGGAGGTGAAGAATCTGTTTTCTATAATTTCAGAGCTCTAAAAATAATAGGAGCAGAAATAAGGGAGCATATATTTATTGGAGCTCTGGTTTCTGTGTCACTACGTTTTTGAGACAGTGTATAATTTCAAATCCTTAAAATTAGTAGGAGAGAAATAAGGACAAGTATTTAGAAAAATTAAAATAGAGCAAGGAACTACAAAAATCATGTTAATATATATTTAGGGTCAGAAATTGATTGTGCATACACTGTAAAAAATTGTAACCTCACTGGCAAAATTCAACTGTGTAGTAAATTTTATGTTTAATTCATATTTTGTATACCTGATTTTGCCGTATTTACCGTAATTTACCCAAAGTTTTCTGTATATTTCACGATTTACTGCAAAATGTACATCTAAATAGGTGCAGTGATATTTCACTTTCTTGCAGCGCACTTTCGAATTTGCAAAATTAATAGGAGGATGGGAGGGCAGATAATTAAAAATTTTAAATTGGAGCTAAGACCTTGAAAAATAGCATTTCTGGGTTATTAGGGGTGAAAAATCGATTACATATATTTTCGAAGCTTTAAAATTATTAAGGAATATATATTTAACAAACTTAAAATGCAGCATGAGACTCGAAAACCTGCTTGTGTAACTAGGTTTTTTAATGCGAGGAATCAATTGTGCATACTTTCGAAAAGGAAATTCTCTCTGGGGGGGGGGGGGGGATATGAGAACAATTATTTTAAAATTTAAAATACATCTAAGAGCCATAAAAACTGGGTTTCTAAATTTTTGGAGATTGAAACTATATTAAATTTACTTTTGATGCTGAAAAATTAAATTGGGGATAAAGGCAGGCACTGCCGTAGGCAGATGGAACCCTGACCATAGTTCCTGTGCTAATACTGTACTTTCTGTGTACACGTAGAGCTCTCAGGTAAGGCACTGCCACTGGTAATTATTAAAACCCGAATAAACTACTACGTCAGAAACGCCAAAGAAAAATACAGCTGTTTCGGTAGCCTAAAGCGTACCGTCTTCAGTGCATAAAGGATTACATGGATAACATTTTTTCTAATTATCTAATTTTTTTAGACTTTATATTAATAAACAACATGAAAATTTCAAAATATATTTAAATACAGTGACCAGCGAAGCATGTAAAATCCTTTATGCACTGAAGACGGTACGCTTTAGGCTACCGAAACAGCTGTATTTTTTTTTGGCATTTCTGACGTAGTAGTTTATTCGGGTTTTAATATTCTAACGCCAAGTCTCCTGTTATTAACTGCCACTGGTAGTTTGAATCCAGACCCAGCATGAAGCAATCAAAAAAGCACTTTGGCTGATTTTGAAGGATATATTTTTTTTCTAATTATCTAAATTTTTTAGACTTTATATTAATAAACAACATGAAAATTTCAAAATATATTTAAATACAGTGACCAGCGAAGCATGTAAACCCCATTAGTTTCTCTGATAAAACATTAAAAAAAGTCGAATGATGTTCAGATTTTTATGCGGACCAAAAAATTTTTCCCATGGACCATTAGTGGTCCATGGAACACCAGTTGGCACCCACTGCTTAGAAAGACTCCTACAGAAGGCATTTCTCTGACTTAGGTTTAACATGGACACTCTGCTCTCTTAAAACCTCACAATATACTACTACTTGTATTGAATATTGTACCTTGTTATTTCTGTTTTGGATTTAATTTTCTGTAATTGGATCTGTTACCTAGATGATGCTGGGAAATGAGGAGATATTCGAAAGTATTTATGTTGAATGATATAAGATTAATTAACAAGAGAGTAATCCTTTTAATTTAAATTAACTAGCAGTTGGCAAGGTTACAAAAAGGGAAATAGACAATATTAAGATTTAAAAAAAATATTAATGAGAATGCTATTATAATTTTTGTATTATCCTGAGTGCATCTGAAAATGTAGCACACAAATTGCTTTTGGTTTAAGCAATATGAAATGCAATTTAAATAAATAAAAAGCCTCAGTTAATAAAATTTAAGAAGATTAACCAAATAAAATAAAGATAACTGCAGCTCCCAATTAAAAGAATCCTGTATTAAAAATGTAAAGGGGGAAAAATAATAATTAAATTTAAATAAATAAATAAATAAATCTTGATGAAGCATTTTTTATGGTTTGAGCTAGCCACTGTGACAGGTTTTGTAGCATCTTTCGATATTTATATAGATTATTATTATTAAAGCAAAAAATAAATTATAATTTAGTTCCTATTTCTTTTCTGTGTTATTTTTTATTCTATTTTGTTTGTTTGAATATATTTTATTACATATTTCTTTATATTAATAGCAAATTTTGCCATATTATTTAATATTTTAAGTCTTGTAACTTTTTCTGTTCTTTAATTTCAGAAAATATTCTGAAGATCTCAGGTAAGGAAAAACATCCTTCTTATTCTGCTTATCTTGGCTAATTGGGACCAAAATATAACCCCCACAATAAATTTTGAATTGTTAAGAAATATATTAATATATTTTAAATAATATGATTATTTTCTTATTTCAAGTTCATAAAGTTATTGGCTATATTTTTTATTAATAAAAAGTTTAAAAATTCATCATTATTATTTTAAATAATATATATATATGTACTTAACCCTTTCATAGGCCATTTATTTCTTTTTTGAATTTATCTTAGTTTTTTGTGTTTTATTAACAGTTAAACAATAACATGTATTTTATTTTGCCATATTTGAATTATTATTTATTAAAATATTATAATTTTTAAATTATTAGATAAATACTGGCATAAAATGTGAAAAAATATATGAAATAAGTAAGTGTTATTACAATAAAAACAGTGTTTTACTTTTATTCACTTTTGCAGTAGAATCACTGAGCAGTACAAATGTAACATCAAAACTGGTGTCATAGCAGAGCAATAGATGGCAGCACAAAACTGAAGTGGGAATTAATGTTCCCATTAAAGGTAGAAATTAAGAAATTTGGTTGGTGGCCACTGGCCACTAGCCTTCATTTTTTTAGTGGCCACTTTTAAAAAGTTAGTGGCCACTGGCCACTCACTGATAAAAGTAAAAGTAAAATAAAATTTTCTTTTCTTTAAATTTTTTAATGTTCAGTCTCGACAAATCATTAAGAAAATAATTAAGGTAGTCAACTTTTTGAAACTCATCCACAATAATACATTTCTGATAAATTTTAATAAATGAAATAGGAGTAGATTTACATAATTTATACTATGAATGTAAAAAAATACTATTCAATACAAAATTCATATGTTTAAAATGCTCTTTTGGTTATATTATTTTATAACAGAAAAATTCTGATTATATTGCCCCTTCACTATCCTGAATGGTGTCGATTTTCTACTTTTTCAAAAAAAAAAAAAAAAAAAAAAAAACATCTTTGATTCATGAAAATATATTAGTATATGTAAATAAAAAAAAATATTTTTTTAATAATACTTTTTTTATTTTGCAAGTTTCTTTTTCCTTTTTTTTTTCTTGTTACAAATGAATTATAAATTAATTTTTCTTTAATAATAATGAATTTTTAATAATTTGCAATTATAATCCCCCTCTCTAACTGAATTTAGAGAGTGTGGCTGTAGTCGAGATTTCACAATGAAATTGTAGCTGTCACTTTTTGAAAAGTTAATTTTGACATATTTTAAAATTATCTTAAGGATAAACAAGATCTTAAGCTCAATCATTAAATGATAATTCAATAGAAAAAAAAAAAAAAAAAAAAAAAAAGAAATCAATTTTAAGATATTATCAAATTTGTAATTTAATGGTCTGTAGTATGTAGTACATCAGTGTAACTCAGATTAGGCATAACAAATTACATATAATTGAAAAATAAAACAGTAAAAGAACAGAAAATATTTTACAATGCATAAAATTGTATAATCAAAGTGCACAAAAAATTAAAAAAAATTAAAACCTGTAAAACTAATAAAATATGAAATTAATTAATAATTAATGCAAAAAGTAGGACTCGTGCATGAAAAAGAAAATTGCATAATTTATTCTTTCTTAATATTAATTATATTTATTTTATTCTATTTCTTTATATTATTAAGATTCAATTATTAAAATTTGGGCGTCTGGATCTAATGCCATCAGACCACCACAAATCAATTGCTGAAGATGGATCAAAATTTTCCAAATTTATATTAGCTTGCTTAATTTGCAGTCTATGCTGCAGTGTTTCACTATCCATAGACAACAGTCATGCCTTCAAATTTCTTTCCCTTTCGTAAAAAAAAAAAAAAAAAAAAAGAGGCTTTAAATGTGCGTTCCAACTTTCTTTTGAAGGACTTTTTTACTTTTTTTGGACGAATGTGAATTAATTTTGGACATTTGGAGACGGGGCTATTGAAGTGAAAATGCGTCGAATGACGTTTTTTATTTTTCTGCGAACGTAATACAATCGGAGTTTCAGCCGATTGATTATCTCACGAGCTTCCTTTTCATCTCTTTCTCCTGAAAGTTGGCCGAAACTCTCATTTTGACATTTTTTTAAAATCAAAATCTAATACTTTTATAGAAAAATGGAAAAAAGTCATACGTTTTTTTAGTATATGAATAAGACTACCTGCCAATTTCCAGTGTTTACTGGTAAATTTGACTTCCGAAAATGTCTGTAAGTGGCGATGTTAGATTTGAGAAAGCCTGAATTCGAGGCACACGGCGCGTTTACTGCGAAAAAGCCGCCGCGCGATCCAAGTTTGCATTGGAATGGGGTATTCTATAAAGAATGGGTAGAAGAATTTTAAGTGTTTACTATTAAAATTGACTTCCGAAATATGTTTGCAAGTGGCGAGGTTAGATTTTAGAACAGCCTGAATTCTTTGCCCGGTGCGTTTACCGCGAAAAAGCCGCCGCATGATCCAAGTTTGCCTTGGAATGGGGTATATTTGATAAAGAATGGGTAGAAGAGAAGTGGCCACTGCAGTGGCGACCAAAGGCAATTTCTTTAGTCGCCACTTTTAAAAATCTAGTCGCCATGTGGCGAGTGGCGACTGCTAATTTCTAGCTTTAGTTCCCATCAATATAATAACAAGGCCAATATATTATAATGGGAATTGGGCTTACACATGTGTATACAATAATCTTTCCATGGCCCACGAAAGGGTTAATAATGATTTTGTTTTCCCCAATTTTTTACTTCAAAATTATTATTTTTATGATATTTGTGTATTTTATCACTAGAACTAACCCTTCAATGTGAGTAGATACTGTGTTTTGGTTGTTCACCTGAATGTTTTAAGATTGTACCAGTAAGAAAAAAAATTACTCAGATAATTAGTATTCTATTATGTATTCGAAAATTTTTAGTGGAATTGGTCCCTTTTAATTTTTCCTTCTAATTTCAATGACCATTGGGGAAATTTTATTAAATACTACTGATTATTATTTCTTGCTCTAACTGAAAAACTCTTTCATGCATAAAATTTAGTTAAGAATAATATTTCATAGAAAAGCTAGGAAAATTTATTTAAAATGAATTCATGTTTGTAGTAAAAATTTAGTTAAGAATAATATTTCGTAGAAAAGCTAGGAAAATTTATTAAAAATGAATTCATGTTTGTAGTATCTCCAAATGAGCATTCACTTTGGCAAAAACAGTTATAAAAAATTCACATTAACAAATAATCCTTCTTATATCCAAACAGCAACATATTTTAATGGTGAAACAATTAATAAGCCTTTAAAACCTTTTGATTGTATAGATTAAACTCCCAATTATGCAGGTTTCAAATTATCCATGGGTACTTGAAAAGAGCAAAATTAAGAAAGCACAGGTCCAAGCAAAAGTCTCAATAGGAAACAAAACCAAGTAATTTTTTTTTTTTTTTTTTTTTTAATGTAAATATGAAGAATTGTGTTGTTTTTGTTTTATTTTTTGTATTGAACAGTATGGTACTGTTTAATGCATAAATTTGCTTACAGATTGTACCTTGGTTTTAATATATAAAATACAAATATTTTTAATGTCCTGTACTTACTGTACTTTACTTGCTGTTTGTATTATGTTTCATATAAAATACAATTAAGTTTTTGAGCTAGAATATTTTTTTTACCTCATTTGCCCTTCATTTTGAATTTTTTGTGGTTTATCCACCATTTACATTTTCTGCAAAACCTGTGCCACTCAATTCTGCAGATAATTGGGAGTTTACTTTATTAATTTAAAATTTAAAGAATCATACTAATATCAGATAACTTACAAAATTGTCATTGAAAATCTTAACTTTGTGGAAATTTATCCATTAAGAACTTCATAACCTGTAAAACTTTGTAATTTTCAAGAAAATCAAAGCTCCTTGGCATTAATGAACGAGGCTTAACGTAATTTGATTATGAATTTTTGTATTTGACATTCAATACATAAAATTTAATGCTTTTAATGCATGTGAATATTATTTAGAAAAGTGATTTATGCTTTGAACTTAGTTTTAGTCTTTAAACTTTCATAATTTGTATCTTTCACTGTAAAATTTTAGAATTTATTTTGCTAGATTGCATTTTAATTTTTATCTGCTGTCAATTTCAAAATTTCATCAGATGGTGAAATGATGATGAACCTTAATCCAAAATTAGGAAGAAAAAAATCTTCAAAATACAAGTGTAATCAATATCTGTGCTTTGCATACGTGACCGTGTAACATTTTTAAAATGTGACACAAAGTTTAGGTCATATATTACTCTGAATATCTTAATTGTATTACTTACTCTGAATATCTTACTTATATGCATTTAGGCATAATTCTAAAATAACATAGCAAAAAAGGCATATTAATTGCTTTTAAATCTTACATATATATTTTTTTCTGAAATCTAGCACTTCCAGATTTCAAGGTGTTCCTGTTCTTTTTATTCCTGGAAATGCAGGCAGCCATCGCCAAGTTCGTTCTCTGGCATCTGTTGCCCTTAGAATGAGCCAGTCTCGTCAAACAAATCTCCATTTTAACTTCTTCTCCATAGATTTCAATGAAGTAAGATATTTTAAATATAGCAACTGTTAAAATATAAATTTAAGCAGTTTTTTATTGAATGCTGTGTTAATTTTTTGTGATGATATTGATTTCAAAATCAATATTTTTAGTAAAGAACATTAAATTCTTTTTGAAACATCATCAAAAGTTCAAACAGATGAAGCGTATGAGGAAAAGTTGTATCTTTCATCATCATGCGCTATAATAAAGCATGCCTGACCACTGCAAAATTGAAAGACAATGGAACAAAGCATAGCCAATAAGAAGAAAGGAAAGACAACAAATGGAAAAAGAGGGAGAGTGGGAAATGTATCATTAGTTCGCTTTTCTTTCTTCCCATTAGTTGTCTTTTTTTTTTTTCTTTCTATTTAGTGTATCACTTCACCCCTTCATATTATATCTAAATTAACACTGTTTATTTCATTTTAGTATAAATCTAAATCAAATCAAGAGACTGTATTTTTGAAAAGGTATTGTAAGATGAAAAAAATGTATACCTGATCTGATTTTTTACATATTTTGGGCACATTTTGTTAGTATAATTTTTGAGCCCAGTTTATGCACCTGGGGGAAAGATATGCTCAAAACATGTTGTGCGTAATTTTTTTGTCTGCTATTTCATAAGAAGAATTTGGTGTTTTTCACTATCATTATCTGTTCTAATTGTTGAAATCTTTATGGGTAATTCTCACAAGGAAACTCAAGGGCTAATTAACAATTTATTATTGTTATTTTTGTAAACCATTACAATAATAAATATTTGATTTTATTGGGATACTTATGCCTAGTTATTCCAATAAAACCAAACCAAAATATTTCTTAAAGAATTTGAAATGATGAAGATCTAACCAATTCACTAGAAACTGCAGGTATCTAATATTCTATCAAACAGAAAATTATGGAATAGAACATACAAAGAACATATAAAAAGGACAAAGAGAAAAATCAAAGGACTAATTGAAGAGCATTATACAACATTATAAAAAATAACCATATCACTATTGTGCCCTAACAAAAATCAGTAAAGACCAAAAAATAAATATTAACTTTGGAAACAGTAAAAAAAAAAAAAATAAACTAGCAAATTGCCATAATAAAATACAGACTTTAAACTGCAAAGTCTTTGAAATGTTTACTGATGTGCATGCATGTAACAATGTGAAACTGACAAGTAAGGTAAATGTAAGGTGGTATTTCCTGCTCAAAATAACGTAACAGCATCTATCTAAGTGGAGTCATCAGTACTTCTGATTAAGGCTGGGTGCCTGTCTAAAGACATTACAGTACACTTAAAACATTTCAAGGTAAAATATTCTTATAGTTGTGTAAATAAGTTTCTTTTAAATGAAATTTATTTCTAAGTTAAAAAAAAAAAAACTTCATTTGTCGTTAATTTTTATTTCTCAGCAGTTTTTTTTTTTTTTTGGACATAGTTACATTCAATGAAAACAAATGTTTTCGCTTAATTATTGGTAGCCCTGTATTGTCTTCTACAAGTTATGTACTGAAATATAATCCTGTCGTAATAACACACAGCACAACCTTAAATGCATTTCCAGTAATTTCCAACTACAGTCTCACTATATTCTAGTTCTTTTGGGGTAATCTTGTAAAAGAATGGTGAATGATTTTCATGCCATGTTCTACATGAAGCATGCTTTTATGCATATAAAAAATATATGTTCATTTCGTTTAATTTAGTGCAGCCTATAGATGTTAAACCGTACCTACCAAAAAATTTTGTCCATTGATGTAGTGTGTTTAATTAAATTCTCCTGGATGTCCCTGTATGCACAAACCAGTTGCTTAATCTCTACAGAGAGTTTAGTATAACATCCTTGTGGTATGATAGAGATTTAGAATACCAAATTTGGACTTTCTGCTACACGTTAAAACATGTCAGGGGTCATTATAATAAAATTCAATTTCAAAAATTTGACCCCAAAATAATACTTTCTCTACTACATATATAGGTAAGAGAATGTAAAACGTGTGGAGAGAATTCCTTCCCCCCCCCCTTTTTTTTTTCTTGAGATTTTGTTTTCAATTTGGATTTTGCATGTCTTCATTTCTAAATGCTGCATAATTTTATTTTTTAATTTCATAAGATAAAAAGGTAAAGAGTATACTTTCAAATAAATTTTGTTTTTAAAATGCAGCATAATTTAATGCAAATATTTATTTTACTCTTTGATTTTTTTATTACACTTTAACATGGATAAGATGGAGTGCATTTTTGTATTACACAAAAATACAGTTTAGAAATTTGTTTACTTATAAAAGTAGCTAAAGTAAGTTTAATTAGAAAAGAATTCTAAATTAAAGATTAAGTTTGTTTTTAAAATAAAGAAAAGAGGAAAGAAGTATCATTTCAATATTTTATATATTCAATTTTAAGCTAATTAACATGAGATTTTTATTAGTGATTGATATATATATATATATTATATATATCATGTACAGTCGGTAACAAAAGTCTCCGAACACTAGCAAAAATTCCTATATAAAAAAAAGTACATTTAATACAGTTTTGTTAAATAAATCCTTGTCGAATCCTGTTTTTAGGCTGACTAAGAACAGGATTCGGTAAGAATTTATAAGTGTACTTTTTTTATATAGGAATTTTTGCTAGTGTTCGGAGACTTTTGTTACTGACTGTATAATTCCAGATTTATTTAAAAACGTATATGAAAAGGAAAGGATAATTTATTAGATCTTTTTCTAAAAAATAATATTGCACATATATATTACTGTTTGTAATACAATATTAGAAAATTAAAAATATCTGTGACAGTTGGGGGGAAAAAAAAAAATGTTTTGTTGTTGTGACTATTTTATACTTTGTCATTTATACTTTTTTTTTTTTAAACAGGAAATATCAGCATTATATGGTGGAATATTGAATGAGCAATTGGGTAACTAACTATACAAGTCTTTCTTATTAATAGTCATATATATTGATATTTTGATATAGAAACATATAAAACTAATTTAGTTTAATCAGCATATTTTACTTTTTTCCTATTTTATTACCTTATTACTAATCTCTTGAAAGTATTTTTTTTTAATTTATGACAGTTATATTCTTTCTATTTTTAACTTTTTATATACTTAAGAAAAAAGTATTGGATCTGTGAAAATTTTCAACATCTGGTTTTTGGTGGATTTACACTTTTTGAGATGTCTTGAATGTGATTCAACCATTTTTCAAAAATGTTTGTATCTGTGTGTGTGTTAGCAAAATTTTGTGTTCACTGTATCGCACAAATCGATGAATGAAAACCAACAAGATTTTATACTTTATTGGACCTTGACTTAAATTAGTGTTGATTAAATTTTGGAATATATTGCCCATCAGGTTGCACAGTTTCCCTCATTTAAGGAAAGACTATCCGACTTTGATTTATTGCTTTTGATACCAAGAAATGTCAAATATAAAATCTTAGTAACTATGTTTATATACAAAAAGCTGAAAACATAAAGCAAACTTATTTTTACTTTCCAAACATACATATGTAAGGAAAGTATTGTAATCATGCCAAAAATCTGACTTTCAGATTTTGGTGTTTCTATACGTTTTGAGATTCCTCTGAGTTTATTTTTGCTATTTTTACGATGATGTGTGTATATGTGTGTGTGTATGTATGTATGTGAGTGAATACAATAGCACCTAAACGCTTTGTTCAAATAAGCTGAAATTTGGTACATTTGTTGTATGTCACAATAGCATGAACCCTATTGATTTTGGTGAATCTAGCACTTTAGTTTTTTTACAGGGACACACACAAAAAAAAATTCTTTGTCATTATGGCCTATGGGGCCAAATTTTTCTATGTGCAATTGTGTCTAAACACCTTATTCATCTGAGCTAAAAATTTATACACAGGTTATAAATCACCGCCACACAAAGTGTATAGAGTTTGGTAAATCTAGCATTTATATTTTTTTTACAGGAACACAAAGAGAAATTCTTTATCATTATGGTCTATGACCCCAAATATTTTAAAGTGCGATAGTGTTAAATGCCTTATTCGATTGAGCTGAAAATATACGCACATGTTATAGATTACTGTCGTACAAATTGTATAGATTTTGAGGAATCTAGCCCTTATAGATTTTTACAGAGACACAATGAAAAATTCTATATCATTATGATGTATGGGTTAAAATTATATGAAGTGCAATAGTGTAAAATTAAACAATGGGTAAAAATACTCAAACCCCCTAATATATTTTTCACTTTTGCTTATTTAACTACATGTCTTAAATTACACAACTGTTCATTACTTAATGTTTGGAAGGTCGAGTGGAGTCACTCCAGACTTTTTAGAGCTTAGTGTTTTTACGTTCTTCTATATCCATTAAAAAGGGGTATTTGATTTGTAAAAGTTTTCAATATCTGGTTTATTGTAATGTTATATGTTTTAGAAGATTCTGAATGTGTTTTGACGATTTTAGAAATGAATGTCTGTGTGTATATGGTAAAGTTTTTTTTTTTTTTTTTTTACCAGCAATAGATTAAGAATTTCACAAAATTTCACATTTAGTTTTATTTTGAAATGATGTTTATAAATTTTTTGTGCATATCACTCAACAAGTGACACTGTAATGTACACAATGAGATTATTTTTGACCAATCACTGGAAGATAAAAAAAAAAAAAAAGTATTTTAATATCTTTAAAGGACATGGTTAAATCAAATATCTGCAATAACAAAGTTACCAATTATCGATTTTTTTCCCCTTTCCCTCTATGTAAAAAGAAGAAACATAAAATAAAATGCATTTTTGTACAAAATGCTTTTACATAAAATTACATAGAAGAAAGTTGTGATGGTCATAGCATACTAGTGTTATTATTGTTATAATTTAAGTTGTTTATTTAACCCAAAAATAATCTGCAGCACCTGCTGTGCTGCATAATTTTTTTGATAGAAAAGGTATCTGATCCTCTTCTCTTCTTCAATCTTCTATTTCACTTTCTTTATTTAATGCTTTCATTATCTTCAATTTTGATTATCTAATATTACATACTTCTGATATTCCTTAAATGTTTATTTTTGTTTTAATGTATATTTATTAAAAATTGATTTAATCGTTTTTAGAGTTTGTGTTTGAAAGCATAAAGGCTATCCAGTCATTATATTCGGAGAAGAAGAAATTGATATTGATAGGACATTCTATGGTATTATTACCATTTTTATTTTTATGTATTATTACCTTTTTTTTTTTTTTTTTTTTTTTTTTTTCTTTTCTTTCTAAACATATCATTCATACAAAAAAAGTTTTTTCACACATATTTTAGAAATTTGTAGATAAAACTGCATCAAAATATATATCTGAATAGGTTTGTTAAAAAAGATATATAATATTAAAGATATTTTCTTTTTCTGAAAATTCTAAGTTTAATTACCTAAATTTGTATTTTACTGAAATTTTATTAAAAAAATAAAATAAAAGATTGTTGAATTATAAAAAAAATAAAACAAAATCTGGAATTTTTTCCTCCAGATATATTCAATTTGTGCCAGCTATACCTTTTTTACTTTTTTCTGTAAGAAATACCAATCTATACAAATAAGAAAGTATTGGATTTGGGAAATTTTCTGTCTGTTTTTTGAAGGATTCACACATTTATAGATGTGCTGAACATGATTTGACCATATTTAAAATAAAATTAAATACCTTTATTTAAACTTCGTGCCCGAAAAAACTTTTTTAAAACTTTGTGCACGAAGTTTAAATAAAGGTATTTAATTTAATTTTAAATATGACTTATAACTTCGTTAAAAGTAATTTTTATAAAGTTATGATTTGACCATTTTTAGAAAATTTCTGTCTGTGTGTACGTACAAAACTTGTGGATGCTGTAACACATGAACCAATGAACAAAATTTAATCAAATGTGATGTTTAGTTGATTACATTTTGGGATCAATCGGTCTATAGGTGGCACTGTCATACCATTTTTTCATAATTTTTAACAAGGCAATAAAGGACAAAATTTTGCATAATGCAAATTATGAGAATTATTTTTAACAAATAATTCTGAAATTAATAGGAATTATAGATAATAAACAACTAGGGAAAAAATTGTGCACATGAGGGAACCTCGCTCCTCTCACCTTGTGGAGGAAGCGTTTGTATGTGTACATTTTCAGTATGGGTGTTTTTCAAAAGAATTTAATATTTTTAAAACAACTTGTCGAACCGTAGGTATGTGATATTCAAAACAAAGTTTTTTTTTTTTTTTTTTTTTTTTTTTTTGTGGTGGGGGGGAGGCATTTCTTTAGACATTAACACAAAATTGACTTCCTTTGTACATTTAATGTTACTTTTTCTATGATGAAAATCATCTGCGTTCATTATGGAAAATAATTTTAATAAATAGTTTGTAGTGTATGAATTTATATAGGAAAATAAAGTTTTGTAGTGGCCACAATATATTAGTTTGTATTTGTTATTTCTAAAAATAATATTTTAAACATATTTTCCAGTCATTGTGATTCTTCAGAGAATAAAGTTAGTAGAGTAAAAACTACCTTAATTAATTAATTTATAATATATATTAATAACTTTAAAAAAAAAAATTCTTTTATTACTAATTTTCTTTTAATGTGTTACTCTTTCCCTTTTTCCCATAAAGAAAAATGAAGTGAAAAAGTAACTTTATTCGATATGCTATCCTATGTTAAAATTTTTCTGGCCATTTTTAGATGATTTCTGTATCTATAAATTTATATGCGGGATGTATTAACAGTATGTCTTATAAATGAAGAGGAGTCATTTGGAATAACTAATTATCTTTTATTGATATAATGCTCAGAGATGCAGTTTTGGCCAGGATTAGGCGACCATAGCCTGAGTGAGGAGTTTGCTCTTTAGTCCTATAAAATATTGCAGAGCTGTCACAAAAGCCAATGGGCAGTGCTGATTCTCTGTGGGATCAGAGCCCCAAAAAGCTGTAGGTTTTTGGCATTTATATGATGAAAAAGCTTTACATTTGCTTGTGCTTTTGAATTTTTGTTGTCAATCTGATGACCAACAATTTAGTTAGGTTCCAGATATCCAGGGTTTAATTAATATGCAAGAATTAATCACAGTCAAAGTAATATTGCATTTACTTTTCAAAATTATTTTCTAAATTTCTTTAATTTTCTGATGATTTTTTTTAGTGTAATAAAGTGTTCTGCTGAGAAATTAAGATTATAGGAGAAATTATGAATTTTTTAATGATCTATAATTTTGAATAGAGTTTTTCTAAAATTAAAATTAGTTGTTTTATATTTTTTCATAGGAACAAGTATAGTGTTTGTCCACAAGTGCATTTGGTGATTATGGCGAAATGTCATTTTCACAAGTGGTTGCCATGGATTCCAAGCATAAACAAAAGCAAAACACATTTTTCAAAATGCCATCATTATTAATTTACAAAAATTAATTAAGCTTATTTTTAATAATAATAAAACAAATATCCCACACTTTTCACAAATCATACTACATTTAATGACATCACTTTATTTCAAAAATTCCAAAAACATTTCTTTCTCTCTAAATAATTCACTCAAAAAAAAAAAAAAAAAATGTTTGTATTTTTCAACATTTTTTTTTTTTTCACTGATTCATTACTACTAAATGTCATACTTAAACAAAATAAAATAATAATAAATTAAATAAACGAAATAAATTAATAATAAATAATAAAAATACGACTGTTTTATATAATAGTACTTCACCAGCTGAAATAGAATAGAATAAGAAATAATTACTTATTATAGTTATAATTAATTGCTATGCTGGTTGCCATGGTAATAAAAAACAACAGAATGCTAGTTGCTATGGGCATAAAAAATAGCAATTGGGTTGCCATATCATATTGCAAATAAACCAGAATGACATCGTTATCATTCGAAATGGCGCCAAAAAAAAATTGCCAAATCCAGCTGTGGACAAACACTATACTTGTACCCTTTCATATTACATATATGTGTTAGTTGATGGTACTAATAATAATAAACATTACCACTATTAATATAAGTACAAATAATTCTGTTTTATATTAAAATATTAATTAAAAGAACACATCAGTAAATGAAACGAATTAAAATACATCTACGTAAATAATTAAAAGCATTTAAAATTAGACGTTTTGAGCGTCAGCCAAAGATTATCATCGACCACTGCATCAAGTAGCAATTGTATCACAGAGATGTAATTATTACAAGAGTTTTGATTATGTTTATATTTGTGAGACTGGTTGACTTATTGATTAAGAGTAAGAACATAAATATTCATTTATTAATTGTAATGTTTATTTAAAAATGGCTTCCCATGCAATTGATAATGAGTATATGCCTGATTAAAAAAATTCTACAATTTTTGGACTCAAATTACTTTAATTGTAAATACTATATTTTGTTCCAAAATTGATATGATTCCAAGCACGTAGCAGTTTTAAACAGAACCTGCGCCGTCGCTCCTGGGTGCTCTGTATTTGTTTGAGAGTAGTCATATATATGTAATTCAATTGTTAATTATTGCATTGATGATTAGCTTCAGTTAAAGCTCAAAATGCCTGATTCTTAAATTTTTTAATGATTTATGTGTGTGCATTTTAATTGGTCTCATTTTATTGATACATTCTTTTAATCATGAGTATCGTTGTTTTAAATTTCTATCAAGCAGTGCCCATTCTAAGAATAATAGTGTTTTTTGTATTTACATATATAGTGCTCTTTCTTTTCATAAATTTTTGGAAGGCATAAATTTTTCAGTCATGAAAAAAGGAAAAAAGCTATTAATCTATGTTCTCATTATTCTATTTTAATGCACAAATAGAGCATGTAAAATAAATAATGCCTTAACTTCTGGCAGAAGATCTAATTGAAATAATTCTATGTTGAAAATGCAAATAATAATAACAATTAATATAGTAATCATTGCTAAGGAACACAGATGACTGAAATAAAAGAAGTTTGAATAAATTTAATAAACTTGAAGCAGATAAAATAGGGGATGTCATAACTATAACTTCTAGCTAAAGGTCTGACTGAAAAAATTCTACATTAAAAATGCAAGAAATCAATAATAATAATGTAACATTGCTAAGGAAAACAGTGTTTCATTTTTTAAACAAATGAATCAGATTATTATTTTTTTTCTTTTAATGTATTTTACATATTGAAATAAAAGAGTAAAAGATCATGGAAACAATTCAACTTTCAATAAAATTATTTAAAACGTCAAATAAAGTGAATGTCATAACTTTTAAGAGGAACCAAAAATAAATATTAAACTGTGATATACCAATATCAATTTTAGTTTCAATAATCTCAAAAAAAAATCTTTTTCTTTATTTAAAAAAAAAAAAAAAAAAAAAAAAATCTCAACTTGAAAAAACAACCAACCTCAACTCGAAAAATTAATGGAAAGAATCGAAAAGAAATTTTTAAAAATATTCAAAAATAAAAATATATATTTGACAAAGTGCACCTTTGCATGATTGAAGCAATCCCCTCTTCTGAGCTTTGTACCTATGTAATCAGTGCTCTGTGCTCCAGAGCACATATAGGCACCTCTACTTACATATATTAATGAAAACCTGTTGTTTAATACTATTTTGTAAAGCGATAATCAAAAACAGAAAATATTTTTGATAAAAGGTTGAATTATTTTTTGCAAGAGCAAAAAGTGTGCAGACTAGGATGCTTTTGGGAAAAGTTAACTTATCTTTACCATAAAAAAATGTATACAGTCGAACCTCGTTAATGTGAATTACTTTTAACATGAACTATTTCTACAATCCCCGTCAATATGAAGATTAGTTACTGATAACATGAACAAATTTTTTAGCCCCCTTGAGATTCACGTTAACAAGGTTCGACTGTATATATATTTGAAGTTACTGTCCTAATTATTAAAAGTACTGAAATACATATTTTTTTATTTTATTTATCATGTTATATGTCATATATTCTGTGTTTTGAGAATGTTAACCATTATTATTATTATTTTTTAAGGGTGGTGTGATTGCAAAGGCAGTTTTCTCTCTGCCCAATTTTGATCCTTCTAATATTTATTTCATCTTAACATTGGCTTCTCCTCATTATAAGCCAGGTTTGTATTTATATGTACCTCCATGCATGAAATCCAAGTCATTTTTTAATCACAGAATTAAACTTTGTGTCTTGTTTAGTAGATTTTAGCAAAAATTAACTCTTAAGAAAATTTTCTAACTGTTTGATGCGTAATCATAAAAATTTCAATGATAAGAAAGTTTAAAACTTTTTTTTTTTTTTTCAGCAATCGCTATGGATTCTGACATTATGGCTTTTTACCAAAAGATAAAGTTAGCTTGGCATTATCGATTGAAAGCAGAACTTCAAAGTATTCCTATTATTTCAATTGGTGGGGGTCAGCGAGATGCCCTCGTTAGAAGCGACTTGATATGGAACAGATTTGAGCATCCCAGTAAATTAGATATTCATACTTTGGTAAGTACAGTGTAATTATCTATCCTTAATTCATGTACCTGCAGCATGCAGTTGTGTTATTAATCAGATAGGATTATTGCTTGGAAAAAATGCAAGTAAAAAGCTATATTTCATGTAATAAAATCATAGTTTTCTTAATTTGAGAAATTTTATTTCCTTAAAAGAAAAAAAAAAAAAAAAAAAAAAAGCCTTTTTTCCTTAATTGCGATAAGATTATTAGTTGAAAGTCTACTCTACTCTCAGCAATCACAGATAAATTGAAGAAAGATGCAAATAAGCATAGTTAAAAGATAATTCATTCAACAAATATTAGTTTTTAAATTAATTTACAAATTGCAAGAAAGTTAAAGGCACTTAAATCTTCTTAATGATAATAATAATAAAAAATAAATATATAGAATTACTGGATAAATATTTTAACCGACTTTTTTAAGTATAAAATGAATATATAAATTGTTATCCTTTTATTATTATATTATTATTATTTTGTAAGATGCAAGACTTAATTAATTTTTTCTCCTTTCTCATAACTTGATTATGACTAAACTTACGATAATGCCATCTTATATTAAAGGAAAAATTAAATTAAATTATATAAATCTGGATAATAACCTAACTTTTACAAATTTGAAATGTCTGATGTCCTGGTCTATTACAAGTAATTTGAAGTATAGTATCCTGTTCTGTATTACTATTTTTTGTTTCTGTATTTATATTTTTTGTATATGTATACACACACATATTAGACCTAACTATTTTTCAAAAAAAAAAAAAAAAATTTTTTTTCTTCTTTCTAGACAACATCTATTCCTGGTGTGTGGTTATCTACTGATCATCTAGCTATAGTTTGGTAATAGCCCTATTCATATAAGCATGTGTAAGCATGATATACAAAAAAGTATATTATGTTTATTTTGGATTCTTTTCTGTAGGTGCAAACAACTTGTTCTTACCATTTGTCGAAGTTTGTTTGACTTAAGTAGTTTACAAGTGAATGAGGTTTGTATTTTGATTTATAAGATAAAAATTTATTTTCTACAGCTTTCAAGATGTTTAAGTTATATTTTATGAGCCAGAATAATGTAAAAACGCATGATGTTTTTTGATTTATCTTATATGCTATGAAAAAATATATATATATAAACAAATATTTAAAAAATAAAAATAAAAATAAATTCAAAATGGCCAGAAGTAAATCAGATTTTTTTTTTTTTTTTACAATCATTTGTGAAAATAGCTGTACCAAGTATTTATTTGGGAGTTTAGCTCTGTATATTTTCCATGATGTATTTTAGATAGTCAAGAATTTTCTTAAAACTGTACAGGAACTGTAAATTTATTGAAAACTGGTAATTTAAGTTTTTTTTTTTTTTTTTTTTTTTTATGTTTTCTATAGAAAAGTAAGCACAAATAAAAATATTTTAAGATTTATTAATAATAGATGACAGTTTGTTCCAATGATATTTACGATATAAAATATAAAAGAAAGTGGCTGGTTAACAAATCCTAATTGGAAAATTCATTTAGATTCAGTACAATTTCTGTTTTTGCTTCTTCTTTTTTATTTTATTTTATTTATTTTTAAGCCAACACATTATTTATTTATTTTATTTATCATTGAAATAAGAATTTAAGAATTCCATAAAAATGAATAATTTCAAAGTGAAATTTGTTGGCATATATACAGTATAAAAATGTAAATGTGTAGCATAAATATAGTTTTTTACAGGAAATTTCAAAACAATTTATTTTATGAAATCAATCTAGTTAAGCAAGACATGTGTTTAAATGATTTGTAACACTAAATTTCTCTACATTCTTGTATGTTTAATATTTATCATTATTTTTATATAGATTCACCAAATATTACATTATGAATGTGTTGTCTATGATTGTAATTGTTTACTGTACACTTATAATGATGATGCATACAATTTTAAATAATTCATTTCTTTGTCCAGGAGAAAGAAAAGAAAAAAATATATTTGAGCCACTTTGAAATTTAAAATGTCACTAGAGGGTTATTAGTTCATCATATTAAAGGTATTAAAAAACTTAGGTGTCCATGAACATTTTCGACTTCAGTTTTTTTACCTTTTTTATTTTTATTTTTTACATTTTGCAGTGTTAAGAATCTAAATTTCACAAAATCAACGTGGTGTAGTTAGCCTCTTAATTCTTCAGTCTGTGTATGTATTATCTCAAGAACAAATAATCATAAAGAGATCCTACTAGTTTTAAAATATCAATTATTATAATGGAAAGAACTTTATAAATTTGTAACATTCTAATTTGTAAACTTTGTAAGATAACTGAAATTTATGCTTCTCTTAGCATGAGAGAATAGGACAAAATTTTGAAAATTAGTTTCAATTCAAAAATGTCAGACCCATTTTGAAATGTCATTTTTTATTCTGACATGGACATTCGCTAAAACCTTTTTATTTAAAAAACTTCCTAAGTTATTCCAAACTTACCATTTTCTTAACATGGTAGAATAAAGCTACATTTTGAATAAACATGCATTATGAGGGTTGTTTTCATAATAAATAAGTTCAGTTAGTTTTAAAATATCATTTTTGACATAGCTATGGATGTTAATTAAATATCAACATTCTAACATTCTACTTTAAAAGTTACTTGGTCAATTAAACTTATATAAGTAAAAACCTTACTTGTTAGCTCCATTATATTTGCAAAAAGCTTTTCATAGGAGGGCCCTCCTTTTTCTCAATTGCATCTTGCTGTAGTGGACAGTGACCATCTAAAGCTTCATCTTGATCTTCAAGTAGGTGGCGCCACTGAATATTGATTCCGGCGGATTTGTGGTCCTTTATGGCGGTTCAATTATTGATTATTTCAACAGTTTCTGTAAAAAATGCATAAGTAGGGTTATTATAATTAGCAATTTTGGTTACGTCATTAAATTTTACATCAATGTTGTTTCCCTGGTAGGTCCTAGCTAGAGCAGTGGTGTATTTGGCATATTTTATATCATTCTGATGCTCTTTTAAACAGATTTTTATTTTGGTATTGGAAAGGAATATATCACCACTGCTCTAGCTAGGATCTACCAGGAAAACAACATTAATATAAAATTTAATGGTGTAACCAAAATTGCTAATTATAATAACCCTACTTATGCATTTTTTAGAGAAACAGTTGAAATAATCAATAATCGAACTGCCATAAAGGACCACGAATCCGCCGGAATCGATATTCAGTGGCGCCACCTACTTGAAGATCAAGATGAAGCTTTAGATGGTCACTGTTCACTACAGCAAGATGCAATTGAGAAAGAGGAGGGCCCTCCTATGAAAAGCTTTTTGCAAATATAATGGAGCTAACAAGTAAGATTTTCACTTATATAAGTTTAATTAATAACGCTTCATTTAAAAATTTAAATTAAGTTTCTTAAGTCATTTGGAAGTAAAGATTTTCATAACATGGCAGAATAGAATGATATTTTACATAGACTTGCTTTTGAGAATTTCTGATTTTGAAATACTAGTATGTAATTGGATGAAAATTAAAGTATGAAATTTACTCTAATGAAATTTTATCAACAAATGAGCTTAAGGAAATGTATCATCATGGAAGAAGGGTAGCCTAGTGGGTTGGTAATGCAGCCTACTACTGTGTCAGGTGACTGTCAGAGTTCATAGGTCTTAATATGAATTAATATAGTATGCCATATAATAGAAATTTATAAGAAAATTTAGGATGGGGAAATATAGAATAAATACAGGAGAGGAAACTGAGCAAAATTCATCTATGCCAGTTAGTCTTTCATATTGCATTTTGAATGGTGCAATGTCTTTTTTATCTCTACTTAAATTTTAATATGTTATGTCATGTTTGTAAATAGCATCATTCTAAATAATTTAGTAAGTTTCTGTAATGAATTAAAATACATTTTAGTATTATTTTAGACTTTTAAATGAAATAACATTTTATTGGTTCTATAATATTTATTAGCTGATGTAAAGGTGCATCTTGGATAAGATTTTATGCAAACTATTTCAGTGCTGGACATATTTCTATTATGTTTGTAGTACATATCATTTTATTTTTAATGTAATATGTTCATTGATTTAAAAAATATATTTTTTTTTCGATGAAAAAGATAAATTACTTAAAGTATCTTTTTTTTTTTTGGGGGGGGGGGGGGGACAAAAAGAGGCAGGAGAATATATAATATGCAAAGTACTTCTGGCTATCATCTAAGTATAACTTAGCGCAGACAATATTATGAAACCATTCTTTGAGAATCTTATACAAATTTGCTCTAATTAGCCATCCATTTTTAAGTCTATTCCAGACAGACTGACAAAAATGTTTTCTAGACTATGTATTATCCAACTAGTTGAAATGAAAATCTCAAACAAATACTTTAAAATTAACAAATTATACATATACTAATTATATGTTTTATACTTTTCAAAGGCAGTAAGATGTTTGCAGTGGCAGACCTACAACTCTAGCATTTATTAACTGTAACATTTACAACTCCAACATTACCTCTAACATTTTTGTAAGAATTTCAGAAGAATATTTTTTGACATTAAATGATTTCAAAACAAAAAAATTTGAAATTCCCCTTTATTAAACAAATCATTACAGTTTCATTTGTAGCATTATTCTTTTGAATTTTGATTTACAAATTATCTTGGTTTCACATTGTTATTAAATTAAAATTGATAGAAGATATTTTTAACAGTATTTTGTATAATTTAGGCAAATAAGGATACAGCATTATTAGAAAATGTCCTAAAGTTTCATTACATTTCCAAAAGCAGTTTCAGCAGTAGTTGGTCTACACCATGGAATCTTCCAGTTAATTCCTTTTCTAGTTCAGGTCAGTGGATCGTACATAGTGAGAAAACCTGGCGTTTTTCACGTTCAAAGGTAAGCATAACTCCATTTGTCTTATTCTTTAAAAGAATAAAATAAAATTATATTCAGTGCAATAACATTCCAAACATGATTTATGTTTTTCTCCATTAAAAATTTATTGAATATTTTTTATTATATAAGTTATTATTATTTTTTTTTTAACTTCTTAGTATTTATTACCATGTTCTTATTAACTTTGATTCTTATTTGTTTGTCCAGTACAAATCTTGCAATCAATTTTCAACTAACTCCCTGACTAGCTAGACATTTGAAACTTTCAGGATAGCTCAGAACACGGGGACAATATATTTTTTTAATACTTTTAGTCAACTGTTTCAGGTCCCTACTGCCTTCTGCAGCATTTATATGATTCAACACAAAATTTATTTAACTAACTTCCTGACTACCTAGACATTTGAAACCTTCAGATTAGTTCAGAATATGGTGAAAATGCATTTTAAAAATACTTTTAACCAACTGTTTCGAGTCCCTTCTGCCTTTGGCAGCATTACCAGTACAAAGCTTGCAATTGATTTTTAACGAACTTCCCGGCTAGCTAGCCATTTGAAACTTTTATATTAGCTCAAAACACCATAGCAAAGAATTTTTTAAATACTTTTAGCCAACTGTTCCGGGTTCTCGCTGCCTTTGTTAGTGTTTATATGATTTAACAGAAAATTTAAAAACATGTTATCTAAAAAAGTTCTTTTTATCTTGTAGTTATTATATAATTATATTCACTATAAATAACTAGATTTTTTTCAGCCCAATTTAGACAAAATGTTTGTAGATGGTGGCTTTTTTTTTTTTTCTCCTCTATTCAATTGATTACAAACTTTAAAAATGATGATAAATTATTTTGAAGAATATTTAAAGAATATTAGCCTTTTTTTTTTTTTTTTTTTTTGCCAAATAAGTTAACATTAAAACTGGGCTATAAATTGACATCTAATGAAAATTTTTAATGTTATTTCTATGATTTAATTATTTGCACAATGGTAAAATTTCAATTTAAACTTGATATTAATTTAGTAATAATATATGTACATGAGAGAGCCAGAAATCCTCCAAAGTCCAAAATCCACACAGCTTGTCAGATATAAACAATAAAATTTACTGTTAATAAATTACAAACTGCGAATCAGATTTTTTTAAAAATAATCTTGAACGTAGATTCTTTACTTGTATTTTATGATTAAAAAAAATAGTAACATAAAAGACTATCAGAACCAAGTTACTGATAATAAAATTATTGACAGTATATTAAATTCATCAATGAGGTATACAATAACAAAATAATTTTTAAAAATGTTACCGTATAAGCCGAGAATTTTTGGAAATTTTTCGGAAGCTGAATTATACGGGTCGGCTTATATATGGATCTACATTTCTAGCAAAAAACGTACTTCAGAAACAATGATGGAATACATATATTTTAAGCTTAAAAAGTATATTTAAAGGAAAATAGTGATATTAAACCTTATTTTTAAATAATTATCACATATAAAACACTTAAATTAGCAATTTTTAATTTATTTCACAAAACGCTCGATGTAGTCATGTGTGTTTACATTTCTTTTTGGCCTGCCGGTAACTGAAGTCATCGGCAGAGTGCACAAACGGAGTAAATTCTCTGTCTGATTCAGAAATAGTATAAGAGAAACTTGAAAAACAGTACTCCCAATCATATTTTTAATTTATACAATTAAATTTAAATCATCTCTGTTTAAAATGTTTCTAGGCTTACACTAGCAAAAGCGGCGAAGCTTCGTTTTTTTTATAGAAGTATTTTTATTTTGTTGAAGATTGCCTTAAAGCACTGATAAAAATACTGAAAAGTAGAAATATACAAAATAATTTAGATACGTCATTAAAAAAAATCGATGCAATCGGTCTTTACACGGCTTATTTATGTAAACATCCAGCGGCGGCATTGCTTCATTGATGTTAGGGTTAGGTCTCCTGGCCTGGTATTACGGTAACCATCGTTTTCAGCTGCCAGGGCTTGCGTTCGCATCTGTGTTTGCCTCCCTTCTGATAGGGTTGCCAGAGTTAAAACTATCGCCATTGCCGAACACACTGCGAACGTTTTACGTTATGGCTAAGCAAGGTAAGGAATTCTATTATATAAGCACACATTTCGGGCAGTTTCATTGGACAGATTATCCTGAAGGTTGTATAGATTGGCAATATTTTCTCCATTTTGGCCATATACTCAAACTTTAAAAAGAGTATTTTTTCAATTCGGCTTCTACACGGGTTTGGAATTTTGGGCAAATTTCTGCAGGGAAAAATGTACTCTCGGCTTATATACGGATCGGCTTATATTCGGAAATATACGGTATCTTATGAAGACATAACCATAGGAAAGAACTAACTTAAATTCTTAAAACAATATATTTGTGTTACAAAATAAGAATAGAGACTATTTACAATATACAGAAGAAAAAAAATATAATAATAATCTCAACGATGTATGTATACATGTACAAGTGTAGTTTTGAAAACAAACTACATGTGAACAGATTTTATCAAAATTTGACAAATAAATTTCATTTTATTTATTATTTCTATTATGTACATTCTTTTAATGTTCAGTATTACTCCTATGTACCTAATAATTTAATATTCAAGTGAAATTGTGGTATTATTCACTAGTTGTGTTTAGTTTGAATAATATTCTACTTTTATTATTAAAAGTGATAATCATTTCTTAAGGGCCCCTAAATCCGCCAAATCCTAAAATCCGCACAACCTCTGGTCCCGAGGTGTGCGGATTTTTGACTCTCTAGTGTATTCTATTTCAGTTCTTTTTATAACATTGGCATAATTTTCAATTTAACATCACCATCTTCAAAGTGGGGGAAAAAATTAAAAGGATTCATTGTTTATTTCATAAACCAGAGTTTTGAATATATGTTATTCAAGCTGCCTAATTAATTCTTACAGGCATTGACCAATGTGTTGATTTTTAGACTCCATTTTTGAAAAAAAAAAAAAAAATCTTGTAAAATCTTAAATTTTAGTAATCATTCTATGTAATATAACGTCTAACATCAAGTTAATAAGTGTTGCTTTGAATCAAGTACAAACAATCATTTTAAATAATACTGAAAACTTATGAAAATTTTATAAAAGAATTATTTTTATAAAATGAAATTTTGTAAAAGGAATGTTTATATAAATTTGAATTTTGTGAAGAGGTTCATTTTATGAACTTGAATTTATAAAGGGGTCCCATTTTATAGATTTGAATTTTATGAATAGCCCCAACTTTTTACTTGGATTGGCCCTTGTCTTTACTACCAATTATAAAATAATTTTACTTGTTAAATTTTAGTAATCAATTATAAATCATAATGCAAATTTTGGTGAAATTCTCTCTTGTTCTCCCACCAAATAATAATAATGATAATAACTTGCTGAATTGTGTTTTTTTAAATATGTTCAAATCTTCACTCTTTGAAATTTTGTCTATACTCTGATCACCATACATTTTAAAGTTTACATACTTTCTGATATTTTCCCTTTCTATAATTAATTTACGCCAGGCTCCGTTTTTTTTTTTTTTTGTCTATAAATGTAATTCTAACGTATCTGTAAAATAATTAAAAAAATGAAAATATTTCCTAAATATGTTAAATGTTGTGGTTACAGGTTCTGTCAACTGTTTACATCCAGATTCCTATTTCAGAGAATGGCTGCATTTTAATTATTGCATCTGGTTTGGTATGCTTAGTTTTTTCTCTTTTAAATGAAGTGTTGTTAAGTATACTTTTATTAAGAATAACAGATTTTATATATGTAAAATTTATTATATTATTATAAAAGCATTTAAATCAGGATATGCTTTAACCAGCATCATATCACAATTTACAATTAAAGTTTTCCTGGATTGTGATGGAAAAGTTTCTTTCCATCATAGTTACTCCAGTACATTGTAATATGGAACATGGTAGATGTTTCATGCTATAAGAAAAAAAGTGTAATGTTCCTTTTTAAAAAGAAAACTTCTCTAAAATTTGTTGATTTGCTGTGCATTTTCACTCTTCCAGAAAAATTCTTAAGTATATGTTATTGAAAATATTAGTGTTAAAGTTATTTTGTAATGTATACCCAAAAATCATTTTATATTGCATCTGCGCATTCCCCCCTCTCCTTCTGTTTTCTTTTTTTCCATAGTAAAATTATAAAATATTTTTTGAAAAATACAAAGCAAAAAATGTCTGAGAACTATCTCTCCTGGAGGTTATCATATTTTGTATTCTGCTCTGCTTTGTTCTTCTGTATCATTAGCAGTTTCTAGCTAACCAGGGTAGCCACTAATCAGGGAATTTAAGTGAGTTTGGAAAAATCATGGAATAATCAGGGAACTTTATGTACAGTGAGGGAATTCTGCCAAATTTTGTGAAAATAGGCCTCATTTTAAACCTCGTTATTGTAAATTGCTAAAATATGTGCTAATTTTGTGAATTTATGTGAGAAATAAACACTGGGAATCAGGAAAAAGTCAGTGAAAATGTTAAAAAATAGTCATGGAAAAGTTCTAATTTTAGCCATTCTCTCAACACAACTAAACAGGTAAGATTTGAGGTGTAGGTTGGGGGGGGGGGGGTGTAAATGATGTTTTTCTCTTTGTCTGTTAAATGCAAGGGAATTTTACATGGAAACAATATAAATTTGAATTCTCATGATTCCAAAGGTGTTTCAATTGGTAATTGAGTCTTAGTGCAGTATATAGGGGGGAAAATCATTGAGTGTTTGAAACAAATAATTGATATGGTTAATCATTTGTTAACAGTAAAACTTTTATTCAAATCAAAAGTAGAAGATTTTTATTAGTTTCCAAAACAAGATGATTTATATGATGTAGACCAATCAAACATCATTAAAATTTTCCCTGAGCCAGTACTTAATAATCATAGTTACTATAAATTAATTTTTTTAGATAAGAAAGAAAGAAGATGGATATATCTAGCATTTTTCTCACTGTTTACTAATTACTGAGTTTACCCCACAGGCTACCCACTTTATTCCATGCCATTTGTTACTCAGTCTAGTCCTAATACATTTACAGCAAATGCAAATAGGGTAAAATTATTTCAAGAGATTGATTTTTAATATTAAAACAAAAAAATGTTTCAATTCTCATACTATAAAAGTGTGCTTTGGAACACAGTTTTAAAATGCAATCTAAAAATTAATTAAAACATTAGACATTGAATCCTTCATCTGCTTTTCAGTAAAGTTAGTTATTCGATTCATGTATTGCTGGAATAAAAAATTAGCAAAAATAAAAGTATATTGTAAAAAATTAGAAATACTGAACAAACTGGTATAAGGATATAATTGTTTTGGTTCTTTATTATTATTATTATTATTAATCTTTTGTGATAACTATTCCAGAGGTAGAAAACTTGGAAAAATCTTCTTAAAAGTTTAAAAGCTGATGTATTAATAATCTTTAGTATTTAAAAGTATCTAAAATTTAAACACTGTCTGAACAAACACACATGACTTTGTAATTCTTGAAGATAGTTTCATTAATAAATAAATTTGCTGGTTGACAAAGTTATTTTAAATTTCAAGATTATTTTTTAATGTTTTCTCTCTGTCTCTTTCTTTTAGGTCAAGGGAGATTGGATATTTGGTTGCACTCAACTCTCGAAAGGTGCAACAAAAACATGGCAAGTTCTCTTGTGTTATTTTGGTAAAGACAAAAATTGTTATCATTCGTGTGTAACTAAATATCTTAAGTTTACTAACCTATAAAGCCTGTATGTATTAAATGCATGGTTTCTCCATGATCTTAATTAACTTTTAGTTATCTTACAATCTTACCACTAATTTTCTTTGAATGCATATCTGTATCTACTATATCTGTATCTACTTACCTATCTATAGTTACAATTACATAGTCAAAGGAATGTTTTTCTTGATTTTTTATCTTATCAATATTGAAATAATGATTTGAACCTAAAATTCATGACACATAGTAATGCTTCTAAATCTGTGATAAAAACAGACAGTAAGAAGGTATGTTTATTTAAACTGTTTAAGTTGTCATTAAAGTAATCTGAAATTTCACACACAGGTGAAAATTTGTATCAGTCTCTTTTTTTTTTTTTTTTTTTTTAAACTAAGTAAATAAATGAAATGGAAAAAATTTACTAGCAGCCAGTTGATTATAAACATTATGTTGTTGTTATTTTATTTATTCATTTTTTAAACTATGGTTTTAATTCCTTAATATTAATTTTAGACATACATTGTAAATTTAAACATTGCATAAAAACATACAGAATTAAAAATTTTAAGGATTCTGTCTCAAGTATTACAAAATTTTATTTTTTATGTGGCCTTCATAATAATAAAAAAATAATAATTAGATATGCATCTTACGCTAATAGAACGAAAGTAGAAAATTCCAACATTGTATTATAAAATGTCCTAAGTTTTACCATGACAAAAAAAAAAAAAAAAAAACTATAACTATTTTCCTATATCTTGACAAAGTATTCATAATAAAAGAAAATATTACCATCAAATTCAATTTCAGGGTTTATACAAACTACGAGCAAAAAGAATGATAATGTAAATAAACTTATTTACATTTTAATTTGTAACTAATTTCTCACAAACTTTGTTTAAACTTATCTCTAGGTCATTTTATAAAACAATGCTGAAATTTTGCACATCACCTTATCAGGGTTAGAAATTAGAATGTGAAAGTCGGGTGTCAATGGGACCTAATTATTTTTTTAGTTGCCAAAATGGTCTAGTGAAGTGTAAATTTGATCATAACAGGATAAAAATTATTATTAATGTTACTTAAATAATAAATGCTTTAAATTAATGTTACTTAAATATTCTTTTATTTAAATAATAAATACAAAGGTTAAAACATAAAAGCATTTATATTTTTATAAAAAAAAGAAAAGCTTATAACAAACAGTAGAATTTTTTTTTTTAATTATATGCTTGTTAACTGTGCATATATATTCTTCTTTCTTTTCTTCTTTTTCTATCTCTCTATTTTTTTTTTTTTTTTAATGATATAAGATATTTGAAAATTCTTTTTTATTTGTTACTTTCACATGCTTTCTAATTTTACACACACACACACACAAAGCCAATTATTATCTCTTGTATTAATATTTATTTTTCACAGAAAACGGTAAGCTTCTAATACATTATTACTGCATAATTTAATTAAAAATAAAGAATACGTGTGTCTGAAAATTGTCTGTCAAAATTTATAATATAAAATAATTTTAAGATTCTTTTATCAGATTTTTATGGTGGCTATCTTTTATGCCACTATAACACTGTGTGTTGCTATTGCAATGCAAGATTAAAGAAAAAGTCTGTTATCTATGTGAAATTAGTTGTGGAAGCTTCCCAGAATGTGTGTAAATTTTATTTTTAAAATGCACTCATTAAATTTAAATTATTCATAGATAGTTAGAAACTTGGAAAAAAAAATCAGGTATTAGTCAAAATCACAAAGAGTTTTGTTTGAAATTTTTATCATATCTCATTAGTTGAAGTATAGTATTATAATGCAAAACTATTTATATTAGCTATGCTTTAATCATATTAAAAAAACTAATACATTTTCATATTAGTGAAGGAAAAAATTTGACTATATATATAATACATATATAATATATATGTACTGATAAGTATAAAGGATTTAAGTCCATATTCTTGATTTTTCAGGAGACAAAAAATAAAGTTAAACTAACTAGAAACTAATCAGAAGAATCGATTAGGAAAAAGGGATTATGTTGATTTATACCCTTTATACTGTTCAGTGGTTGTCAATCTTCATTTAATAAAGGGAAAAAAAATTAATTGAATATTTTATACAAAGATTAATGCTAAATTTCTGACTTGAATTTTTTTTTACCAGTGGATTTTCTCAAAGACTAAATGACATAGATTTAAATCCTTTGTACCAATCGATAGTGAATTTTTTTCTGGGTCTGACTATGTACTTAACTCAAAATTGACATTTTTGGACTTAAATCCTTTATACTTATCAGTACAGATATATTATTTCGTTTAATTTTTCAGTGCTGAAGGAGAAAACTTATCTTACAATGGTGAAATCATTCCTTCGAGAAAACCTAAGGTAGAACGTAGAATGATCCATTTCAAAATGAAGGATCTACAGCAGAAAGGATACTTATCACTGCTCCTCTACATAGCTCCAGTAAACTCTCAGGTATGGATTTGCTGATATTTCTCTTTAATAAATATTATAGACTGTTTCAAATTTGTCTAGTTGAACACTTCTAACTTTGGTCTTGACATCAGCTCCCCTTTTATAGATCTCTACAATTTTTTGTGATGTCTGCATGTACAGAGGGTGTTTGTTCACACATTTTTCTAACAATTTTGACTTTCTCCACAAATTTTAACTTTAAAATGAAAATATGATTGGCATCAAATTTGAATAAGGTTTAACTATTTTCTTTAGCATTAAAAATATTTTTTACTTTAAAATGTCACTAGAAAATAAACAATGAATCGAAGGCTATATTTTTGCACTTTCGGAAGAGAAATATTCTTATTCGATTTTTAAAAAAGGTTGTGAAATACATTGTTTTAATATTTTTAAATGTAAAATAAGTGACATAACTAATAAAAAAAAAAAATTAAAAAAAAAAAAAAAATGAAAGAAATGTCGAAGTTTACATTTGAATGAGAAAAAGGCAAAAAATGTATACCAAACAAAGGTACTTAAAAATCTTTTTGAATCTAAAGTTGCATCTCATGTTTTAAAAGAAAATCTAACTCTTCAAAAAGGTTTCGAAAATCATTTATCAGATGAAAAATAGTTTTAATTGATGAGGCTTAAATATACTTATCTGATTGCAATAGAAAAAGATTGATTTGCTACCAAAAAAGAGGAGAAAAAGGCTGGAAATATGTGTTCAGAGACAACAAAGTAAGTTTGCTAAAGTTTTTATAGTTATTACTGGATTCTCTTATAATGGAAAATTTAAAATAAAGAAAGTAAAAAAAAAAAAAAAGTCAAAATTAACATGGATTACTATCATAAATAAGTTTTAACACCTATTTTCAAAGAAGACATTCAATCTCTTTACCCAAATAATCTTTACTGTGTTAAGTTCAAACAGGATGAAGCTAGAAGCTATACACCTCTAAATCTATGGCTCTGTTCAGTGGCGGATTTAAGGGGGGTGGGGCTAGGGGGCCGAAGCCCCCCCCCTAAAACACTGACATTCACAATTGAATATTACAATTGTAATTTTTTATTGGTCTAGAATAACACTTTGAAAAATCTTAGCCCCCCGCCCCTAAAAGTCAAGTTCTGGATCGGCCACTGGCTCTGTTTTTTGAAAAATAAGATATGGAACTAGAATTGCAGCTGTTCCTTTTAAATGCATCTCACCCAAGTCCTTTGATGTATCTTCAATGGATTACTGTGCATTTGGATGTTTAAAACAAACTTTTTGTAAGTGGCATCCCAAAACATTGGAATATTTTAAAAGGGGAGTGGAACAATCAACCTTGATGTTTTAAAAAATACTGTGTTATAGTGGAAATCAAGGTGTAATATGATAGTTCAATAAAAGGGCTGTAAGTTTGAACATATTTTAAAATAAAATTCTTATATTTATTTATATATATATATATATATATATATATATATATACATCCTTGTGCAAATTAATTGAAACAAACTCGAAAAATTGTTAAAACTAAGAAGAAATGCTATTTTATTTAAATTTATACAAAATTAAAAATTTTTTGAACATAATATGATCCCCAAGACTCTTTATTAACATTTGGACACAATTTGGTATGGATTCTACCAGTTTTTTACAATCGTTTATAATATTTGTGTCCTTGCACCGCACATGAATTAGCACTATGATTAGCTTTTCCATAATTGTACTGTCCATATTTAATAGGCGATTCTTGCATATAGCCCAGAAATTCTCCATTGGATTAATATTAGGAGAGTTCCCAGTCTATTTCAGTGTCTCAATTTGTTTCTCAGACATAAATTTCTTCACCATTTTGGACGTATGTCACGGGCCAAAATACTGCTCAAAAATCCCCGTTCTATTAGGGTATCGTTTCTTCAATTCTGGAACAATTTTTTTATGCAAAATAGTAATATATTTCTCAGAACGCATCATACCGTAAACAGGCTACAAAGAACTAACCCCATTGTAACCGAAACAACCCCAAAACATCATCTTTTGAGGGTGATTATCAAATTGGTTGATGTGTCAATCCCGAATTCTTCCGTCGGGCGATCACTGCACATGTTGAGTTCACTGGCTTTAGACAAAAAAATGGCTTTTGTCGCTAAATAGTACTTTCCTCCAATTTTCTAATGTCAAATTCTTATATTTAATGGCCACAAGTACGACTTTTTCTTTACTGGTTAGGTCAGAAGCTGTTTCTTCATAGACTGATAGGCTGGCCGACCGGCTGCAAGAAGTCGCCTCCAAAGAGTGGATGAGCTAATATTTATTCCAGGCTTCTTTAAATCTCTATTAAGTACAACACTAGTCTTTTAAAGGTATTTTTTACTTTGTTTAAGTTGAAAAGAGTCATCTCTTGGCGTTGTTTTCTTTTTACGGTTAACTTTTACTCTCCGCTTCGGAGATATGGATACTGTTTCTTTATTTTGTCTTATGATACGGCTCACAGTTGCAGTACTAATGCCAACTATCTTCGAAATCTCTTTAAAAGTCTTTGGAGTATGTTTGGAGAGAGTAACAATCTTTGCAAGCTTTCGTGGCGTCGCATCCCTCTCTAACGACAGTTGACTCTCAACTGATGTGATCATAGCTGGAGCTTTCATCTACAGAAGTTTCTGCGCATGCGCTCGACGAGCCCCTCTGTTTGGTGGAAATAGTTGCTAGGGAAAGGATTTTTTCATCCCACCCACATTTTAACACATTTTAGTATGATTATCAAAAAATAATAGGAATGGATTTAAAATTCACGAAAAAAGTAGTTTGTTTCAATTAATTTGCACAAGGGTGCATATGTATGTATATATATATATCTTTACAGTATCGTTACAAAAATGTGTGAACATCCTCTGTATGTATATGTGTTTGTATCTCACGTAACTAAAAAACGATTGTATGTAGAATGTTGTAAATTCATATGCAATGTAAATTCAATGTTTTCACCACAATAGTATATTTCAATGTGTTGAGTCCTCATCAGATATTTTTAAAATAAGGTTTAAGATTTTATATGTTAAATTAATTGAATTAAAAAATAAATGTTCACTGATTAAAGAGAAAATCAATTAAAGTATGATAGATGTCTGTTTTAGTATGTGTGATACTGAAGAATTAATTTCTAAGTTACTGCTTATATTATTTTTAAATGGCTACGTTATGTGGGAAAGACGTAATGCATTTTAAAATATATTTATCAATTTTCAAACAATGTTCTGCAAACACTCTATGTGTGACAACACAGACGATTTTTCTTTCTTTTTTAACTACCTGTTAGAAAATATCTTCTATGGTGAATACCTCAAAGTCTAAATAAAAGTACAAGTTTATTAACATTTGTGTTATAAAATATTTAAAATTTTGACTGTAGCTTGCTTTGACACTTTACTTTTATTCCTACTTAAATATATATCTTGATCTTTTCAATCTTTTTTTTAGGTTGAAATTTTGAGTGAAATTTATTCAGAAAGTGATCGTAGGAAGCATTATGAGTTGCCCTTAGTTGAAAGGTTTTTCTCAATTGCACCTCATCGAATTTTCACCATATCACTTGTGGATCAAATTGTGTATTATAATGTCACTGTTTCACAAAGTGTTGGTACTTTTCAGACTGCTGAATTTCAACTTGAAACTCGCCTGTGCAGGGCTGGTAGTAATGTTGGTAAGTACTTTGTCTGTAAAGTTTTATTATTAGATAAAATTATTTTTATTGTTACTTAACAATGTATTATTTTCTTTTTATGTTTTTACAGACATACAAGTCTGGGTTAATGTCAAAGTCATGGGAGAAAAGTTTTTTTTTTTTTTTTTTTCTAATTTCTTAATGTTTTTCACTTTGTTATTGTCTGTTTATTATATGTATATATATATATATACTATTCCAATTCAAAAAATTAGAATAATGTAAGAAAATATGGTCAAAGGAATTGAAATCTAATTTATCAAATACATAATCAATGATATGAAATATAAATTATCATAATATAAATCTACATATTTTGTAGATTACAAGAATGTAAACATTTTACAAAGAAATAAAAAAATATATTTAAAATAGCAAGTGAAAAAAATTCAAAATATTAGAATGCTTTATAACATGGTTCAAAAAATTAGAATAATGTAAATGTATTCTACACAATTTGAAGGGTTTTTACGTGCTAATTAGTACTGTGTTGCATCATCTTTAGCTTTAATGACAGCTCTTAAATGGTTTGGCATATTATTGATTAAAGGTTCACAAATGTTTTTGTCAAAATTCACTCATATATTCTTCAAGGTCTTTTTTGTCTCTTGATGCAACTTCTTGAAGTTGTTTTTCGTAATTCCTCGCAAATTCTTGATGAGATTTAGATCGAGTAAGTTTGAAGGCCATGGGAGTACATTTATTTCCTTCTTTTGGTGCCATTTAGTTGTCGACTTGGAAGTGTGGCAAGAAGCTAAATCTTGTTAGAACACGAATTCATCATCATATAAATCCTCAGTTGAAGGTATTATGAAGTGTACAAGAGTTTCTTGATATACTTCTAAATTGACTTTTGTGTAAACAATATACAGCTTACCTGGGTGTTGTGCAGTTGTGCAGCCCCATACCATGACAGAGGTTGCAAATTTAACTGAACATTTTAAACACTCTTTATACAAAGCTTCTTGTTTAAGTCTCCAAACCCGTATACCTTGATCCCTATGGGACACACAAAACATACTTTCATCACTGAAGAGTATCTTTTTCCAGTCATCTTGACACAAAAATAGCCTTTGTTTACACCATTTAACTCTACCAGCCAATTGCTTAGATGATAAGAGTGACTTTGTCTTAGACACACATGATCTGAAACCTAATTTGTAAAGTCATTGTAATGTTGTAGATTTAGAGGCATTTTGTACCCACTTCTTTCCATTTTCTCTGCAAATATCTCACACTTCAAAACGATGTTTCTTCACAATCTTTTTTAATCTTCTTTCATCTCTTGTTGAAGTTACTGACTTTCGACCACTTTTAAAGTGTTTATTTTGAAAACACTTATTATTAGAATATTCTCTCAAAACTCTACTCACACTTGCTTGACAACATTTCACTTCCTTTACTATAAAAAGTTGTGTTTTTTTCTCTTCCCTGTGAAAGTGCACAATACGAAATCCCACAGCCTCAGATAAGTCGCTCTTTCATCCCATATTAAGCAAACACTGAACTAAAATCAAATTCCAAACTACTTTTTATTTTCTGCGGAACGCATGTTAGTCCCATATTTAATGAAATTTACAGCTGTTCTCTAAACCAATAGAAAATAGTTGCATATTTTAATTTTTTTTAACCATGTTATATTCTAATATTTTGAATTTGTTTCTCTTGCTATTTTAAATGTATTTTATTTATTTATTTATTTATTTTTTTTTTTTTTTCTGAAATAACCTTCAATTGACTTTTAATATTTTTACAATACGTATCATATCTGATCAGTTTCTGAAAACAGTGACTGCAAGGAAAATAATTCCTCTACTAGTTATTCTCAACATTTTTTTTTTTTTTTTTGTCACAGTACACTTTTAATGATCTGAAAATTTTCTGGCACACTGACAATAAGATAAATTTAAAAGAACTTTACTTGTTCAGTTCATTGATGTACCTCAAATATATTTTGGGAAAATAAAAATTTCCAGTGAAATATAAAATAAAATTTCATTATGCACTAAACATTTTTCTTTTTCTTTTAATGATAAATTACAAGTTCTATTTAATGCAAAATTTGAGCTTGGTTTATATAAAGATATAATTAGTACGACAGAACTATTGCTTTCAATCAACATTGTCATCATTTAGTGTGTTACTCCTTAAATATGTCAGGTTTAATAAACTATGCAAAGCTACACTGTAGAACTGATTAGGAAAATTGGAAACGAGACTCACTAGGAAAAAACTTGAAAACTCACTAGGAAAATTGTCCCATTTTTTCCTCAAACACAATTTATTTACACGTGAATAAAAAATATAGTTCTTTTTATGTAAAAAAAGGAATGTGTAATTTTTTTTTTTCTTTAAATTTAGGGAAAATTATTATTTTTATTAGTACAACAGCACTATTTCTTTCAGACAGCAATTTTGAATTGTTGCCATTTATTATATTACACCTTGAATTTGCCAAGATGCTCGCTAATATCCAATTTTACTATTTAATTTCCTAAACTATCTTAAAATATTATGTCAAATCTGTAAAAAACTTTAACATTTTTCAAAACCTACTGATAAGTGAGAAATTCATCTTTGATTGTATGCAAAAACCAATTGTCGATTTCAGTATCTGAGAGCATCACCATTCATAAATTGGATGGCTTCTGAATATTTTTTGTCAGTATCTTCTGAATAAGTGTTAAGGATGGTTTCTGAATATTTGTTGGCAGTATCTTCTGAATAAGTATTTGATGTTGGTTTCTGAATAAGTGTTGACGATATCTTCTGGATATATATTGATGATAACTTCTTAATATTTGTTGCCGATATCTTCTGGATATATATTGATGATGACTTCTTAATATTTGTTGCCAATATCTTCTGGATATATGTTGATGATGATTTTTGACTATTTATTGACTATTTCTTCTGGATATGTATTGATGATGGCTTCTGAATATTTGTTGGCTATCTTCTGAATACAACTAACAAATATTTGAAATTTCCCACCAAAGTAGCTCGGCCTTTCTCACCAAGATTTTTACTTATGCAATACCCCTTTTAATTCATCGCCAAAATGATAACAAAAATATAAAATCTGCCAAGGGCTCCTATGCTAAATCTGTATGAAAGTAATTTTAAGAAATAGTTACTGTAAGCCTTTGTGTGGAAGAATAGATTAAAATAAATCCTGTCATACTAAATTAAATTCTGTTTACATGTAATCAGAATTTATTTATTTATGTATTTAAATGCTTTTTTATTTATTATTTGTATCCTAATTAAAAGATGTTTTTCCTTTCTTCCCTCTTGCATCAAGTTAAAAAATAAAAACTGAGAAGATTTGCATAAAATAAATTGAATTGTTTTAGTATTTGGACATCTTTGACAAAATTTGAAATTTAGCACTAAAGTAGCTCGGAAGTTTCTCACCAAGTCTTTATTTACACACTTGTGATAGCTATTTTAATTCATTACCAAAATGATGATAAAAATTTAAAAGTCACCAAGGGGATTTTATAATGAAATTGTAACCAAGAGATTTTAAGAATTGAATATTGTAATTGTAGCTAAAAAATGCAACACAATTACTGCATACTTTTATATGGAAGAATCTATATATATTAAACAAAGTTTCTGTCATTGTCGTCAAATTTTTTTCTCTGCTAGGTCTACTACTTTTTAGTTAGCTCTCTAGTAAACTAAAAAAAAAGTCTGGTCATACTAAATTAAATCCTCTTTTGTGCAGAATTTTATATCTATTACTTAAAAATCAAATGCACTGAAGATGGTACCCTAAAGGTTACCGAAACAGCTGTATGCTTTCCATATTTTGTTCTCTTCAACGTTTCTGATGTAATTTTTATTGGTTTTAATAACCTGTTATTGTGTCTTTAAATAACGTATATCACTTTTGAGACTTGCCAAAAATATTGGCGGAAATCAGAGTGTGAACAGAGACACAGTAAGACAATCAAGTTCAAATTATAAACAATTAAAAAAAAAAAAAAATTTCATGTGATATACTAACCTAAATAAATTACTAAAGAAACATTTTATCATTTACTTTCTTTATTAATTAATAGAAACATTTTATCATTTACTTTCTTTATTAATTAATAAAAAAAAATGAAAAAAATTTCTGAGTCGACACAGCCCAGAAAAAATTAATCCAGGCTCGACCCAAGCTCCTAGTAGGCAGAGCCTGATTTCCCATAAGTCAAATGGGCAAGTGCTCAGGCCCCCACTATAAGAGGGCCCCCAATCAGCTTTCTGTTGAAATTAAAAGCATTTTACATGTATAAAAAATTCAGTTTATGCATTTTATGATAAAAGGGGCCTCCAATTAATAATTTTGCCCTGGGCTTCCACTTCTGAAATCAGTCCCTGCTAGTAGGCCAGGCCCAGGACTGTACAGACCTCTAATTAAATACATACTATAAGTATTTGCAGTGGTGGTGCACTGAAGTGCAGAATCACGGTCCTGGACCTATATTTTCCAACAAATTTTAGGTGCATATTGTGTTGTGTTTAAAAAATGTGATATTTTACTTCACAATCTTTTGACAAAAATTATAAGGAATTGCAGAAATTAATTTAGCCGTTAATATGTTAATGAGACGCAATGTCATTAATTTGTTTATTTTAAGAGAATTCCACTGATTTTACTTTAAAAAATAAAAATATATAATCAATATTGCGACACTGTGGAGAAATTATTAAAAATAGAAATATATGTGTCATATTTAAAAAGTATAGACTGTGTTATAGACACGATTTTTTTTATGCATATTTGTGTCTGTGTTGGTCAAATTTTAATTTTAATGCTATTTTATTGTAATTTTCTTTTAGGACAGGGTTTAGTAAAAATAAGTAATTCTTGGAGTGGAGAAGTTTCATATTATCACATACGGTATGTATATAAACATGTACATAATAAAGCTATTACTATTATTTATGATTCATCATATTCTAGAACAGGGATGTTGTCCATTAAAAATTATTTCTCTCTCTTTCGCTTTTTTTAACTTTATAAAACTTCACAGAAAATTATATTTATATGCTATAATAAATAAAAGTTAAAGAGTTAAGTTTAACTGTCTGTTTTCACTCATGCTTTTGTTTGTAAATATGCAGGGTTGCTTCTGCCTATATTTTTTCCACCACTATTATCAAAATTTTTGCTTATTTATTTGCATAAACATGAGTTTAAGTTATTGAGAAGTGGGTGCAGTCAGAATTACTGAAAATGAATAAGAGCATTTTTCATTACCTGAATTGTCAAGAATCCTTATATTTTGTGATACAAAATAATAAGTTTAAAATAGTTTTTCTCAAGCAACCTTATGCTTTATACATCTGGTTGCTTAAGGTTGCATATTACTCAGTTCTTCTTTTCTTCCTTCTCATGTTATCCTATGAGATTTTTGTTGCTTCATATTATAAGGATATCTCATTGAAAAAAGATTTTTTTTAAAATTCTGTTTTTTGAATACACTCTTTGATCATGTCACCTTTTATCTTGTGAGCAATTTTTTGAAAAAAAAAAATTATTCCATTGATTTTTAGTCTCTAAAAGAAATAATGAAAATTATTATTATTATTTTTTTTTTAATTACCAATAAACTAAAAGGCGACATGTTCAAAGTGTGTAATTAAAAAACATAGTTTGAAAAAATCTTCATTTTTTGGACAAGATATCCTTATAAAAGAGAAGCAGCAAAAATTCCATAAGATAACATAAGGAAGGGAGAAAAAAGGGTGAATTTGACTGATGTGCAACTTAAGAAAAACTAGATCTGAACTGATTATTTCTATCCAGCCAGATTTTTGCTACATTAGTCCTCTCACTTCTACATTCATGTATGGGAACTGCAGGATTGATAGTGCCCCCTCTTGATATATTGAAAAGTTATTGCTGTGTTATAACCCAACTTTTAAAATATTGCAGCTCATAGCAGAGTTATTGCAATTTTAATTTGATATTTTCAGTTAGCACTGCAAGAATTAAGAAATCTTTTCTGACTCCCCTGTAATTCGCATAATATAAATTATGGGCAAAACTAACAACGTCAATTATGATGTGCAAATAAAAGCATTGAGATAGACTTAAATCTAAATGAAAAACAGAGAAAGAAATAATTGCAATGATTATAGCAAATGAAATAATATTTAATTGTTTTATTAACTGTAATTGTTGTAAAAATTTATACATATTTAACTGCTCTGTTATTAATTTATAAATAATCATAAAAATTATACTAATAATGTATTCTGTTTTCAATTTTCACCTCAGCAAATTTATATTTATACATGTAATATATTATAAATAATATTAAATGATGCGTTCTGTGGTTGCACGGGATGGTGCAACGATCATCTTATGATAGTGAAATAGAAGTCCAGGCATCTTATATAAGAGAGTAGGGAGTCCATTTGAGATACGAATATGCTTTATTAAATTCTAAAAGCAGTGACAATATATGATGCAGTAATGGGCCGAGTACGAAGACATCCGGAGCGGTATATCCCGGAAAAAGGTGCCGATGGCCGGCACTTTCGGCGAACCCCGAAGGGCCGCACGAGTTTAGCTAGTAAGACTATTACATGATGGAATATTAGTTGACGTTAATTTACTAGGCAAGAGATGGTCTTAAAAAGCCACGAGTTTTCGCGTGCTCCCGTTTTTATACTGCATATTTCGGCAGGAACCGAAACTATTCTTATGAATGCTTATTGGATAATTAGCTAATCTAAAATCCGCCTACCTTTCACGATTGGTTGACCCGGGCATCCAGGAAATATTATTTTGCAATGCTTTACCGCTTATTTCAACTATTGCATAATTTTGATTACGAAACTTATTCTGAAATCAGATTCCCGCGCTATGAAGCTCTATTGAGAAAACAACTTTACCTGGGCACTCAAATAGAATTCTCATAAAATTGTTCTTAAAATTAAGATTTATTCTGAGATATTAATATTAAGTTATTACTTAATATTAATTTAAATACTAATTTAAAAACTTGCTTATTTTATCCTTTCATACATACAGAATGTGGTCTCGCTAGAGTAAAATGTATTTTCAAAAACAGTCCACAAAGCCTTATAAGTTGGGCAGGCCTATACTAGAAGTATTTAAATATTATTTTATAATAAAATGTTAATGAGTTGCCTACTTGTATATTTCTGTTAGACATATAAGTTTTTTTTATTTATTTATTTTTATTTATTACTATTCACTTTGTTCAATGATTGGTCACTGACTTCAAATACCCTAACAACACACTTGCCCACAGAATATTCTGAGGAGGTCCATAGGATTTCCTTTTTACTCACAGGACATCCTGAGGATGCTTTTCAGAGAAGGTGTGTTAGGGTATTGGAGATACTTTGTGGCATTTTTTTTATTTTTTATTTTTAAGATTCAAATATATGTAGCTCTACTAGATGACAAATGTGAAATGATTAGAGTATCGTTTGTTCAGTAATAAAAAAATTGAATCATTTTCTCTTAAACTGTTGTTCTGAAATATTTGAAGTAAAACTTATCTTAACTTATATGTATTTTATTTATTATATTTTAAAATGCAACTAGCTTATTTCTAATTTGTAAATCTTTTATGGAATATAATGCTAAACTTTTAATAATTCCATTTTTTTATTTTAAAAATGTAAGAAATTACAAATTAGATGCCTCCTTCTTTTTAGAACATCTTTCGGTGGTATAACTCACATTCCTTCAATAGTACATTCATTGCCTCCTGCTGATATGTATCCTATGATACGACTGGAATTCATTTTTGATCCAGAATGTAGCGTTGTGTTGTCAGCTAAGTTTCCTTTCTACTTAATGGCCAGTCAAGTAAGATTGATTTTTAATCTTTTGAATCTAATAAACATCTTTATAGATATCACTTATTCGTTCGTTTACAAAAAAAAAAATTTTTTTTTAGAAATAAAAGTAATTTTTAGAATCTATACTTTTTGTAAGAGAAATGAGTTTCTGGTCTGAAATACTTAAAAAAAAAAAATTCAGATGAAATAAGTACAGTAACCTCTCACTTATACATGTCTCAGTTGTACATGTCTCTTTAAAAGTGCAGCTTTGCATAGTCAGTCTCAGTTGTATGCAAAAATAATAAGTGCAATTCACAAATCCTGACCTACTGGTATATTTTTCTTGAAGGAAATTGTGATGACCCTTAAAAATTATAAATCAGTTCTGCTATTTGTGAATAGTCTCCAGACTATCCTTTCAATCTCCCATCGCTGACAAATACGCATATGAATCAGGATCATTTATCTGTCATTTTAGGTGTGTAAATCAAATTTATAGTTGGTATGTACCTATGTATGCTTAGGACGAAGTCTTGGGTTCTACTATATGCACACAATTTATGATATCTTTGTTTATAGATTAAATGAAATTGTTGTCCATCTTTATTTACTATTCAATTAATTTAATTCTCTATCCACGTTTTAAGATAGTCGCACCACAATGATGCTTAAGTTATTCCATGAATGGACAATGAAAATAATTGTAGTAAAAAATTTTATATTAGTGAAGAAGAATGCAAATAACTTGATCAGAGATTCTCTCTTACTTTTAAAAAAATTGTGAATGCTGATTCAAATTTAAAAATGTGTTTGTCTTTCATCCTATATAAATTATAAAAAATTACAATATAATGAGCTCTCAGTTATGCTTCGCTTTAGTTATGTACAGTTTCTCTTCAAATGTTTCTAAGTGAGAAATGACTATATCTTATTTTTCATCCTAGCGCTTTTGTTCTTCCTTATTATTTGGATATATTTTAAATGATAAGTCTGTGTCTTAATAATCTGAAAAATTTTTAAATTAGGGTTTAGACGCATCACTTGATAATAAATTTCATTTATAAAATGGATGTTAATACTTTTGGAACTCTCATTTCTTTACAAGTTCTGACATCAGTAGTTGTGATTTTTTAATTACTGATTGAAGTCTGGGTACAGGTGTTAAAAATGGTTTTGTGTAAAAATGTTCTTGTTAATTGTGATTATTATTATTTGAGCAATGGGTGTTATTTGTGTCAGTTTTACATTCTTGTTAGTGACGCTTTTTTTCTATGAATGTTTAATGGCTTCAGCACTTCACTTAGGCTCATGATAATTTTTGGGAAGTAATCATTGAAAATGTTTTTCTCGTATTATTGTACTATATGATGGAAAATAATTTTTGTAAGCTTCATTGAAGCATTATTTTAGTTATAGTTGGTTTTTTTTTAAAAATCTAATGATTACAAAGATGTCTCTCTTTAATTTAGCACAATTGTTTCTTCTCATAACTACTTAAAAAAAAAAAAAAAAAAAAAAAAAGAAGAAGAAAAAGAAAAAGAAAAAGTTAAATAATTATTTATTTAGTCCATATGTCTATTACAACAAAAAATTTCATTAATATCATAAAAAGGAGATGAACATGGTGTATATTTTATTTGGAATGTTAGATGTGCAAAAAGACAGAATTAAAGACGTTTTTTTTTAATATATAAACAAATTGAACTTATGAAACCAGTTTGTGTTGTTAATTTTTAAGTAAGTTAATTAAAAAAAATGGTTTAAATGTAAAACAGTATTTTTCCAATAATTTGCTGAGTGTTGCTAATTAGCATATTGAATAACAACATTTTGATTGAGTAGATAGATGTCTCTTGTTGCTTTGGTACTTATGTACTACCGCAACCATATTAGTGACATTCTGTTACAGTATACAGTTCTTAACAGCGGATAATCATTGGCATGCAATTAAATTAATGTTCACATGATGACATTGATGCTTTTAAAATTTGTAATGATATGTTTGGCATTATCAAAATAATTCTATGCAATAATAAATCTGTCTAGGATAAATTATATGAGCTTATTTGAATAATCAATTTTGAAAGATTCCTACATTTTTTACATGCTTCTAAAAGTAACATAAATTTGAAAAATAGTATAATCAGACTGTAAATATTAAAATATAGTTGCCAATCCAGCGCCTTAGACATGTGTGAAATCAGGGTTGCCAACTTGGTGAGTTATCCCTAAGGTTGGCATGTTTGTGGTAGTATGTAAGTACAATTGCTTTAAAGAGAGGAAAGACTATCATAATGAAAATAAAAAAATTCCAAGTTTGTCATTAAGTAAGGATTATTTGAAAGGTTAGTTTAACTAACGAGAAGTCCATTGGGTCAAAACCCAGTGACTTTTCATCGTTAAATGCATGTAATGAATTTTATCTATATATGCAAACATCCATTTTCGCAAATTTCTCATTGTTCACTGCAAGAAAAATTATGTCAATATTGTCATGATATGAGGATCCAAAGGTTTTGCTATTAAAATTCTAAGTTATTCTGCATAAATGCTTCACTCAAAAGCATTTAAGCATAATTTCATTGGGAGGAATATATTTGTTTGTGAACATTTTTTGAAGTACAGTGTTGAACATGTGAGATTGCTTTGTGTACGGTAATGTAATTACTGTGATTTTAGCATTTCTTTTCCTTTAAAAAAAAAAAAAAAAAAATAGTTATTTGTTGTATATGTATTAGTGAGGATATCTCTTTCATTGCACTCTTTTAATATTTTATGTAGCATTTCATCATTAATCAAAATTTAAAAAAATATATATTCCATACAGGACTTTATTTTTATTTATTTATTTATTTATTAAAGTAAAAAAATGAATTATATTTAAAGTTATTTTTGAGTTTCCAAATACATAGTTTTACATTACAAACATATGCAAATAAAATGTGTGTGTTTGAGATTGTTGTTGTATCTCTTAGATAATTTTGTTTAATTTTATTATTATTATTTTTATTTTTTTTTTTTTACTCTGAGTCTTACAACAAATTTTTAGTGGTTTTTGTACATATATGTATATATATGTACATGTCTGCTTATAAGTAAGACTAATTTTTGTGAAATTCAAAAAAGGAATTTTTTTTTTTTATTTATTCTTATATAATATAATTAGCCATTTTAGTCTATTTACTAAAATTCAAGATTTTACAGGGGTAAAAAAAAAGAATGATAAAAAAAAAAAAAAAATATTTTTGCTATAAAATTTATCTTTTAATGATTAGATTTTATGCTGATACTTTTTAATGCATGTAATTTTTTTTTTAAATACAATAAGTGATAAACTTAAGTTATTCTGGTTGTGAAAGAATATTTACATTGAAATTTAAGTATTTAGTCAAATTTTTGGTGGAAATCACTATTAGGTGCAACTCTGTCACTTTTTTTATTTTTTTTACATATGATGAAAGTTTTGTACAATACAAAATACTGCTTTTAAACTTTTTTTTTTTTTTTAATATATATAAAAATCAGTGTTTAGACACATCTTTATTCATAATATTCATTTAAAAGAGAAAAATAAAACTTGTCTCTTTTCTCTCTTTTTCAAGAGTGTTTACTACTCCTAGGCTTGAAATAATTTCCATTTTTTTTTTTTTTCTTTCTTAATGTTTGTTATTGTAATTTTTTCTTTTGAATGCTTTATGGTTTGTTCTTAACACTTTAGAAACTTTCTTTTGGCACTTTCTGAAAGAATTTTCGGTATAAGGTTTAGCAGTATCTAGGTTGTAGTTTGTTGTCAATGTGTTGTGTAATCATCCAGATGTATTTGCGCAATGTAGCCCATATTCTAAGTGAGTTATTTATATGTTGTGATAAGCTTCTTTAAACCATTAAATTTACTTTTCTGATCTAAAAACAGTCTTAAGACTGGTAGTTGTATAGGTTAGAGGTTTTTTTTTTTTTTTTATGAGAAGGCTTTCATAAAAATAATAATTCTACCAAGCTTGCAACTTACAAACTTTTTATTGCCTATTTAATGGCATATATGATATTACAAATGTACCATGATATTTTGTAAGACTGTCATTTAACTTCTTTGTATTTCTGTATTCTTTATACTTATCACAGAAAAATGAACTTGCTTTATTTTATTCTAGTTTATAAAATTTTATGGAATCTACCCAGTAGGATATGCTGTGGCTGTTCTTTTCGTATTAATAAGCAATGAACTGAACTCTGTTGGTGATAGAGGTATAATTAAATTTTTATTAATATTAATTGATTCATTTGCTTTATCCTTATTTTAGGGATATTTAATATAACTATATTTAAATATATCTCTAACATTTAAGCATATCTATGAATTTAAAACACAAGGCCAGTTCTTTGGATAGGTTCATGAGGAAAAACAACTGTATTAATTGACTTAACTTTGGTCTTGAATGAAAGAGTTTTGTCTATAGATGTGCCAAGTTTAGTTTTTGTGACCACAGTTACTGTTGATTAATCATAATTAAAATTGAAAATTTTATTTTGTACATGCATGATGATTAATTAGCAATTAAATTTAGATACATATTTTCATTAACCATGCACATGTATTTGAGACATGCCTTATTTTTCGAATTTGATTGATTTTTTAAAATCAATGTCATACTTAACAGACAACCTACATATATTAAAAGTGAAGGCAGATTCTTTGGGCAATCCCTGAGAAAAATAGTTCAATTTGTTTTATTTTAGCCTTAAATAAAAGATTTTTATCTACAGATGTGTCAAATTTTGTTTTTGTTAATTAGTCGTAACTAACAACTAAAAGATAGATTTTGCACATGCAATGATTATTTGGAAGCTGTGTATCTAAATACCTAGTTTCAGTAATCACTTGCATGCTCTATGCAGCAGATTTATTGTTAACCTAACAAGTTGCTAGTATAACAGTGTTACATTTAATTCCTGTTCCTTTAACATTACATTTAATTTCGTTAAAACCATCAAGTTTTGGCAGGTACAAACTAGTTATTGTATAAATATATTAAGGCTATAGTTTTTTAAATGGAATATTCATGGTAATCGCCCATTATTCATTGAATAAAAACTTTTTTTTTTAATAGGACAACCATCTTCAGTGTATGGAATGTTTGTAACATCATCCTCCTATGTTCTTCTAGTTGTTTTACCTACAATTTTATATCATATAATGTGGTAAGTAATGGTAATAAATAATTATATTTATGCTATATATATATATATTTATTTATTAAAATCACACAATCAACTGTGGAAGAAAATCATATTTATTGAAATTTTATTTTTCCAACTGAGTGAAAATAATGCCTGGACCGGGAGTCGAACTCCGGATCTTTGACTTACAAGGTCAAGGCTCTACCAATTGAGCTATCCAGGCCGACACTACTTACGACACTAATGCTGACCGATTGTCGGCCTGGATAGCTAAATTGGTAGAGCCTTGACCTTGTAAGTCAAAGATCCGGACTTTGACTCCCGGTCCAGGCATTATTTTCACTCAGTCGGAAAAATAAAATTTCAATACATATATATATATATATTGTTTTTGATTGTGCAATTAGAAGAAATACTCAAATAATTTTTTATTGAGATCTCATTATTATAATAAAAAACCAAAACATTTTTTAAATCTTTTTGAGGAAAATGGCTGGCTATTATTTAAACATTTTCCTACTTGCTTGGAAAATATGAGTAAAAAATTTTCTACCCATAACTTATTTTGCTAAAGACATGAAAAACCTAATATAGTCGAATAATTTACTGTTAATTCATTTGGAATGATTGAAAATCAGTGATAAATTTAAGACTTTCTTATCTTTAGTAGAAATGCACATTTCTTTCTCATTAAAAAAAGAGACTTTGAAATTCCCATTACTTTTAAAATACACCTGGTAACTTTTACAATCTCAATATTTCTTGTGGTATTTTCTGTTATATCAAATTAATAGAAACTTTACTATTAATTTAACAGTTAATGCTTATATTTTTAATTTTTGCAGACACAATAGAGAGTTTTACTGGAGCTATATTTTTGTACAGCTAAAATAGGTGTTTGTTTTGAGCAAAGCATATTAGGACATCCGGTTACTTGCCTGTCCTCATTTAGTTTCTCTGTGATGTTGAGTTTGGGGTGTTAGTTGTCAAATTTTCTATTTTCCTAATCTACTCATTCTCAGTGGGTCTTTCATTCTTAAATTTTACAAAATGTCCCCCTCGCAATTACAGCTTTAGCATATGATTGTTGAGGTGTTTTGTGGCTTAAAATGGCTCAAAAATTTTTAGCATTCTATTGAACCCTAGATTTTTTTTTTTTTTTTTTTTGAGTGTTTTGAAGAAATATTTAGGTTATTTTTTATTGAGATAATAAAATTAAAAGATATCAAAGATTATGAAAAATGGAAACACTGATTTTTATAAGATGACTGGTTTAAACAAAGTGGTGTTTTAAAGACCTAACAGGTTGTTAACAAAACTGATGGTCTATTTAGTAAATTTAACTTAAAAAAAAAAAAAAAAAATGGCATTATTATTATTTATTTATTTATTACAGTGATGTTTTGATGTCAATTTTAAGGATATAAATAAATGCTGGAACATCAGTATTTAATTAATTTTAAGCATAAAGTATACTTAAAATATATTGTTAAATGTTTGTTTTACGAATGACTAATTACTATACTAACAGTTTCCTTCAATGTATGTCTCTGCTTTATGAATAAAGGAAAGATTAAAAGAAATCTTCTGTATAGAAAAGAATATGGTACAAATAATGCAATATCATTGACAACAGATATGGACATTTATTTTTTTATCATAAGCATTTAGAGAAAAATTGTAAAATCCAATAAGAAATTTTTAAAAGGCAGATCTCATTTTTTTCTTGTGCATTATTATATTTATTTGCATTTATTTAAAGGGAAAAAAAACTATTATTTCCTGCTTTATAATAAGATATTAACCTTGATTTAATAACTTTTCTTTAATTCAATGCTAAGTTCTTGTAATAAAGTAATATAAATGTTGTGTTATTACAAGGTGTCTACCATAAGTAAGAACAGGGAAATCAGGGAAAAAACAGGGAACTTTTTCAGCCTGGAAATGTCGGGAGGAAATCAAAGAATTTCATAAAAATACCCAAAAATCATGGAAATTTTCTCTTTTGCCTTGCAAACATAAACGAAAGATCGTCTAACAGGCGACATCTTAGCCGAGATTGCACAGGATTGGTTGCTTTCTAGTTGAATCTCACAGAATTAACATTAAAAACTATTTTTTTTTTTTTTTAATTAAATATTTTTTAATGCAACAAATTGAGGAATAATTTTATGTTCTGGTGTATGTTGTCGTATGTTGTGCATTTAAATGATTCAAATTTTTATATTTTGTCAATTTTTTCCAAATTTTGAACTTTTTTTTTATGTTTTCTTTCTTTCTTTCTTTCTTTTCTTTAAAGAGAGATTTTTACTTATTATCGTTTTTTGATTTGCAGTAGTTTGGTGAGCATGTTACATAAGGGTGCGATATACAGAGGGTGTTTGCACATAATTTAGACGATTTTGATGGAGTATACCGAAAAAATTACACTCATATTTCGTATTTTAAATGTTCAGTTTGATAGCCTTTGTTCTTAACTATCATTCTACATCGTAATTTCTGTGATAATAATGCTTTTTGTAATATCGGAAGAGTTATTTTGTTCCATTCCTCTTCAACAGCTTTCCAAAGTCTACAAAGCGTTGTAGGCTGGCGTTTGGATAAGGCAAATTTCAAGAGTCCAAAAGCATAAAAATCCATTAGTGATACATCAGGATATTTCAGAAATATCAGTGAAGGGTATGGTTTTAATTTCCGTTTCTTGTTCCATTTTTTCTAGAAAAGCAATTGTGGATTGTGATGTCTGGCTGCTTGCTTGGTCTTGATGCAGTTCAATGGACTGATGGCATTGTGCATAAAGATCTGTAATTTCATATTTAAAAAATGGTGTTAAAATATGTACTTGATAGTATTTAGAGTTGATTTTGACATTTTTGTCAACATTTTTTACCTTTATCTTACCTTTGTGCGAAAAACCACCGACAATCATAAATACTTTAGGAAAACTTTCTTTTGATTCTTTGAACCATGTATCAAAATTTTTTTCTCCTTTCATGATAATAACCTGATCTTTTTTTTGTTGCAGTCACTTAAATAGACCCAAGCTTCATCTATTGCTACGACATTTTTCTATTTTTCTCCTGATAAATGTTTTTCATAAAGAGTTCTGCAGCGTGTTCTATTCGGAAAGAGCGGAAACATATTCTTCCTTCCATTGCCTTTTTAAAAGCGCCAATTTGCATGTAAACAAAGAATCTAAATATCAGACTATAAATAAAACTTCCAAAATTACAACTGTTGTGAAAACAAAATTTTCCATGCAGACGATTTTTTCTTACGGCAAAGTAAAATCATCTAAAAAATGTGCGAGCAGCCTCTGTACACAAAATTATAGAATGTTTGTAACAGGTAAAAGAAATCAAAGAAATCTGTCAAAATTAGCCAGGAAAATCAGTAACCTTTTTTTTTATTATTATTCATTTATTTCTGTAGCAATCCTGCATTCTGTATGTTCATTAAACTTCACCAATCATTTTATCTACTTACATTGAATTTCAAATTTATAGCTATTCATGAAATATTTATTTTTAGGATTTCTGGACTTTCTACTTCATTCTTTCCCAAGCCAGATGAACTGGATGAATCTTATAATTTTTCACTGCCACTTGTTCTGCGATCTTTGCTTTACTTAATAGGCAGTGGTGTCATTCTGTGCATTTACATGTGCATTGAATTTCTGTTGAGAATTATTTCTGCATGTGTTGTATGGTGGCAACACAAGTAAGTTGTTCTTATTCCTTTTGTTTTTGGAACACTTACATGTTGTTTTGTGCAATCTGTCAAAAATTCATTAAATAAGGTTACTTCTAAATTTCCATCCAGTCAAAAATAATCTATTATAAACTTAAAATATTATATATATATACTAGCAGGTTTAGCCTGCTTTGCTATTCACAATAATTTAAAGAATTTTCAAAAAAAAAAAAAAAAAAAAGTAATTGAAATGTTTAAATAAATATATTTCTATTGGCGATTATTTTTTGCAAAATTAAAGCCATGGCCAAATACTGTGACATACAGCTATTAATGAAATGTAAAAGACATTTATTTGAGTTTCGTGATATTGGTTAGAAACACTACTAATTTTAAATAAATTAATTATATGTTCACATTAGTTTGCAGATGATAAAATCAAGTAAAGAACATATTAGAATATTTGATTAATTGAAATTGTAAATAAATTAAAATATTAAAAAATATACATATTATTATTATTATTATTATTATTATTATATCCACCACCAGAAAGTATCTTTGATAATTTTAAAGCTATTATGATGTCAATTTTATCAAAAATTTTTAATGATACAAGTTTAACTTTTCATTTTTTCCCCCCTGCATAAATTAATGTTCCTTTTTGTGCTAAAAAAAAATATATATATATATAAAATATAAAAGGGCCTAAGCATTTTATTTTTATTGGCATCAGCCTGAAATTACATCTTAAAAAAAAAAAGTTGGGAAAAAAATTCAAAAAATCACTTAAAACACAAAATTTTTAAGTCTAATAAGAATATCAAAAATCTAAAAGTATGTTGCAAAACTACATGCATTTCTATATCTAGAGGGGTTTTTTTATTTTTAGAATTACATGTGCCATAGTTTTCTTGTGTATGTCGACACAGACAAACAACTTTCTTTTATTAGTATAGATATACAAAAACTTCATTTAATTTAACAAGACGTTATGAAAAAAGAACGTTTTAATTGTATACTACTTATTTATAAACTGCATTTCATAATTAGCTGTAGAAATGTTAAATTAAAGCCAATGTAAGAATCTTTTTCTTGGTAGATAGAATACTTTCTGTTTTAACTGAACATGTCTTTCTAAAGTGATTTATACATTATAAATTTAAATGTAAAAATCTAAATTATGTTGAAATGTTGTACTGAAAGTTCTGTATATGAAATTATGTTCCTGTTTCTTTCTTCTTCTTCTTTTCTTTCTTTATTTTTAAATTTATTTACCTTGTTTTCAATGTTTGATTAACCCTAGACAACTAAACTTAAATCAGTGTTACTTTGTAACTAATCATTCGACTCATAGACCATGAATTAAAAACAAGTATATTTTTATATTTCCTTTGTTTATTTCAAACAAATTATCGTAACTTAAAAAAAAAAGTATTATAACGTTTCAATTAAAAAATAGAAAACTAGTAAAAATTATTGTTTACACTCTTAGCAGATGTTAAAAGTGTAGTCTCCACAAATAGCCTCGTTGCAGTAGTTGCATAGATATTTTTTCATTCTGCATTTCTTAGATGGACAGAAAGTACAAATTCTGTGTTTGTTCGCCACACTTTTAGTTGTGTCTTCTGTGGGCTTTTCAATATTCAAAATACCTTCAATATTTATTTTGATGATAACTAAACATTCTGCTATTAGACGGCGATTACAGAAAATCTTAAAAAGTAACAAGTGTACGGGCACATCTCGAATTCGCAAAACTGGCAGGGATCGGTAATCTATTAGATGAATGTTTAATTATCTAGGTTAATACTTAAATTCAAATGCACAATGCTTTAAATTATTTAATAAATGCATAGCTTATGTAATGCAATTCCTATAATATTCAATGCATTCCCTGCATTCAGAAAAAGCACTACCCATTGTTATCAAACAACTAAACTGACTTTGTTAATGTAAACTCATGAAAATTTTCTGATTAATATTTTATTTTTAATTTCTCATATTAATCAAAATTTAAAAAATAAATAAATAAATAAAAATAGGTTCTGCAAAGGAACTGTAATGTAACTTTGGAGCTTCGTAGTTCATTGTTTTCAAGTACAAAATATAATAAGTCTAGTATAAAATATAATAGTAAGTCCAAATTTTTACTTGCAGGTTCTATAATGTTGTCATTAAAGTTGTTTTCTTATTGTTTTATATGGCATACAGACATTTGTATTTGTTTTTCTCTTTGTTTAGAAATATTTTGAAAACGACTCAGGTGCCATTAGAAAGAGTGTTGAAAGATCGGTTACAGATTTCTAAATCAATTTTAGTATGCTCTTCTATTATTGCTGCAGTATGTGTAGGAATTTCCAGCTCACTTGCAACTATGCTGATAACAGTGTTTTATTTTATCAAGGTTCATATCACATTTTTTAATGCATGTGAAATTTTATGACCTTTCAAACTTAATATGATCAAATCAATGGGCTCTTCCCACCTGACGTCAGAGGTCACATGATAGAGGAAAAACAAATAGCAGACGAAGTCTTGTTTAATTATTGCGATTGCTGAAATAACATATTTTCTATTCGTATTTTTGATCAATCGTATTTAATCTGTGTTATTTTTTTATAAATCATCATTTTTAATCCATTTTATATCATTATTCATCATCTTTTGTTTGCTGTATACATTTACAATCATCATTTAGTTTATGTTTGTCATTGATGTCCATGAAGAAAATGTTTAATACTCTGATTTTTGGTACTTAAATCAGTGACAGTGCAATATCGTACTGCATAAATCCATTTAGACCAGTAACAAAGTTAATTAACTTGTTGTAACACCTTTATGCAATTAAATTGAATGAAAACATTTTAAAATTTCAAATTATAATCCATAGACATTCCACAAGAAGCTATTATTTATTGCTAGATCAGTTAATGTTACAGTTACACTAGAACATTCAAAAATGGATTCTTATAGGTAAAAATAAATAAACACTTAAAATGTTTTTTAAAAATTATTAAATTTACAAATACAATTATTCTACTGTTTACAAATGCATAATATTACTTTTATTTTACTTTATATTAAATATTAACATTTTTATTCTTAAGAACAATATTTAATTGAATTTGATTCTCAGAATTCGATTATTCGTTTTCCTCTATCACGTGATTGAGCAGACGACGGTGGGAAGATCCCGTTGAGAGAAACAGAAAGCTGTGTAGGTAAATAATTAGCAATTAATACATATTGGTTAAAATGTACATTTGTAGTTTTTGAATAAAAATAGGATACAGTTAACAAATGACATTTTTTAATTGCACAAATTTATCAGAAGAAAAAAAAAATAATAATAATCTTTCAGAAAAGAAAGAGCCTGAATTTTTTACCATAAATTTTTTTTCTGTCTCTCTCAAAGCTATGATATTCTATTTATTTATTTATTTATTTATTATCATTATTTGTAAAATTATATACTTAATTTCATTTTTACATACATGAAATTTTAAGTAATATTATTCTTAAATTAAATGAATTGAATGATTCTAGTACAGTGTTTGTGAGAGAGGGAAGTGGGAGATATAAAAATTTTAATGTGGAAAGGGATGTGAGTAACCACACATTTTTACATATTGGTATATTTGGTCATAAATTTGCATGTATCATTCTGATGGCATGGAAGATTTATACATTGTCTATTGATTGAGCCAATTATTACTATAGGGAGATTGAACTTTTAAATATATATATATATATATATGATTCCATGTGTAGAGGCTGTGTTTGAATGCTCTTAGGGTTTAAAACATGAAAATCTGAACAAATATAGCCCTATAAAAAAAAAAAAACAGTTAATGTAAAGAATAACAGAAATGAATGTTTCTGTGTGGCCATGTTTACACACAGCTGCATATCCTTTAGTTAAAGATCCTTAGTGAGCTTTAAAAATATGCACCAGGGAGCTGCAATCTGCTAAAATAAGAAAGCAGAAGCAGGATAAGCATCTAAAGTTGATGTAATATCAAAGATGCTTAGAACTCAAAATAAAACATAAGTTTTGTATACCCTTAGCAACTTAAAAAAAAAAAAAAAAAAAAAAAAAAAAATCAAGAATTATCATTGCAGAATGCAAGTATGTGTTATTGTCTGTGCCTGAATTTAACTTGCTAGGGGGACAACTGCTAACTTGACCCATTTGAATAATGTACTAAAAAGTATAAGGTCATGAGCTCATAAGCTTCTGTTATTATGAAGCATATGATCATAGTTACTACAACCTGTAGCCATATAAAAAAAGAATTAACAATTCTTTAAAAATTTAAGATTGAAATTCAAAAAGATCCAAAAGATGTTCAGTCTCATGAAACACTTTAAAATAAAAGAGGATGTCCATAATATATTTTCATAAATCTCATATCAATTTGAGCAAATTCATAAAAGATTTTCATTGAGGTTTTAAAGTGTACTTAGCTTTACTGCATGTTAATTGAGAAGAACATCATTAGCTAAACATGAGAGAAAAGTTGATCCTGAAAATCTGGAGACAATAGCATGAAAAGTACTTCTTATGAAAACTCTCTCATTGAAAATAGAATGGTATGATTTCTTTTCAGAAATCTTTGCAATGAACTAGCTGCCAGTTCTCTGAAATTTCCTGTATGAGCTTTAATCTAAAAAAAAAAAAAAAAAGACTGGATTATCACTACAACACAGAAGAAAATATGAGGGTCATTTTAAAAGTAAGAACCAACTGCACATACTGTCAAGTGACATCAGTTCAGGGTCGGCCACTCTCGGCGAGTCTGTCACTACGCTGTCATTACATTTCATGTCTCTGCAGGTATTGATTGTATGGTTATACTGCTTCGTTTGTCACCATGTCAATCAGTAAGTGCATTCAGTTATCTGGTTCTTAAATGCAAAAAAAAGTTCTTCCTGCTGAAATTCACCAGCAGCTTGTTGAAGTTTATGGTGAAGGCGTAATGCTAATGAATGATGGAAGTGTGCATAAATAGTGTAGGCTTTTTAATGAAAGAAGGACAAATGTTCATGATAAAGTATGATCTGGACGGTCTACTGTTATGAATGAAGACTTTACACAAAATGTTGATGAGGAAATTAGCCAAAACAGGCATTTCACTATTGATGAGCTTCAAAAGAAATTTCCACAAGTTTCAAGATCAGCAGTTTATCACATTGTTACTGACAAAGTTCACTACCAAAAAATTGTGTGCAAGATGGGTGCTGAAAATGTTGACAGAAAAACACAAAACAAAGCGAATGGCTCATTCATTGTCCTTTTTGGAGCGCTATCACAATGGTGACAAGTTCCTAAGTCACATTGTAACCAGTGATGAAACATGGATTGTATACCACTCCAGAGAATAAACGTCAATCCAGTGAGTGGCATTATTCAAACTCCCTGACATGACCACAAAAATTCAAATAAGAACCTTCAACATGGAAAATCATGGCCACATTTTTTTGGGACTGGAAAGGCATTCTTCTGTTAGACTTTTTGCCAAGAAGAATGACAATAAATGCTGAGAGGTACTGTGAAACATTATTAAAGCTTAGGTGTGCTATTCAAAATTGCCAGCGGGGACTGCTCTGTAGTGGCAGTGTTCTACTTCACATTAATGTTCGGCCTCACATTGCGGCGAGAACAAAGATGAAACTGGACAATTTTCATTGGGAAGTTCTAGATCATCCACCATACATCCCTGACTTATCACTATCAGACTTTCATCTGTTTCCAAAGCTTAAAGAATTTCTTGGTAGAAAGCGCTTGGAAAAAGAGGACATGTTGAAAGAAACTGTTACTAACTGGTTTAACGGTCAAGTGGTAGAGTTAGTTCTTTGATGATGGGATCCAAAAGCTGGTGCCACGACTTGACAAATGTTTAAATGTTGATGGCGACTATGTTGAAAAGTGAAAAAGTGTTCATGTTCCTATTTTAGTTTGTGATACGATTTATGTTCATAAATAAAGTTTCTCTTACTCCATTACAAAACAGTTCTTACTTAAAAAATGACACTTGTATTATTAAAAATTGTAAAGCCCTAATATGGATAATCTTTATTGTTGGACTTTATAGTTTTTAAGAATATTTTCTTCAGTTCCAGTAGATCCATTGGATATGAGTACTGCAACAAAATTCTTTGTCTCACAAAAATAGAATCATACAAAGTGAAAAAGTTACCATTAGTGCTAAAGGTAAGAATACTGGCAATGTAGTGGATTCTAAAGATTCCAGTAACATGATCAGCAAGAGGTGTCTCATAAGCAGGATGATTGGCACTTAAGCCAGTTAGATACACTGAAACAAGATGTTAGGAAATGATGTCTTTTATGGGAATTTTGAGGTATTTGTTAACTAGGTCGTTTAATAAGATTAAGGGTATACATTTTTTGGCTCATAAGAGTTGGTATACAACATCGCTTCACAACTTAAGCTAATGCAATGTTTATTTAAGCAGATGAAATTTAATGCATTATTCCACAGAATTTTTCAAAGATGTAAAAGTAAACTAAAATCTACCATACTTCTGGTCAGTGCTGAATTAGCCCTTATAGCTAGGATTTGGAATGTTAGTACTGTGTTGTTAGGAGTAAACTTTAGAGGTTTATATGGGTGATATTTCATTGATAGCCATTATTAAGAAAGAGAGAGAGTTTGTAATAGTTTTTAAACACTTGTTGAAAGAAATTGTTCACAGTTCCTGTCTTAAGAAACATTTAATTTTCAAATACTCAAAGCTATCTATAAGCCTTCTATTAAAAAGTTTGCAGATCCAGTCTCCTGGCCTATTATTTTTTGAATATGAGATGCAGTTAAAACTCATGAAAATGATCTAAATTGACAGTTTTTAAGATAAAAAGTAAGAGATATCAGAAAAACTTTCCTAACAGAATATGCTGACAAATTATATCGATGCTGTGTTTCTTGTATCAAAAAACAATGAAGAAATACTTTATTAAGGATAGTATGAAAAAAGATACATATTATAAACCTGTTCTTCTCATAACAAATGATGTTGCAAAATTTCATAAAATATATATATGGATATCTTTTGATTGGGAACTCATTTCATATTATCTGGGTTTATTGGTGAGTTTCTATAGAATCCTCAAACTTTATAAACATCATAGGCTTTTAGATGTTTTTTACTATATTGAATTAGAAGAGACATTGTATGTGAATTCCTTCTAACTGAAATGTGTGACATCTACTCATTATATATAATGGATCAGCAATAATTTATTTGTTATTTAACCTCTATTTATTTGCTATTAGATTTATTTAGCAATGGATTTTGTTAAAGATTTTGTTTTTATTTTAGTTAGCCTCCATGCACACTCGATGCAAAATGGAAGAAGAAAGAAGGGGACCCAGTGCCGCTACTCACAAATGGCACTTCCATAGTCTACTTGTAGTTCTTTGCTTCATCCTTTTTTTGTTTACATTCCCTGGCTTTATGATGTGGCTGAAAACAGTGGCATTCTCTCTGAAACTGTCAAGAGATATTTATGCCTTACCTTGTACTGTCATGGTAATGGCAGCAGCTGTTTTCTGGCAATTGCCTTCTCCTATCATTCACAGGTAAGACCAGTAGTAGATTGATTTCTTTAGAAATAGACCTATTGCAGATATAGGGAGATAGATAGATAGATACACAAAGTGATTGCAATATGTCGATAGTGTTAATACATTAAAGGACAAAAAAAAAGCTGCGCTTGGATATTTTCCATTTCTCTTTCTGTAATCGCCAATTTTCTTGTAAAAGTAAATTTTCGAACAGATTTTATTACATTGTATTCCACGTACAATTTAGGATTGAGCCAAGTATTGAAAACAAGATGCAATTGTTCAGAAAATGGTAATTTTAGAAAGTATTTCAAAAATGGCAAGAATAAGGCAATTAACGATACCACAAAAAATATTAATTTTAGAGTGAAAATCAAAAATTATTTCAATATGCGGGATGTCAAAATGATTAAGTGTTAATGAAATATTGGTGAGCTGGTATTTTAGCAAGATATAAAATTTTTTGACTGTGTAAACTGAAAATTTGTCTCTAGGCAGCCACGTACGCTGCGCATCTAATCGAGATGACCACAAGTTAAAAAGCCATTGCTTAAAAAATAAGTTTGTATTACAATTAGAACTTAGAAGGGATTCAGAAAAAGTGTTTAGTAACATAATTTCTTTAAATACAGTGCAACAACAGTTAAACAAAACAAGAGTAAGTTTCAGAAAATCTGAAAAAAAATTCCATTCTTAACAAAATGAATTAGAAAAGCAAGACTTCAGAGGGTTAAAAAAATTAAAAAATGATCAGTTAATTATTGAGCTGAAGTGGTTCTCTCTGAGTCAAGTTTAACTTATTTCGAGCTGACGGAAACAAGCAAGTCTGATGACGAAAGTGTGACTGACTTAAGGAAAATCACATTTTTAAATCAGTGACACATTATCCGTGCATTATAATACGAAAGTGCATAATTTTTCAATGAGTTAGGCAAATTTTCATGTTCAAGGGATCAATTAACCCGAAAAAAAACTCTTCCATTAAAAAATTGATACTTGACCGGCTATTTTGGAGGTATTTCAGACTTTTCCACAATCAGCATTTCAAGATGATAATACACCTTGTTGCATGGCGCCTGTGGTATCTTTATTTGATTCAAGACTTGTTAAAATTACCTATCCATTCCCATGAGCATCTACAATTTTTTAAATTATAATAAATAACTTTTTTTACTTAAGAGTTAAATCCCACAAAGAATATCGTAGAATTTTTTCTTTACTTAGACTTAAATATTCCTAATTTCAATCCGCTCGAAAATGTTTAGTGTATAAAAGAGGGTGGGGATTCGAAATTTGTAGCCTACAACTTTGCAAGAACTAGAAAAAATTATTTATAATATTTGGCAAAGTGAAATTTCTGAGTTTCATGTTAAAAAACTGTAAAATACTATGCCATTGCGCATTAAAACAGTAATTCTATATTAAGGTGGAATTATCAATGCAGAATACATATTTTTATTACATAATTGTTTAGATCTAACAAATAAATAGTTTTATTTCATACATTAAAATATAATGTTAAATAACATTCTTTACATGAAGCTCTATACTAAAAAATTAATTAAACTAAAAAACTTTCTTACATATTTCATGCCTTAGCCATGACGCGTTTTTGCTGGGTTCCCTCAGTTTGCTCACCAACATTCACAGTGTTGGAAGCTCTGCATGTGTGGTGCTTCACTCTGTTAACATCTCCCTTTAGGATGTGGCATCACTGTTTGTCGAGCCCTCTCGCATCGTTGCCATTGCAAGAATTAGTAAAATTAATAATTTCAATGGCTTCATGATACGCGGCGTACATGTGGTTTTGATAATTCACAATTTTTATAATGTTATCTAAATGAATGTTTGTTTTCCTCCTGGTTGGCTTTTATTAACACAGTAGTAATTTTTCCTGTAGCAATATCATGACTGTGTTCTTTGATTCTGGTTTTGATTTTGATTTTTTATTTTCCAATATAACATTTACTATTGCCTTTGCTATCAGCGTATGGAATTTTATATATACCGGTGGTTACTAAAAGGTGGATAGGATCTTTGTCACTTCTGATTATTTGGAAAATGTTGGGTTTGGGCTTGATAGTTGGGATAACCTGCTTTTTCAGTATAGTGTTTAATGAGGGCTAATTCGTTATTTAGCTCTTCAGGTTCTTTACAAATAATTATGGCTCTATTAATATATGCTTGTATAGCACTAACTTTATACCTATAGAGAGTTTTGCTTTTATAATGGATGATTTCATTGCTGCTGGTGGATTTTCTATAGACTTTAGTGTTAATATGGTTATTGTGGCACATTATGGTAAGATTGAGGTAATTCATTTGGTTATTGCATTCTTCTTCTAGAGTAAATTTGATGTTGGTGTCTATTTTGTTTAATGTATGGTTTGGGTTAACATTACAATCAATAATTGCAAAAATGTCATCAACATATCTGAGCCAAAAATATATTTTGTCTTTAAATATTTCCATAATTTTGTTTTCCATTGTGCATAGTTTGAACTCTACTAAAAAACCCGATGTGGGAGCTTTAAGTTGCTGGTAAATTCTATTGTTAATTTTAAAATAATTTTCACTAAGTAAAATGTTAGTGGTGCTTGTGAGGGTTTGAGCCATGTCAGGGTTATTAAACTGTTGGTTGATTTCTGTATTGATTAGGCTGGCAATTTCATTAATATTTATTAACAGGTATAAATTGACAGCATAAAAGCTGACAAAATGGTAGTTTTCTTTAATATTAACTTCATGGATTCTTTGGATAAAGTCTTCGGTGGAATTCAAACTAAAATCTCCACCATGTATTTTTCAGGGGAATAGGTCGGGCCTTCACTTTTACTTACTATGGATCTAATTTTAGGTGTGTTCTTGTGGTCTTTGTAATGACCAAAAACACAGGATGTGTTGAAAGTATTATTAATCATACTGGGGGGGTTAATATTGGACCAAGTGCCCTCTTTGTAATTTTTTAATTACAACTGTACCTATTTCTTTGATAGTCTCCTCCATTCTGGTTACATAATCACTGCAGTTGAGTATGGTGATTTTTTACGTTTTATCTGTTAACGTACAAGTAATGTTGCTATTTTTTTTTTTGAGATTGCGGAGAGTTTTAAGATCGTCATTGTTTATATTACGATTATTAGCAGTTTTGCTGATTTCTTGTATAGCAGTATTTATAATTTTTGTTTGTATCTCTTTCAGAGTGTTACTTATAGCGGGCTCGATTTAAGCAATGCTGTCTCTTAAGTTAACAGGTTTGTTTTATTTATGAAATGAATAAAAAAACATAACATAAAATTACTGATTTTTAAAAATAAATTTTACTTAATGTTTTTCAACATTGATTTATTTGTTTAACAGTTTGGAAAGTAACAAATTAGTTTTTGTTAGTAGTTTACTGTATATATTGTGTGTATTAATTCATAAACATTGTTTTCTTCATGTTTTGACTTTAACCCACATTTATCGTTTTCCTGCTTTCATCGTTTTTTTTTTTTTTTTTTTTTTATACACCCCGGGAAGAAAAATGGATCGAGGTTCTACTGTATGTATTTTTTAATTCAACGATTATTTTTAAAAGTTTTTTTAATTATTTATTTGAAATTTTCTTTTTAGTTTTGATGTGTTTATTTGAAATTTTGTCATAACTTAAAAATATTTCTAGAAGTCAAAATGTAGTTCTTTGCTTGCAGAACTGTATTAAAAGAAATGCAGACAAAAACTGAAGTTATAAAAATATTTTTAAATATATTGGGAAAATATTTCTAAAATGCAACCTTTGTTTATCACCCTTCAACTGCTGCATTACTATATTTAGTCTATATTTTGTATCTTGATTTTTGTTACTGAATATTCTTATTTTTATTTCAGCTATAAGTACAAGATGACTGTTATTCTGATCAAAAGCGTTGCCTTGGTGACAACTCTATATGGCATTTCTTCCATTTATAGACTGCTCTATTATATGATGATTGTTTTTTCAATTATTTGTGTTCAACAGACTGTGGGCTATTTTAAAGAGTATGTTTTAACAAAAACTGATTGAAATGTCATTCTGGTCAGGAGAAAAATTCTTTTTTTCTCTCTCTCTTTTTTAAAAAAATACTTTTTTGTTAGCAGGGAGTCAAGTGGCATAGTTGCAAAAATGTGTGCTATCATGCCAGAGTTATTAGAATTCATGTGGCATTGGTTATATTTCACAGGGGTATTTGCTAATACAGTCAAACCTCGATAATGTGAACACTGTTAACATGAATTACTTTTAACATGAACTGTTTCCACAGTCGCCATCAAAATGAAGATTTGTTTAGTTATATGAACATTAGTTAATGATAGCATGAACTACTGATAACATGAACAGATTTTTTATCCCCCTTGAGATTCACATTAACGAGGTTCAAATGTATTTTGCTTTAGGCAAGTATTAGTTACAGTTCTCTCTGTAGCTGTAAATGACCACTTAAAAAAAGTCAATTTAAACAAGAAATATTCATTTAAGAAATGGGCATCAACAATTGCCCTAGACTAGGGTGACCCTGTGTCCTTGAAATTCGAGAGCAGTCCTTATTTTGAAAATGTTTTTCTACGTTGTTGTGAAAAGTTGTAGCAAGGATATTGTTTATCATTATTATTATTTAACCTCATTTACTTAAAATAAAATATGCTGCCGTAATTGGATGATTGATACATTTTTAATGTCATTTATTTATTTATTACTATAAAAGTACTCTAATATAATCACCATACCTAGACTGCAAAATGAATGTACCAGTATTTACAAGTGCATTTAATTAGTTGGTATATATGTTAATAGACAGCAGAAGCCATGTATCTTAACAAAAGCAGTCTCCAAGATGCTCTTTTGATTAAAAAAAAAAAAAAAAATGTTAATAATTAAAGAAATAGATTAATCACTTAATAACAGTTTGATTAGTAATTAAATGTCACTTGCATGAAGGAAACATGACTTTATACTTGAATAAACTGATTGTAGAATTATATTGTTACATAATTGATGCTATGCATTTTTACAAAACTTATCAAAGTAAATGCTACTTTTCTCACCTGGCACAATTAAAATAATCTTGGCATATGGTGATAGCGAACTATGTTGTTGGATGTAACACAAGTTTCAGTTTGGCATATCAAGTTCTATGAATTTTTTATGCTAAAGAAATATATGAATGCATCAAAAAAGGATATTGGCTCTATCGGCTGCATATCACTGATATCTCAAATGTTTTCAAATAATTATAAGATTTAAAAAAAAAAAAAAAAAAAAAAAAAAAAATGTATACCATGTTTTTAAATTTTCTGATGAATCATAATTAAAATACATGAGGATAAAAAATAATATTTAAGCAATATTTAAGCACGCGGACTCAGTTCAGTGAAATAATAATAACAGTGGGAAAAAAATTTTTTTTTGATAATGATGTCAATTTTTGTGAAATGCATAATTTAACTTTTTATAATTTTTTAACGTTCACGCTGAATTAATGTATTTATTTTTATGTCGAAAGAAAATGAACTTGTAAATTTTTTTTGGCAACAATTAAATTATAGCTAATATTTTAAGGGCTATTTTATTGCTATTAAGAGCTTATTATTTTCATATTTTAATTAATTAAATGAAAACTATTCGAAAATCTGACTTTGAAATATTGTGTTGTCACCGGGTTCTCAGCTACTGTGAAAGTTTCAAATGTAGTAGGGAAAAATGTAGTTTCAAGTCTAGTAGGGAAGTTAGTTAGAAATAGATTGCAAGATTTGTACCGGACAAACAAACAAACAAACGAGAATAAAAGTTAATACAAACATGGTAAAATGGATATGTTTTTGAAGGAATGTGCTGAGCAACATTTACAATTTTATGCTGCCTTCTTAAATGTAGAGATATGTTTCATTTATTTTGTTGTTACAGATATAATAAAATATTTTTTCACTAAGAAAAAGTTTTCAGAAATAATTCTTTTACTTCTCCTCTTTAGAACCAATAGAGTTTTATTCTCCGAATTCTGAAACCTCTGCCAAAATTCACTAAATGATGATGACATTAATTGGCTCCCTGCGAACAGAAAAGTATCTTTTTTCTTTCTTTAGTCTAGTCATTTTCTAGCTGAATTGTGATTGGAAATAATAATAATAATAATAAGATTTTTGATAAGAAAGGATATCAACTTAATGGATTAATCTAATAGTACAGTTATTCTTTAATCATGTCTGGATACTTGACTAAGAGGTGCTTTTCATTAAGTCAAAGCTATAATAATCCATTAGCATGCAAGCCAAGATTTTCCCTCTTGGAACAAATTTCAATCACTAAGAAATATATGACTCAATGAAGCTGCATTTTCTGGAACATTATATAGAACCCTGGCAAGAAAAGTGACAGTTAAAAAATGGCCATTTTTAATTTATGTCATTGAAAAAGTGCCTCAATGTGCACAAAAAGTGTTGTATCTCTATCTTGCAATTTATCCAATTGAGAGGCTGTATCAGTTTTATTGTAGATTAGTCAATGCTTTATTGTATTCTTTATGTTGATTTTTCTCAAATACTGTATTTTTGAGTTTTCTCACTTGTTTTGCTGGGGTGCAATATGTTATCAATATACTTCATTTGTATTAATCCTGGTTTGTTAATTTATTTTGATGTATTTTTGCAAAGTTTTTTAGAAATTTAATTACTTCTTTATATTTTAAAAAGGATAATGTCTATATATTTTCTGATCTTTTTTTCCCCCTACATCACTACATTATAGTTTTCTATAAAAATATGATTATAGTTTTTTATGTAAATTATTGTGTTAATGGTAAATTTATTTTAATATACTAATAAATATATGAAATTTATGAATGACAAATTCAAAATTACTAGAAGCATCTTTTATCACAAGAAAATTGATTATCTTTAGTCAAAATCGTGAGTATTTTATAGCATCGTAGTCCTTTGGGTAGTATGATTTTATGGATAGAAAATGTTGACGCAGCCCAGTAGTAGAATTTTCTGTATCTGTCTGCAGCAAAACAAAACCTGTCTGCGATCAAGAATGCTAGAGCAGGACTAGTATCATAAGAAGCATTAGCAATTCATAAAACATGTAAAATTTGCATTTATAAAATAAATAAATTAAATAAATTGAGAATATACAAAAAGTACAGTAATATTGAGACCTAATTTAAAGTATATTTGTATTTTTAAGCCTGTGTTTCTTTTTGAGATGTTTAATTAATCTACAGAACTTCAAATAATCTGCAGCACTCACTGCCGTGCTGCACTGTTTTTGCTACTGAGGATGTCAGTATCAAGAGGCAAGAAATTATATTCCGTGCTTTAACCTGTAATAACTTCAATTGGATGCTGTTCTGCATTTCAGTATTGTAGAGCCAATAGATTTTGAAATAGATAAATAAATATATATATAATATTAAATACTTGATTAATTCAGTAAATACATAATAATTAACGTAATAATCTTATAATATTTATTAAAGTGTTAAACATTTTTCTGTGTATTTTAAATTTTAATAGTTCATATTTATTTATTTTGTCCTTAATTCTAAAACCACTTTTATTTTCTTTCCTTATGAAACAAGATGATTAATACATTGTATAATATCTGTTTAAATTGTATAAATCTCTGGAATTCCCACCCTCCATAGACGCTCATTGTATGAGCCAATCAAAGGTTGATTAGAAGTCACGTGCACACCTTGCTCCATTCTAGAAAGAAAACTTTTGGCAGTTGAAATTTAGCTTGCAGGCTGAAACATTCCATAGGAGTATTCTACATTTGGAAAGGCTGATCTCTCTTAATGCAGTGAAACTCGTTGTTATTTAACAAATAAAAGATATTCGACTGCAATAAATTGATTTATTGCTGTGTTTTTTATAACATATATATTGTCGATTGATACTCATTTTTTTTTTTTTTCCTCCCATGTGTAAAATTTTGTTATAAAAATTAATTTCTCTTCTAAGTAGGAAATCAATATTAAAAATGCATTAAATGTTGAAATATTTATCACATTAGATTCACATTAATTCACATTAGAAGTTTATTAAAAGCAAATCCCTAATTAAGTCTAAAAAAACTGTATTTTTAAATATCTCTGTCATAACAGGTGAATCAATAACGATGAAGACTGCAGTAATGGCAGAATGGTTAATGGTCCTAGTCAAGTAAAATAAATTAGAATCTACAATTTTTTCTTACAAGTACTTAAAAGAATAAAATAAAGTTCAGTTCTAAAGAAAAATTATAGAATAACATGCCTTACATGAATATGTATCTTGACAAGTATAATTTAATTCGGACAGGAATAATCTTCTGATCCATGTCTCATATAATACAGTTGCAGTGTTATTGTGTATTGTAAATTGTACATTTTCATGTTTGTTTTTTTAAATTGGTTGTTTAAATGTACTGTGTCTTTTGAATTAATTTATCTTCAAACAAATATTATGTGTTTGCAATTGTATGTAAGCTTTAATAAATCGCATCCAGCAAGAAAAGTAACACACACACAAAAAAAAAGCAATTTTCGACATTATATTATTAAAAAATATGTATGAAGTGCCTCAATGTGCACGAAAAGCATCGTCTTACTATTTATTCACCTTAGAGCAGCTGTTCAGTTTTCTTGTAGGCTAATTTATGTTTTACCATATTCTTTAATTTGATTCTTCTCAAGTGCTGCATTTTTGATTTGTGTCACTTTTCTTGTAGGAATGTGATATATAATTATTATGTATATCTGGTAATGAATGTAAATAAGTACTATATTATATTATGTGTGTGTGTGTACTGTGTTACATTGATTGTCTATTTATTTTCTTGCTCTTTTGTAAACAATAATGACAAATAAATTTCATCATTTAGAAATATTAAATTTTTTTGTTGTTGTTTTCCTACAAAATTGTATGCAAGAGTTTTGCAATGAAAATGAATCGGTATATATTAGGAGTAGATGCATCAGTACATCAAAACACACCAGTTTAAATCTAACATCAAACTTGTTTTATTATTTCTTCTAAACTGATAAATCATCGACATCAATATATCATTACATTGGCACAAAGATTCAGCATTGGCTTGCAAAGTATGCACGAATGAGAACCATTTAAACTACTCTAATTGTGTAATGATTCAACTCAACACCAGTTTGTCAAACATGGACAGAGGAACAAAATGCAAATTTCCTAATGGTGTATTGATTCAACTCGGTGCCTCAAACTACATGCAGATAAACAATGTGAGAAGAGTCGCTATTTACCTGCTTCCTAAATGTATGTATGATATGAACTATGCCACAGCTTAGCATTGGCTTAGTAGACATATGCTAAACAGCTAAACTGGAGTAGAAAAATGAAGGGATAGACTTGTTTGATGTAAGGTATTATCTGCAAATGCATTTCATCTCGAGAGAAAGTCAAGCCTATGATAGGAATCAAAACAAATTGTACCTTTTAGTTTTAATTTTATAAATAATGAAGTGTATTAAAATATTTGTAACATCAATGTATCGCTACACCATAGTGCAAGACTGACAATATTTCGCAATGTAAAAATTTTGACACCATCCAGTCGTAGTATCTATAATTAAGGAGGAGGGGAGGGGAACATCTCCTTTTCTTTTCTTTTTATATATGTTACCGCTAAAGTGCAGAAATCAGTTAATCTGCAGATTAGCTAGGCAATCTGCACATTAACTAGGGTGATCCGTTAAAGTGAGGAAAATTGTTTCATTTCTCAAATTACCTAGGTAATCTGCGAATTACCTAGATAATCTGCACATTACCTACTAGGCACTCGTTAAAGTGAAAATAAGATCTCTGGTGGTATAATTTTACTGCACGCTGTGTTGTATTTGTTTTTATCATTCGGGAAAAGAAAAAAAAAGATTAGTTTTCTTTTCTTTTCTTTCTTTCTTTACTTATTTTAATCTGTATGTGTTTTAATTTTTATGTGTTTTAAAGTTATATTTGTTTTATTTATTTCATCTTTTTTATTCTGTCAATATAAGTTTGAAGATGTTATGCATTTTTAATATGAAATATAATATCTTTAATAGCTTACAATAAAGTCTATTTTATAAATGAATGTTAGAATTGTAATACAGTAACGATTTCTTTTCAAATAAAAATATTTAACAATTAAAAAAAAAAAAAAAAAAAAAGTTTTATTAACAACTTATATTGCTATTACTATATTTAAAAAAAAATATGCACCAATTTTTAATTTGATAAAGAAATATTAAATTAGACAAATCAGAAGCATTTTAAGAAGTACTTCAAACAATTAAAACTGCTTTAATAATTTTTAGAACGCATGAAAATTAAAATGACAGTTTTCCAATGCTTTATTAAACTATATTTTGCAGCATACATATATATCTGTACAAGTTTAGGAAATATATTAATTTTACAATTAAAAAAAAAAAAAAAAAAAAAAACTTTATTAACACATTTTATGTGATAAACTACAACGAAATTATTTGAAAAAGCGAACAAAATTAAAAATAAAAATATAATCATGATATATAAAATATATAAAGGAAACTTGAAATTGAAAGAAACAAAAGAGAAAAATTGTAATAAAATGCTAAAAAATGCATAAAAATTTCATTTTAAGTATTTATTGAATGATGCCATAATATTGAATGCCATATTTTCCAGAGTTAAAAAATAATACATGTGTTCTTTTTTTCAGTAAGTAATAGTAATTTAAATCAATTTTAAAATAAAGTAGTTTTAAAAAGTTGTGGTTTAATAGTTTTATTTCGGGAGAAAATAATTACTGTGCTCTAAATTTAAGATTCATAATTTAAAATGAAGTTTCACGAGAGAGAGCTTTTAATTAAGATTATATTTCATTAATAAAATGCAGACCCTTATCAAACTTATATTGACAGAATTAAAAAAGAGAAGAAATAAACTCAAAACAATTATAACTTACTTGTACTTTAAAATTTGTGTTGGTCATAATAAGAAATCTAATCTCATAGTCATAGCTTCGATGATCCACGTTTTGTGCTTACTGTTTATCACAGCGGAGAGGAAGGGATAAAAGTTTCGGTTTGTGTTTGAAGGTCAATCGCGTCACAGACTAATCTGGGATTCGCGTATCTGTATCACATGACATGACTGTTTGACGTCATAGTGAATGTAAAAAAACTAAGGCTCGAAACAAACATTTGAACTTTAACGACACAGAAGCCGTTAATCTGCAGATTACCTAGTTAAAATGCGGAAAACTCTTTATTCCGCACTTTAACGGGTCATTTTAGTTAATCTGCAGATTAGCTAGGTAATCTTCAGATTAGCGGGTTTCGCGTTTTAACGGTAACATATATACATACTTATATTTCTTTCAACTTGGAATTTTGCATTGTGTCTGATTTAATAGACCCTACATAATAATTTGTTTATTGTTTTTCTTTTTTGCACCAAATTAAAATGAACATTAATAACAAATTTCAAAAAAGAAGAAATGTGACTATATGATGTACTTTTCTATATTAATATTTTCTGCATGACAGAATGATGGTATCCAATGAATGAAAATTACATTATTTTGTTAAAAGCTGAAAGAAGTTTAAGAATTTTATGAAATAAAAAAGTTACTATATTCACTTCTTAAAATTACTTTGATATAGCTTTAGCTTAGGAGCTTCTAGGCATTTTTAAAAATTTCATTGGCATTTTCACAATAAATCAAAATGGCTATTACAATTGTGTAAGTAAAAACCTTGGCGAGAAATGTCTGAGCTAATTCGGTGCAAAATGTTAAATTTCACAAAGGGTTTTATTCTGAAGCTGTTCTATATTTTTAGTATGATTTTGCTAAATTTTATTTTTAATTATTATTATAGATTATTTAATAAAAAAAAAAAAAAAAAAAAAAGTTTGCACTTCTTTTTTTTTTTTTTTTTTTTTTTGACATAAAAAGAAATATATTCACTTATTTATTTTTAGTATCAAATTGTTTTTTCTTTTAAATAAATTTTAAAGTTAAAATGGGGTTTTTACTTAATATTTTTTAAATTGATTATCCAATTTATCTATAAAATACAATATTAGCTAGATTTTGTCTTTATTAATAAGTGCACCCATTTTTGATAAAATCTAATAATCTGAACAGATACAATGATAAACTTTCAGCTTTATATATTTTAAATATAATAAAAAATGTTTGCACATTCTTTCAAGGTTTAATACAATAACTGGTGGTAATGTAAAATTGCTGTCTGAAAGAAAGAGTCCGATTGTACTTAAAATAATATTTTTAATTAATAGGAACAATGGGTATGAGCATAAACATATCAGAAAATTCAATATTACCAATATAGAAAATAACATTGCATTTTAAGTTTTGAGTTTAAATAAAGAGTCCCCTCCCCTCACAGCACTTGCTCTATATTGTTCTTACATATTTCTGGCTCTCTACATTGCAAGTTTTGCACTAGGTACTTCCTCTTGTGTAAAATGTATTACTGCTACTCTCTCAGGAATGCTTGGAGGAGGAAACAAAATTATTGTGGTTATAAAATTGTGCCCAGAAAGCTGCATGGTAGTTAGCAGATTGTTGAAAAATGTACTTCATAGTGCTAGATTAGCAGTATGTGAAAGGTAGTGCTGATTCTAGTCTTCAATCATCATTAGCTAATAAAACATTCAGTTGATAAAATACTAACTGCTGTGATATGTATGCAACATCATTTTTTGTTGTATTATAATTAGGGGTGATAATCGATTAAGAGTTTTAACTGGGTTAATCGTAGTTCATTAATCGATTAATCGGCCGATTAATCGGATTTTTAATCGGTTTTCATTTTTCTTTATAAAATTTTATTTCAATGATGAATAAAACTCTCATATTGTATGAATATATACATATGTATAATTATATATATATATATATATATATATATATATATATTATTCATAAGTTTGACTGAGGAAAAAAAATATATTTTCAAAAATTTTTGTCTAATCAATTATATCTGTTTCATAGCGAAAATCTAAGTCAATTTTCAGAGTAATAATTGGTGACTTTAAGTGTCAATTTTATAATATTTTCACATATTCTTTCTTTCTTTTTTTTTTTTTTTTTTTTTTTTTTTAAGTAATTAATTTTTTAATTAATTTTGAAAGAAACATTAAATGAATTTACACAGATTTTAGTTCTATATTTGCAGGCCGTATCCATCTCGCTTGTCACTATTTTTAAATGAATTCTCAAAATTCCATATCATTAGCATAAAAATCTCAAATTCTTATATTTTGGTACTTCTTTGTCATTTTGGACAAGAACACAGAGGATATTTTCTGTTTCTACTTCAATAGTTACTATCAGCAATTCTGAACAGACAATAAACGCTTGAAGATATTGTGAAACTCTGTTGACATTTCCCCCATTAGATCAGAGGGATAGTGGAAATCTCAATTCCTTCTTTTCTTTTCTTTTTTCTTTTAATTTTTAGCATTTCTATTTTTTGAAAGCTTCTTGTTCCTGTGAATACTATTACCCTAGCCAACACTTTCTGTAGAAGGCTATAGACAGGTGGTGTTGCTCCAGCATGCACATGGAGCGGCATTTTGTTTAATAACTGTCCTCTCCCTTTTCTCTATCAACGAAAGTGCAACAACTTTTTTTGAGAGGTTTAATTTATTTTTATTTATTTATTTTATTTTATTTGCTTTTTCATTATTTGATGGACGTTTCTTAGAATGTTTGTTAGCAAAATATGTGAAAAAATATTTTGTAGGCAGAACAGCATTTTTACTTTAATGCGTAGTTTGAAAATTTTAATCGGATTTTGAAGAATTTTAATCGAATTAATCGATCCGATTAACTCGATTAAGAAATTTGATCGAGACTAAGCATTGATCGATTAACTGAACCGATTAATCGATTAATCGGCACAGCCCTAATTATAATGCAGTGAGATTTTATGCACATTCTCTCTTTCTCTTCTACTTTTAATGAAGGTATTAAGATGTGCCACACTCAAGCAGAAAATTTTATAATGATCTATAGCAACCATATTAACATTTCGCTGAGAATAATTTTCTGTCTAAGACAATTTTGGAGAAGAACCAGGCTAAAAAATGAGTGCCTATCTGAGGATGGGTATAATGTTATTCAGTATGTTATCATTAATTTATTAATACAATTTCTTTAAACATAACAAATTTAATGAAGATTTATAAATTTCATTTTGTATTTTCAACTTTAACCACTGCAGCGGCCACCCTAATGTGTGGAAAGCTAGGTTTCCCCTGAGTTATCTCAGGAAGGTCGTTGAAGTGGTTAATTATATTGAAAAAAAAAATATTTAATTGAATATAAGAATTCATATTTATTGAACTATTCTCTTAGATTAGATGTTCACATGAGCTTTTTTTATGCATCTCCTTTTTAAACACCATTAGACCTCCTCTTTACACCAAAGAAAATCAGAAAAAAATAGATATATATTAGTTATCTGATCAATGAAAACGTTATAAGCAAACACCATGTATACTTTTGTGTACATTTTTCATCTTATGAAAGTTGTATGTTTTTGCAATTTATGGTGTTTGTGTAGAAAGTTTTCATTTATCATATTTGAACATCACTATTTTGGAGCACTTTTCTGTAATAATAATTATATACCATTTGTTTAATAAACATTGCTATGAAAATAGTCTGCCACCTTTTAAAAAAGTCAGCATTTTTGTTACATCTTACATTTTCTGCTGTTGAATATCATATATCACAGATCATGAAACAATAATTAAAAAAAAAAAAAAAAAAAAAAACATGCTAATTATAAACAAGGGGATGAGTCAGACATTATTCAATGAAACAATAAAATGATGTTAGTGAAATGTTTTTCACACTTTCAATTTATGATTTTAATTAGCCATATTGTTATAATTTCATACATACTAGTTGTAAATATAGAATTTATTAGGAAAAGATAAAAAACTTCTTTTGTAATTACTAAGAGGTTTTATCATGGGTGTTCACATGGAACATTGAAATCATAACGTGGTAGCCTATTTAAATGAAATAAGCTTCATTATTACTTTAAAAAAAAAAAAAAAAAATATAGTTAGATATTTGAATTTTACTCATTGTTGTAGGCATCCAATATCTTCTTATCTATCTTTAAGTTAAAGTAATAAGAATGAACAAAAAAAGTCCCTAAAATTAAATGAAGATTCCTTAGAGTAACGTTTCATTTCAGCTCAAAAAAAAAAAAAAAAAAAAATCTTTCAAAATTATATTTTCAAATAAGGCAATTTTACTTTAATGACTAATTTTCTATATCCTCAAACATTAAGAAAAAATACATTGTCTATAGATATTGCGATAGGTCCTTAATTATGGCTGTATCACACGAGAGATTTTCGCTCTTTTTACTAAACACAACATTATACCCAGCATGACCTTGTTCAAGGGCAGCACATTTTCGGATTATCAGCTTTTCCGGAGGCGTTTAATAAAAGTTGAGTATGTTCACCGTGCTCATCAAAATCGACCAATAGGAGGGATGGACAGGATTTTTTTCTGGAATACCTGTAGAGATGGGAATACTTCACACTATCAGTTCGGGGGAACCCTACGGACAGCTGATCAGTTTTCTCGTTCGTTCACCTTCCCCAGCTTTGAACGCTGCTGAGTGAACATGATGTGTAGAGTATATAATGCTCCTGTGTGATATGGCCATTAAGATCGATCATGAAAAGTGATCGCATGACAATGTTACTTGTTCGGCAGTATATGCCTAGATATAATCAGATGTGAAGATCCAAGTAAATAAAAAGTTTCATGGAATTTCGTTCACATTATTCTAAGCAAACAATGCTGTAAAATTTGGGAATGTCCAATTGTCTGTATATTAAGCAAAGTAGTCAAATCTTGTAGAAGAGAGACAAATGAAAGAAGAGGAAATTTTTACAAATTCATTATTTATATTTTTTATGTATAGTTACGGAATTAAGGAAAAGGGGGATTACATATCTCAAACAACCTTGTATAACTACATTAAATAAAAATCTTTTAACACTTGCCTCATTACTGTGCCATAAATTTTTCACCTGGGTACCCAGGTGAAAAATTTACAGCACAGTAATGAGGCAAGTGTTAAAAGGTTTTTATTTAATTTTGTTATAGTAATGTCGCATTTAGTTATTTCCAACCTTGTATATATCATGACGTTAAAGACATAATTAGTGTTATTGCTACTTTTTTCATTATGTAGATTTAAGATTCTTAGTTAATTTTGGAGGATTTTCTTTCTTATTTGATCCATAAAAAAGGCAAGCAAGAGAACAACTGCTATATTGTATATCAAAAGTATCTTGGTAAGAAAATGTCTTTCGTTATATTAATTAAATGCTTATTTTTGAAACTATTTCGAAGACTATACTCAACTATCTAACTTTTTAGGGACTGCCCCTGAATTCAGGGTTTTTGAAAATTTTGTTTTCTCTGAATTTCATGTAAAATTATTTTGTTTTATAGAAATTTCTCATGTTGAATCTTTAATATGCCTTGTATTGTATTAAGAACTCTCTGATTATCACTTTTTGTAGGTATAAATAATACTTTCATTAACAGTTTTATTATATCTCATTAGTAAGTCTCCCCCGCCATTCATTCTGCATGCATGTAGCAATTTTCAGGATTTTTGAATGTTAAGTAGTAGAGTCCTGTTACCTGACCCAAATCCAACAGATGAATTTTAAATGAATCTGAAACCTGACCTGAACCCAACAAAAAAATTTTAATCAACCCAAACTTGCAATAAAAATTTTGACTACTTGCACCCGATTTCTTCCTACCCAACACAAGACCCAACTTTTTTTTACCCGAAACCCAAATCTAAATGAAAATTAATAATTCATCTAAAATTCATGCAAAACCTATTTAAGTTCTGGAATAAAGTAAATTTTTATTGTCACATAGTTGGTAAATCATTTTAAAAATAATTAAAAATGTATTTGCTAATATACTAACTTAAAAATTTAAATATATAAAAATAGAGATTAATAATAATTTTTAACTCTTTATGTGTGATGCATATTTCAAATGTACAAAATTGAGTTTGAAGTTAAAGGTTTTGTAGTTTATTGTTTGATGTTTATCACACACACAAAAAAATATAAAAATAATACAGTGCTGCAGACGCATACTAAATGTCCGTTCTCATCTAAATCTACATACATTTCAATATTTTCTTAAAAACATCTGCAAGAGAAAAAATATCAATTATCAGTTTGAGTTCACACTCTATTTCAAAGGTTGTGAGCAATCAAAACAGTTGAATCACACATCTGGTTATTCTTGAAGAGGGAGCCTGCTTTTCACAGCTTCTATTCTAAATAACAATAATATTTGATGTTTTTTGTTAATTGTGCCAGTGGAATATGGATGTTTATTTTGCTATAATAGTTTGGGTAAGCATATATTTATTATGGGTATTTATATTTCTGCTTAATAAGAAAGAGAAATTTCCTTAAGCAGAAGAGAAATTAACAGAAATTAGAAAGAACATAAGAAAGAGAAATTAACAAGAAATTTCTGCTTAATAAGGTAATTTTTTTTTTTTTAAGATGTTCTCAAGTCGACCCAACTCATTGAAAACTAAACCCGACCCGCAGTAAAAAATATCCAATCAACTTGACTTGAATCCAACCTGCAAGAGACAAAATTGTTTTCGACCCGACCCAATGCAGGATTCCAAAGTAGTTTTACTCCAGCAAATGTTATTACTGGTATCAAATTCAACATTACTGCATCTTAGATATTTATGCTTAATACATTTAATATTATATGCACATGCATATATTGGGTGTTATAAATTGTTTGATGAGTGGGCTATCTTGTAATCCTTTGATATTAACACTATGCTTTCAATTATACACCGTGACCAATAAGTTCACATACACTTTCAAATTTTTATTACAATAAAACAAAATAAATAATACAAAAACTTTTTGCATCAAATTAAAGTAGCAATCATTCAGAATCTTTACAATAAATTCTTTGGAATAATTCCGCCTTTTAGTTTCTTAACGAGCTTAAGTCTCTTTTGAAATGCATCACATGTAGCATGCATGGCTTCCATTGACATTTCCTGCCATATCTTTTGAATTACATTTTTGAATTTGCTCAAATCGGTGATTTTATAGTTATTCAGTTGGGAGAGCATATATGACCACGCAAAATAATCAAGCGGGTTCAGATCGGAGCAGTTGGGGGGGGGGCCATTCGTTCTTTGGCAAAAAGTCAGCTAAATTTTGACTACACCACTTCTGAACCAAACGTGCGGTATGAGAAGGGGCACCATCTTGTTGGAAGCAGAAATATTCCGCCCCATACATAATCTGGACATCTGGGAGAAAAACTTTTCCAAAACCTCAGTTTTATAATATTAGGCATTGATTTTTACCCCCTTGTCAGTGGAGACTAACGGGAGTTTTCCTGTTATGCTTATAGTGGCTCAAACCATCAGAGATGAAGTATTTTGATAACACGGAAAGTAATGCTGGCTCTCAGAGATGTTATCATTTGAAACTGACCATACTCTGTCATTTTGGAGGTTGAAACTTTACTGTAAAATGAATTGTTTCTTGTCTGAAAAGACAAATTCATCCCCAGCGTGCCAAGAAAGAATTTCTTCCACCCTTTGCTTCCTTTTCATCTTAGCAGACTCCGAAACTCCATGAATTTCACGTTTTCTATAAGCCTAACACCCAAGATCCTTTTCAGAATGTTTAACATTGGTCCCCTCGATATTTTGAGCTATTGTACCAGTTTTCTAGCAAATCTTTGTCCGTTTCTTCCTATCCTTTCCTTGACCCCTTTCAAAGCCTCTTTTGTGTGAACGGACCTCGGTCTGCCAGATCTTTTTCTGTCATTGACAGAGGACGTTTCATTATACCTTCTGAGAGTTCTGTAAATGAAATCTATCTTAACCCCCCAGGGCTTTCAAGTCCCGGAAAATTTCACCCTGCTGCTCTCCTTTGATGAATTTATTACAATTTCTCTCAATTTCTTCATTCTACCTAGGTAAAGAAAAATTATAATTAGTACAACATTTGCACTTGCAATAGCTTTATACCTTACACTAAATTTCCTGCAAAATAATTGGGACTACAGTAAAGCAAATGTACAACTTCTTAACGTCCTTCAAAAGTTGTATGAGAACTTATTGGTCACTATGTATAAACTTTTCTTATGACACACAGCATTTTTTATGTCATATATTTCACAAAGAATTGATTTAAAAAAAAAAAAAATAGAAGAAAAAATTTATGGCGGTAAAATATTAAAATTAATAAAATAAAAATTACGATAAAAACGAAACCTTACTTTAGCTTTATAGATGTAACTTTAGATGGTGGAGTACTTTTCTTCAGCCCCCCTCCCTTTCCTCATCTTCAGCACAGAGTAACTTGTGCTGAAGATGAGGGGGGGGGGGGGCTGAAGGAAAGTACTCCACCATCTAAAGTTACAACATCTATAAAGCTAAAGTAAGGTTTCGTTTTTATCGTAATTGTAATTGTGACTTTATTATTATAGTTTTTTAAAGTTAATAAAATAAAGTTCTTGAAAAGTCATTTACATAAGGTTGCCACGCTACTTGGAGAACCTGGAATAGTCAGGGAATTCGAAAATTGACCATAAAAGTCAGGGAAATTGAATATTTTAGCCAGAATCTGGAAAAGTCAGGGAATTTCATACGATGGTTGCTAAAGCAAAAACAATTTTTCCACCAATTTAGGGTCATTCCCCCCCCCCCTTAGCTTCCATGATTGTTTTAAACATCGCCAGCCTTCCTTTCCGCTCGTGAAAGAAATTTCTTATTCTGCTTATAAGCAACAGATGCTATCACTGTACGTAACTTTTGTCATATGTATTTTTTGTGATAGTACCGTAATTATTCTGCCCTCAACACAACCAGTGCTCAATATATGGTTAGATTGAAATTTTCTTAGAACGCACCTGGAAAAGCCAGGGAATTTCATTCTCCTGTTTGAGTGGCGACCCTGTTTACAAAAAACTACGTAATATTTAATGAGATATAAAGGCTGATTAATTAAATTTTTTGGCAAATTATTGCATTATAAAATGTGATTAAAAATCTGTAATTGAAGGCTTGTGTATAACTTGAATAAGATTTGCTTATAAACTTTATTTTAGTGGTAGTCTTTCCTTTATTTGTTTATTTATTTATGTTTAACATCCACACAGTTAGATTTATGTATTACTTTTTAGTTATTGTTTATTTATTTTTTTAATTTCTTACTGCCATATAAGACATGATCAATGATACATTTAAAAAATTACATGGAAAGTATCAACTGTCTTGTACTAATGAAAGTATGCAGAATGCTAATTAGATCTGAAACAAGTTTTATTTTGACTATTGTCTGTTTCATCTTAACTTGGCAGCATTCAGAAAAGCATTCCTTGTAATAAATACCTTCAAAAATGTTTATCATTATTTTGGAATTAAAAATTTCTAAAAAGAATAAAAGTTAATAAAGAAATTCCAAAAAATAAAGAAATTTTGTTTATGCAACATATATTTAAAGTTGCTGAATATTTCTTTGTGCTGCCAAGTTAAAGTGAAACTGGCGTTAAAAAAATATATACACACTTTGAACCGTCATAGAAAATTTACGTTCCGTTCTACAAGGTTCAGTTGCTGGAAATGGAAAGCTTAAAGTCTAATTTGAAATATAAATGCACTTTCTGATGCAAATGTGATTACTGTTCAAAATGGCATCCTTCAGCATCAATACGTTGCTGAGTACGAGTCACCACTGATTCCGTACATCGTACCAACGTGTCAATGGGATTTCTGTGCACACCGCTTGAATCTCATTCCAAAGTGTGTCTAGTTTACGTGGTTTATGTTTGTACATCTCGCCTTTTATTGTGCCCCATAAGAAGAAATCCAGCGGCGTAAGGTCTGGAGAGTGTGGAGGAAACTCGATTGGCCCCCTGCGTCCTATCCACTGGCCTGACAAATTTTGATCCAGGTATGCTCATGCGTCGCGATGATAGTGCAGCAGGGCGCCATCTCTCAAAAATTGAACCTTGTAGCACAGGAAATAGTTTTTATAGCGGTTCATAGTGTGTATAAATTTTTTTGACGCACCCGGTATAAAATCAAATGCCATGCACTGTAAAAAATAACTATTACCAGCTGCAAGAAACTCTGTGATTGGATAAAATAATTATTTTTTCCAATCACAGAGAGTTTCTTGCAGCTGGTAATAGTTATTTTTTTACAGTGTGCGCTTTCTTTAATTCTTTAAATATAAATGCAAAAGATAAATTATGAGGTTCGACTACTAAAAGCCAGATAGGACAATCAAAGAATTGACAATAAAACTTTATTTAAAAACAATAAGAAGAAGAACAAATGGGATGGCTGATGACAATGAACTAGCAGTGAAGAAATATTTGTCCTACAAACGGTCAGTATGTTCTTCCCTCAAAGCTGGTAGAGAGAAGGTGTTCATTTTCATACTAGATTTCAGCATTATTTACATGATTTTTGTTTTCTGAAATTTACAAGAATATGGGCTAGGACCCCTTAGTAACATTCTCCACTCCAGGTCTCTCTCCGTCAGATAGTCAGCTTCAATCCACAGATCCAGCCTACTTAAAGCCAGATAGGACAATCAAAGAATTGAGAATAAAACTTTATTTAGAAACAACAATAAGAAGAAAGAAATGGCTGATGGCAATGAAGAAATGTTTGTCCTACAAACGACCAATATGTTCTCCGCTCAAAGCTGGGAAGATGCTCATTGACATACTAGGCGTTTAGAGTTTTCAATGTTTTTTTTTCTGAAACTTGCAAGGACACAGGCTAGGACTGCGTAGTAATTCTCCACTCCAGGTCTATCTCCTATCAGACAATAGGTTTCAATCCACAGCTGCAAGAAATGTATCCATGGTAGAATTCAAAAAGACAAATGATATATTGAAGATATAAATCTGACTGCCATAATCCATGGAAAACTTTTGAATTATTTTTATATGTGCCTTGGTTTATTTCTTTTGTAATACATAAATATTATCTTTTATGACATATTCCCTTAAATTGCCTGGTGCTAATGTAATGACCTTATTACGGAAACTATTATTTTCTTATGAGAGTCGACTGATGTGGTTCGGACTAGAAGAAACTAGGGGGGAAAAAAAACCCTTCGGATTCTGTAATTTTTATAAAAACAGTGCAGCGTCGATTAAATGAAATGGAGTTAAAATTTAAAAGACTTGCGGGAGAAAAAAAAAAAAAAAAAAACTCTTGCTGAGAGAAAAATATCTGGAGTGACTCCACTCGATTTTTCGAACATTTAATTATTAACAATTGTATGCTTTTAATTGAAGGGGGTTGTCCTTCAATTATGCAACCTTCTTCAATTGAAATTTAAGAAATAAATAACTGTTTGTTATTGGTCGCAAGATTTCTTTTAAATCCAAATGTAATATTTTACGTCCTCGTAGAACAAAAGACGTAAAAATGACATAAGACGTAAAAATGAAGAAAAAATATAATAAAACTCGTGTACTAAAAAACAACGGTAGCGATTTCCCCACATCCCCCCCCCCCTAGTTTGCTATTACCATTATCAATAATTTTTATTAATTTAACAATTATACATTACAGATAATTCACATTATGTTTACGAAATTCTGTCCAATACTGCTAAGTATGAGTTTTTGTATGAGTGGGATGACAGCGCCACCTACTGAGCCCAAATTTAATCACCACCAGTTTAGGTCAAAGTCCAGCTAAATACCAAATTTGGTTAAATTTCGTTCATTGGCTCGTGAATACAGCGTCCACAAAATTTGTGATACACACAGACATTTTCTAAAGATGATCAAATCGTGTTCAGAACATCTCAAAATATGTAAATCCATCGAAAACCGGAGGTCTAAAATTTTCACGAATCTAATACTTTCTTCATATATATAGAAGAAAATAATAAATAAAAAGTGAGTTATTTTTTATTATTGAGTTAAGTAAAGTAAGTATAAAAAATAAGTTATTTTTTTATCACTTCCCACCATAAATTGAAAAAAAAAAAAAATTACTTTCCTGTTAGTTGCGTGCAAACATAAAATCACCAAATATTGTGCTAATATTGCAAACTCAAAAATCGAATCAAAACTTTTTTTTTTTTTTAGGATATCGCAAACTAAGTAAAGATATAGCGAACTAAGAATCGCCAACAAATCGATATAAGATATAGCCATTTGCTAGCAAACAAACTAAGAAGAACTAAGATATATATAAGATATAGTAAACATAAACTATATCATATAGATATAGCAAACTAAGAGTCGCCAACAAATCATTTACTCCCAGCTAACAGAAAAAAAAAAAAAAAAAAAAAAAAACGCAACAATTGTTTTCAGTTGAAATTTGTGTGTTGTTGCTGTTATTATGCATTCACGCCTATATTTTTTTCGCTTCATGAGAGATCATGCTAGTTAGTTAGATACCCCAAAACAATTGTTGAGTGTTTTTAAAATTTATAATGTCTCCTTTCAAAATGTTTATAAATTTATCGCGCCATGCAGGGGAGGGGGGGTAATAATAATAAAAATATCTGGTGTGAAACAACCACATGACTTCCATTACCTACTATTACACGTATATATATATATATATATATATATGCATTTTGTGGAATTTTCCAGTAAAAGAAACTTGATACACGTATAAAGACATATAAAACATAGTTTACATTAGCGAGTTAAAAAATAAGATATATATATATATATATATAGAGAGAGAGAGAGAGAGTTATTTTTTTAACCACCAATTTCCGAGATCTAAAACTGAACTACCTAATCAGGCAGGATGACCGTTAATATTTCTGTAATAACCACGTAATACATGAGAAAGAGTATCTAAAATGGATGAATGAAACAATTTTCAAGAAAATCGTTAGAGCCCATTTTGAAGTACCAACTTTTATCAAAACATGGTAGACTCAATTATTGACCGGAAAACAATAATTACTTACAAAAGGATGTTTAAAAGGGAGTTAATATGGTGAGTTTGAAAAAAAAAATCCGTACAGCCGTTTTTAAAGGAACGCACTTGCGAGACTTAAAGTTGAGCTATTTATACAGGTCGCCTGTCAATTTTTCTGAACTAACCAACTATATCATTCGAAAGGGCATCTAATAGAGTGTTTATATAGCAACTGTGACGAAAATCGTTAGAGCCGTTTTTGAGATACGGACTTACGGTCCCATTTCCGGTTTTCCAATTTTCACCAAAATTTGGAAGATTCATCTGTACACCAGACCTGTATCAGTTGGGAAGTTTCATAGTTCTATCTTTATTAGTTTCGGAGATACGATAGCCAGAAGATTCCACACACACATACATACACATTGATCAATTGCCAAAAACTACTCTTTTGGACTTAGGAGGCCTTAAAACGTGTAAATCAGATGAAAACTCGATATCGAATTTTTGAAGTAATGGAAGTAAAAAATCAATATATGTATTTTTTAATTATTTCATAGTTGTGATTTTTTGTGTGCTACTTTTTACTTTTGTAATCGATTAAAACATAGACATAACTGTGCTCAGTGTGCTCTTCTCTCTCTCCCTGAGCGTAATTATCAGCCGAAGGTCCGATCTTTGTTCCAGGAAATGTGGAACGCTCATCCATCACTGTCACTGGCGGATGCATCCGTAAGAGGAGGAGAACGCCCCGCTGAACGGGGCGCAGGCGGCCTCTTTCCAAAACCAGACGACGCGACCGAATCTATCTCTCCAAATTACGACACAACAACCCTACCTGCGTCTCAAAAAAAATGCAGACGTCTGGAAGATATAAAACCTCACAAGACGGAATAGCCAGGCTACTTTCTTTGTTATTCAAAAAAGAATTGTTTTTCTTTTCCCTTTGAAAAAGAAAAGGAAAGGAAACGGAATCATAATATTAATAAGTTAATTACAACAAGGTTTTTATTTTCATCTGAAAATGAATGCGAAACCATCACATTGATTATTGATTCACGAGTAACGTTTCGTGTTCCGATAAACCCTATGAATAAGTTTTTTTTTTTTACTTCCCCCCCCCCACCCCTTTTTAGAGTTTCATAGCATGTTCTTGAACGTCTGGAATTGTTTCTCTGTTTCGACACCTTCACTGCAGAGAAAGTACATTGACAGGGGGGAAAAAATAATAAGTTTCGCTTGAGGGAAAAGTGACCTTGGCGATCGATTCAGCGCGATTTCCAAGCAACTGGTTCGAACTCAGTTTGGCATTCGAATTCAACTGATCATAAAATCTGAATAATAAACTTAAAACAATGTTTCAAAATACTCAAAAATACTTGAATATATGAGAAACTTATTTCAGATTGGTAGCTGTGAATTTTAGAAATTCCGGAAGCATAGGTGAAAATATTAATTGGCGACTTGAAATTTCTGCGGGATGGCAATACAATCCCCTTCTTCCACTAGGATCTGACTATCCAAAAAACTTAGGAAGCACAAGCTTCCCCTCTGAAAATTATGAGGGGCTCCAAAATTACTGAAAACAGGGTCTTCTCATGTTCCGACTTTCAAGTTTTCTACTCGAAAAATTTTTTTTTTTTTTGAGGAAATTCACCTAAAGCAAAAGAGAGTATAAAATCTAAGCAAATAAGCTGATAAGTAATTATATGTGATCTTGATGGTTATAATCACCTAGATATATGAATAAAAAACAACTATGAATGCAAGCAATAATTTTTGTTCTGTAATGTTTTTATATAACAATATATAGAGTAAAAAGGCACTTTAATCTTGATTATGCTCAGACGTTCATGGTATTTAATTTATACTTTCCGACCACTATAGTGAGGAAAGTATTATAATCATGTCAAAAAATGTGAATTTCAGATTTTGGTGTTTCTATACGTTTTGAGGTTCCCTATTTACTATTTTTACGAGGATGGATGTGTGCATGTATGCGAGTGAATACGATAGCGCCTAAATGCTTTGTTCGAATGAGCTGAAAGCTGGTGCATATGTTACAGGTCACCATAGCACGAATCCTATTGATTTTGGTGAATCTAGCTCCTATAGTTTTTTTACAGGGTCACAAAGAAAAATTCTTTATCATTATTGTCTATGGGCCCAAATTGTTTAAAGTGCGAGAGCGTCTAAATGCCTTATTCGACTGAGCTGAAAATTTATAGACATATTATGAGTCACCGTCGCACGAACTATATACATTTTGGTGAATTTAGCGTTTATAGTTTTTTTACAGGGACACGAAGAAAAGTTCTTTATCGTTCTGGTCTATATGGGCCCAAATTCTTTAAACTGCGATAGTGTTTAAACACTTTATTCAATTGAGCTGAAAATTTGTACACATGCTATAAAATAATTTTTGGTGAATCTAGCACGTATAGTTCTTTTACAGGGAGACAACGAAAAATTCTTCATCATTATGCCCTAGGATCTCAAATTCTTTAAAATGTCTAAACGCCACATCGGATTGAGCTGAAAATTTAACAAAAACTCTTTATCGTTACGATCTATGGGCTCAAATCCTTTGAAGTGTGATAGCGTCTAAACTCCTTATTCGATTGTGCTGAAAATTTATACGCATATTATAAGTCATAGTCGCATAAACTGCATAGATTTTAGTGAATCTAGTACTAATAGTTTTTTTACAGGGACACAAAGAATTTTTTTTTTCATTATGGCCTATGGCCCCAAATTTTTTAAAGTGCGACCTTATCACCTGAGCTGAAAATGCGTCTGAGCTGAAAATTTATATGCACGTCATAAGTCACCGTCAAGTGACTATAGATCTTGGTGAATCTCTAGATTTCTACAGGGACACAACGAAATATTCTTTATCATTATGATCTATGGGTTCAAATTATTTGAAATGCAGTAGCGTAAAATAAAATACTGTAGAAAAATACTCAAGCACCATGTTATAATTTTAACCTTTTGCGTAATTAACGGCTTCTCTTACTTTAATTTATTTATACAACCGTTAATTACTTAATGCCCGGAGAGTCGAGTGGAGTCACTCCAGATTTTTTTTCAGTATTCAAGACTGAATGATGTAAAACACCATAAAGGTCCTTATTTCATTCGCATGAAATATGAAAAGGCTAAGAATGTTACAAAATACATTTGTTTTTTTGTAAATAAATTGTTATAATTTCACACTTCCATACCAGTGGCCGAGAGGTTCTGCTCTCTAAGCTGACAGATCAGCGATGTCGTATTCGATCCTAGGTTATGCTCATCAGCCCAGCCTTTCGGAGTTTTCTGCACTTTTCTCCGAAACACGCGTAAATACGGGCTGGGATCCCTCAAAAAGACACCCCCCCCCCCCGACCCACGGAGGGTATTCCACCCAAACCTAGGTCTCTAGCGCAGACGGCCTTCCCAACACTCAATGCACTGTATTTCTGTCTATGTGAAAAAGAAGAAGAAAAAAAGTTCTATTTCAAAAAGTGGAGTAAGATCAAAATGGTTCAGAGTCCGAAAGCAAATTTTCATTCCTTTTATACAGGATAGATGGCAGCATTAACTAAAAAGTAGAAAAGAAGTTACACGGTCTTTGGACACGGGTGAGGAGTTTTTTTTCCCCTTCCATTTAATTTTAAATAGCAAATTTATTGAAATTAAAAGGTGCGTATAATTAAGTCTGATTGTCTATTCAAGAGGAGGAAACAAAATTTCATTTTATTTCAAATAGCACTGCTCTTCAAAAAAATATTTTTTTCGAGATCTGATACCATTCTTGTTGATTCTTATGTAAAATGACCTCCTCAATCCGAATATGATACTCATTTTGTCCAGTCTCCCACCATTTTCTAGATAATACCAACCCCTACCTCAATTTCTTTCCCTGTTCGATAATTTTATCACCATGAATTTGATTTGAAGAATGAAAAATAATTAATTTAACACCTAAAAACAAAACAAAAAAAATTATATATAAAGTTTAAAAACTAACATTAATAACAGATGTAAAAAAAATCTACGATATGTAATGCATAATTTCAGTGGCAAATAACCCCCCCCCCCCTCCAAAACAAAAATTCCCTTGTCGCAAATGTCTATGTTAATTTTCCAACTCTGTAGCCCCTCAGAAGATATTTAACGGTTAAAATAATCCTCCCCCCCCCCCTCCTAAAAATAAAATTTATAGCCATAAAATCATCGAAAAATGATAAAAATAGGGGGCCATTCTTAAAAAACGGTGGATGGTAGGGCAATGGGCGTCCTATTCGGATTGAGGAGGGCATTTTACATAAGAATATGCTGAAATGGTGTCAGAGGCAATTTTCATGCCGAACATTGTAATCTGGTGTGGCACTCACACGAATTTCTCTTACCCTGCACTTCTGTACTAGAAAGATAAATTTTAGATTAGAGTATAGTACTGTATTATAAAACCTACGTTAAAATATTCAAACTAGGTTTAGGAACAGCTTTATTTGTTACTCCACTCAACCCTCGTTTTAATATAATACGTACACTCAAAACGCGAAAACTAGATCTCAAAACGCGTAAATTTAACAAAATATCAGTTTCAAAAATTTGACTCAAAAACCATACTTTCTCTACCATATATATGAGTAAGAGAAAGTAAAAATATGTCACAGTAATACACTAGAAGAGCTTTTTAAAACTGGAATCACGCCATGCATCCATCAAATTTTTAAAAGAGACTAAAACTGACTTAATGTTATTTGCACTCCAAGCTGTTTACAGCGTGAGTCATAACTAACTAGTATAGTGGCGTGACAATGAGAATACATTTTTTGAATTTGCATAAATACAGACACAAATGACTTTTTGAGGCCAATAACATGATAAAAGAAAATAAGTTATTTAAAAGAAGAAAATGGAACATTTATCAGCTCATTAATTTTAACGAATTCGCACCCTTTTGTGCATTCTATAACGAACCGTGTTCAGCAAAACACACCTCAAATAGTTTATATTGTTTTGTGAGGCCTTATATAGAAACTATAGATTTTTTAATCACTACAGATGTAAAATTTTGTTGTGCAGGAAGATACAAAATTTAAAAAATATATATACATTTTATGTCATACCTATGTCACGCCTTTATTATGTTAAGTTTTTACAACTTTGCAACTATTGCAACACTTGCGATGCTGGTAGCCAAATCCCATGTCATTTATTCTACAGGGAAAATTTGTTATAAGGATTACTCATTGTCATTATTTATGTATTTTTTCATTTTCACATTCAGAAAATTCACAACCGTTTAATTTGTTCTTGTTTTTCAAATGTTGATTTTCAAAAATGTTTAATACGGTATTTTCAAGCTATAAAGTGGAGAACAACAACAGCAACAACAAAATGTACATAGTTCATTTTTTGCTCTTCATAGCTTCTGAATAAAATATAAATATTTGTTTTGAAAAACAAGTACAGGTTGATTCAAAATTAGTGTGACCAATTTTAAAAGCATGTAACTATTTATGATAAATTTTAATCGCTTTACAACAAGTTTTATTTTAAATGTGAGATGTTTAAATTACCAGCCTAGCTATTTTTATTAGTGGGAGTAAATTATGGCCCCGAAACGAAATTTTAAAGCTTTTGAAGGATGATTACTCAAATTCTGTTACAAATAAAGCATTTAAAAATCAGAAAAGACATTTTTCTAATGGATTACTATCTAAACTCCGAAAAGAAATAAAATTTGGTTGACAATCAATTTGGTTGACTATTTTGTCACTTGCCAAGATTTTGGTGTTGCTACCTTCATGCTGCACTCGTGACTTTTTTGTCGACTACGACTGTTTGTCGCCTGATGAAGGGCCGTGCTTGATTATTTCGATCCTAAACATTATAAAGTTTTCATTCTTTTCCAAGCAACGCCAAAATTTGTGCGCTTGTTTTCTGCGTATTGTTGAAACTCATTGCATTATTATTATTATAATTATTTTACATTAACATAATTAAAATTCACTTAATTCAATTCCCTAACTCTTCACAATAGTGCTTAAGGGGGAGCGTCAGTTTCTCGATAATCTACCTTTTCCCAAGAGATGGCGTTGTATTTCACTTGAGCGATAGTTTTCTGTTTCTGGTAAACTAGTTCTGTTGAGTACGTCATTTCCCCTTTTCCTGTGACGTCAAGTGAAGTACGCGAAAAAAAGAAAAAAAAGGGGGGAAAACAAGTGCGGTCATCATCCCAGAGCGTGTATTAGTTCGGTTCATCCTCATTTTCAAGATTTTTTATATTTGTTCTGTATTAGCAGTCACATAAGCAGTTTGTACTGAAATGCGCTGTAGCTGTATAAGTGAAATAATTATAATAACTTTAATCACAAGTGAAATGTGTTAGAGGGCAATATAATACTTTAAATTACAAAAATTTTCATGGTAAAATAATAAAATTGCTGTATAGATTTTTTGCATTTCAAATTTAAATTTATATTCTCTCAAACGGGAATTAATATTTATAGTGTACTTATTAATGAAAACACAGTGAGTGAAACATTTGTGAACCTCAACTATATCAATACATACAACTTACTGATATCAGTAGAACCTCGCCAATTTAGAATTTTAAGAACAAATTTTTCAACATAATGCGATAATTTATTATGGCAAATTAATTTATATTTGACCATGTTTCTATTTACTTCGATTCTTGTTTATTTGTGTGTCCAGTACAAATCTTGCAATCGATTTTTAACTAACTTCCCGACTAGCTAGATATTTGAAGCTTTCAAAATAGCTCAAAACACGGTGACAATACATTTTTTAAATATTTTTACCCAACTGTTTCGGGTCCCTGGTGCCCTCGACAGAGTTTATATGTTTCAACAGAAAATTTATTTAACTAACTTTCCGCCTAGCTAAGCTACACATTTGAAACTTTTAGAATAGCGCAAAACCCGATAACAATGCATTTTTTAAATACTTTTAGCCAATTGTTTCAGGTCTTTGCTGCCTTCGGTAGCATTTATATGATTCAACAATCGTATAACTTCCCGACTAGCTAGAAATTTGAAACTTTTAGAAAAATTCATAACACGATGACAATGCATTTTTTTTTTTTTTTTTTTTTTTTTTTAGTCAATTGTTTCGGATCCCTGCTGCCTTCGGTAACGTTTATATGATTCAACAATCATGAACTTCCCGGCTTGAAACTTTTTAAATAAATCAGAACACGATGACAATGCATTTTTTTAATTCTTTAAGCCGATTGTATCGGATCCCCGCTGCTTCGGTAGCGTTTATATGATTCAACAAAACTTCCCGATAGCGTCACCCGACCCGAACCCGACAAAAACATTTTCATTAACCCGAAACCCGACCCGAACCCGACAAAAAAATTTTCATCAACCCGAACCCGCAACAGAGAACTTTTTGCGACCCGAACCCGACCCGAAACCCGAAAAATGAATCAACATTACTTATTCATTTAAAAACCATGCAAAACAAGGTAAAATGATATAACATGACATAAAATAAAGTAAATTTTCACTGTCACACAGTTGGTAAATTAAAAAAAGAAAAAAACTAGTATGTTGTGGCCACCACAAGACATTCTTCTATATTTTTCTGTCAAATTCACTAAGTGCGAATAATTTATTAAAACTATGATTAAAAATATTTAACATGATGAATGCAAATAATTTCATCTTAGGGAAATCTAACACTAAATATCTAAAGAGAGACAGTTTTATCGTCTATAAATAACATCTTAAAGTAGTATGTTGTGTCCACCACATGACTTTCTTCTATATTTTCCTATACAAATTCACTCAGCAAAAAACTTTATTAAAATTAATATTTTAAAAAATTATATTTCATGATAATGCAGTCGATTTCCATATTAGAGAAGAAGTATAACACTAAATGTCCAAAAAAGTCAATTTTATCCTGAATATTATTATTATTATTGTTAAAAATGAAAAAATCAATAACTTTATTTTAAATTATCGCAGATCGATCGTTCAACCATTCGTTTTAAAGGTATTGACGAGCTCTTTTGAAAAATACCCATCATGAAAATTTACTCCTCTCGAGGGAGGGACTTGCCCCCAAGGGGTAAGACGAGGCTCCTACATACATTTTTTTTTTTTTTTTTCCACAGTTGAATACCTGTATTACAAATAATTCTTTTAAATTTCATAATGATTATTAAAAATATTTATACAAAATTTTTGCGCATTTATACAAAATTTTGTCCTATACCACCAGGTTAAAAATTTAGAAAAAGCGGGATGGCAACGCAACCTGTTGGACAGTTTTTACCAAAAGTTGATAGGCACTAATTTATGTCAAGATGTAACTACATACCAATTTGTATTAAATTCTCTGCAGCAATTCCTGAGATACAATTGCTACAATAATTTTGTCACACACACACAGAGACAGACAAACTGACGTTTTCTAAAAATGGTCAAATCGTGTTATACAACTCTCAAAACGTGTAAATTCATCAAAAATCCGAGGTCGAAAATTTTTACGAATCCAATATTTTCTTCTATTGAATATAAAAGAAAGTAAAAATTAAAAATGTATTTTTATATTGGTTATCTCACATATCAAGTTTTGTACAGTTATATGACATAGAAGTTGAGATGTAGCCATCCCGTTATCGATGAAATTTGCAGAATAGCAGCGCCACCTATTGGACGACAAGCATTCAAACTGAATTAGCATAATGTCTCATAATCGCCTTCTCACATATTAAGTTTTGTTTGATGATACGCAGTAGAACCTGAGATATAGCTTTCCTTGTAATTGTGGAAATCGCTGTGTAGCAGCGCCACCTGTTGAGCAATTTACACCAAAAGTTGGCAAGCGCTAATATATGTAAAAGTGCACCTACATACAAATTTATATGCAATTCTCTGCATAGCCTTTCTTTAAATTGCGGAAATCACTGTATAGCAACGCCACTTGTTGGCTGATAGGCATTCAAATTGAATCAGCGAAATATCTCATATTGGTCTTCTCACATATCAAATTTTGTTGGATTATACCCAATGAAACCTGAGATATAGCCTCCCTGAAAATGCAGAAATCGCTGTATAGCAGCGCCACCTCTCGAGCGGTTGATACCAAAAATTGATAGGCACTAATTTAGGTCAAGGTGCATCTACATATGAATTTAAATGCAAGTCTGAACAGTAGTTCCAACGATACAGCTGCCACAAAATGTTTGTTACACCCACACAGACGGACAGACAGACATTTTCTAAAAATAGTCAAATCATGGTCTAGACCTCTCAAAACCTGTAAATCCGTCGAAAACCGGAAGTCGAAAATTTTTACGAGTCCAATACTTTCTTCGATTGAATACAGAAGAAAGTGAAAAAAAAAATTAAAATGTAATTACTGATTGTATTGAGTTAAAAATTAAAAAATCTAAAAAAAAAAAAGTTTAATAATAATGTTTAAACATTTATGTGAGTTGTGAACTTCAAGATTGCAAAAATGTACTTCAAATTCAGCGTTACTTACTAGTTCGTTGTTTTATGCTTATATTCTGAAAAAAAAAAAAAAAAGTGTATATTTATTTATTGCTTTTGTTCGACGTGAATGTTTATAATTATTTGGGACATCTGCTTTCCCACAATCACTTTCAATTCACATGATCAGCAAATTATCTTTCTACAGTGGCAATTTTCGTGTTTTGTTTATTTGTTCAAGAGAAGAATAATATTATTATTATGCCTTGATGGAATCCGTTTCCTAAATGTGTTTATTTTACATTACTTTTTACTTTCTTGTGTATTCAATTGAAGAAAGTATTGGAATCGTAAAAATTTTCAGCTTCCGTTTTTTGATAGATTTACACGTTTTGCGGATTCCAGAACACAATTTGACTAGGTATTTTTGGAAAATATGTGTCTGGCTGTCTGTTTGTGTGTGTGCGTGAAAAAAAAAAGAAAAATCTTGTGGCGACTGTATCTTATTGCAGATAACTGCATATAAATTTATATGCTGATGTATATTGACCTAAATTAGTTCCTATCAACCTTTGGTGTCAATTTCTCAACAAATGGCGCTGCTGAACCGCGGTTTTCACAATTTCAGGAAAGGCTATATCTCAGGAACTGCTACACGATTTTACGTATAAATCTATATGCAGATACACTTGATACACTTTGACATAAGTTAGTGCCTACCAACTTTTGTGTCAATTGCTCAACAGGTGGTGCTGTTATACGTCGACTTTCGCATTTTCAGGGAAGGCTATATCTCAGGTTCTGTTGTGCATAATCAAACAAAACTTGACACGTATCAGTGTAGCCATTACATGACATTACGCTGATTCAGTTTGGAAGCATATCAGCGTATAAGTGGCGCTGCTATACTGCAATTTTCCCTGAGAACGGAATTTGGCTACATCTCAACTTCTATGACATATAACGGTACGAAACCCGATGTATGTGGTAACCATTATGAAGACGCATTTTTTAAGACTTTATTTATAGAGAATTAAACTGTCTTTCTTTTCTTATATTTAGTGTTAGTTTTTTATAAAATGAAAATCATTCATTATGGTAGATAATTTTAAGGGGGAGCGTCAGTTTCTCGATAATCTACCTTTTCCCAAGAGATGGCGTTGTATTTCACTTGAGCGATAGTTTTCTGTTTCTGGTAAACTAGTTCTGTTGAGTACGTCATTTCCCCTTTTCCTGTGACGTCAAGTGAAGTACGCGAAAAAAAGAAAAAAAAGGGGGGAAAACAAGTGCGGTCATCATCCCAGAGCGTGTATTAGTTCGGTTCATCCTCATTTTCAAGATTTTTTATATTTGTTCTGTATTAGCAGTCACATAAGCAGTTTGTACTGAAATGCGCTGTAGCTGTATAAGTGAAATAATTATAATAACTTTAATCACAAGTGAAATGTGTTAGAGGGCAATATAATACTTTAAATTACAAAAATTTTCATGGTAAAATAATAAAATTGCTGTATAGATTTTTTGCATTTCAAATTTAAATTTATATTCTCTCAAACGGGAATTAATATTTATAGTGTACTTATTAATGAAAACACAGTGAGTGAAACATTTGTGAACCTCAACTATATCAATACATACAACTTACTGATATCAGTAGAACCTCGCCAATTTAGAATTTTAAGAACAAATTTTTCAACATAATGCGATAATTTATTATGGCAAATTAATTTATATTTGACCATGTTTCTATTTACTTCGATTCTTGTTTATTTGTGTGTCCAGTACAAATCTTGCAATCGATTTTTAACTAACTTCCCGACTAGCTAGATATTTGAAGCTTTCAAAATAGCTCAAAACACGGTGACAATACATTTTTTAAATATTTTTACCCAACTGTTTCGGGTCCCTGGTGCCCTCGACAGAGTTTATATGTTTCAACAGAAAATTTATTTAACTAACTTTCCGCCTAGCTAAGCTACACATTTGAAACTTTTAGAATAGCGCAAAACCCGATAACAATGCATTTTTTAAATACTTTTAGCCAATTGTTTCAGGTCTTTGCTGCCTTCGGTAGCATTTATATGATTCAACAATCGTATAACTTCCCGACTAGCTAGAAATTTGAAACTTTTAGAAAAATTCATAACACGATGACAATGCATTTTTTTTTTTTTTTTTTTTTTTTTTTAGTCAATTGTTTCGGATCCCTGCTGCCTTCGGTAACGTTTATATGATTCAACAATCATGAACTTCCCGGCTTGAAACTTTTTAAATAAATCAGAACACGATGACAATGCATTTTTTTAATTCTTTAAGCCGATTGTATCGGATCCCCGCTGCTTCGGTAGCGTTTATATGATTCAACAAAACTTCCCGATAGCGTCACCCGACCCGAACCCGACAAAAACATTTTCATTAACCCGAAACCCGACCCGAACCCGACAAAAAAATTTTCATCAACCCGAACCCGCAACAGAGAACTTTTTGCGACCCGAACCCGACCCGAAACCCGAAAAATGAATCAACATTACTTATTCATTTAAAAACCATGCAAAACAAGGTAAAATGATATAACATGACATAAAATAAAGTAAATTTTCACTGTCACACAGTTGGTAAATTAAAAAAAGAAAAAAACTAGTATGTTGTGGCCACCACAAGACATTCTTCTATATTTTTCTGTCAAATTCACTAAGTGCGAATAATTTATTAAAACTATGATTAAAAATATTTAACATGATGAATGCAAATAATTTCATCTTAGGGAAATCTAACACTAAATATCTAAAGAGAGACAGTTTTATCGTCTATAAATAACATCTTAAAGTAGTATGTTGTGTCCACCACATGACTTTCTTCTATATTTTCCTATACAAATTCACTCAGCAAAAAACTTTATTAAAATTAATATTTTAAAAAATTATATTTCATGATAATGCAGTCGATTTCCATATTAGAGAAGAAGTATAACACTAAATGTCCAAAAAAGTCAATTTTATCCTGAATATTATTATTATTATTGTTAAAAATGAAAAAATCAATAACTTTATTTTAAATTATCGCAGATCGATCGTTCAACCATTCGTTTTAAAGGTATTGACGAGCTCTTTTGAAAAATACCCATCATGAAAATTTACTCCTCTCGAGGGAGGGACTTGCCCCCAAGGGGTAAGACGAGGCTCCTACATACATTTTTTTTTTTTTTTTTCCACAGTTGAATACCTGTATTACAAATAATTCTTTTAAATTTCATAATGATTATTAAAAATATTTATACAAAATTTTTGCGCATTTATACAAAATTTTGTCCTATACCACCAGGTTAAAAATTTAGAAAAAGCGGGATGGCAACGCAACCTGTTGGACAGTTTTTACCAAAAGTTGATAGGCACTAATTTATGTCAAGATGTAACTACATACCAATTTGTATTAAATTCTCTGCAGCAATTCCTGAGATACAATTGCTACAATAATTTTGTCACACACACACAGAGACAGACAAACTGACGTTTTCTAAAAATGGTCAAATCGTGTTATACAACTCTCAAAACGTGTAAATTCATCAAAAATCCGAGGTCGAAAATTTTTACGAATCCAATATTTTCTTCTATTGAATATAAAAGAAAGTAAAAATTAAAAATGTATTTTTATATTGGTTATCTCACATATCAAGTTTTGTACAGTTATATGACATAGAAGTTGAGATGTAGCCATCCCGTTATCGATGAAATTTGCAGAATAGCAGCGCCACCTATTGGACGACAAGCATTCAAACTGAATTAGCATAATGTCTCATAATCGCCTTCTCACATATTAAGTTTTGTTTGATGATACGCAGTAGAACCTGAGATATAGCTTTCCTTGTAATTGTGGAAATCGCTGTGTAGCAGCGCCACCTGTTGAGCAATTTACACCAAAAGTTGGCAAGCGCTAATATATGTAAAAGTGCACCTACATACAAATTTATATGCAATTCTCTGCATAGCCTTTCTTTAAATTGCGGAAATCACTGTATAGCAACGCCACTTGTTGGCTGATAGGCATTCAAATTGAATCAGCGAAATATCTCATATTGGTCTTCTCACATATCAAATTTTGTTGGATTATACCCAATGAAACCTGAGATATAGCCTCCCTGAAAATGCAGAAATCGCTGTATAGCAGCGCCACCTCTCGAGCGGTTGATACCAAAAATTGATAGGCACTAATTTAGGTCAAGGTGCATCTACATATGAATTTAAATGCAAGTCTGAACAGTAGTTCCAACGATACAGCTGCCACAAAATGTTTGTTACACCCACACAGACGGACAGACAGACATTTTCTAAAAATAGTCAAATCATGGTCTAGACCTCTCAAAACCTGTAAATCCGTCGAAAACCGGAAGTCGAAAATTTTTACGAGTCCAATACTTTCTTCGATTGAATACAGAAGAAAGTGAAAAAAAAAATTAAAATGTAATTACTGATTGTATTGAGTTAAAAATTAAAAAATCTAAAAAAAAAAAAGTTTAATAATAATGTTTAAACATTTATGTGAGTTGTGAACTTCAAGATTGCAAAAATGTACTTCAAATTCAGCGTTACTTACTAGTTCGTTGTTTTATGCTTATATTCTGAAAAAAAAAAAAAAAAGTGTATATTTATTTATTGCTTTTGTTCGACGTGAATGTTTATAATTATTTGGGACATCTGCTTTCCCACAATCACTTTCAATTCACATGATCAGCAAATTATCTTTCTACAGTGGCAATTTTCGTGTTTTGTTTATTTGTTCAAGAGAAGAATAATATTATTATTATGCCTTGATGGAATCCGTTTCCTAAATGTGTTTATTTTACATTACTTTTTACTTTCTTGTGTATTCAATTGAAGAAAGTATTGGAATCGTAAAAATTTTCAGCTTCCGTTTTTTGATAGATTTACACGTTTTGCGGATTCCAGAACACAATTTGACTAGGTATTTTTGGAAAATATGTGTCTGGCTGTCTGTTTGTGTGTGTGCGTGAAAAAAAAAAGAAAAATCTTGTGGCGACTGTATCTTATTGCAGATAACTGCATATAAATTTATATGCTGATGTATATTGACCTAAATTAGTTCCTATCAACCTTTGGTGTCAATTTCTCAACAAATGGCGCTGCTGAACCGCGGTTTTCACAATTTCAGGAAAGGCTATATCTCAGGAACTGCTACACGATTTTACGTATAAATCTATATGCAGATACACTTGATACACTTTGACATAAGTTAGTGCCTACCAACTTTTGTGTCAATTGCTCAACAGGTGGTGCTGTTATACGTCGACTTTCGCATTTTCAGGGAAGGCTATATCTCAGGTTCTGTTGTGCATAATCAAACAAAACTTGACACGTATCAGTGTAGCCATTACATGACATTACGCTGATTCAGTTTGGAAGCATATCAGCGTATAAGTGGCGCTGCTATACTGCAATTTTCCCTGAGAACGGAATTTGGCTACATCTCAACTTCTATGACATATAACGGTACGAAACCCGATGTATGTGGTAACCATTATGAAGACGCATTTTTTAAGACTTTATTTATAGAGAATTAAACTGTCTTTCTTTTCTTATATTTAGTGTTAGTTTTTTATAAAATGAAAATCATTCATTATGGTAGATAATTTTAATAAATAATATTTTTAAGAAAATATTTTTACTGAGCGAATTCCTATAGGAAAATATAGAAGAAAATTTGAGGTGCTCACAGTATACTAGCTTTAAATGAAATCACAACAAGTATTTCTTCTATATTTGATGTATATACAAGTATAAATGGAGGAAAATTCAAAATTCCGTTCACATAAAAGCGAGGATTGAATTTCATTAAAAGTAAAGGTATTAGAAAAAAAAAAAAAATAGTATGTTGTGCCCACCAGAAGACTTTCTTCTATATTTTGTAATACAAATTCACTCAGTACTGATAATTTATTAAAGCTATTATTTATTAAAATTACCTACCATAATGAATGCAGACGATTTTCATCTTAGAGAAAAGTTACACTAAAAGTACAAAGAAAGACAGTTTTATTCTCTATAAATAATATATTAAAAAATGCGTTATGATAATGGTTATCGCACTTATCAAATTTTGTGCAGTTATACACCATGGAAGTTGCGATATAGCTTTTCCGTTCTCGGGGAAAATTGCAGTACAGCAGCGCCACCTTATGGCCGATATGCATCCAAATTGAATTAGCATAATGTCTGATGATAATGGTCTTTTCACATATCAATTTTATTTTAATTATACACAATAGAACCTGAGATATCTCTTTCCTTTAAATTATGGAAATCGTTGTATAAAACCGCCACCTATTGAATTATTGGTACCAAAAGTGGATAGACAAAAATTTATATCATGGTACATCCATATATAAATTTATGTGCAATTTTGTGTAGTAGATCCTGAAATAAAGTATTTCCTTGAACTGTGGAAATCACTGTATAGCAGCGCCACCTTTTGAGAAATTGACATAAAAAGTTGATAGGGACTAGGTTATGTTAAGGTGCATCTACATATAAATTTATATGCAATTCTCTGCAGTAGTTCCTGACTCTCAAAACATGCAAATTCATCAAAAACCGGAAGTTGAAAATTTTTACGAATCTAATAATTTCTTCTACTGAATATAGAAGAAAGTGAAAAAAAAAAAAAAAAAAAACTTGTAAACTGCGCAATTTCCCTTAAATTGTGGAAATCACTGTATAGCAGCGCTATCTGTTGAGCGATGGGCACCAAAAGTTGATAGGCACTAATTTATGTCAAGGTGCATTTATTTATAAATTTATATGCAATTATGTGCAGTAGTTCCAGAGTCGCCACAAAATTTCTGTCACACACATACAGAGACGCAGACTGATATTTTCTGGAAATAGTCAAATCGTGTTCTGGACTCTCAAAACATGCAAATTCCTCAAAAACCGGAAGTTGAAAATTTTTACGAATCTAATACATTCTTCTACTAAATATAGAAGAAAGTTAAAAAAAAAAAAAAAAAAAAAACTTGTAAACTGCGAAATCTTTTCAATTTCCAGAATGTAAATGCGAGGTTATACTGTATTTGTATTTCTTTAATATATACATTAACAACAGTAAAGAAAGATTTATAATACTTTTCTAATTTTCATACAATTTCTACAAAAGATACATATTAGTTCCGTTAAAGAAAAGAATACAGATTCAGATACAAATACGGATCTATTTTTCTGGCGGATACGAATAGGGAGCTCCGGTACATGTCTGCCCACCAGCCACCGAGCGGTTCTGCGCTCAAAGCTGGTAGATGGAAGCTGTCGGGTTCGATCCCAGGTCGCGCTCATCGACCTAGCCTTTCGGAGTTTACCATGGTTTCCTCCGAAACACGCGTAAATACGGACTAGGACCGCTTAGAAAGACCCAAACGGAGGGCATTCCCCCTATAGGCCTAGGACACATCTGGAGTCAATCGGCCTTAAATCCTCCAACCAAACAACCAACCGATACATGTCTAGTATGTACAGAATGTTTAAATTAGTTACATAGTTGTAAACATGCCTATAAAATGTTTATAATTGTAAAAAATATTTTGAAAGGTGTTCTCAAGTCGACCCGACTTATTGAAAACCAAACCCGACCCGAACCCGACCCGCGCGAAAAAAAGATCAGTCAACCCGACCCGCAAGAGAAAAAATTCTGTCAACGCGGGTCGGGTTCGGGTAAAATCGGGTTACCCGATCCGATGCAGGACTCTAGTTTGGGAATTCAAAAGTTGTTTCAATGCCACTTATTCGAAAAGCTGATAAAAGTGAGAAAGCTTGATATCCCTCTTTCAGTTCTTGCTAAACTTTATGAATGTGGGGAGGGAGAATATAATGTAGGAAGTGCGTTCTTGTTTTTCTTCTTTTGTCTATTTTTCGGAGAACTGGAAGAGGGGGAAAAGTTCGATGTGAAAAGGCGACGTATTTATCTTCAGAAAATCATTTGAGCGATATTCCGAGATTTTATTTCATTTATTTTTCATGTTTGAAAGCTAATTTTAGATGCACAGAACATTAAAAAAAATCTGGTGTGAAACAACCACACGACTTCCATTACCCGCTATTACATGTATTATATACATTTTTGAGAGATAATGTGATCAGAAAACATAAAAGGGACCTAAAGAGAAAATCGTTAGAGCCGTTTTTGAGATACCAACTTTTACAAAAAATCAATTATTGACCGGAAAAAAATAATTACACACAAAAGAATATTTAAAAGTGAGTTAAAATGGCGAGTTTGAAAAAAATTCGTACAACCGTTTTTAAAGGAACGCCTTTGCGAGGCCTGAACTTGAGCTATTTATACAGGACGCCTATCAATTTTCCTGAACTAACCAACTATATCATTCGAAAGGACATCTAAAAGAGTGTTTATATAGCAAGTTTGAAGAAAATCGTTAGAGCCGTTTTTGAGATGCGGACTTACGGTCCCACTTCCGGTTTCCGATGTCCCACTTCCGGTTAAACTCAATTATTGACAGGAAAACAATAATTACATACAAAAGCATACTTAAAAGTGAGTTAAAATGGCGAGTTTGAAAAAAATCCGTACAACCGTTTTTAAAGGAACGCCTTTGCGAGGCCTGAAATTGAGCTATTTATATATGCCGCCTATCAATTTTCCTGAACTAACCAACTATATCATTCGAAAGGGCATCTAATAGAGTGTTTATATAGCAAGCTTGAAGAAAATCGTTAGAGCCGTTTTTGAGATACGAACTTACGGTCCCACTTCCGGTTTCCGATGTCCCACTTCCGGTTTTTCAATTTTCACCAAAATTTGGAAATTTCATCTGTACACCAGACGTATTTCAATTCTAAAGTTTCGTAGATCTATCTTTATTAGTTTCTGAGCTATAATAGCCAGAAGATTCTCCACATACATACATACATACACACACACACATACATACACACTGACCAATTGCCAAAAACCACTTTTTTGGACTCAGGGGACCTTAAAACGTGTAAATCAGGTGAAAACCCGATATCGAATTTTCAGACCGAATACAATACTTCCATTACCCTACGGTAGTAGGGTAATGGAAGTAAAAAGGGAAGTGATCTCGCATTGGATCTAAAACGCTTACCATAACGGTATACAGGAGAATTAAAATGATTGTTGTAAATTGTGTATTCGTATCCCGCTCAAAAATATCTTATAAATAATTGTGTGACACCGCTAGTTTACTTTATTTTATAATTAGAATATTACTGGATGGGTTTGAAAAATATTTCATAAAATATTATTCTAAAATAAAAAAAAATATAAATTATGTCATTTGATTTATTTATTAATCACTATTATTTATTTATTTATTTATTTTGGGGGGCGGAGAGAACGGCAGTTTGCGTCTAGTGTTTGTTTATTTTACAAACAAAAATTGCTTTTCCGGGTTCGGGCTGATGAAAATTTCTGTGTTGAGTTTGACTTGGGTTTCAGGTTGACTTCAAATTTTATTACAATATGAATATTTTATTTTCGAAATCTTTATTTTAGAAATATGTACCGTGTAAGATAATTAGTTTTGATATTTATCGTATATATATACATATACACGCACACATTTACTTAATCCTAATTTGTTAATTTTATAATGGTCGGTTTTGTATTTTATATTTCCTGCAATTACACAGTTTGTCATGGAGGATGGATTTGGTTTTTTCTAATCTTTAAACTCATATATATATATATATATATATATATATATATATATATATATAAATTCTTTTCAATAAATTTATATATATATATATATTTACACACATACACATAAATTCATTTTGGTTCTTCAGCATTGCGACGGCTTTTTATCATCTGTCTTTTTACATCTTACAACTTTGTTACCATACATATGAACAATAATCCGAAAATCTCGTCAATTCAATGATTTGAAATTTTCGACTTCCTAACATTTTTTTTTACTTTTAGGAAAAAAAAAAAAAAAAAAAAAAATGTTTTTTATTACCATTCCTAGTGCATATACACCAATAAAAAACAGATTACTATGCATTTGTTGTATCAAACAATAGAAAATAAAAGATTTGGAAATTCTGTTTTTTATCAATTTCAAATTTCTTAGAAAAAAATTTATAGAGTTTCTTTTTTCTTTTTTTTTTTTTTTTTTCAAGGAAATTTGTCATATTTGCTATTTTGGATTATGATGTACGATTGTATTAATATATATACAAGGCGCGCAATTTCCACTCGCCAGCTCGCCATTGGCGAGTGGAATTTTTGCTGTGGCGAGTAAAAATTTGGTCTAGTTATAGATACAATTCTTACACGATACGGTAACAGAAAACATTCTTTTTATAGATTTAAAAATGGCAAAATCTTGCCATCTTATAACCTCATATTTAACCTCTCCTTTTTAGATTCTCGGAGACCCGAGTCTGTGTGTGCGCTGCCCGAGATCGCGCCAGCTTGGAAAAGGAAAAATGCTTGGTGTATACATAAAAGTTTTGATATCTTCGGCAGTTTCGTTTCTTACTCTGTTATTTCTCCAAGTAGAGTGAGAATAGACGAATGGAATGCCTCTTTGTCCGTCGCCCACTATCCGAGAAAAGCTGTATTATGATTAAAAAAAAAAAAAAAAAAAAAAGAGTTCATATTTTCAAGTTTTTTACTAAAACGTCAATGATATGCGCATGTAATGATTTGTAAGCAACGATTTTATCGAAAAAGTTATTCCGAAATGTCCATTTCAAATGACAACAATGAACAAGTTATAAACATCGACATTCTGTCTAATTACAAAAATAAAATGGACGAAAAAAACATTTCTAATATTAAATGTTAAGTAAATAAATAGATAAATAAGAAAGCTTAATCTTAATTAAAGTTGCTGCAATAGTCAAGAAAAACAACGTAATAAGCTCAGTTGATATTTTCTACTGAAACTAAAACTCAACTCAAAACATAAGCGCTCTTTTTACCGGAACTAAAGCAGACGGCTTAGGGTTACTGTAACATTAAAAATATCTGTCATTCTGCTGCAGTATGCCATGATTAAAATCAGTCATAGATTATATTAAAAGTATTTTCTGTAGGATATTTCGGTATCATATTGCTCTACACATATCCCTTATACATCTATTTATAAGAATATGACATAAAATTATGAGAAAAATTTAAAAAATGACAAAAATAAAAGCTTTTCAATAAATAGGAGAAACGATTCGAAATAGCAACGCCATCTATTAATAGCTAAAAGAAACAACATGAAATTTTTCGAAAAAATGCAATTTTTGAAAAATTAAAATTTAAAAAAGATTGAGAACACATCTCGTTTTAAAAATTATATCGTCTGAGAGATAAAAGTTATATCTAACGCCAAAAAAAATTTTCAAACAAATTAATTGCATTAACAGTGCACGGGATTGATTTTAGAATTTTAGCATTAGTAATCTAGAAAAGCCGTAACTGACGATCCCCCTTAATGCATTGTATAATCTGTTCGAATTGCTTTTGTGTGTCCTTGTAAAGAAACAATAAATGCTACTTCATACTATGTAAATGCTACTACATACATAAATGGCCGAAATTGCTTTTCGGACATATATTTTAATGCATATGCAAGAATTATTTATGCTCACAAACGTTACTTTTTGATCCGACTTCGAGAGTTTGGTGTATTTACACGTTCTAAGGTCTCTTGAATTCGATTTTTCTTCTTCTCTGATGATATGTGCATGTGTGTGTGTGAGTATATGAATCAACACGGATGCATCTAAATGTCTTACCCGATTGAGCTAAAAATTAGTATGCGTATTATAGGTCACCGTCGCATTATCATATAGATCTTTATGAGTGTAAGACCCATAATTGTGTTACAGGAACACAAATTCTTTATCATTATGGACTATGGACTCAATTTATTTAAAGGGCGCCTTTTCTGATTGCAGTAAAAGTTCGTAGATATGTTATGGGCCACAAGAGCTAAGTAAATTTTTATGAATAGGATTTTTAACTTCCTTATACTACTCGACAATCATAAATATTGATTCTTCCCTTTTTATAGACTCTTTAGTAATTTATAGAACTTTCTAGGAAGTTAATTCTGCACTAGATGCTAACGAATCACTCCGGAAAATTCCAGAACTTGCTTCCTAGTGAAGCTAAAGCTTTCCAACTTTGACAACCCTGTACCATTTTCGCAAAATTCTGCCACTCAGTCGCCAAATTAGACACCCGGTAGTTAAAGCCAAAATGTGTGTTGTGGTAAATTTGGCGACTTGGTGAGATCAGCGACCAAATTTTGGGAAAATTAATAGATCGAGGTTACCAGATTCAGTAAGCTCTTTGTTTTGTATGATGTGACGTTTCTCGTTACCGATTTTTGCCAAAGAGTACAAAAGTAGGCCATCTACATTCGAACTGAATTATATTAAAGTCTAAGCTGTGCATTTATCAACATTACCAACTTTACTGTTTCAAGAATTTAAGCTGAATAAAGTGCATTCATCGAGTAAAACCTGCCTGTTTCCTTACGAACTACTTCCTTTACACAAGAAAGTTGACATTTTCGTAACAGTATAGAAGTAGATAAGATAAGTAGGTCTATTTCTGAAGAAAGCAGCTGATTTAAAGCGCTTTAAAGTGTCTCGACATAGATTCTCGGATCGCAGAACTCGGCATTTTAAAAATTGGACGCAAATTTCGAATGAAATTAGTTGTAATTTTCATACATTTTACTAAAGTTTAGAACACTTTGTATCAATTCGACTACATATATAATAGTAATTCGTCATTTCAAGGATCAAACACAAGGAAGGAAGAATTGAATTGACCAATAAATAATTTTATATTGAAGTGATACAAGGTAAAAGATATTGATAAAGTTAATATGAATTGTTTCTGAGGCTTTGATATATGAGATCATGTATAACAAATATGAACAAAGCACAACAGAAAATAAAATAACTAGAAGAAGAAGGAGCAGAGATCTCCGCGGCTTAAAAAGGGTGGTGCAGGTCAAACCAGGCACTCAATTTTCTCCAAATTCTCTGCAAAACCATATAGTAACTAAGAAAAACGTTAAAATAAAGATGATAATTAACTGCAAATAAAAAGAAAATCTGGAGTGACTCCACTCGACTTTACGAACATTTAGCAATTAACGGTTGTTTAAATTTATTTAAATAAGAGAAGTAGCTAAAAAGGCAAAAGAGAAAATCATAATAGGATGTTTAAGTGTTCTCCTGCAAATTGTATGAAATTTAATAGATCGTAATGTATCCATATTTTTTTGTGCGTTCCTGTAAAAGAACAACAAACAATAAATTCGCAGTATCAAATTTATCTTTATTTTATTTTAAGTTTTAAACTATTTAACATTACTAAAGCGAACTTTAAATAATTTGAGACCACAGATCGCAATATATAAAAAATTTACTTTGTATACAAGTAAAAAAAAAAAAAACTACCAGTCATACACTCATGTTAATCTGTACGGTTCTAGCGATAATAACCTATAACATAACTACCAGTTTATATCTTACTCGAATGTAGAGTTTTAGACGCTAGCGCAATTCAAATATTTGAAGTTCTTTGGCCATAATGATGGAATTTTTCTCTTTGTAAAAGAACTACGTGTCCCACACTCATCAAAATCTATATAAATCGTGCGATGGTGACCTATAACCTACTACCAATTTTTATCTCAATTGGATAAGGTGTTTCGGTGTTATCACACTTTAATTTAATGATAAAGAAATTTTATTTGTGTCCTGGCTTAAAAAAAAAAAAAAAAAAAAAAAATCCTGTCTGGCCTCATCAAAATCCACACAGTTCGAGTGAAGGTGGCCTATGATATACATACCAACTTTCTGCTCAATCGATCAAAGCGTTTAGACGTTATCGTGTTCCCTCACATACATACAGACTTACAAACACACATACACATACATACATACATGACCGCAAAATGAACTCAGTATACCTCAAAACGTATAGATGCACCAAAATCTCAAAGTCGACATTTTTTATGATTACAGTACTTTCTTTACTTGTATGTTCGGAAAGTAAAAATTAAGCAAGCAAAAATTAAAACTTAACGAGAAATCGTTGAAAGATTTATTTAATTAATATATTAGTTATATGGCACCATAATGTAGGAAACTTGGTTTTAATGGTGTAAAATGAGATTTGAAACTATCTACGAATGGAGTAATTTTAAAGCTATCAACAATTGTGTCAGACAAAATTCCATATTATTTAAAGATACTAAAATTAATTTCAATTTATACAATAATTTCACTATTATCTTCAAGATTAATAACCTTACTTTTTTTTACTTTCCGAACATACATAGGTAAGGAAAGTATTGTAATCACGTCAAAAATCTGACTTTGAGGCTTTGGTGTTTCTACACGTTTCAAGGTTCCCCGAGTACATTTTTACTATTTTTACGATTATGTATGTATGTGTGTGAGTGAACACGATAGCGCCTAAACGTTTTATTCAAATAAGCTGAAATTTGGGACATTTGTTGTGTGTCACAATAGCATGAACCCTATTGATTTTGGTTAATCTAGCACTTTAGTTGTTTTACAGGGACACAAAAAAAAATTCTTTGTCATTATGGCCTATGGGGCCACATTTTTCTATGTGCGACATTGTCTAAACGCCTTATTTGATTGAGCTGAAAATTTATACACATATTATAGGTCACACAGTTGTACAAACTGTATAGATTTTGGTGAATCAAACACTTATAGTTTTTTTTTTTTTTTTTTTTTTTTTTTTTTAATACAGGGACACAAAAAAATATTCTTTATCATTATGGCTTATGGACCCAAATTATTTCAAGTGCAATAGCGTAAAATTAAGCAATGGAAAAAAATACTCACAGTTTTCACTTTTGTTTATCTAACGATTTGTTTTATTTGCTTATACAGCCGTTAATTATTTAATGTTCGGAAAGTCGAGTGGAGTCACTCCAGATTTTTAAAAAGTACAATTACTCTGATTTTATTTAAATTTATGTATCAATTACGTTTATAACTCCCCATTTTAAAGCTGAAATAGTTATCTAAATCCATAATTATTACATAGTGGTGTTAATAATTAATAGTAAAATTTTTATAATATACTTAAACAATTCAAATAAGTTTGTAGCATGAAATACATAGGATACAAAATTAAAATGTAATGGAAATTTAGTGATATTTTTACTTTCCGAACACTATAGTGAGGAAAGTATTGTAATCATGTCAAAAATCCGAATTCGAGATTTTGATGTTTCTATACGTTTTGAGGTCCCCTGAGTCCGTTTTCACTATTTTTACGATGATGTATGTATGTGTGTGTGTATGTGTGTATGTGTGTATGTCTGTGAGTGAACACGCTAGCGTCTAAACGCTTTGTTCGATTAACCTGAAAGTTGGTACGCATATTGTAAGTCACCATAGTACGAACCCTATAGATTTTGGTGAATCTAGCACTTATAGTTTTTTTACAGGGACACAAAGAAAAATTCTTTATCACTATGGCCTATGGGACCAAAATCTTAAAAGTGCGATAGCATCTAAACGCCTTATTCAATTGAGCAAAAATTTTATACCCATATTATAGGTCACAGATACTCAATCTGTATAGATTTTGGAGAATCTAGCACTTATAGTTTTTTTACAGGGACACAAAGAAAAATTCTTTATCATTAAGGCCAATGGGGCCAAATTTTTAAAAGTGTGATAGCGTCTAAACGCCTTATTAATCTGAGCAAAAAAATTGTACACATGTTATAGGTCGCATTTGCACCAACTGTATAGATTTTGGTGAATCTAGCACTACAGTTTTTTTACAGGGACACAAAGAAAAATTCTTTATCATTATGGCCTATGAGACCAAATTTTTAAAAGTGCGATAGCATCTAAACGCCTTATTCAATTGAGCTGAAAATTTGTATGAATATTATAAATCACTGTTGCACTAACTATAAGCATTTTGGTGAATCTAGCATCTATAGATTTTTACAGGGACAAAACGAAAAATTCTTTATCATTATGATCTAAGGGCTCAAAGTTCAGTAGCGTTAAATAAAACCTCGTGTGATATATGGAGAAAAAAACACTCTATTATGGTTTTCTCTCTTTTGTTTGTTTAGCAATTCCTCTTTCTTTATTTTATCTACAAAACTGTTAGTTACTCAATGTTCGGAAAGTCGAGTGGAGTCACTCCAGATTTTTTGTATACAATTATTAAGTTCAACAACCCACCCAAACAACCAAATCAAACACCACCATCCTGACTCGTTAACGGCCCTTTTCACTTACCGTCGCCGGAAGCCCGAGCCAATGTTATTCTATGGGGAAATTTTCTTTACAAATAACTTGTTAACTAATACGTATTTTTAAATTCTGTTTTCACATTCAGAAAATTCGCAACTGTTAAATGGACGGACTTTTTTTAAAAATGTATTTTTTTTTAATTTTTAATATTTTATTTTGAAATTGCAAAATGAAAAAATTTCACATATTGAAAATCCGTATTTTGCAGCTTCAAAGTAAAATATAAATAATAATAATAATAATTTTTTAAAAAAGGTCCGTCAATTTAACAGCTGGGAATTTTCAGAATGTGAAAACAGAATTTAAAAATATGTATTAGTTAATAAGTTATTTGTAAAGAAAAATTTCCCATAGAATAACATTAGCTTCGGCTTCCGGCGGCGGTGAGTGAAGAGGGCCCTTAATATAACATCTGCCCACCCTTCTTCTGTCATTTTAATTTTATTTCCTTTAATTTATTATTATATATTATTTTAACAAAGACCATAATCCTAAGACTAAATTAGTGAATAAATAAATTTATTAGGAAAAAGAGAATGTATTTTTTCATTTTTTTTTTTTTTTTTTTTTTTTTTTTTGGGGGGGGGGGTATTTTTTTAAATTTTCATGAACACAATTTTTATATTGTTAATTATTATATTTCTAAAACAAATAATGAAGACAGGATTTAAAGTGTGTGTATACATCTTAACTTTAAAACTAAATTTTTATGTTTGTCATATAAATCGGTAAACATGGTCTTATTTTTTAATATAATCTTTAAATCGAGAAAGTTCATTGAATTATTATTTAGACGACTTTTTGTTAATTTTAAATTAGGTGGACAGTTGAATTTAAGATCGTTAATGCTTTCATTGTCTATAGATATTACTTCTATTTCTTTATCAATATTTCAACAAAAATATATTGATAAAGTTAAAATAACGTTCATAGTAATACATTTAGAGATCAGCTAACATACTGGAACTACTACCCCCTTGTGGGATTCCGATTTTTTGAACATAAATTTGGTTATTTTAAAAAATGTAATTATGATTAATTATATAATTACTATGTGTGTGAAAGTAATTCAAACCAATATTACTTGAAATTTTTTATTAATATTTGTATGAATTAAATAATAAATTTATAGTATGCATTGTTTAATTCAGAGTAAGTTATATATGATTAAATAAATCTTTAAAATCAAAAGTTTGAATATTATTTACATTATATATCAATATATATGGGAAGCTGTATAAACATTTAAATATAGTAATTCTTGAAATGGAATTCACTGAAATTTTTTATATATTTTACAAAATTCTGGACTTTTTTTTTTTTTTTTTTGTAATAATTTGTTATGCATGTCCAATATAAACGTTTAACCCTTTAACGTTCACGACATATTTTCTTTTAAAAACTACTAAACTAATTTCAAAAAAGGTTATTATTTACATTACAATAAATATGTTTTGGAAAAAAAAAAAAAGTTTTTAATTTTTGAGACGTTTGAAATATCTGTAAGTTAACGTTATTAAAAATAATAATAATAATAATAATAATAATAATAATAAATATGTATATGTATAAGTATGCATTACAAGTTACAAAAACTCGCGAAAGTTGTTTCAAATCAAAGTAATAGACCAGCTCTTTATAAAGTGAATAAACTAGACACTAGTGGCATCACCAAATCAGCAAGCTCGCGCCTACTAAGAACTTTCAAGTGACTTCTGCGTTTATATTGGGTTGGCAAGAAAGTTCTTTCGGTTTTCAAAAAGAGATAGCATTGTGTTTGCTTTGTTATTTTTCTGTCAATGTTGTAATTTATATGTGTGCAAGAGTTTGTGAAAAAGGTTAAACGTAATAGGTAAAAGGTTGTTAAGGTGGAATTAAGTATACATCTTTATTTTCAAAAGGAAGAAGTTTTTGATATTATTATCTCTTTTTGAAAACCAAAAGAACTTTCTTGCCGACCACTTAGTTTCCTTTGAAACACTATTAATTTTTGAAGTAGTGCTGCCATCTACCGAACAGAGAAGAAAGAAAAGTTTAAAACACATTAAAACAAGGATTTTTTTTTTTTTTTTTTTTTTTTTTTAATTGCTGCATTTAAATAATAATAATAATAATAATAAAAAAATTAAGTTAAATGCTGTCAAAGATTTGATTTCACTGCAAAAGCAATGAACGTTTAAAGAGTTAAAGAAACAAAGCTGTTGTTAGCAGGGGTGGCGCCAGCTAGGGGGCCGGGGGGTCACAAGCCCCCCCGTCGGGGAGTCTGTGACCCCCCCCCCCTATCGGGGCATACTCCTAAAATCTCTCGGGGGAAAAAATACAAAATTTTCAGTTTTTCTATTTTTGGCAGCATTTTTCTTTCCTTGAACAAATTTGGAGCATTCCAGTTTTTCCATTCTATATTCAATAGAAGAAAGTATTGGATTCGTAAAAATTTTCAGCTTCCAGTTTTCCATGAATATACACGTTTTGAGAGGTCCAGAACACGTTTTGACCACGATATTTTTAGAAAAAGTCTGTCCGTGGCACGATGATCTCCAAAACCACGAGGAGTACTAACAAATGGAATGGTACAAATATTAACAGTAATATTATTAACAGCATTGCAGTTTTTGATAAATAATACTTAATTAATAAACTCTCTTTATGTAGTGCCCACCTGTCGGGGAGGTGGTGTTCCCCCGTCGGGGAATTTCTGGTGCCTCTACTGGTTATTAGGGTTTTTGAATATGTTCGTAATCATCTCATGATTATTCTCAGGTGATTTTTTTCAGAAATCGACATATTGCAATTACTTAAAAGAATATGTTATGGAAAATTTGTTATCATGATAATTTCCAGAATCCATTCGAACCAAATGTGAACATTGGGCTTATCTTAGAAATATTTTGGAGGAACTTTTTAAGCAACTTGATCCGCCATTTTGTTTAATAATAGCGGCCATTTAAAAATTTCAAATTACTAAAGAGAACGCCTTTATGAACCAATTTTCTTGAAATTCGATATATGCAGCTATAGATTGCAAAATAATTTGAATATTTTTTAACTTTGAAAAATATCTATTCACCAGATCATCTTGAAATTTTACGGGTGTGAAAAACATGTTACGCCACATATATTTTAACGAAGATTTTGTCCTGAAGGCTAAAAGGGGACCAGTAACAAATTTAAAAACATTTTTAGGATTACTCTGTACAAAATATTGTTTGAAATGCATTGTTGTTGCATGTGATTACGAGACGTCTTTTAATTAACGAGGCTTTAAAACTTTGGGAATCCTAAACTACCCTTATTTGGCAAATTTGGGCGGTCTGTCACTAAATCCGTCACCATGTCGTCAAGTTAGTCGCCCAGGCCGACCGCAGTGGAAGTGAATGAGAATGCCATTTATTTTCATTTTGACTGTGAAACTACTTTCCCTACAACAGTCCAATTGAGACAGAAAAGAGATTTAATCTGTCGCAACAATATATAATGGAAAATTTGGTATTGCAATAACATCCAAAATACTGAATCGATTCGGACCACAATTAGACAGAGGATTTATCCTACAAATATCTTCGATGACTTCCTTGGCCAACTCAATCCACCATATTGTTTCAAAATGGTGTCCACTTGAAAAGAACAAAAGAATGAATTACTCTTACAGTTGAGCTGGAATAGTTTGTTTAGTTTCTTATATCACTGATTTCTTATTATTATTGTATGATTAATTAGAATTGAAATAACGAATCAAGAATTGTAACCTGCATAAAAAAACATTTTTTCTAAAAGGAAACTAATTTTTAGCATGCATGATATTAAGTGAAATCTAACTCGCCTCTCTCCTGCATTTCCTGGATGCTTGAAGTACAGTTTAGGCCACACATGAATAAAGATTCAAAATCAAATTACTGACATACTTGAATTTAATGACAGACTTTGCAGAATATCAAGAAAAACATATGATCCTCATGACACAGAATATGAGATCGACAAAGATCTTAAACACATTTTTTCTCTTGATTTAACGAATTATAAGACAGATGACGACTTATTACTTGAATAACATATAACAATTAAAGAATAAGTTTGCTGCATTATTTCAGCGGGAATTTAAAAAATGTCTACGACTCAAAAACAAAGTTTTACTTCATTTTTACGAATATGTCCAGAGAGAAAAACATAATAATAATAATAATAATAAAAAAAAGAAAGAAAAAGAATGAAAGTATTTCTTTTCTCTTTCTTGTCACGTGACTGTCTGTTTTATTCCACTGGCGCCCGCGCTCCGAATGCCTCAACAGTTACAGTTATTATTATTATGCAATGCAGAACTTTTGTTCATCACTTTATTAGGGTATGGGGTTCTTTACACATCGTAAATATTTTGCATCGGGTTACATAGTAAAAAATTTAAATTGGTAATTCTTGAAATAGAACTCAATGATGCTCTGAGTTAATTTTATGAATTTCTACTTTTTTTAAAACGAAACTTTGCTATTTACACTATATGTCTAATATTACTAGTTGAGAAATTAATGACGAAATGAGAGTTTTAAAATACGTTACATATTATCGAGTGAATTGCATTAAGGAGACTTTTGGCTACATTCAAGGTTTCATATAAAATATTATAATCTTTATAAATTGAACTACACCCCGCGACAAAAAGATAGGAACAAAGGGTTTTTTCTTTGATTTTTCATAAAATAACATTATCTAAATTGTGCTTATCATTTATTATTATTATAAAATAACACTATTCCCGGACTCATTTTTGTTTTAAGACTCATTTAGAAAAGTTTTAAGACTAAAATTTTTCTAATTTAGGACTACACTCTGCGACAAAAAGATAGGAACAAAGGGTTTTTTTTTTTTAATTTTTCATAAAATAACATTATCTAAATTGTGCTGATCATTTATTATCATAACAAAATATTATCATATCAAAAACATATTGAATATTTGAATCCTATTCAAAATATTCATATTCAAAAAAAAAAAAAAAAAAAAAAAAACCTTTGTTCCTATCTTTTTGTCGCGCTGTGTAGTCTTCAATTAGAAAAAAAAATTAGTCTTAAAATTTTTCTAAATTGGTCTTAAAACAAAAATGTTAGTGTTATTTTATAATAATAATAAATGATAAGCACAATTTAGATAATGTTATTTTATGAAAAATCAAAGAAAAAACTCTTTGTTCCTATCTTTTTGTCGCGGGGTGTAGTTCAATAAAATATTTATTCAGGCAACAACTCTTATGTCTTTTGATACATTTTTTTTACAGATTTTAATTGCGTTTGTTTAGTTTGAATATTTTCATTAATTCGTGATGTACAAAATGATAAAACGTTAACAAACATTTAAGATAAGACTTAATACTCGTATTTCTTTCAATGTTTAATAGAACCGACTTAAACGAATTAAGAATGGAATTTGCAATACTTTTAAAAGAAAAAATATTAAAAATATAATTATAACAAAAATCATGTTTATTTTATTTAATTAATTTATTTATTTTTGTAAATTTTTGCATAGACATAATCTTTTAATTTCCCCCCAAAAACCTAATTGATAAATTTCAAAATCTATGCTTAATTCTTTCAAGTGGGTTCTGTTAAAATCCAAAAACAGTATTAACGGCCCTCTTCACTTACCGTTGCCGGAAGCCCGAGCCAATGTTATTCTATGGAGAAATTTTCTTTACAAATAACTTATTAACTAATACATATTTTTAAATTCTGTTTTCACATTCAGAAAATTCCCAACTGTTAAATGGACGAACCTTTCTTAAAAATGCATTTTTTCAATGTTTAATATTTTATTTTGAAATTACAAAATGAAAAAATTTCACATATTGAAAATTCGTATTTTGCAGCTTCAAAATAAAATATAAAAAATTAAAAAAATATTTTTTTAAAGAAAGGTCCGTCCATTTAACAGCTGGGAATTTTCTGAATGTGAAAACAGAATTAAAAAATATGTATTAGTTAATAAGTTATTTGTAAAGAAAAATTTCCCATAGAATTACATTAGGTTCGGCTTCCGGCGGTGGTGAGTGAAGAGGGCCCTTAAGCCTTTTCTTAAATATCTGTAGACGTTTTAGCATTTTAAAGATCATAAATTCACAAAAAAAAAAAAAAAAAAAAAAAAAAAAAAAAAAATGAAGTTGAAAAACGCAATTTAAAGATTTCAAATCTGTTAAAAAATATATAAATAATTACAAGATAAAAAACATTTATATATCATGTTTTTAAATTTTCTGTTGAATCATAGCTATAGAACTACATTAACATTTTATCAATGCGTATAAAATTTTTAAGGTGATAATGACGTCCATTTTTCTGAGATGCATAATTTAACTTTTTATAATCTTTTAACGTTCACGTTGAATTAAATGTGTTTATTTTTATGTCGAAAGAAAATGAACTCGTATTTTTTTTTTTTTTCAAGAATTAAATTATAGCTAATATTTTAATGGCTATTTTTAAAGCTATTAAGGAGGTTATTATTTTTATATTTCAATTAACTATAAGAAAACTAATCAAAAATTTGAAAATCGGGCTTCGAAGTATTGTGTTGTCATCGTGTTGTGAGCTATTGTGAAAGTTTCAAATGTCTAGATAGTAGGGAAGTTAGTTAAAAATCGATTGCAAGATTTGTACCGGACAAACAAACAAGAATCGAAGTTAATAAAAACATGGTAACATGGTAAAAACGGTTAAAATTGTTGTTACTTGAATATGTATTTTATTGAACAAACCTCATATAGTTCAGTTTATAAATATTAAATGGAAATACATATAAGCTTTTATACGAAAGCTTCAGTGGTTCCAAGTCAAAGGTGCCAATTATTAAAACGAGAGGACTCTCTTCTCTTTTCAGATAGGAAAACAACATTGTTCTCCTTTTGCTGCAGACCAGCCGAGTTTAAATACATCATGGGAGAAAATAATAATAAATTAACACAGAGAAAAGAATGACATTGCAACATTTGTTACAACGCATTTGTTGTTGCACACATTTTAAAAACAAGTTCTCGTCTTAGATTAAATTTTATTTAGGACAAAAGTGACAATAAATCATAGTTAGAAGTGTTTGAAATAGGTCAACAGTTTTTGTTTTTAAGTTTTATTATTATTATCATTAATTTTTCTTCATTTGCTTTGCACCAAAACCTATTTCATTAACATATTTCGTTAAAAGATGTTGTTTGTCTACTTAAAATATTTTCAAACTTACTTTGTAGACGTTTTATTTAGATGTAAGATGACGCAACATTTAATTAGAAATACGATTATTTTTAATTATTATTATCATAATAATCACATGCACGATGTATGAAAGGATAATACAGAAGCCGTCGCTTTATAAAATCACTGGTTAATAAAATCAGCCGCTTAATCTGATCAAATTGCTGGGTCCGGAATCAAATCAATACAAACCGCCGCTTAATGAAATCAACAGTGCGGTTTAATAGATTGAAAAGAAAATCTCTTCAACAGTAAAAATGACCAGGTATCTAAACTAAACAACAAATTATATTTTCTCACTGGATTTTTGAAAAAAAAAAAAAAAAAAAGAAACAAAACATAGCAAGTCATCACATTATTACTCTTTGTCAAAATTTTTACGCCTCAAAAAAAAAAAAAAAAAAAAAAAAAACGTTCCGCCGTGTGTTGTAGTTATGAATTCAAGGAATGAATTCTTTTTATGATTGGCCAATGGGTATTTTTTTCTGCCTTAAAATATTCAAGTACTAGTTCTTGTTTTGAAGCAACTTAGCTGCAAGATATGCAAGCGGGTAGTTTTTATTTTGAAGGTAAAGCGTAAAATTTTGGTAAAGTATGATGGTTTTCTTCAAATGTATAGTCAGAGGAAGGCGAGATCGTAGCTTGAAATTTCCCAGTTTGCTTCCTGTAACCATGATAATAAAGATTATGTTAGTGCCTAAATTGTACCAAACCGAAGAGTTAATCGCAAGCGAAAATCAATAAGGAGAGCAGAAGTCATCAACGGCGCACCTCTAGATAGGTACAAGAATGCCAGGTCAAAAAAAAATTCCCATCTTTTACGTAATTTTGTCCTTAGAAGCTGAAAATTTTACATGAATGATAAGTAGCAAAAACTCCATTTCTACGGATGGCTAGTTGATAGATGGAAGGGCGAGGAAGAATTTATTTCCATATTTAGGTAATGAATACTCTTTTATTGAGTTCGGGAGCGTTCGCCGGATATAAAAATCAGCCACTTAATAAAATCATTTTGATGAAAACGAACGTGATTTTATAAAGCGGCGACTACTGTACAGTCGGTAACAAAATTGTCCGAACACTAGCGAAAATTCCTATGTAAAAAAAGTACACTTCATACGGTTTTGTTAAATAAATCCTTGCCGAATCCTGTTCTTAGTCAGTGTAAGAACATGATTCGATAAGGATTTATTTAACAAAACCGTATGAAGTGTACTTTTTTTACATAGGAATTTTTGCTAGTGTTCGGGCACTTTTTTGACCGACTGTATATGTTTTCCTTTTTTACATTATGCTTACATACATATATGACTATCGAAAAACAGAACTAAGGCGCAATCTAATTTATGGTTGCACATCTGTTATCACATGCATGATGTATGAAAGGATAATGTATGTTTTCCTCATTTACATTGTGCTTACATACATATATCATTATCGAAAAACAGAATTAGGGCGCAATCTAAATTAAGGTTGCGCATCTGTCAAATTCACCTTTTCTTCTTTCCCATTTTCCCTATGGGATTTTTGCTGCTTCGTTTTTATAAAGATATCTCATTCAAAAATGGAAGTTTTTAGAAATTTATTTTTTGAAGCACATTCTTTAAACGGATCACCTTTTAGCTAAGTGAACAATTTTTCAAAATAAATAAAAATAAATATTTTATTTTACCAAGTAAACTTAGACCTAACTTTTAATCTCTAACAGAAATATGCATTTAAAAAAAAATGCTCACTAAGCTAAAAGGCGAACCTGTTCAAAGAGTAATATTCAAAAAACAGAATTTGAAAAACTTCATTTTTGAATGAGATATCATTACAATATGAAACTACAAAATTCTCATAGGATAACGTGGGAAAGAAGAAAGGGGGAATCTGATTGATGTACAGCCTTAAGGTTCCTCTTTCCCTCTTACAATTTCCCCGTTTCCAGTCATTAAATCCCATGTAACTCTATGGGGAGGTATGATTAAAGAATGACTCATTATATAATATATATGCATTTTTAATTCCACTTTCATATTCGGAAAAAAAAAAAAAAAAAAAAAAAAAGCCGTTATATTAGTATTCGTTTTCTAAAATTTGAATTTTTTAAAGTTTAATATTTCATTTTAAAAAGGCAAAAAATTAACTGAGTGCATTTTTCTCATTTTTTAATTGCAAAATGAAATATGAAAAATTTAAACATTAAATTTCTGGAAAACGAATATTCATTGAACGGTTGTAAATTTTCCGAATGTGAAAATGGATTAAAAAAAAAAAAAAATTATATATATTATATGCAGGGAGTAATTCTATAAATAAATTTCTCCATAGAGTTACATGGGATTTGGCGACCGAAGACGGGAAAATTGTAAGAGGGAGAGAGGAACTTTAAATCCGTCTGCTTTAATAGACTGGTCGAACGCTCTGGATGAAGAGCGGAGAGAAAAGGATCAATCCTCCCGCTCTTTCCGAACTTCGCGTGATGTTGCGGTGATTTTCACAGCATCTCTGCGTAGAACTTGGCAAACATAGAAGGCAACTACTCTGGCGCGTAAATCGCCTCTTGGCATCAGGAGGCAAAATCAGACAATCACGTGATTAGGATATAAACAAAGTATCTTTTTTGTGTTGGGGAGTGTCTCGTCAAAGGTTTTGACCAGACTGTCTGATTTTCCCCCCCGCTGTCTGGTTTTTCAGCCGGTTTCCATACATGGCGCTTTATCGCTTTTCGCCGCATTTCGGCTGCTTATCTTATCGCAAGTTGTTCCAAAATAGGAGATAGTCGTACAGGAGGATGTTTCTCTTTCTGTCTTTTTCTTTTTTTTTTCTTTTTTAACACGTTCGCTGATGTGAAAAACATTGTTTTGCGATTGTTTCGAGAGGATTGAAAATTTGTTTCGCTTAGTGATGCGCTATCGGGAGAAGAGATTTAATACGTCCCACTTAGTTTTCGAAATGGTTTCTCACTAGAGTTTTGCATTGGGTTGCGTAAATGCGTAAATTTATTTATTTATTATTATTATTATTATTTTTTTTTAAATGCTGGTCAAGTTTAATAATAATAATAATAATAATAATAAATTCTCGATCGTATTTATTGCAATTTTTTTTACTGAAGGTCAAGTTCGAGTTTAGTTTTTAACGAGTCGGTTTTATAATATTGAAGCAGAAATTTCCTTGTGATAAATATACCTGCATAACCAATATACGCATGCTAAATATACGCATGAGTCCATGGTGCGTAATGGATACGTATGTACATCTAAAATATCAGAACAGACTTCCTTATCGGAAACCCCTGACGGACATCTCTCTTAAACGGACACTTTTTAATTGTTCAATGTGTCTGTCGATTTGCCTGCTCTCTAATTTCCGTAAATATTATTAGAAACCTTGAAATGGATGGATGTTACTCAGGTTAACCCGTTAGCGCCCAGCATCTTATTTATAAGGCAGTTATATTTTATGAAAGTCACATAAGAAAACCATATTTATCCCAAACCTCTACAAACGCCCAGCGTCTTATATCAGGAGTAATTGTGGATTCATGGAAAAAAAAATCCTGAAATTTTAACGAAAAAGAGTTTTTCTATGGGTAGAGAACATATAACACTGCTCTAAAAAAAAAAAAAAAAAAAAAAATCGAGATCTGGTACCATTTTTGCAGATTCTTATGTAAAATGACCTCCTGAATCCGAAGATGACCACCATTTTGCCCCATCACCTACCGTTTTCTAGATACACCCCTTCTCTCATTTTTATCATTGTTTGGAAATTTTATACCCATCAGTTTGATTTGGAGAGGAACGATGATTATTTTTAACTGTTAAATGTCTTCTGACCTGAGGAGCTACAGAGGTAGAAAGTTCTGAAACACGAACATTTGTAGTAAGGAGGAAATTTGAAGGAGTAAATTTCAGCCAAAAATGCATATTTCTATAAAATTCTACCTTTCTAATTTTTTTAATTTTCTTAAAAAAAAAAAAAAAAAAAAAAAAAAACGCGGAGTGTTATTTTTAAAAGCATTTTTGTATATTTTTAAGCGAAGTTTTTTTGAACTGTAAACGAAATTTCAACTCAACCCCCTCTACATGTCGGCTACGACCCAATTGGCCCGTGTGTTTGTCAGGCCTTGTGCACAGCATAGTTTCGTCTGCTCTTCGACAGCGTTTTTTTACGAGCGAATTTATTTTACTCTTTAAAATTGCTCCAAACATTTAAGCGAGTGTTACAGACAAAAGGTGCTTTCCAATTTTCATATAAGGGAATTGCGCAGGTCAGATATCGACCGGGGTGGTTCAGTTAGTAGGGGTTGAAAATTTAATCCAAATATCCCAGATTCAGATCCTGGACTGTCATAGTTTGTTCTTATCAAAATTAATTTCAGCCAACCGATCGCATTTTTCATAGAGAAGCCGAAATGATTTTAACAAATGACGAAATGTAACTAAACCAGGATTCGAACTTGGCGCATATACTTCAATGCTCTATATCGAAATCTTTCGGGGTTGTTCTGGAAGGAAATCGAGTTCTGTACAGGACAATAATTCTTATACATGCTAGTAAAAACAATTTTACTGCATTATCGTCTACGATGGATCAGTATTTCAAGTGAAGTGTCGTTACGTATACATATGCGTTTTTAAACGGAGTTAAATTAAATACTCCCAGATTTTGCATTAAAGGCGGGATAGGTTGTCCGACCGCCTGGGGTGTTCAAAATGAAGGAGAGGAAAATGCGGATTAGATCACTGCGTTAGTGCTAGTAAATGGAAAGGCGTTGTAAGAAATTTCAATTAAAATGCTGTGCACAATTCAATATTCATGGATAATGAAAGCTTCTCCCTTAATATTCAACAACATGTGTAAAATCTCTTTCATTATTTACTTATTTATTTATTTGGAGGGGGAAGGGGGAGAAAGGGTGTAACAACAAATAACATTTTTACTTTCTTCTATACGTATAATAGAGAAAGTATTGGATTCGTGAAAATTTTCGACCTCCGTTTTTTGATGGATTTACACGTTTTGGGATGTCCTGAACACGAATTGATAGTTTTTAGAAAATGTCTGTCTGACTGTGTGTATCACGATTTTTGTGGGCACTGTATATCTCACGAACCAATGAATGAAATTTCACCAAACTTGGTATTTAGTTGCACCCTGACATAAACTGGCTCTGATTAGATTTGGGGATCAATCGCTCAAAGGTGGCGCTGTGATCGCAATTTTTCTAAATTTTTAACATGGCAGTATAGGACAAAATTTGTATAAATGTATATAATGAGAGTTATTTTTAACTTGTGATTGTAAAATTAATGTGAATTATTGATAATAGTAGTAGTTGACTAGTAAAAAAATTCTGTGCATGTGGGGGCATCGCTTCGGGGAATGGGGGGGGGGGGCGGTAGGTTTTCAAGATGGGTATCTTTCGAAAGGTCTCGTCAATGTCTTTAAAACGAATGGTTGAACTATAAATATGTGATAATTTAAAACAAAGTTATCGATTTTTTTTTTTTTTTACTTTTAACAAAAAAAAAAAAACAGAAAAAAAATTGTATATATATTTTTTTTTTATTGTTACTGAGTGAATTGGTATAGGAAAATATAGAAGAAAGTCTTGTGGTGGCCACAACATACTAGTTTTTTCTTTTTAAATTTAAATGCGTTTCTCATTTGAGCGAAATTTCAATAGACTTCAGTAACCTTGTACATGGGATGATGGTTGTGAGGATTAAAACCAGCTGACTATACTAATTCTAGGCCTGGGTGAAAGGCCCTCCGTGGAGGTCTTTCTAAAGGGTTCCTAAACACTTTTTTAACATTATTTATGCACGTTTCGTAGAAAATTTCGGAAAACTTTGAATTTTTTTTTTTTTGCTGGTTTTAAGGCTTTACCCAGATGAAAATATAGGTGAAGGTGTGTAGCAGATTTCTCCACAGTGTGAAAGTCTTACTTACTGTCTCAAGAGAAAGAAGTCGCTGTAGAAAGAGCATCACTATATAATATTGCATGGTAACGGCCCGATTTCCTATCATTTGGACTTCCACATACCGTATTTTTTTTTATTATTATCAGCACGTTAACTAAAAGAGTTTTATACGGGAAATTTTAAGGGGTCAGGTACAGTGGGTAACAAGTCTTCGAACACTAGCTAAAATTCCTATATAAAAAAGTACACTTAATACAGTTTTGTTAAATAAATCCTTGTCGAATTCTGTTCTTAGTCAGTCTAAGAACAGGATTCGACAAGGATTTATTTAACAAAACTGTATTAAGTGTACTTTTTTTACATTTGCTCTAACCTTGTACATGGTTCTTGAAAATTATTTCATAAACCCATTTTAGATATCCATTTCTCGTGCTTTATTTGGTTATCACAAGAAAAATAATAGTCATCCTGATCAGATAGATCAGTTTTAGATCTTGGAAATTGGTGTTTCAAAAATAAATAAATAAATAAAAAACTCTATCAATTTTCTTTTCATTTCTTTTTCTTAAAATAATAATAATAATAATAATAACTAGCAGGCTTTGCCCGCTTCGCTGAACATTAAACTTAAATGAGTTGTCAAAATTCCATATCTTTATTAATAACCTAAGTTCTCGCTGTGATTGGTAGAGGTTTTCTCGCTCGCAACGTGAGGAGTCTGGGTCCCCACTGCCTTCGGCAACAACTTACCCACTTCTTACTTCTCCTTCCTCAGCGGGTGAGTTCGAAGTTTTGCAAAATCTCTCTAATGCACATAATGCGCACACTTCATCAATATCCACACACCAAAATTCGCCATTCTAAGATAATTCAAGGCGAATTCAAACGGAAAAACATGTATTTACACATGTTTTTTGCCCTCCGACCCGAGAAGGTGAGGGGGGGGGGGAATTTCGAATTTCCTGAAATCTAGTTACAATAAGTGCCGGATGCATACAAACAATTTACGCCCCGAATTTCGTGACCACAGAAGTCTTTAATAGAAAATATTATAAATAAATATATACAAAAACCACAGCTTTAGTATGGGAACCCTTTAGTGACTTTAAATATTTTAAGCCATTTTTGCGATGAACTGAATTGGCTATCTCAATTGTGCAATTAAAGATCTTGGCGAGAAACGTCCGAGCTACTTCGGTTCCGAATTTCAAATTTTGCCAAAGGGATCCAATACTAAAGCTGTTCCATACGCAAAATAAATAAATAAACAAAATAAAATAAAAACTCTTTTCTGATATTTAAAAAATAAAAATAAAAAATCTTAATAAAATCCAAATTATAATCATTTACATTTAAGGGAAGAACATAGAAGAGCCTCTTAAGGTACAGTCGGTCAAAAAAAAAACGAAACACCCCCATCTATCTCATTACCTAATTATCGCAGAAACATGCAGTAGGCACCAATCGTCAGGAATTTATGTCTACTTTTATTGTATGTAGGGAAAAATGACATTGGGGGTGGTCTACATATTAAAAATGGGTCCAACTTCGAAAATTCGAATGTTAACCCACTAATTTGACGACAGAAAACGATTCTAGAGCATCAAAATAGCCTAGATACAAATTTTCACGAAGATACCAACATTAGTTCCTGAGATATTTAAGGTTTTTCTTTAGGGGGTTATCTCCAAGTTTATTTTTTTTTCTTTTAGGTCAGATTCAACGAATTTATTATAGCTCTCTTTTATCATTCAATGCGTTTCATTCATCTACAAATCTGTAAATACATCAAAAGGAATATAATTTCAATGAGCATATTAATGTGGAAATTTCGTACTATAAAAAATATTCTGTCCAAAAAGGTTCACACAGGAGGGTCTGATAGCACCAGTGTGTGTGGAGGGGGGGGGGCACCGGGATTGAAAATTGATGTTTTATTATCGCATTTTCAGAAACTTTTTATTGAAATTAGATTTCAGTTATCATTATTTTTTTCCCCCTAGGTATCAGACTATAAACCAACGCGTCTCTAGTTTATTGAAGTGTTTGTGTGTGTGGGTGTGGGTGCGCATAATTGTTAGTGAGAGTTTATTTATGCTTGTGACAAGTGTTATTTGAATTCAAAATGAGATGTTTCTGTAAAAATGAAATAATGTAAGGTAAAATTTAAAGAAGCAGAATTATTTTAAACACTGAATGACATTCTTGTGAAAGTTGCCGAAATATTTACATGTATAATGTAATTCGTGAAATCATTAGCAGGTTCTAGTCGACGAATTGATCCTCCTCTTATATAAAACTAATAAACGACGTGATTTGATTTATATATTTGTTTTCGGGATCTTGGAAACCGCTTTAAAGATGTTGAAGCAAATTTGCAGTTAGGAGTCTTTTAGTGTTTAAAAACGATTGAACATATTCTCATCTTCTGAAAAATTCGTGTTCGCAGTTAACCCTTCATTGCCCATTGTGTCAAATCGCAGAAATTGAGTTTACTCAAAAATGGATAGAATGATTTTCAAAAAAGTTTGGAGTTACAAGTTTTTCGGGTGCTTGGACTTACCCTTATCTTCGGAAAAATTTGCGTTAATTATTAACCCATTATTGGCCAATAGCAACATATCGCAGAAATTGGTTTACTCGGAAATAATTATAGGGATTTTGATGAAAGTCTGGGGTTAAAAATTTTCGGGATATTAGACTTACCACCGTTTTCAGAAAAATTTGCTTTCGCTGTTAACCCCTTTTCGGCCAATGGCAACAAATGAAATTAATTGGGTTTATTTGGCAACTAATATAAGGATTTTGATGAAAGTTTTGCTTTAAGTGCTTTTGAGGACACTTAAACGAATAGAATTATCCCCTTCGTCATAAAAATTCGTTGTCGCTGTTAACCCTTTAAGGAACAATTGCAACGTATGTCAGAAATCGGCTTTATACGGAAATAGACTAAATGATTTTTATAAAAGTTTGAAGTTAGGACTTTTTCACGAGAAAAAACAATTGGATTTCTCTTTAGGTAAATTAGCGTTTGCAGTTAACCCTTTACCGGCCAATTGCAACACATAGCAGAAGTTGGGTTTACTCGAAAATGATTATAGGGATTTTGATGAAAGTTTGGGGTTAAGTGTTTTCAGAATATTAGACTTACCACCATCTTCAGAAAAATTTGCGTTGTCTGTTAATCCCTTATCGGCCAATGGCAACAAATGGTATAAATTTGGTTCATTCAGAAATTGATATAATGATTTTGATGAAAGTTTTGCGTTAAGTGCTTTTGGGGATGTCTAAACGAAAAAAATTATCCCCATTGTCATAAATATTCCTTGTCTCTGTTAACCCTTTAAATGTCAATTGCAACATATGCCAGAAATTGGCTTTACACGGAAATGGACAAAGCAATTATTATGAAAGTTTGCGGTTAGGGCTTTTTGGTGAGAAAAACGATTAGATCTCATCTTCAGACAAATTAGCGTTGACAGTTAACCCTTTAACAGCCAATTGCAACACATAACAGAAGTTGGGTTTACTCAAAAATGATTATAGGGATTTTGATGAAAGTTTGGTGTTAAATGTTTTCAGAATATTAGACTTAACACCATCATCAGAATAATTTGCGTTGGCTGTTAACCCCTTATCGGCCAATGACAACAAATGAAATAAATTGGGTTTATTCGGAAACTGATATAAGGATTTGATGAAAGTCTTGCGTTAAGTGGTTTTGGGGATGCTTAAACGAATGGAATTATCTCCATCGTCATAAAAATTCATTGTCGCTGTTAACCCTTTAAATGCCAATTGCAAGGAATGCCAGAAATTGGTTTTACACGGAAATGGACTAAGTGATTTTTATGAAAGTTTGAAATCAGGATTTTTTCATCAGAAAAAACGATTGGATTTCATCTTCAGATAAATTAGCGTTTACAGTTAATCCTTTAACGGCCAATTGCAATACATAGCAGAAGTTGGGTTTACTCAGAAATGATTATAGGGATTTTGATGAAAGTTTGGGGTTATGTGTTTTCGGAATATAGACTTACCACAATCTTCAGAATTATTTGCGTTGGCTGTTAACCCCTTATCGGCCAATGGCAACAAATGAAATAAATTGGGTATATTCGGAAACTGATATAAGGATTTTGATGAAAATTTTGCGTTAAGTGCTTTTGAGTATGCTTAAACGAATGGAATTATCCCCATCGTCATAAATATTCCTTCTCGTTGTTAATCCTTTAAAGGCCAAATGCAATGTATGTCAGAAATTGGCTTTATACGAAAGTGGAGAAAACGATTTTTGTGAAAGATTGCAGTTAGAGCTTTTTGATGAGAAGAAAACGATTGGATCTCTTCTTCAGATAAATTAGCGTTTACAGTTAACCCTTTACTGGCCAATTGCAATACATAGCAGAAGTTGGGTTTACTCGAAAATGATTATAGGGATTTTGATGAAAGTTTGGGGTTAAGTGTTTTCGGAATATTAGACTTACCACCGTCTTCAGAAAAATTTGCGTTGGCTGTTAACCCTTTATCGGCCAATGGCAACAAATGAAATAAATTGGGTTTATTCGGAAACTGATATAAGGATTTCATGAATGTCTTGCGTTAAGTGATTTTGAGGATGCTTAAACGATTACGATACTTAAAATCACGATTTTTCGTCAGGGAAAAATAGTATTTAACTCAAGTGATTTTTCTCGATCCAAACGAAAAAAAAAAACATTTTTAGTCACAACGTGTAGGCTTAACGGATGTTTCGGAAATTGTGATAAATTTTTTAATGTTATTTATAATAATAATAATAATAATAATAATAAATCTGGAGTGACTCCCCTCGATTTTCTGAACATGAAGTAATGAATAGTTTCGTAAATAAATTAAAGTAAGACAAATAGTTACGTAAGCAAAAGTGAAATAATTACAAGATAAAAAGAACTTTTTATATACCATGTTTTTAAATTTTCTGTTGAATCATGTAAACGCTACCAAAGGCAGCGAGAAGCCGGAACAATTGGCCAAAAGTATTAAAAAAATTCAATGTTATCGTGTTTTGAGCTATTATAAAAGTTTTCAAATGACTAGCTGGCTAGCCGGGAATTTAGTTAAAAGTCGATAGCGAGCCTTGTACTAGTAACGCTGCCGAAGGCAGCAGTGACTCGTAACAGGTGGCTAAAAGTATTTAAAACTACATTTTCATCGTATTCTGAACTATTTTGAAAGATTCAAATGTCTAGCTAGTCGGGAAGTTATTTAATGAAATTTTCTGTTGAATCATATTAACGCTGCCGTAGGCAGTAGGGACCTGGAACAATTGACTAAAATTGTTTAAAAAAATATATTGTTACCGTGTTCTGAGCTATCCTGAAATTTTCAAATGCCTAGCTAGTTGTTAATTTAGTTAAATAGCGATTGCAAGTGTTGTACTGGTAACGCTGCCGAAGGCAGCAGGAACAAGGAACAGTTGTCTAAAAGAATTAAAAAATGCATTTTCACCGTGTTCTGAACTATTCTGAAAGTTTCAAATGTCTAGCTAGTCGGGAAGTTAGTTACAAAAATTTTTCTGTGGAATCATATAAACACAGCCGAAGGCAGTAGGCACCTGAAACAGTTGACTAAAGTATTAAAAAAATGTGTTGTCACCGTGTTCTGAGCTACCCTGAAAGTTTCAAATGTCTAGCTAGTCGGGAAGCTAGTTAGAAATCGATTGCATGCTTTGTACTGATAACGCTGCCGAAGTCAGCAGGAACCCGATACAGTTGACTAAAAGTATTAAAAAAATGCGTTTTCGTCGTGTTCGGAACTATTCTGTAAGTTTCAAATGTTTAGCTAGTCGGGAAGTTAGTTAAAAATCGATTACATGCTTTATACTATTAACGCTGCCGAAGGCATCAGGAACCCGAAACAGTTGACAAAAAGTATTAGAAAAATGCGTTTTTGTCGTGTTCGGAACTAATCTGTAAGCTTCAAATGTCTAGCTTGTCGGGAAGTTAGTTAATTACATTTTCTGTCGACTCATATAAACGCTGCCGAAGGCAGTAGGGACCTGAAACAATTGACTAAAAGTGATAAAAAAATATATTGTCACCGTGTTCTGAGCTATCCTGAAAGTTTCAAATGTTTAGCTAGTCGGGAAGTTAGTTAAAAATCGATTGCAAAATTTGTACTGGACAAACAAACAAACAAACAAACAAACAAGAATCGAAGTTAATAAAAACATGGTAAAATATTACAAGGAGTTCAAGTATTTTCTCCCCTTGTTTAATTTTACGCTATTGCACTTCATATAATTTTAAACCATAAATCGTAATGATATATAATTATTCGTCGTGTTCCTGTAAAAATCTATGAAGGTTATCTTTACCAAAATCTATACAATTCGTGCGACGGTAATGTGTAACATGTGCATAAATTTTCAGTTTAATAAAATAAGGTGTTTAGATACTATCGCATTTTAAAATGTTTGGGCCCATAGACCATGATGACAATTTTTCTTTCTGTCCTTGTAAAAAGAAAAAAAAAAAAAAAAAAAAACTATACATGTTAGATTTATCAAAATCTATACACTTTGTTCGAGGGTGATTATTGACATACATAAAAGTTTGTTAACTCAAACGAATAAGGCGTTTAAATGCTATTTCATTTTATTTTATTTGGATCCATAGACAATAATGATAAAGAATTTTTTGTTGTGTCCCTGTGAAAAACTATAAATGCTAGATACATCAAAATCTATACATTTTGTGCGACGGAGATTTATAACACGCGTATTAGCTCAAAAGAAAATGGTGTATAGACGCTATTGCAGTTTGAAAAACTTGGTCCTATAGGCTATAACGATAAAGATTTTTTTTTTTTTTTTTTTTTTTTTTTTGCTCCTGTAAAAAGTACTTTTAAAAATCAGCAGGGATCGTGCTATGGTGCCATACAATATACTTACTGTATTTCAACTTATTTGAACAGAGGATTTAGGCACTATCGTATTCACTCACACACATACACCCATTCGTAATCGAAAACTAGTAAAAATGAATTCAGTGTAATTCAAAGGTATAGAAATCCCATAATCTCAAAGGTCGGATTTTTTTGTCACGATTGCAATACTTCCTTTACATACGTATATTCGGAAAGTAAAAATCTGATCTCTCAGCTATAAAGTTCTGTCCAACTCAAAGAAATAATTTATTAAGTAATAATATTATATTATTTTAATTGGTTAATTTATATTTCCAACACTATTAATAATAGCGACTATAGAAATTAGAAATCACAATTCTTCTAAAGAAAATTACGAAAACATTATATAATATAGTAAGGAAAGAGATTTTAAAAAAAAAAAAATTAAAATTAAACTACATTTCTAAAATTGTATGCAATTCATGCCATTCTTTAATATGCTCTTGTATTTTAATTTACACATATCTAATAATATAATACAATTTATTTCAGAATTAAATTCTGGTTTATCTGAGCTGGGAAAAAAAATCATTGTTGATGAAAAAATATTATTATAGATACTGCGCCATGAAAAAATTAGTACCATGAAAATATGCAGAAATATATAATCATAAACAACTTCTTAATCTATAGTTCTGTAATTCACGTGTTCAATTTCAGTCATAAAGTCAGTTGGGAGAGCATAAATTCTTTATTAGAAATTAAACACACAATAAAAAAACTATTTGCAGTATACTTTGAAGAATTCACAATTATAACTTAATTCAGTAATATTTCAGGATAACATTGTTTCTCCATAAAGGAGCCAAGATCATAATATTTAAATCATAACTTTCATGTTCAAGAGAAAAAAAATTATACTTCCTGTTTAAGACAGGCCGAGAAACAAAAACTAAACATAAAAAAAGTAACATTCTCAAAAAGAGAAAAAAGCACCTCTCATTTGGCAAAGAGCCAACTACTAGTCGGGGGGCTGGCGAAACGAAACCAAAAGCTACGTTCAAACATGCTCCGCCCCCATGAACGAAGGTTCATAAAAATATTCTACAAGTACAATAACAACATTAGTGTTGTTACAGGTTTTCATTTTCTTGGTCTTCAACTGCAAATAGATAAGAAAAAAAAGAGATTAATATACATATGAAACATTGTAACTAGATGATTAACATAAATGGCTTAAAAACAGGAACATAAAAAAAAAAAAAAAAAAAAATAAAATAAAATAAAATAAAAATTTCAAAGTTCAAAATGGTAGAGGTGATAGTTTGGCGATCGGACGCTTCAACTCTCCATAAATAGTTTTCAGTAGAACAACACGAATCTTGCCATCTGCTCCAGGAAATAATTTGATTATGCGTCCTAGTTTCCACTTCAAAGGGGGCTGATTATCATCTTTTATTAAAACCAAATCGTCTTTCTTGAAATTTGGTTTATTTATTAACCATTTTGATCGCCTTTGCAAGTCTGATAGGTAATCTGAAGACCATCTGTTCCAGAAACTTTGAAAATTTTTTTGTAGAAGTTTCCATCTTTCTAGCGGGGTTAGGTTAACTGAAGAATAGTCAGGTTCTGGTATTGAAGTCAAGGCAGTGCCTATGATAAAATGTCCTGGAGTTAGAGCATTTAAGTCACTTGGATCATTCGAGAGCGCAACAAGAGGTCTCGAGTTCAAACACGATTCAATTTGAGTAATTAAAGTAAGGAACTGTTCATAAGTTAATATTTGTTCGCCAATAGTTCTTTTTAAATGACCCTTCATCTGTTTTATTCCAGCCTCCCAAAGTCCTCCAAAATGGGGGGCCGATGGGGGATTGAAATTCCATTTGATTGTTTCTTCGGACAAATATCTGTGGATCTTTTCGTCAGAAGAGATCAAGGACATCATTTTTTTCATTTCGTTGTCGGCACCTACAAAGTTCGTTCCTCTGTCTGAAAACAATTCTTCAGGTTTTCCTCGTCGAGCAACAAACCTCTTCAAGGATGCGAGGAATGTTTCAGAGGTGAGATCACTGAGTATTTCCAAATGAATTGCTTTTGTGGAAAAACAGATATATAAACAAATATAACTTTTATAAGATCTAACACCTCGGCCCTTACGAGGTTTGATGAGAAAGGGGCCTGCAAGATCAACCCCGACTTTCGAAAACACTCGCGATGGCACTACACGAGCAGCTGGAAGATCACCCATCAGTTGAGAGGCTAAGTTCGATGTGGTTCTAAAACACTTCATACAGTTCCGCAGATTCCTTTTCACGGCGTCTCTTGCATTAATTATCCAATATTGTTGTCGCAGGACTGAAATTGTTAACTGAGTTCCACTGTGAAGATGTTTTTCATGAAAATACTTTATAATTAAATCTGTAATGTGATGCGTTTTAGGAAGTATCGTTTGGTGTTTTTGACTCTCAGGTAGGTTTGCGTGTCTTAATCTTCCACCAACACGAAGAATTTCATTTTTGTCTAGAAAAGGGTTTAAAGAAAGGAGTTTGTTACTAGCATTCAGGTTTCTTCCAGATTTTAAAGTCTTTATTTCCTCTCCAAATTCATGTCTTTGAACCAACTTCACAATAATTTTAGTTGCCTCATCAAGTTCTTGTATAGTTAAAAAGCCAGTATTTCGCGCAGATCGACATTTAGTATTTTTTATAAATCTAAGACACCAGGCTGTAACACGTCTTAATTTAGACCAAGATGAAAACTTATATAATAATTCAAATTCATTATTGCCATGAGTTAAAGAGCAAACAGTAGTTTTCCGTTGTTCTCTCAAAATCTCTTCTTCAGGTATTTTGACTTCATTTTCCGGTAGTGGTGTCGGTAAGTGCTCTTCTTTCAACCAAATTGGTCCCTTTAACCATTCTTCATTCTTCAACAATTCAGTTGCTGTGCAACCACGAGATAGCACATCAGCGGGATTTTTAACCCCTGGACAAAATCTCCACTGAGATGGGGCTACTAATCGTTGAATTTCACGCACTCTGTTCTCTACAAAGGGCTTCCAGTTACTAGCACTTCCTTTGACCCAATAAAGGGTAATTTGGGAATCACAGAAGCATAGTATGTTTTTGACGGGAACTGAAAATAGCTGCCCAAGATAATGAATCGAGCAGCTGTTAAGGCTCCCATCAATTCAAGTCGAGGCAAAGTAAGTTTTTTGAGAGGAGCTACTCTTGTCTTTGACATAATAAATGAAGTTTCACGGGAACAAGGATCACGAAAATAAGCTACTGTACCATATCCCTTCAAACTGGCATCGCAGAAAACACAAATTTGAATAGTTTCAGGAGTTAATTTTTCAAAATTCGTAAAATATTTTCTAGGCACTTCAAAATTTTCTAAATCCTGTATTTCACGATGCCATTTCTTAAATTTTTGTGTTAAAGCATCAGGTAAAGCAGAATCCCAATCAACACCCTGCTCCCATAGTTCTTGCATTAGAAATTTAACTCTTATTATAAAAGGGGAAATAAACCCTACAGGGTCATACACCTTTGCTACAGTTTGTAAAACAATTCTCTTAGTGATAATTTCATTATCAAACCCTTCTAACAGAGACTGAAAGTCTATTCTTAACGTGTCATTATTAGTTGACCACATTATTCCCAATATTTTAGAGATATTTCCCTCATTTATTTCTTCATCAACGTTTATTCCATATTTTTCCCACAATTTGCTTAATTCGTAAGAGTTACTTTTAAATTTCCTTAATGTCATATTGGCATCTTTAAGTATTTTCACAGCACCAGACGATAAAATAAATGCTTCATTTACAGAATTAGCGCCATGAAAGAGATCATCAACATATAAGGAAGTATCGAGCATATCAACTACTTTCTCAAACAAGTTCTTATAGCCCTTTATGTGATGTTTAATGGTAGCTGAGAGCAAAAAGGGTGATGTTGTAACACCAAAAGTTACACGAGTCATGCGGAAAACCTTTAATAGAGGATTTTTACTATTTATATCCTCAAACCATAGAAATCTCAAAAAGTTTCTATCATTTTCTGCAACCTGTATTTGCAGAAAAGCTTTTTCAATGTCACAAACAAAGGCAATTTTATGAAGGCGGAATTTAAAAATAATATCCAAAATATTAGGATTTAAATTGGGGCCTGCAAATAAACATTCATTTAAAGATTTTGCTTCCTTTTCTTTGGAAGAAGCATCAAACACTATTCTGACCTTTGTAGTGGACTTATCTGTTCTTATCACCGGTCTGTGGGGCATATAATATACACCAGTTTCATTTTTGTTTATTTTACACTCCTCTATTATACCCATTTTCTTTTGTTCCTCAAGAATTTTTTCATATTCATTTTTAAGCCATTCATTTTTAGACAGTTTTGTTCTCAAACCCCAAAGTCTATTTTTGGCTATTTCTATATTCGATTTTAATTCATTTTTATTTTCCTTCCACAAAAATTGAATTTCATATCTTCCCTTAACAAAATTTAAATTTTCATTAAAAGAATTAATAATTTCTATATCTCTCTGTGACATAGAATCATTCTTACTGTCACATATTCCAAGTGATTCTAAATCCCAAAAACGCTGCAAATCAAAACTGTCAAATTTATTTACAGATACAAAATGCGAATTAATTACTTCTGTACTATTATTATTCAATTTCCCCACTACAGTATATCCGAAAATAGTATTAGCAACATATAAATTATCACCGATTTCTTCAATGATACCTCTCTGTATTTTCCAAAAATAATCAGCTCCTAGCAAAATATTAATTTTGGAATCACTTAATGAATTGTCTGCCAATTTCCAGTTTTTATTTTTAATATAACTTTCAATTTCTGGTTCGCCCCTTGGGCTTTTCAAGGGAGTCGCGGTTATTAAGTCTGTAGCTAATACTTCAACATGGATGAGCCGACGAGGATTTATTTTGCTACGCAGTTCAATATTAAAAACCTCGAATTCCTCTTCTTTACCTTTATTTATACCAAAGGCAAAAACAGTTAGCTTTTCTGTTCTTACACGGGTTAATTTTAATTCGTGGGCCAATTCTTTAGTAATAAAACTTTTTTCACTTCCGGAATCCAATAAGAGTCTGACAGTTTTTGATCTAGAATTAGATTGGGCTATGACGCAACATGTTTGCAATAACGCTGCCTGATTACTGTTTTTCAAATGGGAATTCGATACTATAGTGTTCTCTACTACTTCTGGTTTCAAGTTTTTTGAAAAACAAAATAATTTGTTATGATCTGTTGCTTTACATTTTTCGCAAGGCTGCGATTTCACCCTGCACTGTGATGACAGATGAGATTTTAGAAAACATTTATAACACCTGCCATCCTTCTTTAATTTTAACCTTTTCTCAACATCAGTTAAATTAGTACATTCAAGAGAATGATGATCATAATTCTTGCAAAATATGCATATATTTTTTACACCTACATTCAATGAATTCATTTTATTTGGAAATTTTCTGTCATTAATTTCGGCTTTATTTTTATTTACAATTACCGAAGCATTTTTATAATTAATCATACTAAGTGATTTTTCACGCGATTCAAGTTCTACTTTAAGAAAATTAATTAAGTCTGTCACATCAGACTCATCCTTCCTTTTATCACTTTGCCTGTAATATTCAACTACTAGATCGTTTGGCAATAATTTTAATAAAATTGGATTCAGTAAATGACCATATTGGCCTTTTGTCACCCCTAAATTAGATAAACTGCGAATATTTACTTCACAAGCGTCATAAAACTTTCGCAAAGCAGTTATATTTGATGAACTTTTTACGCCTTCTAAGTTTATCAATTTATTCATGTGAGCATTAATGATAATATCCTTTTGCCCAAAACGTGTTTTCAATATTTCTATGCAATTATCATAATTTTGTTCCGTAAGTGAAAACCCTTCAATAACATTGTACGCTTTGTCAGTTAAAAGCGTTTTCAAGTAAGTGAATTTTTCAATCTTTGTAAGATTTTCATTTAAATGGATTGAATTTTCGAAACAATCGAAAAATTCGTTCCATTTTTCTATTTGTCCACCAAATTTTGGTAAGGACATTTTCGGCAATCTCACTGCCGAACCAGTTTTTGTTTGGGTTTCACTGACAGAACAGTTTGAACTACTTTCATCTTTATTATTACATAATCTTTTTAATCTTAGTTTGATTTTGCATTTGGCAGAAATTATTTGCTCGCCGTATTTATCGCTGGTCGCGATATCTTTTTCATACTCTTTAATATCTACTATTAAATTTTCAATTTCATTATTTAAATTTTTTAATGCAATTTCTCTTTCACCTATCATTTCCTGGATTTCGATGATTTCGTCTGATTTTGTATTTTCTAGATCGTCCAATAATAAATTCTCTAATTTATTTATTAATTTAGTTACATTTGAGCGTTCCGTAGAACGCTTAGCTTTTAACTTTTCAATATTCATAGCGAGCAAATAATCAAACAAAATAATTCAAATAATTAAAATTTCTAATTTCATTTAATCAATGTTATAAATAGTAGTTAAATTTTGCTTACCTGGTTCCATATCCAGGCAGCTATCCAATAACGAATCCGGAATTCCAGTCATTATTATTTTTCAGTTTCGTTTTCACAATAAATTATCCAAGCTTTCAAATCCAAATCCAGATAAATTAATATCTAAGGGTAATTTCACTTTTAAGGGATTTCACTTATCCCGAGTTTCGTTCACCATGAAAAAATATTATTATATATACTGCGCCATGAAAAAATTCGTACCATGAAAATATGCAGAAATATATAATCATAAACAACTTCTTAATCTATAGTTCTGTAATTCACGTGTTCAATTTCAGTCATAAAGTCAGTTGGGAGAGCATAAATTCTTTATTAGAAATTAAACACACAATAAAAAAACTATTTGCAGTATACTTTGAAGAATTCACAATTATAACTTAATTCAGCAATATTTCAGGATAACATTGTTTCTCCATAAAGGAGCCAAGATCATAATATTTAAATCATAACTTTCATGTTCAAGAGAAAAAAAATTATACTTCCTGTTTAAGACAGGCCGAGAAACAAAAACTAAACATAAAAAAAGTAACATTCTCAAAAAGAGAAAAAAGCACCTCTCATTTGGCAAAGAGCCAACTACTAGTCGGGGGGCTGGCGAAACGAAACCAAAAGCTACGTTCAAACAGTTGAGATAATTGAAAAAATACGAAAGTGAATTAATTTTTTTTTCTGAATATCGTCTGCAATAAAATTCAAAATTGATTGTTGTGAATGCTACTTGTAAATACATTTTTTATTCGTTATATTGCCCCCAAACTTGATCTTCGATCGTTTTTCTGGAATATCTCGAGAACTATTTGGCCCAATGAGTTGCAAATTTGCATACGCGTATTTTAAGGTGCTAGAAATCGATATCTGTTAAAAAAATGATAGGTCACAATACCTAATTTTTTAAAATATTAATTTAATAATTTTTATTCTATAGATAAAAAATATTAAAATCTTAATGAAACTCATAAATATGTTTGGAAAACCTGTTATTAACATCATAAAAAAAAAAAAACAGGTAAAAAAAAATATAAATGTAGGAGATATGAATATAAATGTGTGATCAGACTTTAACATTAGAAGCTCGAAAGTTTAGATGTGTATAATTCCTAAACTTATACAACATATGACTTCCAAATTTATATCTGGGGATGAAATTGACTGTAGAATCGATATCCGAAATCAAAATTATATGTTACCATTGAAAAAATTAAAGTTTGACACAATTTCAATATGGAGACGACCCCTTAAGCTATTTTTTCCCAATTAGCTTAAAAGAGAACAAAATTCCCTGACCAATGGTACCTTCGGTGTCTTTCTGCAACAATTTACTGATGAGATAGGTGGGGGTGTTTCGTTTTTTTTTTTTTTTTGACCGACTGTACATAATAACAACAACAAAATTTATTTTACTGCAGGAAAGAAAAGTACTGCTTAATTAAATAAAAATATTATACTAATGTCAAATATCTCTATGAAAATATTTATCCACATACAAATTCCTGATTAAAAAAAAAATAATAATAAATAAATAAATAACCAACTTTTATAGGTATTTTTCTCTCTAGTTTTTATTATTATTCACGTGAAATTAAAAATATTTCATTTTATTTCTGGAAAATAAAAAAATATATAAATATAAAACCTTCTACCGAATCTGGGTTGAAAACGGAAAAAGGGTAAAATAAATTAGAAATATCAGACCTATATTCATAAATTTGATACCAAAATGAAAGGGGCGATTTTTCTGAATCCAGGGGTGCAAACAGTTTTTCGATGCGAGAATTAAATTTTTTAAAAATAACTAAAGTATGAAATTTAAGTGGCTACGGAAAAAACGTAAAAAGGGAAAAATAAATTAGAAGTATCAGACCTATCGTTACAAATTCAGTACCAAATGAAAGGGGTGATTTTTCTGAATCCTGGGGTGTAAACAGTTTTTCGAAACGACAATTAGATTTTTTAAAATTAACTAAAGTATGAAACTTAGATGGTAACACTTCATTTCAATCTTTTCATAATTTGTAGTGCGAATCACGCGAATAAAAAAGTCTTTAACTTAAAAATTTATTTTTATATTTTATTTTTCCATTCAAAGCGTTTTAGTGAAAAAATATTTATGACGCATGCGCAGACGGTTTTTACCCACAATTTAAACACTTTCGTAATTTTGAAATTTTCTATAGATATAATTTTAAGTTGAGTGAAGACCTAAATTTCTGCCAAGCGCCGTTGAATTCCGTCCAGCCGTTCTCGAGTGATGCCCGGACAAACATGTTTTAGTCTTTTACCCCCCAGGGGGGAACGGGGGGGGGGGAATTTCTGAAAAGTTGATAGATATAATTTTAAGTTGGGTGAAGACCTAAATTCCTGCCAAGCGCCGTTGAATTCTGTCCAGCCGTTCTCAAGTGATGCCCGGTCAAAAAAAGCGACATACAGACACGATGACACACACACACACACACACACACAGGCAAAATTTTCTGAAGTCATTTTCGGCTTTCATGGTGTGTGAAACGTGAAGATACCGCAAAATTTTTTGATTCCGACAAATTTACAGACAAAACTCTGATTTTATTAATATAGATAATCGCTGTGTAAATTCTGTTTTATGTTTTTACACACGTGTATTAACTTTCTCTTCCCGGAGAATTTTTAGTTGTCTATTTCATTAGGTGAATTCTATGTCTTCTGATAACATTATCTCCGAAAAGTGCATATAATGCGTGTAATAGTGGGTAATGGAAGTCGTGTGGTTGTTTCACAGCAGATTTGTTGTTTGCTATAAAAATGGCAGAGCAAATTTTTTGTCGATGTCGCTGTGTAATCTTGCGCACACAATATCTCCCTGGTGGTTAGCATAACAGCAAGACAAAGTGAAGTAATGAAAGTATAATATATTTTAGATGAGATATAAATATATGTAATGACGAACAATTAGCTTTTTAACATTAAAGGTTGTGTAATTATAAGCATAATTAGGACAAATAAACGATAATTTTTATAATGCTAATTGTAATTAAAAAAAAAGAATGGACCTTTCTATTAAAATTATTTTTCGTCATTTTAATTATAGGGTATTTTTCATGTGCACATTTTTTTTTTTCTTTTAAGGTCTATATGACGTATATTTTGCGTGTAATCCTGCGCGCAAGGTTTATATTAAAAAAAATTACCTTTAACATTTTAAAGAGAAAATAAATAAGTTAAAAAATGTAAAGGTATTCCAAGAGCAGTAATAGAGCGAAAAAAAAAAAAAAAACCTTTCTCAAAACTTGTTAAAGTTTACAAGTTTTAAAGTAATTACTTTTCAAGCTAGTGTAAAAAGAATCATGATCACTATTCCCCCGTTCAAAGTACCTGATCCCTTAATTAAAAGAGGTACCTGCTTTAAAACAAAATTTTGTCTCGTACAGATAAAGTCTTAAACTTTCTAGTGTAAGATTGATTTATCCAACCTGCGGATTATACACAGAAAAATATGGTAAGTGAACCAGGTACAGACTTTCTTTTCTTTATCCGCATCCTTGATCCGTCTCAGATTGAGAATTAATTGACACACAATATCGGATGTTTTATTTTTGCACTTTTTATTAAGCTAGTAAGTTACACGAATGATATTTCGCTGAAATGTTGTAAAATTTCTTTCTTTCTTTTTTCCTTTCTTTTTTTTTGTATATTCCAATGAATAAAAATCTCTCTCTCTCTCTCTATATATATATATATATATATATACATATGATTTCTGTTGTCCGCGTTCTCATTTTCATAAATATTTTTTAGAATGCATTGAAACTGATAAACATTTGAGCAAAAATGTACTTGCACATGTTCTTTTTTTCTTTTCATGAGAAACCCTAAAAAGCAAGTATGACGAAAATATTTAAACTATTACTTTATTTAAATAATAAAAAACACAAATAACGGCTCTTAGCATAAATAATAATAACACATAATATTAAAATAATAATAACAATAATAGTAACAGCATTTTCTCATTATATATATATTTGTCCAGAAAAAATTGAGAGTTAAGAAATTAATTAATCAAAAACATTCCCCAAATTTTTAGTATACCAGTTTCTCCCTATGTTATTTCCGATTTCTATGTTACGTAACATTTTAAAGAATGGAGCAGGGATTCTGGCAGTTTCTGTTTCCATAGTGACGAAAACGTGTGAGCTTTCTGTAGCCATCCGTGAGATATTATAACCCTTCGCTATTCTGGATTAAGTTACCGATAAATAGATAAACTGTTAAATTTAAACTTTTCTAGCGTTCGTTATATAATAAACAGGCTTTAAAAAATAAAAAAAAATAAAAAAGGAGATTGCTACGACAATAAATAGGCTGCATATTGGGCGCCCAAGAGAACTATGGAAGGCAAAGGAGCACAATCATAGAAGAATCTTCTATGATTGTGAAATATTCTCATTTTTCTATGGAAGTAAATTTAATATTTTCGGCTAAATTGTGAAGAAAACTCTTGGTGTTGGCAAAAGCCAAATATTTTTTTTTTAAAAACAAATGTGAAACATGGCGTGAGGATTGAGAGATGATGATTTAGAGATGTATATGTCTTTTAATGGATTTGGTGAATAATGGCCGTCATTGAAAGCAACATAAATGCCATTATCTTAGTATATTGAGAGATAATTTATTTAATAGAGCTTTGAAATTAGAAATTGCTGATTCATATTATTTTCAACAAGTCAATGATCTCGAACACATTGTGTACAATACAAGGTTAAAGTTGCTATAAAACGGGGGAAAAAAATGATTCAGTGATTTCCCCCCCCCCCCTCCCCAAATGAAAATTTGTGCCATGTTCTGAATATGGAGGTTTGGGTAAAAGAAAATTTCCAACGAAGCTTTTCGGAAATAATGGCTGAAACTCAGCAGCAAAACGTGTCATAAGCTGATTGAATTGATTCCCAGACGATTACAAACTGTAATTGAAGCAAAAGTCATGCATACTAAATATATTAGTGTTATTTTTTTACTTTTAAGTATTTGTTCTATTTTTATTCACACTGCTGGCGTACAGATATTCTTTTGGCACCGCAAATGTTCCTTTTCTTATATAGCACGTGCATTAAGGAATACACATTCATACACATTGTAAAAAGAATAATCTGCTAATATTTATTTATTAACGATGTGGAATACGCAAATATTCCTTTCGGAAATAGAACAGATTATATATATATATGAGATTTTTTTAAAAATTTATTATTCGAATTCTACCAATGCAGATAGAGAAAACGATCTTTATAGATAAGGACAACAATAATTCTTTACCCATATAGGAAACCGCAATATTTTTTAGTTTCTTCTATATTTATATAAGAAGGGATTGGGATTATGAAAATTTTTGAATTCCGGTTTTCAGTGGATTTACATGTTTTGAGAAGTACTGAAAACGATTTGACCGTTTTTAGAAAATGCCTACCTGTCAGTGTGAACGTATCACAAATATTGTGGACGCTGTCCGTCTATATCAAAAGAGTGGCTCACCGCTGAAGAAGCTTTAGATGTCACCAACGGTCACTCTGTACTTTACGGTATCATAAAGAAAATTATCGCCGGTCAAAATACACTTTTCATATCACTCGAATAAGCGCTCCACTAAAGAACACACTTCTTTAGCATGGAAGTCAACTTAAAGTCCTTTCATTATAACTATGGGAATTTGTATTTCCCGGCTATTACCTTTACTTCCATTGTGTGACGTCACTGCTATGTAGTTATGACGATATTACTACGTCACTGTTTTGTATCATCCTTTCAATGTATGCGTGCGCACCTAACGCGCGCTAGTTAGTTTAGTTATTGAGTTGACGTGGAGCGGTTGTGTGAAAGACAGACGGTCTTCTCCGCTCGTAAAATATGTATATGTTAGTGTTTCTGTAATGTCCCTTTTCTTTATTTAATAAATGTCGTAATGTTATACTGGTCTGTAGCCGTTTCCCTATATTTTTGGGGGCTCGACCTATCCCGTTAAATTCTACCCCTAGATAGACGTTACAAACAAAAAGTCGCTACTTTGGTTTTCAAAAAACAGTAGCGTGAAAATGTTGTTTGTTTTCAAGTAGCTGTGAAAATTTTTTTTTTCTGTGGACGATATTTTACTTATTTCATTGAAATACATTCGGACGTTTTAAAAAGAATACTTTCTCTTCTTCATTTCATCCAGTGGACGCTGTTCTTTATTATGACGTAAATTTACGTTTTTCAGTATGAAATATCAGTATCTTCATGACGTTCTTTACTTAATCCTTCATTCAATATGATTCAAGTTTTGTTCCTGTTGATGATTTAAAATTTACCAGCGTGCTATTTTCTTCATGCCCGACGTTCTTAAAGTGATTCATCTCGATTAGAGTTTGTTTTATATGTAGTAAGAGCATCCTACACGGATTCATCATCATCTAATTGTTCCTGATTAATAAAATGTTTTAATCATCACGGCATAAAGGACTGCCCTTAATGTCAGGTAGGAGCATGCATTTTTTTTTCTCCTCTTTGTATGATAGTATATAAAAAAAAAAATTTTTTTTTTTCATTTGTAATTCAAATTTAAAATTCATTCATTGCCGTTTTGCGCCCTTTAAAATTATTTGTTTGTTCATTTTTATATAAATAAAGAATTTTTCCCCCATATTCAATTACTTTCCATGAATAAAGAAATATTCTGTTCCCAATATTTATTTATTATTCCTAAAAATATATATGTTCTGGTTTTAATCCATTTTTTTTCCCCCAATATTTACTTAAAAAAAAAAAAAAAAAAAAAAAGAAATTTTTTTTTTTTTTATTTACTTCGGTTTTCTTATTTTATGTTTCTTGCATCCTAAAAATGGCCCTTAAATTAGGCGACCTTCCGCTAGTTGCAAATTCTTTGAAATATTCTAAAACAAATACCATAAAATTGCTAAACACGCTATTAGGATACCCAACATTTGACCATCAATCGCGTAAACGTATGCGAAATTTTAGCGGTTTTACTGCCGATTTCGACATTAATAAACATCAAGAACAAATTTTAAAATCATTTTCTTTGTCCGATTTTATATCAATCGCTAATTCGCTACATTTAGAACCAGTCGGTAGTAAGGAAAATTTATGTAAAGACATTTTTCATGCACTTACTAATTTATCTGAATTTCAGAAAACATTAGATACTAGTTTTTTGTCAGACGAAGACGATCTCAGTGTAAATAATCATTCTGTTGAAACCCATTCTTCGATCGTTCCAAATAGTTCTGTTTTTCAAACCCAAAGCGAAACTTTTTTCCCATCGGGTGTTCAAAATATTTCTCCGAATGACGCTGCAGACGCAATGTCTGATTTGAGTAATCATTTCTGGTTCCTCCTTCGAGATTTAGCTAGCACATGTAGAACTTTTTCTGGAAATGATTCATATTCTATTCGTAATTTCTTTAATGACATTGAGGAACAATTCTGTTTATTTCCTAGTCTTACCGATCAACAAAAACTTATCTTTGCTAAACGTTTAATTAATGGTTCTGCTAAAACATTTTTATTTTCGCAACGAAATCTTAATACTTATGAGTCATAAGCCGCGTTAATTTCTGAATTTTTGGATACCATACCATCCATCGAAATACATAAACAATTAGAAAACAGAAAAATGCGTTATAATGAAACTGCTACGCAATATTTTTTAGCGATGCGCGAAATTGCTAACCGCGGTAACTCCATTATTGACGATTCTTCGGTAATTCAGTACACCATTCAAGGTATAGAGGGCAACCCCTCTGAAAAAATTCTTCTCTGTGGAGCAAAATCTTTTTCAGAATTTAAAGAAAAATTGCGTATTTATGAAACTGCTCTTAATACAATAAACTTAAATCAACGAAATTCAGTTAATTATAAACAAACATATGACAGTCGAAAACGCAGTACTGGTCACACACAATCAGCTTTCACTCGCGAATCCAAATTTAATATTGGTCCGGCATCTCAAAATAAATTACGCTGTTTCAATTGTAACGATATCGGTCACTTATCTAAATTTTGTCCTAACCGTTCTCGTGGCCCTAGGTGCCTTGCATGTGGTCTTTTTGGACACAAGTCTACCGATTGCCGCCGAACCGCTGCAAATGAAGGATCTCCTTCCAGAGATAGAGTTAACACTGTACATGAATCGCATGCTTCTCATATGTGTAAACAAGTTAAAATTAGTGGTAATGAATTAACTGGTTTGGTTGATACTGGTAGTCAGTTAACCCTTTTGAAACATTCTGCATGGATAAAAATAGGTTCCCCACCGTTGTCAAAAATTAATAAATCCTTAACTGGTTTTAGCTTTGCGCGTATACATGTTATCGGTACTTTTAATTCTTTTATTACTAGAGACGATCAAGAGTTTTCAGCAACTATTTCAGTTGTACCCGACGTGTCCACATTTTATGACCTTATAATTGGATGTGATGTCATCCAACAAGCGAACATTAGCATTTCACCCACTGGTGTTACTTTTTCTAGTTTTTCGCAACAAAATGAGTGTACCGCAGATCCAAATTTTATCATGACGATCACTGACGATAATCCCAAATTTGATATTGGTCCTAATGTTTCACGACATATTCGTAACGACATTAACAAACTGTTGTCGACCTATAAACCTAATAAAATCAAAACTGCGAACATTGAGCTTAACATCACTTTAACTGACGATACACCTATTTTTCACTCACCCCGACGTCTACCCTTTACCGAACGAGACATTGTAGACGCACAAGTCTCTGAATGGCTTAAAGATGGTATTATCGAACCAGTGTCCTCCCCATATGCCAGCCAAGTTGTAGTTGTTCGAAAAAAAGATGGTAAACACTGAGTTTGCATCGATTACAGGAAGCTCAATCGTAAGTTAGTTAAAGATCACTACCCCCTCCCCCTAATTGATGATATTTTAGATCGACTTCAACATGCAAAAATTTTTAGTACGATAGACCTACGCAATGGATTTTTTCATGTACCCGTAAGCAAACAGAGCCGCCCTTTCACTAGTTTTGTAACCCATAACGGTCAATTTCAATTTTGCTACATGCCTTTCGGACTTAGCTCCTGCCCTTCAGTGTTCATGAGATATATAAACGCTGTTTTTAGAGACTTGATTGCTGCCGGCATAGTACTCCCTTATATGGATGATCTTGTAATTCCCGCGAGTAACGAACTTGAGGCCATAGAACGTCTAAAAACTGTTCTTGAAACAGCAAGCGAGTACGGACTCGACATAAATTTTAACAAATGCCAATTTTTATATACCAAAATAGATTTCCTCGGTCACATAATAGAAAAAGGTAAACTTTTGACATCCCCTTCCAAAACTAAAGCTGTTTTAAATTACCCAGATCTGAAAAATGTTAAAGACGTACGTAGATTCCTTGGCCTTACAGGATATTTTAGGAAATTTATCCCTTATTTTTCTACCATTGCAAAACCCTTAAGTGATCTTCTGCGTAAGGACACCCCTTTTCAATTTCAAAATGAACAAAGAGCCGCATTTCAAAAATTAAAATATTTACTTTCCCAAGAACCAGTTCTCAATATTTTTAATCAAAATTCCCCTATTGAGGTACATACAGACGCGTCTATAGATGGCTTGGGGGCAGTCCTGTTGCAGAAAAACATGCATGATAATAAATTCCATCCAGTCTTTTATTTTTCGAAGAAAACATCGGATAACGAAAGAAAATATACTAGTTTTGAACTTGAAGTCCTGGCTGTGGTAGAAGCCCTCAAAAAGTTTAGAATCTACCTGCTCGGAACAAATTTCAAAATTATCACAGACTGTGATGCGTTCGTCAAGGCACTTAATAAAAAAAAAAAAATTCCCGCATTGCACGATGGGCTCTGTACCTTCAAGAATTCCATTACGACATTGAGCATCGAACAGGTTCCCGCATGGCGCATGTGGACGCTCTAAGTCGAGCTCCACAATGTTTCATCATCCAAGATAGCCTTCATATAAAGCTTTTGAAAGCTCAGCAATCTGATGAAGAAGTTCAAGCATTAAAAATGCTCCTGCAGTCCACACCTCATGATAATTACACTATAAAAAATAATCTTCTATATAAAACAGTGAACGGTGTTGATTTACTCGTCGTCCCTAACGACTTGCAGAATAGCATAATTAAAGAAGCGCACGAGCGTGGACATTTTGCAGCACTCCGTACCCAAGAGCTAATAAACAAAGATTTTTATATTCCTCACCTCAAAGACAAAATCGAAAGTTGCATTAAAAATTGCATAAAGTGTATACTCTATAATAGAAAACGAGGTAAACAAGATGGTTTCCTCCACCCAATTGATAAAGACGATGCACCCCTGCACACATACCATGTTGATCACCTTGGTCCCCTAGCTACTACATCAAAAAAATACAAGCATATATTGGTCGTTGTTGATGCGTTCTCCAAGTTTACCTGGCTGTACCCTACAAAATCTACAGACGCCGCAGAAGTTATTAGCCGACTAGAAAGCCAACGATCCATCTTCGGTAACCCCGCCAGAATAATAACAGATCGAGGTCCAGCATTCACTTCCACTGCATTTAAAGACTATTGCCACGACCAAAATATAACCCACATACCAATTACAGCAGGTTTACCAAGATCGAATGGTCAAGTTGAAAATAAAAATTCTACTATCATCGCTGTACTATCCAAACTATCATCCGACAACCCTGAAAAGTGGTTTTCCCATGTGCCTGCTCTCCAACAAATCCTCAACTCGACATTTCAAAGAAGCATAAAGACGACACCATTTGAATTACTATTCGGTACCAAGATGAAAAATAAAAATGACATCAAGATCCTGGAGCTTCTCAACGACGAATCTACAAACACATTCCAGAGGCAACGTGAGGAGCAGCGTATCGACGCGAAAAAGCAGATTCGAATAGTGCAAGAAGAAAATAGCAGGCAGTATAACCTTCGAAGACGACCAGCTGCTTTAAAACTTAATTGACATAGTTCTTAGAGACTTTTTATTTTTTTTTAAGAACTCTTCCTTGGACATTTTCGTGTGCACAATTAAACTTTTTTTTTTAAATCATACGTTGAACTTGAACTTGCCAAAATAAGAAGAACTCTCCTTTTAACAAACTATTTTTTTTTTCATGAACAATTTTTTTTTTTCCATGAACATTCTTCAATACCTGATTTTTTTTTTGGTGAAAATTATCTACCTATTTTTTTTCTACTTGTCTGTATGTATATTAACATCTTATCTTATTTTATTTTAGTATTTTGCCGATATGATTCAGGTTTTGAGTGTAATATTTACACTATTTTCCATTTGGTAATGTATACATTTTTTTTTATTTTATTAATGCAGCTATATTATTACTGTATCTATAATTCTATTATGTAGTGTTGTATATTGTATTTTTTTTTTTATTTCTTTTGTTTTTGTATAATTTAATTGTTTTTTCTTGTTGTTTAATAACCTTCAGGCGAGGTCGCCTGCTTGGTCATGATGGCCGATATGGGAATTTGTATTTCCCGGCTATTACCTTTACTTCCATTGTGTGACGTCACTGCTATGTAGTTATGACGATATTACTACGTCACTGTTTTGTATCATCCTTTCAATGTATGCGTGCGCACCTAACGCGCGCTAGTTAGTTTAGTTATTGAGTTGACGTGGAGCGGTTGTGTGAAAGACAGACGGTCTTCTCCGCTCGTAAAATATGTATATGTTAGTGTTTCTGTAATGTCCCTTTTCTTTATTTAATAAATGTCGTAATGTTATACTGATCTGTAGCCGTTTCCCTATATAACGATTCACTTCATTTTGTACAAAACACTCATTCTAAAATTACTCACATTCAATTTTTTTTCTGCTTTCGCAATCTCCGTAAATCCTGTTCTTAAATTGAAAAACTACTAATCCAAATGCTAGAGACACTCTACGCCAACCCAAATGTACTTTTACTCGACACCTCTAAGCCCAACTACAGTCGGCAGCAAAAGCATCCGAGCACTAGCAATAATCCCTGTCTAAAAAAAGTACACTTAATACTGCTTTGTTAAATAAATCCTTGTCGAATCCTGTTCTTAGTCAGTCTAAGACATGATTCGACAAGGATTTATTTAACAAAACAGTATTAAGTGTACTTTTTTTATATGAGAATTTTGGTAGTGCTCGGATACTTTTGCTGCCGACTGTAGATATCTCAACCAAAACATCGCCAAAATATCCCGGATCCAGATAGTGACCTTCCCTTTCTCAACCCAATATTCGTTCTAACTCACCACCATCACTTGCGATCTCACCCAATACTAAATTCAACTGGCGACCTTCACTTTGTCAACTCGAAGCCACGCATACCTTGCAATTGATATCACTTTAAGTGGCTTAAAAAAAAAAAAAAAAAAAAATTAAACTTTTATAGCATTTTTATTAGAAACGTATAAAATTTGACAAAAATCGATGTTTTTGAACCTGAACAAACTAAGCAAATTTATTACTTTAAAATTAGGAAATGTACTTATAAGTATAGAAGAACTTGAAAATACAATGGCAAACCATGTTTTAAAGCTATATAAGCTCTAAAACAAACATCGCAGCTGTTTATGTTTGTTACACAATAATACCTTTACTTTACTGTAGCCCGCTTTAGTAAGACTGATGTGATTAGAACTGACTTGATAACTATCCAAATTAAGCTAAGGAATCAAAGGAAATGCCTTAAGCAAGTTGTTTGTAACATTTTGAAATAATTCAAAATAAAAATAAATTGAAAATAAATAAATAAAATAATTTAAAAATTCCGCGAATTTCCCCACATGGGCTAATTTGGAGGTAAAATTTTCACTCCCCCCCCCCTCCATCACCCTTTAACATAAAATAATAATAATAATAATAATAATAATAATAATAATTGCATACAGATAATAGCTTAGGATAACCTTTTTCTTGTGATAACATACTTCGCTATTTTTTTTTCAAAATCTGTGTGGTCTATAACATGTTTTGTTTTATAAAAACGAACAGAATTTAAGATTCGCAATGATAATAAAAAACAAAATATGCAAACTTTTCATTTTTTCTATTTTTGTATGTAATAGGTATTTGAACATAAGTATTTTTTTATTATTAAGAAATGTATAAGTAACATTTTGGCATTATTAAACTCAAAAGCGTTTTCTTCTATAGAAAAAGGTGTAAAATATTAACGGAGACTTGGCGCTAGATTATTAAAACCAGGAAAATTTTCAATTTCTTGAACGCCAAAGAGAAAAAACTGAAAAGCAGGCAGCTGTCTCGGTTGCATTTCGCGTACCGTTTTCAGTGCATAAAGAAATGAGAGAGAAGTGCTCGTACATATAGGAAAGGAATTGATTTATCTAACGAATTATCGAATATCTATCGAATAGAATTAACGACTGAGTTTTAGATCTAACGAATCGAATTATCTAACGTATTTACATATTAAAACCTGAATAATCTACTACGTCAGAAACGCCAAAGAAAATATTTGATATGCATACAGCTCTTTCGGTAACCTTAAGCGTACCGTCTTCAGCGCAAGACGCATCACAAATATTTTTCTTTGGCGTTTCTGACGTAGTAGTTTATTCGGGTTTTAATATTCCAATGCCAAGTCTCCTGTTATTATTATCACCTAATTCCACTCAATAACTCGATTTCTTTGAAGCTTTTTACATGTATAAAATTTTTAAAAATATTGTTAATTCTGATTTTGCTACCCTATTTGTCAGATTGTTGGAAATTTTACATTCAGCCCACATTTTTCTTAATTTCTTCTGCATTTTTCATAACTACAGTTTCTCAATTTCTTATTGGCCAATCCCCCTAGTTTCCACGTAATTCTATTGGTCGATCAGTATTCGATTTCTTTCCTATATATATGCGAGTATTTCTCTCTCATTTCTTTTCTTCTATTTTTTGTCCTTGTGTTTGTTTAAAAAAAAAAAAAAATGTTTAAAAATGCCAAAAAAAGTATTAAATTAGCTCTTCAAAAATCCAAAAATATTCTTACTATCCCTAAATTTTCTTATAGTTTTGTAATGCTATCCTTAACCTTTCTATTCGATTTTATATTGTTTTTCCTCTTCCATTAGCACTAAAACATTTTTTGTTATTGTTCTTTGTTTTTCTCCCCTTCTCTTATGCAGTGAATTTGTAATTCAGGACTCTCACTCCGTTAGCTCCCATCTCTAGGTACCGGAGGGTGTGTGGCATCAGTCAAAGGTACCTCCAACATACACTATCCGAAGATCTCATTTCTTTATGCACTGAAAACGATACGCTAAATGGGCTACCGAAGCAGCTGTCTGCTTTTCAGTTTTTTTTTTTTTCCCCCTCTTTGGAGTTCAAGATATTGGAGATTTTCTTGGTTTTAAGAATAAGATATAATTTGCATAAATGATTGGTTTGCAAGGCTTCACAAAAATATTTTGATGCATTAAGGTATATAAGTGAAAAGGGCTAAAATGCATCTTTCAGTGTTATATATATATATTTATACCGTGTTAAACTTTTAGCACATTATAGGTACTTTTAGTTTATACAGGGCTGCAGAAAAAAACTGATTTTTTACTTTTTCTTTAAAACTATAACGATAATTTCTGTAATACTTTCCCCGTTATAATTAAAAATAAAATACTTGCTAAGGTGCAATTTGAAAATATTTTATAATCTTTTTGAACTACAACACTGTCATTTACATATTAAATGTGGTTCTATAAAATTAAATAAGAAAAAATAAAATAAAATAAAACTCAAGGGCTTGATAAGCACGTTAAGCCTGACGAACAGCACTTAGTCGTCCATAATAACAAATTTAAACAGAGGAGTCTCCGGTCATCGAACTGTCCTATTCCTATAATATCTCGTAACAACGCTTATATTTTTCAGAAAACGAAAAGAGCGACTACCCGCTCTCCTAACAATAATACGAGGTGAAATTCTATAGCTTTTATCTCCTTAATCAGAAGTCGTTAATAAATAAAAATCCTAAGAATTTTCTGATAACATATTTTCAAAAATGAATATTATTTCAATTTTTGCAAACTGCTAGACAATGGCCAAGGTTTTTTTTTTTTTTTTTTCTTTCCGTAGAATTTTTCTTACATACGAAATCGTTAACTGTCAACCGGTCGGATTTCGACTCGTAACTATTCAAAAAAAAAAAAAAAAAAAAAAAAAAAAAAAACACAATTTTTGTATTTTTATTTTATTTATTTATTAAATATCAAACAGCATATGGTCATTAAAAATTTTACCATTTTTGTTTAGAAAAGAATTTTATATAATTATTAAAAGCGTTTTATCCCAGGCATTTTTCTCCATTACTGTAAAAATAGAAAAAAGATACCTAGGAAGATACGAAAATAAAATTTAGTGAATGTAACATCGAATATTAGCTATGAGGGTAAAATAGACTTAGTTAAGTATTAAGTATATTGGAAAGTTCTGTAGTTTTCAAATAGTAATAATGTGACACCAAAAATATTTTGTTTATCAATACTTATACACTATCTACCAATAAGTATTTGGACATTTTCGAATTTAGACGTTTTAAGTTCTTAAGGAATCATTTTGAAACTTTGGTAGTGTAAAGAAAGAACATGTTATACCTCATGTATTTCAACAAAATTTGTTTCCCGAAAAGGAAAGAGGACCAGTAAAAAATTAAACAAAGGTCGAAATGTTTTGAATCATCCTATAAAAACGAATGCTTTAAATGCGTTTTTGGCTATAGCATGTGATTAAGAAAAATTTTCTCATTATCTATATAAATATTTATGAAGTTACTACATACATACAACAAACATCAAACCGCCTCAAGTATATATATTAAAAGTAAAACCTGTTTTATTTAAGAGACAAAAATTTAAGTTAAAATACATGTAAAAAACAAAAAATACATATAAAAACAATTAAAATCTAGACGTTTCGAAACTCGTCCGGGTTTCCTCATCAGTAATTACAACACAATATGCAAACATTACATGAACACTCAAGGAATTTAAAGGAGTACCGAATATTGAGGTGCCAGTGCGCATGCTTCATTGCCCTCTCCTTCCTTTCCTCCTGTAATTTCCCCCTCTACTTCAATGCAAATGAAAAATTCACTAATTAATAAGAACAATTATATTTCTATGCCATATTTTGGTTTTCTAAATTACTTAAACCACATAATATTTATACTGCTTTACGGCCAATTAAACAATTAAAAAACGTCCTTTTTAACTTTAAACCCATAACCCCTTCTCTGGATTTAACTGGTGTAATATATTTAACTCCTTGTAAAAATTGCAAATATGGTTATATAGGTGAAACTGGCCGTACAGCAAAAATTAGACTACAAGAGCACAGACGATCTTTTAAAAATTGCTACCAAAATTCTAAAATTGTAATCCATTCAATAGAAACCGATCATATTCCTGACTTCGATAATATAAAAATTCTAAATTCTGGTTTTCATAATTATAAATCGCGTATTTTCCTTGAGAGCTGGCCCACTGCCAAGCATCTCCACACTATCAATGAAGCATGCACACTGGCTCCTCAATATTCGGTACTCCTTTAAATTCCTTGAGTGTTCATGTAATGTTTGCATATTGTGCTGTAATTACTGATGAGGAAACCCGGACGGGTTTCGAAACGTCTCGATTTTAATTGTTTTTATATTTATTTTTTGTGTTTTAAATGTATTTTAACTTAAATTTTTGTCTCTTAAATAAAACAGTTTTTGCTTTTACTACTACATACATATATTCATAGAGATGTAACCTTTTTTACTTCCATTACCCTACTACCGTAGGTAATGGAAGTATTGTATTCGGTCTGAAAATTCGATATCGGGTTTTCACCTGATTTACACGTTTTAAGGTCCCCTGAGTCCAAAAAAGTTGTTTTTGGCAATTGGTCAGTGTGTATGTATGTGTGTGTGTGTATGTATGTATGTGGAGAATCTTCTGGCTATTATAGCTCAGAAACTAATAAAGATAGAGCTACGAAACTTTAGAATTGAAATACGGTGTACAGATGAAATTTTCAAATTTTGGTGAAAATTGAAAAACCGGAAGTGGGACATCGGAAACCGGAAATGGGACCGTAAGTCCGTATCTCAAAAACGGCTCTAACGATTTTCTTCAAACTTGCTATATAAACACTCTATTAGATGTCCTTTCGAATGATATAGTTGGTTAGTTCAGGAAAATTGATAGGCGTTCTGTATAAATAGCTCAATTTCAGGCCTCGCAAAGGCGTTCCTTTAAAAACGGTTGTACGGATTTTATTCAAACTCGCCATAATAACTCACTTTTAAATATCCTTTTGGATGTAATTATTGTTTTCCGGTCAATAATTGATTTTTTGTAAAAGCTGTTATCTCAAAAATTGTAACGATTTTCTTGAAAATTGTTATATAAATCCATTTCTTTCTCATGTATTACGTGGTTATTAGAGGAAATTTAACAGTCATCCTGCTTAGGTAGGTCATCTTCAGATCTCGGAAATTTGGGTTTCAAAAAATAACTCTAGCATTTTTTTCTCTTATTTTTTCTCTCGCTATATGTAAGCTCCGTTTTATATGTCTTATATGTGTATAAAATTTCTCTTTCTGTGAAAATTTTATGTTTCTACTTCTTTAGGTCATTTTTATTTTTCTGATTACATTATCTCCCAAAAATGCATATAATACGTGTAATAGTGGGTAATGGAAGTCGTGTGGTAGTTTCCCACCAGATTTTTTTTTTTTTTTTTTTGGGGGGGGGGGGGACCACTTTTTAAATTACAACACGCAGGGAGACTCACCACAAAACCATTTTTAAAAAATTTGGCATACTACATTAGACACAGCATACTGCAATTAGAATGCAAAAACTTTAAATATCTTACAAAATATGAGAAGATTTATTATATAATTTTTAACTACGCATGCGCTTGCTTAAAAAAAAAAAAAAAAAAAAAAATCATTTGCATAATTTAATAGCCAAAAGTATTGAGCAACTTATATGAAAACCCTAAACAAATATCATGTAAATTCAAAAAGTTATGAGAGGTAGAATGAACAGAATTTCGATTCCTCTCACAAAGTAAAAGCTAACTGTAAGGGGTTTTACTCACATTTTTATTTTGATTCAATCAATACCCAATGGTAACACAGTGCTCGCCGATTGTAAATAAATATTGATAAAACCCGCGATCATTTTCCTTTTTTTACTTTCTTCTATATGTAATATAGAGAAAGTATTGGATTCGCGAAAATTTTCGAAGTCCACTTTTTGATGGATTTACATGTTTTGGGATGAGGAGAACACGAATCAATAGTTTTTAGAAAATGTCTGTCTGTCTGTCTGTCTGTATCATTTTTTTGTGGACGCTGTATCTCACGAACCAATGAATGAAATTTAACCAAACTTGGTATTTAGTTGCACCCTGACATAAACTGGTGCTGATTAGATTTTGGGATCAATCGCTCAATAGGTGGCTTTGTGATCGCATTTTATGCAAATTTTTAACATGGCAGCATAGGACAAAATTCCGTATAAATGGGCATAAAGAGAGTTATTTTACACTTGTGATTGTAAAATTAATATGAATTATTGATAATAGTAGTAGTTAGCTAGGAAAAAAATTTTGTGCATGGGGGGGGGCATCGGTTCCCCCCCCCCCCCGGGGAAGTAAATTTTCAAGATGGGTATCTTTCGAAAGGTCTCGTTGATAATAGTAATAGTTAACTTGGAAAAATTTTTTATGCATGTGGGGGCATCGGTTGCCCCCCCACCGGGGGGGGGGGAAGTTCCCACCCGGGGGGGCAAAGTTTCAAGATGGGTATCTTTCGAAAGATCTCGTCAATACCTTTAAAACGAATGGTTGAACGATAAATCTGTGATAATTTAAACCAAAGTTATCGAGTTTTTTAACTTTTAACAAAAAAAAACAGAAAAATATCGCAATTTTTTTTTTTTTTTTTTTTTTTAACGAAATTTAACCAAACTTGGTATTTAGTTGGTCCCCGACATAAACTGGTGCTGATTATGTTTGGGGATCAATAGCTCAACAGGTGGCGCTGTGATAGCATTTTATCTAAATTTTTAACATGGCAGCATAGGACAAAAATTCGTATAAATGTGCATAATTAGAGTTGTTTTAAACTTGTGATTGTAAAATTAATATGAATTATTGATAATAGTAGTATGTAACTAGGAAAAAAATTTTTTGCATGGGGGGCATCGCTTCCCCCCCCCTAGGGGGGAAATACCCCCCCCCCCCCCAGGGGGGGTAAATTTTCACATTGGGTATCTTTCGAAAGATCAGGTTGATAATAGTAGTAGTTAACTAGGAAAAAATTTTTGTGCATGTGGGGGCATCGGTTGCCCCCCCACCGGGGGGGCAAAGTTTCAAGATGGGTATCTTTCGAAAGATCTCGTCAATACCTTTAAAACGAATGGTTGAACGATAAATCTGTGATAATTTAAACCAAAGTTATCGATTTTTTTAACTTTTAACAAAAAAAAAACAGAAAAATATCGCAATTTTTTTTTTTTTTTTTTAAACGAAATTTAACCAAACTTGGTATTTAGTTGGTCCCCGACATAAACTGGTGCTGATTATGTTTGGGGATCAATAGCTCAACAGGTGGCGCTGTGATAGCATTTTATCTATATTTTTAACATGGCAGCATAGGACAAAAATTCGTATAAATGTGCATAATTAGAGTTGTTTTAAACTTGTGATTGTAAAATTAATATGAATTATTGATAATAGTAGTATGTAACTAGGAAAAAAATTTTCTGCATGGGGGGCATCGCTTCCCTCCCTGGGGGGGAAGTACCCCCCCAGGGGGGGAAAATTGTCTTACAGGTTGCGTTGCCATCCCGCTTTTTCTAAATTTTTAACATGGTGATATAGGACAAAATTTTGTATAAATGTGCATAAAGAGAAATATTTTTTAGTAATTATTATGAAAATTTACAAGAATTATTTATAATAGAGATAGTCAACTGAGAAAAAATTTTTGTATGCGTAGGAGCCTCGCCACACCCCCTGGGGGGGAAGTCCCCCCTCGAGAGGAGTAAATTTTCAAGATGGGTATCTTTCGAAAGGTCTCGTCAATACCTTTAAAACGAATGGTTGAACTATAAATCTGTGATAATTTAATACAAAGTTATCGATTTTTTTCACTTTTAACAAAAAAAAAAAAAAATCGTACTTTTTTTTTTTTTTTTTTTTTTTTTTTTTTTTTAATATTGTTACTGATTGAATATGTATAGGTAAATATAGAAGAAAGTCTTGTGGTGGCCACAACATACTAGTTTTTCTAGAACTGAAATTCTGCTCATACTATCTCTCATAACTTTTTGAATTTACACAATATTTATTTGGGGTTTTCATAGAATTTGCTCAATACTTTTGGCTATTAAATTATGCAAATAACACTTTTTAAAAGCTAGAGCATGCGTAGTTAAAAATTATTTAGTAAAAATGCTCCTATTTCGCAAGATATTTAACATTTTCGCATTCTGATTGCAGTATGCTGTGTCTAATGAAGTATGCCGAATTTCCTAAAAATGGATTTGCACTGGGTCTATATGTTATAAAAATGGTTTTTTTTTTTTTTTTTTTTTTTTTTGCATTAAAAAAAAAAAAAAAAAAAAAAAAAAAAAAAAAAAAAAAAGCAGTCTTTGGGGACTGCCGATAGAAGTGAAAACTAAGTAACTTGTGAATTGTATCGTCGAGCTATTAGATTATTATTTTCGAATTATTTTTGGTTTGTAAAGAAGTGTTTATGATCTGTATTATATGATTCGGCACAATATTTGTAGCGACCCAAATTAAATGAACTAAGCCTTATATTAGGTAAAAATATATTGTAGTATGACTAAAATAATTTTCTTTTTTTTTATTATTTATTTGAAAATTTATATTGAAAGCAAAAAGAAGAATATAACAGTTTGTATAAAAACACGTTCTTGTACTTTGTGAACTATGTATATACTGTGGAAAAAGTACATACATACATAGAGTATAGAACTAGAAAGAGACAGATGCCAGTAGCCAGTATACTACTCGTATTAGTATACATTTTATACACACATATATATATGTATATGAGACATGCTGCGCCGTGCGCTACATATATGGATACGTATGTAGAGAGATATACTCTTTGTATATATATAATGTATACTAATAACGAACAGAGGTATATCTATGTACAGTCGGGGGAAAAAAAACGCAGCACTTGATGGTATTTCGTTATTAATTTACGCAGAAAAACTTAATAGACACCATTCAACAGGAAATGAAATGCACTTTCTGAAAATGTCGTCGAATTTTGAATTAGGGGTCATCTACATATTAAAATGAGCGCCAACTTTGATTTTTTTCAATAGTAACACCCAATTTTGACTTCATATTCAAATTTCTGAGAGTCTGGCAGTGCGGAAAAGTATACTGTTTGTATACTTTATCTTTAGTATTCATAGAGTTATGATCAAAAATGTGTTAGGGGGCTATCTCTAAATATAGAAAAATAAAATTAAGATCTTACAAGAACTAGACAAAATTATACTGTTTCACACCGGAAATATTTCAAGAAAAAAAGAGTTATAAAACGAAATAAAAATATTAACACCCTTGCAGTATCTTAATTATCATGAATTTAGTTTTTTGGATATGTATATACTTTAGTACTTTTTTAGATAATTTTAGGTATATTTAAATACATTACACTTACGATTGGTCAGATAATACTTTTTTATAAAAGTGCAATATTTTTCAATTAAAAAGTATCTATCATGGATATACTGATCACCAATAAAGCTTAAATTTTCTTTCGTACGTGTAACATAATATACAAACTGAAATAATATAGCTATATATATATATATATATATATATACATACAACAACGCATAAACTAAATCTTTTCGGATAAATTATTGTAAGGTTTCATAAAGTAAATATTAAACAATTTTAATAGCACTTACCAGTTTTGGGTCAGTTGAACTCTTTGGAACTGTACGATTTGTTTTATAATTTCTATGAAAATATAATTTCTTAATTAACGCTTTCGCGACTGCTGACGTAGATTCACATCATTTGAAAATCTGTAACAATGCCAGTGGGCGTTTCTTTCGTAATTTGTGTGTTACTTATTTCTTAAGCATGTACCCAGTGTTCATATTTTTGCAATAAAATATACTATGGATAGAAATATATTAATTAGAAAGAATATAGTTATAATGTATATCCATCTGTAATATAATTGTGGTACAGAAAATTTGTTTTGAAATATTTTATTTTGAGAGTATTTCAAACAGTAAACCCCGCCTATTTAGTTAATTTTTTCTTCTAGTGTTCGTTTAAAGGATTCTAAATTTATCACCAGTATTCGATGAAGTAAATACCACTTGTGTATATTTTTGTCAATGTAAAATAAGGGGTTTAACACGAATACTCAAAGTCACATTCACTTTTCGTTTCTGTATTGTTTTGTTTTAACGAACGATAAAAGGCGGGGCTTTAGAAAACAGGAATTCTTGATACTAACACAAATGTCTAAAAATCAACATTTTTGTTTCATTTCTTTGCATTTGACATTATTGTTATATAATTTGACCCTTAAATAAAAAATAAAAGTATTTTGTTCAATTTTCTCCGTTATTTTTTAAGATTTGCTTCGTTATCTCATTCAAAATTTTTTAAGAGACGGCCCCCTAAACCACTCCAAAAGAAAGATTTATTTATATCTCGAAAACTAATAACTGGAATGAGCTGCAAATTTGCACACCCATATTTTTCAGCATTAGGATTCCTTTTATGTAAAAAATAATATAGGTCATAATTCATAATTTTTATGAATATGAATTTATTAATATTTTTCAGAATTAAAAATATTTTTCAGAATCAAAATTAATGATGGATTATGTTTGGGTTTCTTCACTGTATCTCGTAAAAAAAGAATTATATCGATCAAGTTATTTTTTGTGAAGATATTAATAAAAGTTTGAAATATGAATTTAACATTAGCACCTTCAAACTTTGAACGCTTATAACTCTGTGAAAAAATAAGCAAAATATACAACCAATATACTTTTTCGCATTGTCGCGATCCCAGGAATTCAAATATAAAATAAAAATGGGGCATTACCATTGAAAAAAATCAAAGTTGGTGCGCGTTTTAATATGTAGACGACCCCCAATTCAAAATTTCCGTTCATTTTCTGAATCTACTCTCAATTCCCCGTCGAATGATACCTATTACATTTTTGTGCATTGAAAAGCAACGGAGTTACATCGAGTGCTGCGTTTTTTTTTTTTTTTTTTTTTTTCCGACTGTACATATATACACAGTATACATATAGCTCATGGAAAGCGTTCGGTGACGATGACGCGAGTTCCATGATTTTTGTTCCCCCAAAAAGTGCTCAACGTGCCTAAAGAAGTTTTCACTTCAAAAAAAAAAAAAAAAAAAAAAAAAAAGTTATATCTCCGTGAATATATGGGGTAGCGTCATAATTTTTTTTACAGATAATGCGAAAAATCTTCATAATCACATGCTACAGCCAAAACGCAATTAAAACATTACTTTTTACAGGGCAATCCAAAATAGTTTGATTTTAATTTTTTACCGATCCCCTTTTTTTCTTCAGGTACACAACTTTTACGGAAATATATGCGGTGTAACATGTTCTTTACACTACCAAAGTTTGAAGATGGTTCCTAAAGACATTTTCTAGATATTTGACAAAACGTCTAAATTCGAAAGGGTCTAAATACTTATTGTTAGATAGTGTATTATACTTTTCTAAACACCATCTTAAAAATAATTATAAGTTTAAAAGAACTTTTTATATGCCATGTTTTTAAATTTTCTGATGAATCATTAATAAAATACGCGAGGATAAAAAATAATATTTAAGCAATAGTTAAGCATGCGGACTCAGTTTAGTGAACTAATAATAATAATAATGAAAAAAAAAAAAAAAAAAAAAAAAGTCGGTTTTAAAAACAAAATATTACTCCTTTTAGAATAATATATATTAGCATTAGCATCATGAACTACGTTAGCACTTATCAATGGGTATAAAAATTTTAAATTGATAATGACGTCAATTTTTGTGAGATGCATCATTTAACTTTTATAATTTTTTTAAGTTCACGTTTAATTAAGGGCCCTCTTCACTCACCGCCCGAAGCTAATGTCATTATATGGGAAATATTTCTTTACAAATAACTTATTAACTAATACATATTTTTAAATTCTGTTTTCACATTCTGAAAATTCCCAGCTGTTAAATTGACGGACATTTTTTAAAAAATTACTTTTTAATTTTTTGTATTTTATTTTGAAGCTGCAAAATACGAATTTTCAATATGTGAAATTTTTTCATTTTGCAATTTCAAAATAAAATATTAAAAATTTAAAAAATGCATTTTTAAAAAAGGTCCGTCAGTTTAACAGTTGGGAATTTTCTGAATGTGAAAACAGAATTTAAAAATATGTATTAGTTAATAAGTTATTTGTAAAGAAAATTTCCCCATAGAATAGCATTGGCTCGGGTTTCCGGCGACGGTAAGTGAAGAGGGCCGTTAAATGTATTTATTTTTATGTCGAAAGAAAATGAACTCGTAAATTTTTTTTTGGAAAGAATTAAATTATAGCTAATATTTTAATGGCTATTTTTATTGCTATTAGGAGCTTATTATTTTCCTATTTTAATTAATTAAAAGAAAACTATTCGAAAATTCGAAAATCTGACTTCGAAGTATTGTGTTGTCACCGGGTTCTGAGCTACTGTGAAAGTTTCAAATGTCTTAGCTAGTAGGGAAGTTAGTTAAAAATGGATTGCAAGATTTGTACTGGACAAACAAACACACATACAAACAAACAAGAATAGAAGTTAATAAAAATATAGTAATTATATAAAAGTTGTCCAGGATAAATTTTCACTAAAAAATTTTAATTCAAAACCACAAAACTTTTCGCCGCGCCTAATAATCTTTTCAATTTTTTTCATATCGCCTTTCAACCTTTTCCTAAGTAACTAGGAATAGTTTAAATTCGCTGTTCTACAAAAGCAAGAAAAAACAAAAATCAGGATGTTCCAAAAATATCGAAATGCAGTCTATGTTTGTACCAATTAGGTGGTCAATATAAATTGCAAAAGTGTTCAAAATATAAGCACTTTTGGAATTACAAGATATAAAATAAGAAAGCGTAAATAATGATAATAATAATAATAATAATAATCCCGTTGATTTTCGAAAAATTAGACTTTTTAAATTTTTATACTACGTCTATAGATAAATTTGATTAATCAGAAAGCTTTATAATTGCCGAAACGTCAATAGAGGCCTCCATACGGAAAATTAAAAAGAATTTTGGGTTCTGTTTGTCCGTGTGTCTGTCTCGCGATAGAGGCCACAAAAATCACCCTATTGACTTGCAAATTGGTTCACATGTTTATGAGCCACACGAAATTACCTGTATAGTTTGGGGTGTATATTCTGTTTGTGGTTCATGCACAGGGATACAGCAAAGTTTTCCTTATCATTATACGGCCCATGAACAAAATTTCTCTGTATCAAAATAGCGGCCAGAAAAATGCCCCGATTGACTTTCAAACTGGTACACATATTCATGAGCTACACAAAATCAGCTGTATAGTTTTAAGTGTAGGGGAGACCGGGACACAGTGGACCACTTTTACACTTTTAATTTTTTTTTCACAAAAAAAAAAAAAAAAACAGCAAGGTACTTCCAAAAAAAAAAAAAAAAAAAAAAAAAAAATAGCAAACATTCTTTAAAACTTTCTTGACATGTCCTAATTTTTTAACAACAATACTTCTAATACATTACGAATAAAAATAATCTGGTGTGTCACTCACACGACTTTCTCTTACCCTGAAATATTATACTATAAATACAGGTTGGAGACTAAGAGATAAGATAACGATGTTATGTAAACCTCTGTTAAACAATTCAAATTAGGCTTCGGGAGAGTTTTATATGATAATTAGTTGTGTGTGAGGGGGGCTACCGCCCCCCCTCAACCCCCCGTTTCCTTAATGCACCTACATTTGTATACAATTTAATTCGGTTATTAAAAAATAATTCTGTTTGTAAAAAGTAATTTATTAAAATTATTATTTAAAAAAAATATCTTTTATGATAAGGCAGACTATTTTCATATTAGAGAAGTAGTATAACACCAAATATTCAAAAAAAGTCCATTTTATTCTCAATATTAAAAAAAAAAAAAAAAAAAAAAAAAAAGTGATTTTTTTTCAAAGTTTTTTTTTTTTTTTTTTTCGTTAAAAGTAAAAAAAAAATCCATAACTTTGTTTTAAATTATTGCAGATTGATGGTTCAACCATTCGTTTTAAAGGTATTGGCGAGCTCTTTTGAAAGGTACCCATCAAGAAAATTTACCCCTCGAGGGGGACTTTCCCCCCGGGGGGGGGGGGAGGGGAGGCGAGGCTCCTACATACACAATTTTTTCCCCCTGTTGACGATCTCTATTACAAAAAATATATATTCGTTTCATTTGGTTTAGTGCAGTCTATAGATGTTAAACTCTACTTAACTGCAATTTACCCCATAGACGTAATGTATTTGAATACTTTTGAGTGTCCCTGTTCACGAACCATTTGCTTGATCTTAACGAAAAGTTTAGTGTAGCATCCTTATATGATACACATTTAGAATGCCAAGTTTGAACTTACTGCCATAATTTGTTTTTGAGATATGCTGATAACAGACAGACACACACACAGACATACACACAGACCATTTGCTAAAAACATGATTTTCGTATTCAGGGGACCTCAGAACATGTAAATATAACAAAAACTCGCGTTCGAAAATTTAACCCAAAAACAATACTTTCTCTACCTTATGGGTAAGAGAAAGTAAAAAAAAAAAAAAATTGTATGTGCACTCACAAAGTGGACCAACCACTGTTGTTCATGTTCAATTAATATGAATTACTCATTTTTTTAAAAAAAAAATTTTCTAAAATTAGTATCTTATGCAATTCTAGTCTAAATAACACAATTCGAACATTTTCATGGAATAAAATTACCAAAATTTAAAGGAAATCAAAATAAATAAGAAATCAAATTAGAGGAAGAATCCTATATCAGATTTGATTTGTCTTTTATGTGCCGTCACTAAAAACATTAAGATATATTTTTAATTGTTTATTAATGTTATATAGTTATAAAAAATATGAAATATATAATTAAACATTTTATTACTATTCAAACATTTTTATTAATTATTTTGAGATATTAATACTTTACATTATATTTGTGAGATAAGTTTAACTAAAATTATTCTACTTTTATCTTTTACATGTTATTTCTAAAAACAACAATAAATTTATATAAACTACTATTTATTATATCTCATAATAATTTTATTTATTTTTTACTATTAAACAATTCAAATAGCTATTAAATTTAGATATTCATAATTATTATACTACTATTCAACTATTTTCCCCTTTCAGAAATTTATTTTATTATAACTTTAAGATTATTATTTTTTTTTATTAATTATTTTGAGTCACATTACATTTGTATACGTAAATTTAACTAAAATAAATAAGGTATTAAATATAATTTGGACTTTTAGGCACGTTGGAAGGCGGTTCACTGTGCCCCATGTCCAGACAAAACAAATAATAATATTAAAATTATATATAGACTATAAATATGCTAAACTTTTTATAAATTTAGAAACAACAATATCTTACATTTTCTTAACAACTATCCAATACTTGTAGTCAATAATTCAGTCCTGATAAAATCTAAAAAAACTTCGAACTTGAAAAATTACTTTGAGCAGCTCAAAACATAAAATTTTTATAAAATGGCTACCTTAGCATTTACCATGTGGTTTTTTTGGGTGTATACAAGTAGTACCATACTATGAGTCTCAATATAAACTAAAAGAGTTAAATATTAAGAGATTTAAATAGGGGTGGTCCACTGTGCCCCAGTCTCCCCTATATTCTTTTTGTAGTTCGTGTACAAGGACACACCAAAATTCTTATGATTATGACCTAATGGACAGAATTTCTCTACACCACAATAGCGGCTACAGAAGTCGCCGATTGATTTGTAAATAGATATACATGTTCAGGGACATGCAAAATAATATCCATTACGGTCAACAGACGGTATTTCTTATAGCATTTTAAAATGGTTATGTTCCATTAAACTTAATGAAATAAATACACTAAGGGGAAAAAAAAAATGCCACACTTTGGTATTTTCCTTTTCTCTTTCTGAAACCGGCAATTTTATCATTTAAAAAGCAAATTTTCGAACAGATTTTATTACGTCGTCTTCCACGTACACTTTAGGATTTAATCCAGGGATTAAAAACAAAATGCAATTGTCAGCAAAATTGTAATTTTAGAAAGCATTTAGAAAATGGCAAGGATAAGGCAATTAACGATGAAACAAAGACTATTAATTTTAGAATGAAAATCAAAAAATATTTTAATACGTGAGATGGCAAAATGATTAAATGGTAACGAAATATTGGTGAGGGTTTTTTTTAGCAAGATATAAAAATTTTTGGCTGTTTAAACTGGAAATTTGGCTTTAGGCGGACATGTTCCTCATCCAAGCGAGATGATCGGAAGTTAAAAAGCAAATGTTTAAATAATCGATTTGTATCATTTTCAGAACATAGAAAAGATTTAAAAAAAAAAAAAAGTTTATAGCAAAATATTTTCTTCAAAAACAGTGTGGGAATTGGGAACCATTAAACAAAGGAGGTTAAAAACCAGAGGGTCTGGAAAAAAAGCCATTATTAAGGGAAATAATAATAATAATAATAAAACAAGACTTTATTTAACAAAAAATTAAAATAATATATCGATTATTTATTGGGCTGAACTGGTTTCTCTGATGAGTGAAGTTTAATTTATTTTGAGTTGTTGAAAAATGCTACTACGACGACGAAAATGTGACCGATTTAAAGAAAATATGCACTCTTAAAACAGTGACACATTTTCCGTACATTATGGTTCGAAGGTGCATAACTTTTCAAGGAGTCGGGCAAATTTTCATGCTCAAGGGATCAATTCACTCAAAATAAAACACGACCATTATGAAAGTGGCGCCTAACCGACAATTTTTTAGGTGCCTCAGACTTTTCCACAAACTGCATTTCAAGATGAGAATGCGCCTTGCTAAAAGGCGTCTATGGTACGTTTATTTGGTTCAAATTGTTAAAATTACCTATCCATTCTCATGAGCGCCTATATTTCTGTAAGTAATCATACCTTTTTTCACTTTAAGTTAAATCCCACAAAGAATATCATAGAATTTCTTCTTTACCAGACTTGGAAGTAGTCCTAATCTCAATCCGCTAGAAAATGTTTAGTCTATAAAAAGGCGGGAGAGAGGGGGGAGGATTCGAAAATTGCAGCCTACAACTCTACAAGAACTAGAAAAAAATATTTATGATATTCGTCACAGTATAATTTCTGAGATTTATTTTAAAACACTGTATAATACTATGTCATTGCGTATTGAAGCAGTAATTCCATATAAAGGTGGAATTAACCCAATGCAGAATACACATTTTCATTAAATAATTATTTAATGCAACAAAAGAATAGTTTTATTTCATATAACAAATCATATTAGAATACAAAGTATATGTTTATTATAATACTTTTAAAAAGAAAGTTTTATATAGATTTTTATTAAGCATTTCGTAGAGTGTAATAAAGCGAATTACTAAATCGAAAATGTACATACGTATCATTCCATCTCTTTGGTATTATGTAAACATGACAGTTTTATTTGCTTCAACCATTAGTTTTGAAGTTATTACAAATAAAAAAGGTATAAGTCAATTTTTCTGCAATGCTGCTTTATTTATTTAATTATTTATTTATTTATTTATTTATTTTTGTTCCTTAGTGTATATTTTATTAAAATGTTTAAAAGCATGGTTTCTGTTGAAAATGGTAGTCATAGAATTGGTAATTAATTTACAGGGCTACATAAAATAATTCCGATACGTTATTTAATCGTTTCACATCAAATTTGGTACAAGCATTTATGAGTTACTAGGAATTAACATGAGATTGGGAATTACAAGGGAATATTTATATGCACATATTTATAGATAGATATAGACGGACAGATTTAACGGAGGGATGAGGATGGCGGTAGCCTCCTTCAGAAAAGTATCTGGTTATGTAGCTAGTTAATCATATATATATATGTATATATATATATATATATATACATATATAACATGTAATAAATAAAAGTGATCTACTGAGTAATGGATAATGCAAATAGGACGTTGAGGCTCCTGACCTTCAGATTCACAAGTAATAAATAATTGCCAAAACGTGAGTGGAGGCTTCCATGTGTAGACGCAAAAAGATTGTAATTTCTGTGTGTTTGTCTGTCTCTACACGTTAGCGGCTGGAGAAATCACCCGATAGTCTTGAAAATTGGTGCAAATATTTATGAGCCACCCAGAATTAACTGTATATATTTTTTGTGTGCATTCTGTTTGTTTTTCATGTACAGGGACGCACCAGATTTTCTTCTTATAATTACGGCCTATGGATAGAAACGGTATGTACCGCGATAGCGGCCAAAAAATAAAAAAAAAATGAAATCAAATAAAAATAACCCGATTGACTTGCAAATTGGTACACATGTTGATGAGCCATGCAAAATCAGCTGCATGCTTTTTATGTGTGTATTGTTTATGGTTCTTGCACAGAGACACACCAAAGTACTTCTTATCATTACGGTCTACGGACAGAATTTCGTTTAAACGCATTTTAACATAGTTACACTTCATTCAACATGATAAAATTAACATACATTATTAGAATGTTTAAAAGCACCTTTTCTGTAGAAAATGGTATGTATATACTTAATTTAATCGTGTACAGGAATAGATAGAGAGATAGATACAACGGGGCGTGGGAGCTCCTGATCTGCAGATGTACTAGTAAAATTAAAATGTGAATTACACTTAATTGAAATTTTAACTGTGCGCATAGAAAATATATACCAAAATAGAAATGTAAATCTGTGACATATTTATAAAAGACAAAATATATGATCATAGTTACATTAAAATCGTTTTTGTTTATTTAAGATACATACTATTCTTCATTTTTCTTTCTTTAAGTATTAACACTATAATTTTTTGTTTAAAAAATTAAAATAAAAGTAACTATAGTACTATTGACTAGTAATGTAAATTATTTTCATATTTATCACTTTTTTTTTTAAACTGCAATTTAACCGTTTGGAATATTTATACCATAGATATAGTAATAAGACATAGATTGATCATTGGGGGGGGGGGGAAATGATTCCTTTTTACTTGGAGAAAAGTCCACAACATGGCCGTCTTTTTCCGAGTGAATACACAAAGATAATTTAGAAAATAAAATTTATGAATAATTTATGCATTAAAGGGGGATGAAAAACTGCAGATACAATTTCAAATTCATTTTTCTTTTTCTTTCTTTCTTTTTTTCTTTTATATCTTTGTTAATTTAGTTAATATTAAAAGTTAAACTCTTTTTATATACTAAAACTAACGTTCTTTACTACGCCGCTGCTAACTATATTTAAAAGAATTCTGAGAATTCTATATTACTTACTAATATAAAATCTTAAAAAATATCAAACTTTATAAAACGTATTCCATTAAAAATCAAGCCATTTCATAATAATAACAAAGCAACTGATTATAAAAATTATATTTTTCATAATTTTGTCAAATATAATTTAACTTTTATGATATCTTATCCATTTCTTTTCATAAATTTATTAGAAGAATTAAATGGCGCAGTATTTCGACATTTTGAAAATTCATCATAATTCTATTCTATTCTATTACAATTGCCGAGTTTCAATGGTTTCAATATCACTATATGGCTGATGCCCAAAAAATTTTTTCTACAACAAAAATTTTTGCATGATAACAATGGGATGATAGATCTATATGAATTACTAGCAGGCTATGCCCGCTTCGCTGGTCACTATTTTTAAATGAATCATTATAATTAATGAATTCTCAAAATTGCATTAATTTTTATCATGTGAAAAAAGAAAAAGAAAACTCTGATCGGGAAAAATGTCGCACCGGGTCCCCACTGCCTTCGGCAGCGTATACCCGTGCGCGATGCGTACGCGCGAATGCATATATATGAGCGCCCTAATAATTTTACAAATTCGAAAATATCCGCAATCGATTTGTAAGTAACAAAAACCTCTATGCACCAGTTTTCAACGATCTATCTCTATTTTTATTTTTTTACCCTTCCGCTCCCTCCCCCCTTTCCCACCCCTCCCAATAATTTTAAAAATTCAAAAATATCCGCAATCGATTTGTAGGTATCGAAAACCTCGATGTACCAAATTTGAATGATCTAACTCTATTTTTTTTTGTTTTTGCCCCTCTGTCCCCCCCTCCCCGGCCCTTCTAATAACTTTACACTTTCAAAAATATCCCTATTCGATTTGCAGGCCTCTAAAACCTATCTGTACCAATTTTCAATGGCCTAACTGTATTTCTATTTGTTTTTGCCCATAGCCCCCCTTACCGCCCCTCCTAATAATTTTACAAATTCAAAAATATCCGCAATCGATTTGTAAGTATCGAAAGCCTCTATATACCAATTTTGAACGATCTGACACTATTTTTATTTTTTTGCCCCCCCTCCCCCCTTCTTGCCCCTCCTAATAACTTTATACAATCGAAAATATCCCCATTCGAGTTGCAGGCCTCTTAAACCTATCTGTACCAATTTTGAACGGCCTAACTGTATTTCTATTTGTTTTTGCGCAATAGCCCCCCTTACCGCCCTACCCCCGCCCCGCCCCTCCTAATAATTTTACAAATTCAAAATCATCCGCAATCGATTTGTAAGCATCGAAAACCTCCATGTACCAATTTTGAACGATCTGACACTATTTTTATTTTTTTGCCCCCCCCCCCTCCCCTTCCCCCTTCTTGCCCCTCCTAATAACTTTACACAATCGAAACTATCCCCATTCGACTTGCAGGCCTCTTAAGCCTATCTGTACCAATTTTGAACGGCCTAACTGTATTTCTATTTGTTTTTGCCCCATAGCCCCCCTTACCGCCCCACCCCTACCCGCCCCTCCTAATAATTTTACAAATTCAAAAATATCCGCAATCGATTTGTAAGTATCGAAAACCTCTACGTACCAATTTTGAACGATCTGACACTATTTTTATTTTTTTGCCCCCCTCCCCTCCCCCCTTCTTACCCCTCCTAATAACTTTACACAATCGAAAATATCCCCATTCGACTTGCAGGCCTCTTAAACCTATCTGTACCAAATTTGAACGGCCTAACTGTATTTCTATTTGTTTTTGCCCCATAGCCCCCCCTTACCGCCCCATCCCCTACCCGCCCCTCCTAATAATTTTACAAATTCAGAAATATCCGCAACCGATTTGTAAGTATCGAAAACCTCTACGTACCAATTTTGAACGACCTGACACTATTTTTATTTTTTGCCCCTCCTAATAACTTTACACAATCAAAAATATCCCCATTCGACTTGCAGGCCTCTTTAAACCTATCTGTACCAATTTTGAACGGCCTAACTGTATTTCTATTTGTTTTTGCCCATAGCCCCCCTTACCGCCCCTCCTAATAATTTTACAAATTCAAAAATATCCGCAATCGATTTGTAAGTATCGAAAGCCTCTATATACCAATTTTGAACGATCTGACACTATTTTTATTTTTTTGCCCCCCCTCCCCCCTTCTTGCCCCTCCTAATAACTTTATACAATCGAAAATATCCCCATTCGAGTTGCAGGCCTCTTAAACCTATCTGTACCAATTTTGAACGGCCTAACTGTATTTCTATTTGTTTTTGCGCAATAGCCCCCCTTACCGCCCTACCCCCGCCCCGCCCCTCCTAATAATTTTACAAATTCAAAATCATCCGCAATCGATTTGTAAGCATCGAAAACCTCCATGTACCAATTTTGAACGATCTGACACTATTTTTATTTTTTTGCCCCCCCCTCCCCTTCCCCCTTCTTGCCCCTCCTAATAACTTTACACAATCGAAACTATCCCCATTCGACTTGCAGGCCTCTTAAGCCTATCTGTACCAATTTTGAACGGCCTAACTGTATTTCTATTTGTTTTTGCCCCATAGCCCCCCTTACCGCCCCACCCCTACCCGCCCCTCCTAATAATTTTACAAATTCAAAAATATCCGCAATCGATTTGTAAGTATCGAAAACCTCTACGTACCAATTTTGAACGATCTGACACTATTTTTATTTTTTTGCCCCCCTCCCCTCCCCCCTTCTTACCCCTCCTAATAACTTTACACAATCGAAAATATCCCCATTCGACTTGCAGGCCTCTTAAACCTATCTGTACCAAATTTGAACGGCCTAACTGTATTTCTATTTGTTTTTGCCCCATAGCCCCCCTTACCGCCCCATCCCCTACCCGCCCCTCCTAATAATTTTACAAATTCAGAAATATCCGCAACCGATTTGTAAGTATCGAAAACCTCTACGTACCAATTTTGAACGACCTGACACTATTTTTATTTTTTGCCCCTCCTAATAACTTTACACAATCGAAAATATCCCCATTCGACTTGCAGGCCTCTTTAAACCTATCTGTACCAATTTTGAACGGCCTAACTGTATTTCTATTTGTTTTTGCCCCATAGCCCCCCCTTACTGCCCCACCCCATATCCGTCCCTCCTAATAATTTTACAAATTCAAAAATATCCGCAATCGATTTGTAAGTATCGAAAACCTCTACGTACCAATTTTGAACGATCTGACACTATTTTTATTTTTTTGCCCCCCCCTCCCCCCTTCTTGCCCCTCCTAATAACTTTACACAATCGAAAATATCCCCATTCGACTTGCAGGCCTTTAAAACCTATCTGTACCAATTTTGAACGGCCTAACTGTATTTCTATTTGTTTTTGCTCCATAGCCCCCCCTTGCTACCCCACATGGGGGCTGAATTTCTAAAATTCCAGAAACTGGTTTTTAGATAGTTGCATTAGCTATATTTTAGAGCAAAAATTTCACGTATATCTATTTTTTTTGTTTGAGATATATAGGATTATGCGAAATCACGTTTTACGCATGTGAAATCACGTTTTGCCTCCCCCCCCCCCCCCCCCGTCCCCCTCGGGGACCGAATTTCAAAAATTTCAGAGAACAATTTTTAGACATTTGTATTAGCTATATCCCCATCCCCTACCCGCCCCTCCTAATAATTTTACAAATTCAGAAATATCCGCAACCGATTTGTAAGTATCGAAAACCTCTACGTACCAATTTTGAACGACCTGACACTATTTTTATTTTTTGCCCCTCCTAATAACTTTACACAATCGAAAATATCCCCATTCGACTTGCAGGCCTCTTTAAACCTATCTGTACCAATTTTGAACGGCCTAACTGTATTTCTATTTGTTTTTGCCCCATAGCCCCCCCTTACTGCCCCACCCCATATCCGTCCCTCCTAATAATTTTACAAATTCAAAAATATCCGCAATCGATTTGTAAGTATCGAAAACCTCTACGTACCAATTTTGAACGATCTGACACTATTTTTATTTTTTTGCCCCCCCCCCTCCCCCCTTCTTGCCCCTCCTAATAACTTTACACAATCGAAAATATCCCCATTCGACTTGCAGGCCTTTAAAACCTATCTGTACCAATTTTGAACGGCCTAACTGTATTTCTATTTGTTTTTGCTCCATAGCCCCCCCCTTGCTACCCCACCTGGGGGCTGAATTTCTAAAATTCCAGAAACTGGTTTTTAGATAGTTGCATTAGCTATATTTTAGAGCAAAAATTTCACGTATATCTATTTTTTTTGTTTGAGATATATAGGATTATGCGAAATCACGTTTTACGCATGTGAAATCACGTTTTGCCTCCCCCCCCCGTCCCCCTCGGGGACCGAATTTCAAAAATTTCAGAAAACAATTTTTAGACATTTGTATTAGCTATATTTAAAAGCAAAAATTTTACGGATATCTGTTTTTTTGTTTGTGATATGAAGGATTTTGTGAAATTACGTTTTGCCCCCCCTTCCCCCCTTGGGGGGCGAATTTTGTAAAATCGCTTGCGGCGTTGTCTTTCTCCGGTCGTAAACATTAACCGTGCCAAATTTGGTTCCGCACGGTGAAACGGCCTAGGATTCTATAGCGGACACACACACACTCACAGACTCTGCTCTTTTATATATATAGACTATATCTATGATTTATACAAATAATTTTTAAAAGTTATAAATGAAATGCAGACGATTTCTATTCAATTTACTTATCTATTTCTAGAATTATTTATTTTCACTTCAACTTCAAACAAATTTTCCTTGTTTAGCTTCATATTCTCGATTATCGAATTAAGAACTTATTGATTACTTATTGATACTTTATGATACTTACTTATTGATACTTTATGATATTTTTAACATATGACAAGCTATATGAACAATAAATTATTCTATGGGCAAGAAAAATAATGAAGAAGCTTCTCGTATGTATGTATGATTTTATATATGTTCTGTATAATTGTCTATTTATATTGTATCAGATTTTAAAAACAATTGCGATTTCTTTATAAAATAGCTTATCTGTTTGCATGTATAATTTTTGCTTTCTTCTATATTCAATAGAAGAAAGTATTGGATCCGTAAAGTTTGTTAACTTTCGGTTTTATATGGATACACACGTTTTAAGAGTTTCGGAATACGACTTGACCATTTTTAGAAAATGTCTGTCCGCTGTTTGTATCAAAGATTTTGTGGCGACTGTATTTCAAGAACTACTGCACCTATTTTTAAAATATATGCAATAAATGTATTGCAAGTGATGTACAGCATCATTATTGATGCGTTTATTATTATTTTTTACTCATGCTATATTTAAATTCAGCGTATTTACTTAATTAATATTTATTTAGGAGGTACTACATTATTTTGTGATGTAGTTATATTCAGCAATTTTATTATTATTATTATTATTATTATTATATTAGTGATTTTTTTAATTTTAATTTTCTTTTGCTGCGGTCTGGGGAAAATATATATATATATATATATATATATATATATATATATATATGGTGACAATACTTTTCTGCTGTCCGAAAGAAATAATCTTTTGTCATGGGAAAAAAGAAAAAAATGTAACGTTTAAGCTTTTACATCTTTTATTAGTCAGAAACTAGAAGCAAATATAGGAGAATGTTTAGATATCTTAAAACTTTAAGATAAATGCTTAATATATATATATACATATACATACATATATATATATATAATATATATATAAATATATATATATATATATATATATATATATATATATATATATATATATGTACATATATACATATATTAAGAATTTGAACATTAAAGTGGTAAGAAAATTTTGTTATCTATTGGCTGAACAAAAAAAGTTTCATTGAAATCTGAGTAAACGAGAGGTAGTAGTATTGCTGCAGTGGATTATCATGTTATTCCGCAGTCTTTCTCCTTCAACGTAATAAAAATCCCCTTTAGAGTGAAAGTCACCTGCAACTCCTCCTCCCAGCTCTAAGAGTCCATCGAAGGAGAAACAACTTTTACAGGTTATTCTCCCTGCCAGATGGAAAACCTAGGACAGATGTATTCACTGAAAGACTGTCAGGGCCGTTATGAAAATCTTCAAATACGTATGTTTTAAACTGTTTAATCCCACCAGAAAAAAAAAAAAAAAAACTAGTATATTGCGAGCTATTACGAAATTTTCTTCTATATATACATTTATTTTTTATATATAATAAACGTAAGTTATTCCAAAACAATTACCACTGCATTTTACAACGTTAAAACGAAAAAAAAAAAAAAAAAAAAAAAAAACCCGAACTGTCAAAAACGAATTGTCTTTAATGTATTAACTTGTAGTGAAAGTTTTAATTGCGGAAACGTAAGTGGAGGCCCTCTGTTGAGACTCAAAACGGTTTTGGGTTCCGTCTGTGTGTTTGTTTGTCTGTCTGTCACGCGATAACGGCCGCAAAAATTCCGCTATTGACTTGAAATTTGGTACACATGTTCAGGAGTCTTACGAAATCAGCTGTATAGTTTTGAATGTGTATTCCATTTGTAGTTCGTGTACAGGGACACGCCAAAGTTTTCCACTAGTAAAAATATGTATACTTTTTTCTGTACTGTATGTTTTTCGGTACTGTATGTTGCGTAATTTTTGTAACACTTCATTTTTCAATAATTAATAAATAAATAAATAAATAAATAAACAAAACATACATACATACTAATTATTAATTTTTCTTTTTTTCTTTTTTTTTTTTTTTTTTTTTTTTTTTTGCATAAACTTATACAATAATCTTCATGTAACAGATGTTTTTTCGGTCAAAATTAAAAGTCATGCGTTAAAGGGTTAAACTTTTCACAGATGCATTAACTATTTATTATAAGGGTCATTGCCAACATAAGGGGTAGAAACCATGTCCCTTAGCCCTCAAAAATAGAAAATATTTTCAATCAGAAAAAAATTTACAACTAGGCTATTTCTTACGATTTTCTCTAGTTGAATATTATTATAAAAGTTTTTAATGTTATTTATTTTTCTTAGAACTCGATCGATAAAACCTGGAATGTCCACTCCGTGGACTGTCCCCAAGGGAAGTCTGCAGAATATAGCATTATTTTCAAGCTTAATATTAATGTTTTTTAATTACATTTTGATTTAAGCAGGACATAATTATCCTTAAAAATATATTTATAAAATTTTAGAGTTATAAAATGAATCTTGTTTTTTTAATTAATTTATAACAAATGTCCCTAATAAAATGTGTCCACTCCGTGGACAACTATTTAATTTCCCATAAAGTTCAGTAGATGGCACTGTCTGTCACCAGTGTGTAACTGAGAAGAAAGAGGGGGAAGCCATCTTTGTTTTTACCTACATGTGCTGAACTCAATGCTTTATTTCGTTCTGTTAAAATAGATTTCATCTGTGATACCTCTGTTTGGCTATCTCATCAGTCCACTCCGTGGTCAGAAGTATACAAGTAATTATAAGGATTATTTATTATCTAATTATTATTACAATTAATGGTTATAAGACTTAATTCAACACTAAAGTTAAATTGTTCCTGACGTTGTTGCTTTGTTCCTTAAAATTCAAAATCAGACATTCTGTCCACTCCGTGGACTTCCACTCCGTGGACATCATTTGATCACGAAGTGGACACTTCTTTCCACGGAGTGGATACTATCAAAATTAATCTTAAAAATAGATACATTTGAAAAATAATCTAAATAAATTTGATAAATAAATTTTATCCCTTTATTTATTTTATTTTTTTTTTTGTTAGCCTACTGATTGCTTAAGGTGCAATGGAAATATATTTTCCCCCTAACTTTTATATTTTTATTCGTGATTTTCTAAAAATGTCATTTCAACGTCTTTAAAACAGTATTTGCTATTTTTTACTGAACTCTTAAGCATTTCTCTTCATGGTTTAAATGTAACAACAGAATTCGTGTTAATATAATTTTAAGAACAGTTTTATGAGTGTTGTTTACAGAGTAATGCAAAAGGATGATGTATACTATCTGTCCTTTTTTTTTTCTTTTTAATTTTAAAGGTAAAATGTAGAAAAGGTGACATAACACTTTAGAAAAATAATTGCAAAAATATAATTAAATTTAGTTTCAGAAGAAAAAATAAATAAAAATATTTTTGTTTTACAGCAAAACTAAAATTGTTTTGTATTTTTATTAATTGAATAACTTTATATCTTTGTGTATAATAAGAGCATAAGAAATGATCCCGCAAGACATGAAGAAGGAAAAGCTAAAGAAAGATAAATATATCACAGAAGGAAGAATACTGTAGTTAAAATGTTTGAACAAATGAAATGAAGTGTTAGGAAAAAATGGAAGAACCAAAACAGAAATCAAAGGGAGAGATTGAAGAAACAGAATAATCTTTGAAGAACATCTCAGAGATGATGCACCTCCTGATACACCTCGTTCAGCAGCCATAAACATCACACTACCACAAATTAATCCATCTCTGAAAACAAAACCATCTGTATCATCATCTAGCAGACTAGAAAGTGGAAGAAAAATGTCGAAAAAGAAAAGTGAAAGGCTTTGTGAAGAAAACAAAAAATTGGTTAGGAAGCTTGAAAAACACAAAAAGTATGTGCAAAGATCTAAGGATGTGAAGTCAAAAAATAATACTACTGATTCTGAAAAACCCAAGAGAAAAGTGAAAAAAATTATCACAGAAGGAAATTCAAAAGAAATTGAGAAATGTATTATTTTTGGCGAGGTTATAAAAAAGCCAATAAAAGAAAGTTTTAAAGGCGCAAAATCAAAGAAGAAACTTAAAGAAATCCTCGAAGTTTTAACAGGAAAAATAGCAAGGAAATACAAGTGTCTTCAACATATTAGATCAATCACATAAAAAAAACAAAGAAAGAAAGAAAGAATATGCGGAACCAACAATTATTTTCCTGTTATTTTCATTTTTCAAAGGAATTAAAGTAAAAATATTTGTTGATTATTTTCTAAAACGCAAGTAAAACAATAAGGATGAAAAGATACAGCTGCAAAATAACTTTCAGGTTTGGATATTTATGTGTCCACTCCGTGGTCAGTGATGTCCGCTCCGTTGACACATTAATTTTGAAATTAATTAATTACCAACCAAAAAATAGCTAACGAGATAGCTCATCAAGTAATTTAGATTCATAGTTGTCAAAAAGGAATTAAGGAATTTTTTCAAATTTTTTTGGTAAAATTTTTATATTTTCAAATTAGTCTTTGTTTTCTACCCTTTAGATTGGCAATCACCCATAAATGTATCGACGAGTCCTTTTAAAAAATAATCTTATTAAAACTTTACACCAACCAAAAAAAAAAAAAAAAAAGGGGGGGGGGATTGTAAGTGTCTGTTTCCCGGTGAAAGCGATGCTTCTACATGTACAAATATATATAAACTCCTGTTTGTAAAAATGCAACAGCGTGAAAGAATAACGTGATTGAGCTGAAATTTTCAGGAAATGCAAATTATACTGTGTAAAGCAAATGATTAAAATTTCAAAGCCACCACGCATGCATGGGCTTAGCAGCGCCCTCTGGACTTCTGCTAAAACCGTATAAATGAAAGGATCATATTCGACATATATATATATATTTAAAAAAATACCTAATGTTAGATTAAGCCTGGGAAGAACCTACACAATTGTGTAGGTTCGGCCTTACAAGAGACATTTTTAACTAAACCTACACCATTGTGTAGGTTCGGATTATATGAATATAAATATCGAAAAGTAACAGTTTAAGCAAAAACCATTATTATTTATTAGGGTAATTTTCATCCGTCACAATGAAAATGCTTGAAATATTTTTTTGTTTTTGGAAAGACATAAATATATGTCACATTTTTCGAATCTCTCTCTGGTACGGCTGGTGCAGTTTTGCAATCTACACTTCCTAGCAGTTTTAAGATCATTGAAACAAGGCCAGTGACTTGTTGCATATAACTTCTTCCCTTCAGAGGGTAGCTTTTTTGGGGGGATAGTAAAACTTTGATCTGCATGACTGAACAACATCATTTTCAGTCTCCTCTTCCTGTTCACTCTCATCATCAATGGCGTTGCTAATTTCTTCAGTTTCAGCAATATCGTCTTCATCACTAAAGTCATTTTTATCGGAAAATTCTTTTCGAGTAGTTCCAAGATCCCCTCTTGCGTGAAATATCGTCTTAGGGCCATCTAATATCCCAAGAGTACACTGCAAAAAATAAACCCGTAAAAGTACAGGGAAAATCTGGCAGCTGGGGTGCTAGTATTTCTCCGTCAAATATGCAGTTTAAAACCGTAAAATTGTATCACTGACATATATTTTCCGCAGGAATCCTGTAAATCAAACAGGTTTTTTGCTAAAAATTCAGTTTTGTCCTGTATATTTGACAGAAAAATACTGGCACCCCAGCTGCCAGATTTTTCCTGTACTTTTAACGACTATTATTATTTTTTTTTTCAGTGTAGTAACGTGTGCATGTTATTCTTGAGAGGGTAAATTCTGGACTTTCATAATTGTGTAGGTTGCTAGTTTTTCCAACTTTTATAAAGCTTTATTATATTATCAAGGCTAAAATCCCTTGAAATCATGAATACAGTATATTAAGATAAAAATTGAATCTAAGCATAACATTAAAAATAATATTTTACAGAAATTACGAGAGTTACTTACGATTTGGCTTTTGTTGTCAGGAGATGAACGCTTGAAATAAGTAAAAACAAATTATTCCTGTCTTGCTATTGGTGCCATATAGTTGAGTTTCATCGAAATATCTGAAATAAATGAACTCGCACAAATGTGCATTTTCGGCTTTAAATGACACGAAAAAAAAGGAAAATGTTGCTCTTTCTTATTTAAATTTCACCAGCACAATTGTGTAGGTTAGGTCGTAAAGGGTTAACATGACACTTGTCTGTCCACAATTTGGTTATTTCAACACTAAATTTGGATCGGCATTACTCTACAGTATTTACAGTGTATGGAAATCTATTAAAAGTAATAATATAATATAGATTCATTTTATAATAATTTCCGCATGTATTTCTTTTATTTTCATTAATAATTAATTTCGCAAATTGTAAAATAATTATAGACATTCTGCATATCAATTTCAAAATCATCTGCATCTAATTCACATTCATTTTAACAATCATCCTGTTATAAGTAATTTACAAAATAGCCGTTTACGATTCCTAAAATATTTTTATTTTATTATTACTTATTTATTTATTTTTATCATTTATTACTTTAGTTGTTTTCGATTAAACTATCTTTGATTTAAAATAAAATTCGTTCAATTAAGGTAGACATTTTAAAGCTAATGCAATGTACTTTTTTTTATACCAGGTTTGAAGAATAGAGCCAGGACGCGGAAATGGTATCGAATTTCCTCGTTAGTGAATTCTCTGAAATGTTTCGTAACATTTTAAAGCTCTTACCTCCCTCCTCCCCTCCGTCCAACACAGTATATGTATTCCTAGAATTTTCACTCACTCAGACTGACCAGTCTACCGTTGTTTTCATTTTTTATCGATCTCAACATAAATGTAGGATAGATAATTTGTCTTTTCCGTAATTTTTTATATTTAGTAGACACTTGATTACTTAAAATGAAATGCCTAATTCTGTGTCACTTACAATCCTAGATAATCTATATTATACAGATTTTGAAAGAAAAAAACATAAAAATATTGAAAAAAAAAAAAAGATATAGGTATACTATATAAACTGCTCAAAACAAAGGTTATTATAAGTCTTACATTAAATTACGGTATGAGCGATTTTTTTTTCCTTCAGAAAATGAAGAAGAGTGTCATAAATGCAAATTTTTCTCCATTTCAAGCTTTATTTGACTTAAAAAATGACACTTTTAGTGAAGGCGAATGAAATTTGGCTTTTAATTTGATGAAAGTCAGAATGAAATAAAATGATCGACATTCTGTAAGTACATTGTTTCCATGAGTGCGATGTCTCAGCGAAGTTATTTAACCTATTTAACGGCCCTCTTCACTTACCGTCGGCAGAAGCCCGAGCCAATGTTATTCTATGGGGAAATTTTCTTTACAAATAACTTATTAACTAATACATATTTTTAAATTCTGTTTTCACATTCAGAAAATTCCCAACTTTTAAATTGACGGACCTTTTTTAGAAATGTATTTTTTTTATTTTTTAATATTTTATTTTGAAATTGCAAAATGAAAAAATTTCACATATTGAAAATTCGTATTTTGCAGCTTCGAAAAAAAAAATAAAAATAATAAAAATAATAATAATTTTTTTAAAAAGGTCCGTCCATTTAACAGCTGAGAATTTACAGAATGTGAAAACGGAATTTAAAAATATGTATTAGTTAATAAGTTATTTGTAAAGAAAAATTTCCCCATCGAATAACATTAGTTTCGGCTTCCGGCGGCGGTGAGTGAAGAGGGCCTTTAAGAAGTTTGGACAGTTGTTGGTCGATTAGAGAGGAAGCCAAACACAAGTCGAAGTAGCAGAAGCCACTGGAGCTCCACAAAGCTTCATTTCAAAGATCTGGAACGCTTTTTTTTTTTTTTTTTTTTTTTTTTTTTTTTTTTTTGATGGCTAGAAATGTAGGCCGAACACCAGGGCAAAGTCAAAAGTAGTGCAACAATGCCCAATGAAGATTGATATTTAATGCTAATGGCTCAGAGATACCAAACCTGAATGCCACTCTTCTTCAACAACGCCTTTGCTCGGCTACTGGCACCTCGGTTTCGACTCAAATTGTCCGAAATCAGCTGCTCGCTGTAGATCTGTATGCTCGCCGATTAATGGTATACGTGTTACGCTAACAGCAGGGCACCGTCGCGCCCACAGAGGCAACAGAGCATGTGAACTGGAGAAGTGAATGGTGTAATATTTGTTTCTCTGACGAATCCCGTTTTTCCGTTGTTCATCCTTATAGTAGGTGTATTTTCATCTGGAGGAACCGTGGCACTAGAAACAATCCTGCGTTCGAGCACGGAAGTGTCAAATTTGGCGGTGGGAGATGATGGTCTATTCTGACATCTCCACTAATGGGTATACCAACCTCCACGTCATTCATCTGACTGGTCGCCGATATAAGGATGAGATCCTCAGACCTATTGCTATAGCATGGAGCCAGTTTCGGTCAGTTTGAGTCGAAACTGTAGTGCCAGTAGCCGAGCGAAAGTGTTGTTAAGACGAGAGGCATTCACATTACAGTGTCTCCCATTCATTGAGCGTTGTTGCATGTCTACATCCTTGCCCTGGTTTTTATTCCTGCATTTCCAGTCTTCAAACAACGATTCTAGATCCTGGAAAACATACTTTGTGAAATTCCAGTAGCTTCTGCTACTTCGGCTTGTGTTTGCCTCCCCCCCCCTTTCAATCGATTAAAAACTCTCTAAGCTTCTGAATCAATTAAATGACTTCGACGAGATATCAACACACTTACTGAATGTCGATCATTATTTTTCGCATTGTCTTTCATTAAGTTGAAAGCCAAATTTCATTCGCTGCCGCTAAATTGTCGTTTTTGACACCAGACTCAAAATTTGCGTACTCTAAAGTTTGAAAATAATAAAAATGTACATTTGTGACTTTTTTCTTCCATTTTCGGAGAAAAAAAAAAATGATTGCTTATACCGTTATTTTATATAAGACTTACAATATCTTTTAATTGTTTTGAGCAGTGTATATACAAGAGGTTAAATTATATTATTGTATTGGTACATTATTAAATACTTTCTTTTGAGCAGTGTATATACAAGAGGTTAAATTATATTATTGTAATGGTACATTATTAAATACTTTCTTTTACCCATATGTGGTAGAAAATGTATTATTTAAGGTAGGAATTTTCGAAGTTGGGTTTTCATTATAATTACACGTGTTGAGGTTCCACTGAATAAAATCAGATTTTTAGCAGTTGATCTGTGTGTCTATGTGCACTTGAACCTTTTTATTGAGATTAAACGGATGGTTCGTATACAGAGCAATAAATCAAATACATTACGGCTATACACTGTCAAAAAAAGTCCTGTTTGCTGCCGGAAATTTTCTGTAATACCCGAAAATTACGGAAAATTTAGGTTGATAGAACGTATTTTTCTGAATAAAAATTTCTGGCAGCAAACTGATAAAGCAGGTTTTTTTTTTTTTTTTTGTCAGTGTAGGAGAAATTCACAGTTAGTACATTTTATTATCTTTAGACTGTACTAAATAAAATTACAGTAATGTATCCATTTCATATGCACAAAAGTATGTTTCCCTTAGAATGTATGATAAGAAAATCATCCACCATTCGTTTATAAATTCAACAAAAGAGCTCGAATGGATTTGGGGTGAACTGGAAATTGCTCGCATTTCAAATTATGGTATGAGTTTTTCTTCCAGTACTAAATTTGAATATACTTATGTGGTGCAAATATAATTTACAGACAACATACAAAGCTACCCAAAATTTAGTGAACATTATTTTATTTTTTATTGGACATAATTGATGTGAATGTACAGGTTGATTCAAAATTAGTGTGACCAATTTTAATAGCACGTAACTATTTATGGTAAACTTTAATCGCTTTACCGCCGGTTTTATTTTAAAAGTGAGACGCTAGCTATTTTTATTAGTAGGAGTAAATTATGGCTTCGAAATTAGATCCTCAAACCCGAAACGAAATTTTAAAGCTTTTGAAGGATGTTTGCTCAAACTCTGTTATAAATAAAGCATTTAAAAATCAAAAGAGATATTTTTCTAATGAATTACTATCTAAACTTTGAAAATAAATAAAATTTGGCTGGCAATAAAAAGCTCCAGGGAAAAAATGTCGACGAAAGCAAGTGCTTGGTGAAAAAGGAAAAATGAAGCAGAAAAGACTTATCGCTGTAGAAAATTCACTGCATCAGAGAACTTTAGCAAAGAAACTACGGGTATCGCAATCGACAATTTTTCGTCAGATAAAGAAAATTGACTATAAAAAAGTGAATAAACCAGTCTGTCATCAAATGTCTGCAAAGACCGTAAAAAAACTAAGAAAATGCTCTTGGCCTCTGTATTTAATGTTACGCAAAGGTAGATACAAAAAATGGATAGCATCTGATGAAGCACTGTTTTATCTGTCATCCACAACTGACAAAACGAAGATACAATATATTTCACCCGAAAAGCGTCGCAAAGACGCAACTGTTTTGCAAAAGGCAAGTTGGCCGTCAGGTTTTATGTTATGGATGGGAATGTCCTCCCAAGGATTAACAAAACCATTTTTTTTGTAGAACCAAAGACTAAAATTGATGCTAAATACTATCAGAATAAAGTTTTGAAGCACATGATCAAAGAAAGTAAACCTCTTTAACCCCAAGGAACTTTGTTTTTCACCAAGATTCTGTACCAAGTCATACTGCAAAATCAACTATAAAAGGGCTAAAAAATAAAAATAAAAATAAAATATATTTTTTTCCTTCTGAAAAATGGCTACCATCATTACCTAACTGTGCTCTTTGCGATTATTTTTTATGGGGATACTTAAAAAAAACAATTAAGTAGACGTAAAGTAAGAACACTTCAAGAGCTTCAAAAAGCAATCGAAGAGGAAGTTGGAAAAATGCCCCTAAAAATGGTCGAAAAAGCTCTTTTGGCTTGGCTTAAAGATTTACGTAAAATGTACTATGTTAAAGGAAACTACACTGAAAATTTCATGTAAATAACTTAATTCAATAATAATTTCTGATGTTTTGAAATTGGTCACACTTATTTTGAATCAACCTGTACTTTTTAAAGTTATATCATGTGCAAAAAATTGCTAAGTAGTAATCATTTTCTATTACTCATATCGTAGGCGTAACATATTGCTTTTGGGGTCCAGTTTTCGAAGCTATGTTTTTGCTATAATTACGCATTTTGGAGTTCTCTATATACGGAAATCAACATTGTAGCTACATTTATAATATATTTAATTTTTTTAAAATTAAATTAAAAAAATATTTCAAATTAGTTAGAGAATTTTTGCTCAGACTAATCTTTAAACTCATTCTAATTTTGGTAACCCTGTATGTATATTGACTATGAGTTGTATATACATCACGTTGTGTTCTTAAATGTAGCACAGAATGTAAAACGCGTAACACAATTTAAAATTCGCTTTAAGCAATTTTAAATTATAATCTAATGGAGCCAAATTATTTTATGTTGTTCTGTAAGCGAATCGTACATACTTTTCATATCATGTTCTATATGAAACATGCTTTTGTGCTTATAAAATAATAAATGCTAATTTAATAATGTTTAGCATGCGATCAGAAGATATTCAAGTATAACAACGATCAATTTCTCCCATAGACCTCAATGTTTTTAAATTATTTCGGATGTCCTTGTACGCGAATGAGTCTCTTGATCTGAGACTGAGTAAAGAGTTTCAAGTAATTCATATGTTTGTCCTCATCAGATTTAGCGTACAGAATTTGAACTTCCTACTAATATCTGTTTTTGAGTTATACTGATAACAGATATTTTCCGATTTAGGGGAATTCGTATCAAATGGTGCAATTATAGTGAAAATTCAGTTTTGAAAATCAATTTCGAAATAATAATTTCTCCACCATATCGCACCTCCGGCAAGAAAAGTGACACAACACAAAAATGCAATATTTGAGAAAATCAACTTAAGGAATACGATAAGACATTAACTAACCGACGATAAAACTGACACTACTATCTCTCAGGGTGAAAAAAATTACGATACAGAAATGGGACTCTTTTCGTGTACGTTGGGACACTTCATACACATTTTTCAAAGACATAGTCTCAAAATTGCTATTTTTTTACCTGTGTCATTTTTCTTTTGCGCGATTCATGGGTAAGAAAAAATAAAATTCGGTGTCGCAATTTCACCTCCGAGGACACAATCACAAATTTCATTATAAGAGTCTTTCTAGAAATTACCGGGCTCATGGTAAAAGAACGATAAGTAGCTTCTCGTTAAACGGCGAAGCATTTTCTGGTGAAATGTGGCTTTAATTTGGGAACAGGGCTCTGTGCTGTTTATCGGGGAAAATGATTTCGGTAGAATCGTCTGGAACTAACAGTCAGAAAGACTCTCTCTGCGCCCTGCAGGGCGTATTCCTCCCGCGACAGTGATTAATGAGCGTCCCATTTTCTGCTCTATGTTTCCGATTCTCTTAACTATATCAGGAAAAGCAGAAGAAATTTTTCAATAGTTTAGTATTGTTTTTTGCCTTTCTGCCTTTGTTAAAAAAAAGTAAAAAAAAAAAAAAAAAAAAAAAAAAAGAAAGAAAATGAAATAACAATTAAACACAACATTAAAATTTTTGAATATCAATGAGAATGGGTTTTAAATAAAAAGAGACATATTAGATTTAATGATTTCTAGGATAGGGACGTGGGAGGTCTCAATTTTTGAACTGGTTTGAACAGCACGCTATTATTATTTTCTTCTTTTTTTTTTTAGTTTTTTATTCCTCCTTCTCATGGCTGATACAGATAATTTAAACGGATGTCGTAGCTTCTTTCATTTATTATTTATTTTATTGGTGTTTATTTGTTCATTATTTGAGAAAAATGTTCTCACGTTCAGCTACTTTATTATAAAGGGAAATAGAGTGGAGCTTTTCGCATGATGGTATGCGAATGGTATCGTGAAAAAAATCGACTCCCTGAAAAAAATCCAAATTAAATAAACTTCAAAATATTTTTGATATTGGTAATTCATGACTTTAGCATTTGTTATATTTATATTCAATAATAACCATATGGCTACGTTGTCCTATACTTTTTAAAACAAAATTTATTATTTCATTTGGTTATTTTGGTAGTATGTATGCACTACCAGAATGGTGATATTTAGCACCAAATTTCTAAAAATATCGGTTGCAATTAAGTTAGTATTCCATTTCCCCCCCCACTTTGAGTAGTTGAATGGCCTTTACAAGGCGTAGTAATTTAAAAATCATGAGAGGGGCTCAAAAAATTGCATTTAAAAATATCTTTAAATTATTTTCAAGAAAATTAATTCATAATTAAATGTTAATTAATATTCACTAATTATTAATATTAATTACAAAAATTCCTTAATGATGAACGTTTATTAGATCTCAATTTTAGTTTTAAAAGGGTGACTCTTTTGTTTGGCTCTGAGAGGAAATTTTGCGATATCCAATAGAGGGGGGCTTGAGCTCTCTCAGTTTCGCCCTTTCCTACGCTGCTGATTCAGATGACCTGAAAACATATAAATGTATCAAAATCTCAATTTCGCAAATTTAATCCCAAAATAGAACTTTCTTTATCATATATGGGATACCAGAAAGTAAAACTAATTTTTATTTATAATTAGCAGGCTTTGCCCGCTTAGCTGGTCACTTTACTTAAAATAATTAAAAACAGAATTACTCCGTTTTATATCGCTTTATGAACAAAAAATAAAAAGAAGATCCATTGAAATTGCTCAAAATCTCACTTGGGGTTCCCGCTGCCTTTGGCAGCGTCTTCTTTACCCGGGAAATCTTGGATACATTTCCCTGCTGCTTGTGACAATGGGACAGTATCGAAAAAATTGAAGTAAAAGCAAATAAAATTGAAGTAATATAGCAAATAAATTTCTACTTATTAAGATAAAATTTTTTTGGAAGATTTTCTCAAGTCGCCCCGACTCGTTGAAAACTAGATCCTACCCAAACCTGACCAGCACGAAAAATAAATCAGTGAACTTGATCCGAACTCGACCTGCAAAAGAAAAAATTTAATCGACCCGAACCACGGGTCGGGTCCGGCTCAGTTTGGGTTACCAGGTTGGGTTTAATTTGAATTATTATCTTATTATTACACTGCTAAAAATAAAGTTCAACATTTCACCTAGAACATGGTGCCAATTTAATTGCAATCACTATTGTTAGAAATTTGGTGTTAAGTTTTACCACTTTTCTTACTGTTTTCACAGGTACTATGCTGCTGTAATTTGTTGAACCAAGTTTGAGGTATTATTAAACATTAATTATATGGTAAATGATTGATCCATGATTTAGGTTTTATTAAACACCAATCATATGGTGAAAGGAGGAACCATGTTTTAGGTTTTATTAAACACCAATTATATGGTAAAAGGTTGAACCATATTTTAAGTTTTATTAAATACCAATTACATAGTGAAAGGTTGAACCACATTTTAAGATTTATTGAGCACCAATAATAAAGTAAAAGATTTAGCCACATTTTAGGTTTTCTTTTATTCTATTTTTATTGCAAAATACTGAATTTGGATTTAAGATTTTTTCAAACCAATTGTATCGTGAAAAGGTAAACCAAGTTTTAGGTTTCTTCTTATTTATAATAAAACACCTCACCATATTTTCTAGTTTTTACACTTTTCGGTTACCGAAAAATTTAAGTAGACATTTTTTATCTTTTAGAAACAGTTTTTATTGATTAGATAAATAAAAGTTACTATTAAATTTTTCTTGTTGTCAAAAGCTTAAAAGTTGATAATTAAGCCCCAAGATGTTATTGTTATTTTCTTTATCTCATGAATGAATGTAGAATAAAACTTAAAACAAAGATTTTTCATCATAATATTGTCTTTATACATTTAAAAAAAAAAAGTTACAGCCGCTTGCATCCTTTTTTTTTTTTTTTTTTTTTTGTCTGAGACCGCATCTCCTCGCGGAGATCAGGGTTCTCCGCGTCATGAGATGTATCAATACGTGCGGAATACTCCAAGGAATACATTTCAGTCAGTTAAAAATTTCTATCATCTTAATTAACGAAGTTATTAATTAAAAACGTCGGATTTATAAAGGTATTCTATTTGTCATTTTACAAAAAGTTTCTGAAATCGTTGTTCCTTCAATCTTATGACGTCATTTTCCACAGGAAAATTAAAATGCGATCAGTGGTTTAAAATAAAATAAAATAAATGTATCTTTTTTTCTACTTTTAGAAAATAATTTTCTTACAGGCAATTTCTTATGTTGTTTATATATATATATGTGTGTGTGTGTGTGTTCTTTTTTTGTGAATAAGGAAATAATGTCGTGTTTGTGTAATTGACTGCGTTTCTTTTTGTCTTTAAAGTGTAATTATCGTTTTCATTTAAAAACATATTTTAAAATACTTCGGATATATTTTTGGCATGAAAAAATATTTTATAGTCAAATTCAAACTCATTATATTCAGTAATAATATTAATAATAAACTCAAAAATATTAATAATAAACTTTTTTCTTTTCAGATATTTTCGAATGCGTAAAATTATTATCTAACTGTACATTAAAAATATATAGAGATTAATGCCCTAATGTACAGTCGGTAACAAAAGTGTCCGAACACTAGCAAAAATTCCTATGTAAAAAAAGTGCACTTCATACGGTTTTGTTAAATAAATCCTTATCGAATCATGTTCTTACACTGACTAAGAACAGGATTCGACAAGGATTTATTTAACAAAACCGTATGAAGTGTACTTTTTTACACAGGAATTTTTGCTAGTGTTCGGACACTTTTGTTACCGACTGTAACTAAAAATTTCAATAGTAAAAAGTACAGACATTAGGAAGAATAGGTACAATATATATATATATATTTTTTTAACAAGCAATTATGCGAAAAAAAATTTCCCCAAATAGTGACAAAAATTTAAACGTCGCCAAGGGGTTCATATAGTAAAGCTGTAACGCAAAATGGTCTAGATATTACAAATTTCTTTCTATTCTGAAATAATAATAATAATAATAATAATAATAATAATAATAATACTGATTTTTTTGCATAATATTTCATTAAAAATAATAACAATAAAATGTTATGTATTTTAATTTGACATTGAATATGAAGATTTCTATATATATATATATATATATATTTTTTTTTGCTTTTGTCTTGTGTTATGCACTATTAATAATTAGTGAAAGGAAAAGAAGCGAATAGGCGAGCAGAACGCCGCAGGCTCTGAAGCGAGTCGTGGGGAGGCAAAGCCTCCCTTGGGGGTTGGTGAGCGGAGCGAGCAGGGAACAGTTTTGAATGAGATATCTTTATAATTCGAAGCCACAAAAAATCCCATGGGGTAACTTGGGAAGGAAGAAAATATGAATCTGAATGTGTGCAGCCGATTGACCGAATACAGCTCCTAGGCTTAGGTAGAATGCCATTCGTAAAGGTCTTTTCAAGGGGTTCTAGCGCGTATTTGGCCAGTTTAGGAGTAAACCACTGGGAAAAAGAATAAGTTTAATGGCTGTAAATTACTTTTTAACGTGAAAGCGGATTAAAAAAAATATTTACGAGTAATTCTGTTAGCAAATTTCCGTATACGGTAATGTGGGATTTTGCCGGAGATGGGGAAATTCTAAGAGGCCTTAAGGGCCCTCTTCACTCACCGCCGCCGGAAGCCGAAGCTAATGTCATTCTATGGAAAATTTTTCTTTACAAATAACTTATTAACTGATACATTTTTTTTAAATTCTGTTTTCACATTCTGAAAATTCCCAGCCGTTAAATGGACGGACCTTTTTTAAAAAATTATTTTTTAAATTTTTTATATTTTATTTTGAAGCTGCAAAATACGAATTTTCAATATGTGAAATTTTCCCATTTTACAATTTGAAAATAAAATATTAAAAATTAAAAAAATACATTTTTAAAAAAGGTCTGTCCATTTAACAGTTGGAAATTTTCTGAATGTGAAACCAGAATTTAAAAATACGTATTAGTTCATAAGTTATTTGTAAAGAAAATTTCCCCATAGAATAACATTGGCTCGGGCTTCCGGCGACGGTAAGTGAAGAGGGCCGTTAAGGAATGAGAGAGCTTTAATCCAAACACACACTATTTGAAACTAGATTACCTAGTCTATTAAAATGAGTATTATTGCTGTGATATGTTATTCAAGATGTTTATACAAATTTATAATTTTGTTTATGCAGTGCTAGTGTTTTTAAAAATTACGCATTTTTAAAGGAAATAGTAAAAATTACTAAAGCTTTATTACAAAGAGTAATAAAAAACGTAAGAAGAAGTTTTTACTAAATGTTTAAAGAAACATTCAATAAATATATACCAATGACGATTAATATTTTCATAAAATGCGTTTTAATGAATCGAAATGTTTTCCTTTTTACTTCACATAAATTAGGATATGAGGGCCAGGGGTATAACTGCACACAGGTCTTTGAGTTCAATTTTGGCTTAACGAGGCTCTGTATTCAATGGTTTAAGTATTACTTTCTACAATGAACCATGCAAATGGCTCTTTAGTCCGGTCAAAGGCGACTCTGTCATCAACCTTGAAAATGGGAAGAAATAATCTCTCTTTCTTATGTAATCACTTCTTCTAAGGCTCGTGATGGTGCGGAAGGCAATTATTTTGCGATTAGGCCCCGGGGAGAACTTGGTCCTCATAAAGTGGATACCACAATGTACATAAAGCATTAATCATTCCCATACATACAGTACAACCTGTCCCGATTTTCTAATAAAAGTAAAGATGAAAATGCCGCCCATTTTTCTCGCAGAGAAATTTTTTAAGAGTGATCGAATACCGATTTCATCATTACATAGACTCAAGGACGTAGCCAGAAAAAAATTTCGGAGGGGGTTCAAACATTACTACACACAGTTGAGAGTCAAAAATGAAGAATAACTCAAAAATTTTCGACAAAACTGCAAAATATCAGGAGTTTGACCCCTCCCCTCTGCCCCCCATGGCCTTGCATAGACTATATGCAAAAAAGAAATATTTCAAAATGCATTGTATTTTTTTTTAAATGGAAAAAAAAAAAAAAAATCTCTCATGAGCCAAAAGCTTTATTCTCTTCCTGCCCATATTGTCCTATGAGATTTTTGCTGCTCTATGAGATTTTTGTTGCTATGGGTATGACATTAAAAAATGAAATTTTTTTTAATTCCCCTCTTTGAACATGTCGTTTTCTATCTTGGTAAACAGTTTTTTGAAAAAATAAATTTAAATATTTTATTTCATTAAATAAACTTTGAACTCTAATTTTTCATCTCAAAAAGAAGTATTTAAACAAAAGAAGAATGAAAAAAAAATGTTCACTAAGATAAAAAGTGATACATTGAAATAATAGAATCCAAAAAACAGAATTTAAGAAACTTCCTTTTTGATTGTGATATCCTTATAATACAAAGCAATAAAAATCCTATAGGATTACACGGAGAAGAGGAAAGAGTGAATCTGGCTAAGTAATTCTGTCTCAAACCCAGACTGCGCTCATACACCTAGCCACTCTCAGTTATCCGTAATTTTCCCCCATAAATCGTTCAATACGAACTAATGCGCCTTAATCTATAAATCAACATCAACTAACCTTTTTCAGAAAAAAAAAAAAAAAATAATAATAATAATAATAATAATCTAGAGTGACTCCACTCGACTTTCCGAAAATCGAGTAATTAACGGTTGTATAAATAAACTAAAGTAAAACAACTCGTTAAATAAACAAAAGTCAAAAATATGATAGTGTGTTTGTGTATTTTTCCTAGTTGTTTCATTTTACGCTATTACATTTTAAATAATTTAAGCCCATAGGTCATAATCATATAGAATTTTTCGTTGTGTCCGTGTAAAAATCTATAAGTGTTTGATTCACCAAAATCTATACAGTTCATGCCACTGTGACCTATAATATGTGCATAAATTTTCAGCTCAATCGAATAAGGCGTTTAAACGCTATCGCACTTTAAAATATTTGGGCCCATACACCATAATGATAAAGAATTTTTCGTTGTGTCCCTGTAAAAAAACTATAAGTCCTAGATTCCCGAAAATCAACAGGGTTCATGCTATGGTGCTCTATATCCTACGTACCAACTTTCAACTCATTCGAATAAAGTGTTTAGGCGCTATCGTGCTCACTCTCTCTCACATACCCAAACACACATACATACATCATCTTAAAAACAGTCAAAATGAACTTGGGGGATCTCAAAACGTATAGAAACATCAAAATCTCAAAGTCGGATTTTTGGTATGATCACAATACTTTCCTTACATATGTATGTTCGGAAAGTAATATACACAGTCCAGTCACATTAATGTGACCACTTGTCAAAAGCCGGAATAACCACCTTTCGCAGAGCGGACTGCTGCGAGACGTGCAGGAAGAGAGTCACATAGGTCCCTGAAGGTGTTCTCTGGGATGTTGAGCCATGCCGACTCTAATGCCGTGGCCAGCTGCGCTAGATTACGCGGTTGAGGATCCATGGCGCGAACAACTCGATCGAGATGGTCCCACAGATGCTCGATTGGGTTTAAGTCAGGTGAGTTTGGTGGCCAGGGGAGGACGGTAAACTCATCCTGGTGCTCTTCGAACCATGCACGTACACTGGCAGCTGTATGGCACCTCGCATTGTCCTGCTGGAAGATGCCATCATCCTGAGGAAAAACAATGCGCATGTAGGGGTGAACATGGTCCGCAAGGACAGATGCGTACTTGTATTGATCCATTGTGCCTTCCACAATGATCAGTGAACCTAGAGAATGCCAGGAAAACATTCCCCAGACCATAATGCTCCCGCCTCCAGCTTGGACCGTTCCGGCAATGGTTGCAGGGTGGTTCCTTTCAGAGGTTTCACGCCTTATACGCCAACGTCCATCTGTCCGATGGAGCATAAAACGCGATTCATCCGAAAACGCAACCTGTCGCCACTCAGTGGACGTCCAGCTGCTGTACTGGCGTGCAAATTCTAGCCTTCGCCGTCGATGAACAGCAGTCAGCATAGGTGCACGAACCAGGCGTCTGCTTCGGAGGCCCAGACGCAGCAATGTTCGCTGAATAGTAGTTTGGGAGACACTTTTGGTAGCCCCTTGGTTCATTTTGGTGGTCAGTTGCTCAACGGTAGCCCGTCTATCTGCCCGAACGCATCTCCGCAACCGTCGTTCGCCTCTGTCATCTATGGCCCGTGGTGCACCACATTTGCCACGTCGCTGATTTTGGACAGTCCCATTTTGCCATGCACGGTACACTTTTACCACGGCGGCACGCGAACAGTTCACAAACTCAGCCGTTTCGGAAATGCTTCCACCCTTGGCCCGAAAGCCAATGATCATGCCCTTTTGGAAGTCGGATAAATCGCTTCGTTTCTGCATTACGCCAACGATTGAAATGTTTTCCGAAGCCCTCACACACCCTTTATATACGCTCAACTGCACTGTGCTGCCACCTGCCTTCTGTGATTGGTTATTTAACTCTGACATGGAAAGTAGGTGGTGGTCACATTAATGTGACTGGACTGTGTATATATATATATATATATATATATATATATATATATAAATGCATAAGGCTATGACCCTGACGAACATTGTTTTGGAATTCTCGTTAGGTTCTTGTATCATTTTACAATGAACGAGATTCGATGAAACTTTTAGCTAAGGAAATTCTTCTAAGTACAAACAGGCAGTTATCTGGTAGTTATTAATGATCCTTCGGAATAGCATAGAAAAATGCTCCTAAATAGCGGTGTTGAATGAGAAAAGATGAAAGCTAATTCCATAAGTTTCAAAAACCACACAACCATTAGTTTCATGCCTAAACAATGGAACACGACTCTTCACTAGTTGGAAAAAAAAAAAAAAAGAATCACGAGTGCAGGATGAAAGCAACAACGACGTTTTTCAAGTGACAAAAATCGTGCTTCATTAGTTCGATAGTTGCTTTAATAGTTGCGTTACGTTATGGTTCGGGGTATTAGATTATAAAGTTTTCCTTCGTCGTTAATTTTTCAGATTGAATTTAAATAAGAGGGAAAAATCCTACTCTGTGCGTGGATTATAAAGCATCGTCCAACTGTAAATACGTCCAACTGTACATACCGGTACATCATTTAACCATTAGTGTATTTTATGGCACTATTTTAGTGTTTAATAAATTAAGATCGAGGGACACGAAGGACCCCTATTGAAATAGCGGCTATAGACAGAGCAGACGGACGGATAAGAAGAAGTTCCGAGATCATAAATACTTTTTAACTCCATATTAAGATTATATATAATTTAGATTACATCTAATCTTAAGGCGGGAAATTTTCCGGGATGCTCAGTGTTAGAGCGTCGGCTCTTTAAAACATTGTTCCAGGTCCGATTTCTGGCCAAGACATTGTTTGCTCTGCATAAAATTATTTAACTTTCAATTCAAATTTTATAATAAATACATTTTAACTTCACAGGAAAGTGTTAGTTTTAAAGGAAGAAGAAAAAAAAAAAAAAAAAAACTCATAAAATAATTAAAAATGCGCCTTTTTCGATTTCCACCTTATATTCTGCAATGAAATCGGTTAATTTTGTGTCGCCTTGTAAACGAATCATTAATGCTAGTCATACCATTTACGATACTAAACAGGCTTTTTTTTTTTTTTTTTGGATCTGAGAAATATATATTAATAGCGTTGTGTTTAGTGCACTGTAAAAACGTTGAAATGTGTTTTAAAAAGATATTGCTCATAGACCGCATTGCATCCAAATTCTTTTATGAGTACCAGTACATAAATCATTTGAAATATATAAAGATTTTCAGCGGAAACATTCTGTAATAAGCTTGAATAACCTATATCGGTTACAAATTAATCTAAAAATATTTACGGAATTGAGAATTTGAACAAACAGAGAGACGAAATGAAGTCTTTATACATATACTTTCCAACTTTGTTGGAGAATATTAATAAATATATAAATAAATAAATAAATAAAAATCTACTGTTGAGACTAGGGCTCTAGGAATTTGAACAAAACGGGTCGCCAGGAAATATTTTTGGTAGCCATTGAAAAAAAAAGGAGCCTTTATTTATTTATATTTTTTTTCAACTTTGAAATTTACTTGAATATAGAAATTAAAATTTTGTATATAAAAATTAAACACTAAGTAGGACAGGATTATACATCAGGAAACACCTATTTAAGTTTAACGTCCTCAAACCGGTTTTATTATTTTCTGTAAACCAATACACCGTTGGCATCGACGCATCATTACTCTGGCGCAACAATTTAGCACTGGATCGCAAAGCGAGCGAAGGAGAGTGGTGTAACGATTCAACACCTGGTTATTAAGCATACACAGTGTAATACGATGTAAATTCCCTATTGGTATATGGATTCAACACTGTGTCTCAATTCAACATGACGGTGTGCGAAACACGTACATATACCCATGAGTCGCTGTTTTCTTTCTACTTCTTTCTTGCATGAATTGATATAAACTACACTGTAGTTTAAGATAGGGTTCGGCATTCGATTCTGGGCCCAAGTTTTTCATATATATATATACATATATCTTAAATGTTGAGTTTTCGTTGAAAACATAGTTGCCAGCTAAAATATATTGGTCGCCAATGGCGATCAGGCGACCGTATTTCACGAGTCCTGGTTGAGACTATTTGGATGTGTTTACGCAGGCAGAAAATTCAGGGCTTTTCGTTTTCAAAAGCACAGAAAGATTCCACCCGACACATCCTTTTAGAGTTTTATCGATAAATGAGAGCAGTTGGAAGCGGAGGCAGTATCGATCGGAATTAATCAACTAATGTTTCTTATTTTAATTGAGTGACCTCCCTTCCTTTCACTCCATTCCTTCGAAGTCGAAAAGGAGTCTGAATGGCAAATATACTCACTCGTTGCGGATTTCCATCTATGAAGAGCGGGAAAGTAATCTGAGTAAAATCGTCCCGAGAGGATCGACCCCTCAACCTAAACGCATGCGACACTTAAAGTGTCGAAAGCGCAACAAGTGTGAGCAATTGTGAAAAAAAGAAGAAACATTATATCGGAGTTTTAAAAGCGTGGGGAAATATGTTGGCTGTGACAGGATTTGGCAAATGGAATCTTATCGAATTAATTAGATTAAAAAATATATATATTGGAGTGGTTCTACTTAAATTTCCGAACATTGAGTACAGTTACCGTCGGTCGAAAGATGTGCAAATTATTATTCAATTTCTCTGTAAAAGACATGTCACCATCATTTCCAATAACGACCCTATTTTACCATAGCAATATAGCCTATATCAGTTCTTTGCTGTTTAAAATAACTTAATGAAACTGAAAGGTACTTCTAGTACTTTGAATTCATAGTTCATACTGTACTTTTTGTATCTGTGTAAAATGAGCTGTATTTCCTACACTCATAAAAATCGCTACATCGTTTGACGGTGACCTCTAAAATGGAGCTGATTTAGAGCGTCACTATTACTAACTATCCCAGCATTAATAAATTGAAGAACTGGTGTACAATAAGTATTTTAACTTAAAAGCTTCTTCACACACCATAAAATTAGTTTAAGCACTACCGGTTTCGAAAGGACATGGCCTTTCTTCTCCAGGTGCAAAAAATACATACTACTACCTTGGAGGCAAAAGCAAGACTATCTCGCTTTTGCCTTCAAAGTAGTAGCACGTGTTTTTTGCACCTGATGACGAAAGACAACGTCCTTTCGAAACCGGTAGTACTTACATTAATTTCATGGAGTGCGAAGAAGTTTTTATGTTCAAATATCCTATCATTGCACAGATCTTTTATATTTAAACAATTAAATTATCCGTTCGACAACTGACCGTTAGTAGTCGCTTGTGTAGCTCAGTGAGCAGAACATTGGCGTATCATGTCAGTGGATTCAGGTTTGAATTATGACCAGGAACACTTTTCACTCTGGCCGAAACCAGTTCGACCTTTGAGTAAAACAACGCACAACAATTTGAGTGATACATAGGGTCGAAATTATGATTAAAGGTTAATTATTCAACTAGCGAATCTGCAGGTCAGAAGTTTTATTTCCAATTCTCATTGTTGAAAAGGTCACTTTTATTTATTCCTTAAAATCTTATATATATTATAAATGTGAATGTCCGTTTATTTGACTGAGTTTCACGCTAAAACTGCTCGATGGTTTTCGATAAAATTTGTTATGGAGATAGCTTATACCCTAACTTAGAAAGTTGGCTGCCTTTTATTCCGAAAAAAAACTTTTTTTTTGTTATTTTTATGCATAAAATAGCAATTTTGTAAGCTAATAATAGCAAAAGATTAGCCATTTAAATTTTAAGCATAATTTAATTGTTGCCAAAACTAAATTTAATTATCCATATTTTAATTGTAGCCGAGTTTTTTTTTTTTTTTTTTTTTTTTTTTCCAACAAGGAAAATAAATACATTTATCTAAATGTGAACAATAAAAAATAAATAAATAAATTATGCATCTCACAAAAATTGACGTCATTTTAAATTTAAAATTTCTTTTACAAAGTGCTAATATAGTTTACGATGCTAATGTGTGTTGTACTAAAATCAGTTTTATTTATAGATCCTCCTGGGTGATTTTTTAAATTGTTGCGTTGAAGCACACCGAACATTTTTCGCCAAGAGGTTTAATTTAGCAACAGCGATTTTAATCTAGGTAGTTCAAGAAAAATATAAAAGAAGTTTAATTTAGCAACAGCGATTTTAATCTAGGTAGTTCAAGAAAAATATAAAAGAAGTTTAATTTAGCAACAGCGATTTTAATCTAGGTAGTTCAAGAAAAATGTAAAATTAATAAAGTTGTGTAGCACGATAATGTTTAGTTATTTATTTATTTATTTTTTATATACCATTCACTACGCTAATTTAACATACAAATAAATGAGCTGCTGTGTGTGACTGCACTTGCACGCTGTCGGGCAGAAATATTTGATTAATTCAAATTAATATTTAAATAACTAAATAAAGATATGTTTAATAGAAAACATAGTCTTGAAGACAAACTTGGCGAGTGGGCGACCAAATTTGGTGAAAAATGATAGTTTAGGGTTCCCGATGTTTCGAAGCTCTCCGACACACGGGAAGACAGACCTTGAGCTTACCAAGGGATTCTCGATGGAGTCATCTCCAAGCCCCATCGCCAAAAGTTATAAGTAGGTGTGAGCTGATTTTTGCGAAAGAGTATGTAGTCACTGCGATCCAGAGTTATTCAGAGACCTATTCTGAGTCATTGCACTTTAGGGATTGAGCTCTAAGCAACTGGACATTTTTCGTGAGTGAGTGAAAATTTTTGCTCTGGTGTAGTTGATGTTATTTGCTTTACTCCTGTGGAACAAGTGACTATTTTTTAGACTGTCCCAGAACATTCATCGAATAATGACTTATACTGTACGAGTAACAGCTTCAACTGTTTCCAGAATATTCGAAGAATTAACACCAGCTATTGGACTATTTTCGAAAATATTTGTTTTAATAATAGTTTTTTTGTACAGATTCGAGAAGTTCAAAAAATGTTTGATATTGCCAAGGAGGTCCCATACTAAAGCTGTGACGAAAATAGTCGCCAATCGAAATATATTCAGTTACAAAGAAATCGTTTAAATATAGTGTCCAGCGAAGCGGGCAAAGCCTGCTAGTAATTATATATGTGATTAATTTACTACCTAATGAAATACCATTCAGAGGGTGCCACTAACCTTAACCTGCCGGCCGTTATCTGTCTGTATATATGTGTATATATATTTCCCCAAATGAGTATTACAAACCTAAAATACACATTCTGTAATTAAAATTACCATGCTTTATACACAATTTACTGAAATTGCTTTGTGTAACCCCTTAAACTACTAAATGTATTATCAAATCTATATACACCATTTTCTCTAGAAACCATGCTTTTTTTTTGTAAGCATCGTAACAATAAGTGTTAAATTCATTTGTTGGATATAATGTACCAATAATCAAATGCACGTAAAATAAATGCAGTATGAAGACGAAAATGTACTGCAATTCTTTTGTGTAATTCATTTGATTTCATTTAACTCTTTTGCGCCTAGTCCTGTAAACTAATTACTAATTCTATGCCTACAATTTTATACAGAAATCACGATTTTAAGAACTTTAATAATGTATATTATTTTTATTGTATGGAATGCAAAGTAATGGCGTTAAAATGAACTTAAAAGATATATCAACTGTGGACCGATTCTTTCGTGTAACCCTGAAAGCATAATTACCAATTCAATACCGTTCATTTTCCACACCAGAAACCATGCTTTTACATATTCTAATAACATATATAAATTTTATTATGTTGCATTGAGTGTAACAATGTTAAATTTCACAAAAAAAAAAAAAAAAAAAAAAAAAAAATGTCCATAGACTATAATAATACAAAATTATTTGGTGTGTCTCTGTACATGAACCACAAACACTATAAGACCAACAAATCTATACAGCTAATTCTTGTAACTCATAAATAATGTACCAAATTTGATGCCAAAAGACTGCATAACGTGCAATTTTTTTTTACTCTCTCTCTTACCCATAGGGTCGAGAAAGTATTGTTTTAGGGTCAAATTTTCGAACGTGAGATTTTGTTATATTTACATGTTCTTTGGTCCCCTGAATACGAAAATCATGTTTTTAGCGAATGGTCTGTGTGTCTGTGTGTGTGTTATCAGCATATCTCAAGATCAAATAGTAGCAGAAATTCCAAACTCGGTATGCTAAATGTGTATCATATAGGGATGCTACACTAAGCTTTTCGTTGAGATGAAGCAAATGGTTCATGTACAGGGACACTCAAAAGTATTCAAATACATTACGTCTATGGGGGAAATTGCAGGTAAGTAGATTTTAACTTCTATAGACTGCACTAAACCAAATGAAACGAATATATACTTTTTTGTAATAGAGATAGTCAACTGGGAAAAAAAAATTGTGTATGTAGGAGCCCCGCCTCCCCACCTGGAGGAGGGTCCCCCCTCGATGGGAGTAAATTTTCATGATGGGTATCTTTCAAAAGAGCTCGCCAATACCTTTAAAACGAATGGTTGAACCATCGATCTGCGATAGTTTAAAATAAAGTTATCGATTTTTTTCATTTTTAACCAAAAAAAAAAAAAAAAAATTATTTATTTTTTTTTATTTTTTTTTAATGTAATATTGAGAATAAATTCAACTTTTTTTTTGGATATTTAGTTTTATACTACTTTTCTAATATGGAAATCATCTGCATTATTATGAAGATAATTTTTTTAAATAATAATTTTAATAAATTATTTTTACTGAGTGAATTTGTATAGAAAAATATAGAAGAAAGTCGTGTGGTGGCAACACCACACTAGTTATTTGTTGTTAGTGGATGTGCTTTACTAATAATATTTTACCATTTCCAGGAAAGCTGTTCGAGAATTCAAATAAATTCCTCATAGAGATATGGTAAATAATGTATGTTTTAAGCTAAATATTCATCGCTTGTTTTTTGTATATTTACACGTTTTAAGGCTTCCTGATTACCGTAGTCATATTTTTAACGTTTGATCCTTGTCTGTGTCTCTTAGAGTAACTTAAAAACGAATATTTTTATAAGATCCAAATGTTGTATATTGAAGTTAATATAAGTTTGTTGCTGGAAAAGCTTGATCAAGATTGATAAGTTACGATGAATATTGCGTGTGAAAATTGTCTGTATAATTTTAAGTAAACTTTTAAATTTTAATAGCAGAATTAAATTCTATATAAATGTAGGTGCATATAATGAGGGGGGCGGTAGCCCCCCCTCACACAGAACTAATTATCATATAAAACTCTTCCGAAGCCAAATTTTAATTGTTTAACATGTGTTTACATAACAGTACTCGTTATCTTACCTCTTAATCTCCAACCTGTATTTATAGTATTAAATTTCAGGGTAAGAGAAAGTCGTGTGAGTGACACACCAGATTATTATTATTATTATTATTATTATTATTTATTATTATTTATTTATTATTATTATTTTTTTTTTTTTTTGTAGCCCTGTAAACTAATTTTTGTTTCAATGCCACTTTCTACAAAAACCATTCTTTTAAACATTCTAATAACGTATGTTAATTTCATTGTGTTGAATGGTGTGAAACTACGTTAAAATGCGCTTAAACAAAAATCAGTCCACTGAGGCGTAATGATACGAAATTCTGTTGTGTGTCGTTGTAAATGAGCAATAAACATTACATATACCAATGAAAAGTATACATTTAATTCTGTCAAGCTCATAAATATTTGTACCAAATTTGGGATCATTTGGATGATTACATTAACATTATCGGAACTCTTTTGTGTGGTCCTGAATTAGTTATTGAGAAAATTTAACATAAAAATTGAAGAAATATTAGAGAAACATTATTCTGAAAGGTAAGCCCTGTTTAATTTTTGCTAAGATATGAGACTTTGCAGAAAATATTTCTTTTTTTTTTTTTTTTTTACTACACATGCGCGAAAGATAAAACTCTTTTTTATTATATAGGTTGAAAGCTAGATATATAGGTCAACTTGTCAAAAGTTAATTTGAATGGAATAAAAATTAAGAAAATCATAGGCAAAAGAATGAGCTAAATTTTTTATATTTTCTAAGAGTAACAAGCATAGACCTTACATATATAGACTACGCCACCAGTAGGACTTCCCATTATAGTGAATGTCTTCAACATGAGGGTGTAATCTGATACCTTCATCCTTTGCGGTCAGCTGCGCATGTCACGTGACATAGACTTGAGGGAGATTCTTCTATAAGAAAGCACTTATTTTTGTAAGAATCAAAGAAAAAATTCTCCCCTTCAAAATGTTTTTTCACAAAAGAAACTTTTTTATAATTAATCTGACATTTTAGCTTTCCAACGATGCGTAAATCTAAAGGCTTAAATGAAAAGTATGTGTACAATACAGAATCGCATAATATTCATTTTCGTCTCTCTCTTCAGGTCCGCATCACGTGATAATTTAGCTGGGGAAGCTAGCTCATCTCGCGGACAGATAATGAGGCGGATGCGTTGTCTATCTTATAAGGTCTATGGTTACAAGTGCATAGGGGGTTTTCAACAAGTCAATTACTTCACTTGGAGATACAATTATTTCAGCCACATTGCAAAAATCGTTTTTATGAAAAATCCCTTATGAACATCTTAGTAAATTTATAAAATTACGTTAGAGTTATAAACTCCATAAGGTTTTTTTTTTTTTTTTCACAAACCATTAAACGACGAACTATTGAAAAAAATGTCGATTTAAAAAAAAATAGTGATGGGAAAAAAATTTCTGTTTGGAACTTAAACTATAATAAACGACAAACTACATTAAAAATGTATATTAAAAAAAACACAATGAGGAAGAAAAAAATCTCTATTTCCAATATGAATTATCAAACAACGAGCTACTTAAAAATGCATCTTAAAAAATATGATAAGAAAATAAATCTCTGATTGCAAATACACCATTCAAAAACAAATTACTTAAAAAATGCATATTAAAAAAATAATAATGAGAAAAAAATCTCTGTTGAAACATAAACTATTAAACGACAAACTACTTAAAAACTGTACATAAAAAAAAGAAAGAAAGAAGAAAAAAAAACACGATAAAAAAAAATAAATAAATAAAATTATACAGACACGACATTATTTCATTATTTAAACATGAAAATCTGACATTGACAGATTTTAATTAAGTGCCAGAGGCCTACTGCTAAACTTGTTAATATCGACAAATTCTTCTTTAGTTAATTCGTGACGATCTAAATTCCATGATAAAGTTTTCATTAAATCAAACCAATGTGTTTCAGCTGCAGATATTGTAACAAATAACGTTGGAAGTCCAAACTGTCTTATAGCCGCAAAACAACGTTTTTTCTCTTTTTCCAAATGAGAGGGAGGTGTGCCTTGGGGGGGACTCATGTCAAAGGTGTGCCTTGGGGGGGACTTATGTCAAAGTTGTACCTTGGGGGGACTCATGTCAAAGTTGGGCCTGGGGGGGGACTCATGTCAATGTTGGGCCTGGGGGGGACTCATGTCAAAGTTGGGCCTGGGGGGGGGACTCATGTCAAAGTTGTACCTTGGGGGGGACTCATGTCAAAGTTGGGCCTGGGGGGGGGACTCATGTCAAAGTTGTGCCTTGGGGGGACTTCATTCAATAAATCCCCATTCAATAAACCGACTGAAATAGGCCCTTAGCACTATTAAGAGTGTATTATAAAAACTCGACAACGCTGTACCGACTGAAATAGGGGTACCTTGGGGGGGGACTCATGTCAAAGTTGGGCCTGGGGGGGGGCTCATGTCAAAGTTGGGCCTGGGGGGGGACTCATGTCAAAGTTGGGCCTTGGGGGGACTCATGTCAAAGTTGTGCCTTGGGGGGACTTCATTCAATAAATCCCCATTCAATAAACCGACTGAAATAGGCCCTCAGCACTATTAAGAGTGTATTATAAAAATTCGACAACGCTGTACCGACTGAAATAGGGGTACCTTGGGGGGGACTCATGTCAAAGTTGGGCCTGGGGGGGGGACTCATATCAAAGTTAGGCCTGGGGGGGACTCATGTCAAAGGTGTGCCTTGGGGGGGTACTCATGTCAAAGTTGTACCTTGGGGGGGACTCATGTCAAAGTTGGGCCTGGGGGGGGACTCATGTCAAAGTTGTGCCTTGGGGGGACTTCATTCAATAAATCCCCATTCAATAAACCGACTGAAATAGGCCCTTAGCACTATTAAGAGTGTATTATAAAAATTCGACAACGCTCCCAAGCAGCACAGAAACGTTCTCTGAACGTTCAAAAATTGTTCTGCAAACACGTTCTAAGAACGTTCACTTTGAACGTGTTATAGACGTCTATTTGTCCATCTTGAAGACGTACAATAGTACGGTTCAGAGAACGTTCAATGAACGTGTAGCAATCGCCATCGGTGTTATAGAAACGTTCTGAGAACGTTCTACGTATACGGTCTCAGAACGTTCTAAACGTTTTTTGAACGTTTTCAGAACGTTCTAGAAAACGTACTGTAAACGTTCTAAAATAGTGTAGTCAAAAAAAAAAAAAAAAAATGTGACGTCATTATAAAAAAATCACCTCAGTACGGGCATTTAGAAGTAAAATGTACATAGCTGATGACGAATAATGATACAACACATGAACAGGGATATGAATTACTTTTTTTTTTTCAATTCAAATAATGTTTGAGAAATTTTAACATACTTGCTATTCCTTTAATTTTAACGTATATGCATGAAAAATTCTATATTCTATGACAGTTTTCCCCAAAAAGTGTCATAACGTCTTTTTATCCCTTAAAAAATTTCTTAAATCTTTGCATTTTTAAAAAATTTCTTTTTTCCCCCGAATCTGAAGATAATGAAGTTATAGTATTAATTAAAAAACTTTGAATAAACACAATGAAATGCAAGAACTCGCACCAACTGTTTTGCGTCAAAAGAAGACACAACCCTTCATCAGGCGAACAATGTAGGCGCGAGAACTGCAAACAAGCACGTTGAGTGTGGTGAATGCGTTGCCGCTTTGTTTATAGCAGCCGTGCTTTGTTTGTAGCAGTCGCGAGTTCTTGCATTTTATGGTGTTTATTCAAAGTTTCGTAATTAATACTATAACGTCATTATCTTCAGATTAGGGGAAAAAAGAAATTTTTTAAAAATGCAAAAATTTAAGGAATTTTTTAAGGGATATAGAGCTGTTTTGGGAATTACTGTCATAAAATATGGAATTTTTCATACATATACGTTGAAATTAAAGAAATAGTAAGTACGTTAAATTTTCTCAAACATTATTTGAATTAAAAAAAAAAAAAGTAATTTATATCCCCGTTGCTGTGTTGTATCATTATTCTTCATCTGCTATGTACAACTAAACTCTTGAATTATTTTGCTTGTTTTAATCCTTGTGATTCCGAATGCGTCATCCTATGATTAATGTTTGTTTTTCATGGTTGTTTTCTGTTTGATTCTCTGATTTCTTGAACTAAATAATTTATTCCAATTTATTCTTCATTTTTAACTTCAATTAATTTCTTGTACGATAGGGTGCCCGCTAGCAATTTGCTATTATAGCTGCTAACGAACGAAATCGTACATTAAAGCTCAACGACGAGTCACCCCTGACGAATTTTTTTTCCTACCGTTCTAAGCTTTTCCTTAAAAAAATGTTCAAAATGATGTCTTAATTTTTTATTTTCTCGTTGCTTGTTTGTATCTTTTGATTTGAGTTTCATGTGGTTTTTACGCACCGGTAAAATTATTAAAATTGCAACTTACAATATAGGTATAAATTTATGATTAGACTGAAGTTAAATAAAATAAAAATCAATAAATAAAAATTAAATGCTTCAATAAATCACAATCAGTCTCCCCATGTTATTTAAATTTCTTGTAATTTCCTTCTCATTGTTCTATGTAGTTTCAGTGATCTTATATCGGCTGCTTGGCTTTAACTAAGATTAAAAATTCATTTATACTATTTTTTTTTTTTTTTTTTTTTTAAATACAGGGTGCAAAGCATAGTCACGAGAATACCTTTATCTCCGCAACTCTTGGTCGCAAATATATAGTTTCAGTTACAAAATGTTTTAAAAAATATGAGCACTTACTTTTTGCTTACTTTTTTTTTTTTTGTAAATACATTTTCTTATTGGAGGACATCTGAGACCAATTGTTGCGCAAATAAAGGCCTGCTCTCGACTTTGCACCCTGTATATTCTAAACATTTCTGGGTACTACTTTGTAAGTCCATGGATAGTTTATAAATATATTTGAATGCTTAAGTTCATAGAAAATTTTAATATTTCAACATAAAAAATAATTTCGAAAATGAATGTACCAATACACCGCTAAAATAATATATAATTGAGTTTAGAATATATTGTTAATTTATAATAATAAGAAATTGAAACGAAAAATTAAAAATTAGTTAGAAGGAAGAAATTTAAAAAATTTCCAAATACTTAAATATATAAATATTTTTTTAATCAAAATATTTTTCTAAAATATTTAACATACTTCATATTTTTAAATTTCAGTGCAAGTGTGTATACATATTTTCAGTTTACAGCAGCAGTTTACAAAAATGATGTTTGCCTGTATTTAAATTTATTCCACATGGCAATGTAATTGGTATTCTTTAAATGTTTAAATTTCTTTAAATTGAATCAACACAATTTTTACTCATTTGATGTGATTATGCTATCATGGCATATTAAATAATTAATAAATGTAAATATTATTATTATTAATAAATAATATTGTAAGTACATTATTTATAATTAATATATTATTTCTTAGTATATCATTTATTTACTTATTAATATCGTCTTTTTTTTTGTTTGTTTTAAAAGCAGAATATGTTTTTTTATAAAGATGTGGAATAAAATTGAATTGAATTGAATCTTTGTTTTATTATGCAGTTAAACAAGTTGATATATTTTATTTAATAAATTACAGTAAAGAGATATTTAAAATCATAAGTCAGTGAAACTTAGGATATTATTTTAAAAATATGCAATTTGCATAACCTAGATTATATATATGATCATATAAACATTAAATAAATACTTCAGAATTTAAAAAGAAAAAAAAAGAATTACAAACCTTAATTTTCTTCATAAACCTTACAAACCTTTCTTCAAACTTTCTTAATTTTCTTTCAAGAAAACACCCTTGCAACTAGCATTTTAAAATACACAATGACCAGTCTGCAAGGGCATTCACTTAAAATTTACTCTCATCTTTTAAACTCTTTATGTTACTTCATTCAGAAACATAATAAACAAAAATAGTCATTTTAACCATTTCCATTTGAGAAGACTAAATTAATAAAATGTATCCATAATTTCTAAGCGGTTTTCTGTAACTGTAGCAGTTTTTTCTGCGATAAAACGTTGCTTTCAAGTATCAAAAGTTAGTCTTAAGAACTTACGCAGATATGAAAATGATTGTTTAATTGATATTAAAATAAGACTTTAATAAATAGAACATAGAGAATATTACAGGTTAAAAATATTACATGTTTACCTTTTCTAAAGCTTATCCAAGTCATTATAACGCGAAAACTGAACAAAACAGATTACATGTTTTAAAATTACCGCTTCACATAACGACACGACATTCGACATTCCCAAGACCTGGCGCTGGCGTTTGTTTGACTTTGCACAGTCAGCGAGAATTAAATAAATGCAATCCACAGATGTCAATTTCATCTGCTCTTCCCTTTTTACATCCGGAATAATCATGTTTAAAGTTCAACATTTCAAACAGAAGAATTTATTAAGCATTTATAGCTGTAGGAAACATAGGTTTTTTTTTTTTTTTTTTTTTTTGGAAAAATGGAGCTGAGTTAAACAATTATTTAAATTTTTATAAAGTATTTGAAAAACTTATGAGATCACTTTATTTTTCCATTTTAAAATCTCGAATTAAACGGAAAAGCATATTTTGTTTTAGTGTATATTTCAGTATTGAACAAAATATTCAGTGAAAGGATCAGAAATGGCATACACTTTATTTTTTCTGTATACATAAAAAGAACGCAATGGATGCATGGAAATTTTCGGGGTTTTAACACTCCATGAGACGTCCTCGATAGGATTCGACAATTTTTAGAACTTGTTTGCGCATCTTAATAAAATTTTGTGGAAATTGCATCTGAAGAATCAGTGGACAGAATTTAACCTAACTTGATATTTAGTCGAACTTTTATTTAAACTAGCCCTGATTAATTTTTGGAATATATGACCTAATAGGTGCTCAGCTATTATGTAATGCCTCCCCCCCTCCATGTAACGGAGGGCAGTATCTCAGTTTCTATTGAATAAAACTGCACCAAACTTGATATGTGAGATAGATATTATGTTAAACTATGGTGATCTAATTTGAGCATATATTGATTGAGAGGTGGCACTAATGTGCTGCAACTCAATCCCGTTTAAAGGAAAGCAATATCTCAGATTATTATTATTATTATTATTATTATTATTAAAAATTCACTAACATGAGTATGTGAAATATATATTATGAAAAACTATGATAATTCAGTTTGGGTATATATCGGCCGATATAGTACTCTTTATTATGCAATTTTTCTAGATAGCTATACCTCAGCATGTGTTACTGAAATCTGCAACAAATTTAATATGTAAAATTTTAATTTTGAGATACAGTGTTTATTAAATTTTTGTTCATGTTAACTGGTTAAGTGGCGCTGTTATATAGAATGTTACAGAATAAAGTAGTGCGATGGGTAGAAGATTTCTTTTAAACAGTTTAATTAAAAGAGAATGGCTACGTAAAATGTTCATCTATTAAGAAAATAATTTTTGAAATATATATTAAATAATTTTCTTTTATTAAAATTTATTAAATAAAATTTGGATTAAAAAAATAAATAAATAAAATAAGAACAATCAAAGAGAGAAATGATTTAAAAACATTATCAATATTGATAATTTACCAGTAACATTCAAACTTAAATAGAATCATAAATAAAATATAATAAAAGTTTAAAATTATGCTTAAAGAAAGAAAAAAACTCATTTCTGTAACTTCCCGATGAGTATTAGTGACCGCGAGGTTCTACTCTCGAACCTTACAGACGGGAAGTGCTGGTTTCGATTCCTGGTCGCGCTCGTCGACTTGGGTTTTCGGAGCTTTCCGTGATTTTCTTTGAAACTCGCATAAATAAGGGTTATTCATTCTTAGAATGATTTCCACGGAGGACACACCATCCAGACCTAGGACCCTCCAGTGGCAGATCCAAAACTTGACTTTTGGGGGGGGCTAAGATTTTTCAAAGTGTTATTCTAGACCAATAAAAAACTTACAATTGCAATATTCAATTGTGAAGGTTTTTTTTTTTTTTTTTTTTTTTTTTTGGGGGGGGGGGCTTCAGACCCCCTAGCCCCCCCCCCCTTAAATCCGCCACTGGGACCCTCGTGTAGTTAGTTTGTTTTAATCCTAACACCAACATTCAATGAATATTACGAAATCAAAACTGAATCTGGGCATTTTGTCCTATTCGTAATAATCTCACTGAGACAGAACGTTTTATGACGGTGTTACATTTAAACGTTTTGTATAGAACTGAAATTGTACGTTTTATGGAAGGTACAATGCACACTTTTTTTGAACGTTCTAAATAATACCATTTTTGAACGTCTAATGGAACGTTCTTTTGACACGAAACACGGTGTTTGAACTATTGTAACCGTTATTAGACGTACAAAGAACGTTCCGGTGCTACTTGGGCTGTACCGACTGAAATAGGGGTACCTTGGGGGGGACTGATGTCAAAGTTGGGCCTGGGGGGGGACTCATGTCAAAGTTGGGCCTTGGGGGGACTCATGTCAAAGTTGTACCTTGGGGGGGACTCATGTCAAAGTTGGGCCTGGGGGGGACTCATGTCAAAGTTGGGCCTTGGGGGACTTCATTCAATAAATCCCCATTTAATAAACCGACTGAAATAGGCCCTTAGCACTATTAAGAGTGTATTATAAAAATTCGACAACGCTGTACCGACTGAAATAGGGGTACCTTGGGGGGGACTCATGTCAAAGTTGTGTCTTGGAGGGGACTTCATTCAATAAATCCCCATTCAATAAACCGACTGAAATAGGCCCTTAGCACTATTAAGAGGTGTATTATAAAAATTCGACAACGCTGTACCGACTGAAATAGGGGTACCTTGGGGGGGACTCATGTCAAAGTTGGGCCTGGGGGGGGGACTCATGTCAAAGTTGTGCCTTGGGGGTCTTCATTTAATAAATCCCCATTGAATAAACAGTCTGAAATAGGCCCTTAGCACTATTAAGAGGTGTATTATAAAAATTCGACAACGCTGTACCGACTGAAATAGGGGTACCTTGGGGTTGACTCATGTCAAAGTTGTGCCTTGGGGGGGACTTCATTCAATAAATCCCCATTGAATAAACCGACTGAAATAGGCCCTTAGCACTATTAAGAGGTGTATTATAAAAATTCGACAACGCTGTACCGACTGAAATAGGGGTACCTTGGGGGGGGGGGACTCATGTCAAAGGTGTGCCTTGGGGGGGGACTTATGTCAAAGTTGTACCTTGGGGGGACTCATGTCAAAGTTGGGCCTGGGGGGGACTCATGTCAATGTTGGGCCTGGGGGGGACTCATGTCAAAGTTGGGCCTGGGGGGGGGGACTCATGTCAAAGTTGTACCTTGGGGGGGACTCATGTCAAAGTTGGGCCTGGGGGGGGGACTCATGTCAAAGTTGTGCCTTGGGGGGACTTCATTCAATAAATCCCCATTCAATAAACCGACTGAAATAGGCCCTCAGCACTATTAAGAGTGTATTATAAAAATTCGACAACGCTGTACCGACTGAAATAGGGGTACCTTGGGGGGACTCATGTCAAAGTTGTGTCTTGGAGGGGACTTCATTCAATAAATCCCCATTCAATAAACCGACTGAAATAGGCCCTTAGCACTATTAAGAGGTGTATTATAAAAATTCGACAACGCTGTACCGACTGAAATAGGGGTACCTTGGGGGGGACTCATGTCAAAGTTGTGCCTGGGGGGGGGGACTCATGTCAAAGTTGTGCCTTGGGGGTCTTCATTTAATAAATCCCCATTGAATAAACAGTCTGAAATAGGCCCTTAGCACTATTAAGAGGTGTATTATAAAAATTCGACAACGCTGTACCGACTGAAATAGGGGTACCTTGGGGGGGACTCATGTCAAAGTTGTGCCTTGGGGGGGACTTCATTCAATAAATCCCCATTGAATAAACCGACTGAAATAGGCCCTTAGCACTATTAAGAGGTGTATTATAAAAATTCGACAACGCTGTACCGACTGAAATAGGGGTACCTTGGGGGGGACTCATGTCAAAGTTGGGCCTGGGGGGGGGGACTCATGTCAAAGTTGTGCCTTGGGGGTCTTCATTTAATAAATCCCCATTGAATAAACAGTCTGAAATAGGCCCTTAGCACTATTAAGAGGTGTATTATAAAAATTCGACAACGCTGTACCGACTGAAATAGGGGTACCTTGGGGGGGACTCATGTCAAAGTTGTGCCTTGGGGGGGACTTCATTCAATAAATCCCCATTGAATAAACCGACTGAAATAGGCCCTTAGCACTATTAAGAGGTGTATTATAAAAATTCGACAACGCTGTACCGACTGAAATAGGGGTACCTTGGGGGGACTTCATTCAATAAATCCCCATTCAATAAACCGACTGAAATAGGCCCTTAGCACTATTAAGAGGTGTATTATAAAAATTCGACAACGCTGTACCGACTGAAATAGGGGTACCTTGGAGGGGACTCATGTCAAAGTTGGGCCTGGGGGGGGGGACTCATGTCAAAGTTGTGCCTTGGGGGACTTCATTCAATAAATCCCCATTCAATAAACCGTTTGAAATAGGCCTCTAGCACTAATTAAGAGTGACGTATAAAAATTCGACAACTGTACCGACTGAAATAGGCCTCTAGCACTAAAAAAAAAATCTCTGGTTGCAATATAAACTATTAAATGACGAACTACTTAAAAAATGTATATTAAAAAACATGATGAGGAAAAAAAAAAAAAATCTGTGGTTGCAACATAAACCATTAAACGGCGAATCGAATTACTTAAAAAATCTATATTAAGAAAACATAATAATAATTACAAAAAAAAAAAAAAAAAACACCCTCTGGCTGCAACATAAACTGTTAAAAATCGAACTATTTAAAATATATATATTAAACTGGGGGCTCTGCTCTGCCCTTTGTTCGCTCCGTTCACCAACCTCCGACTCGTTTCACTTTTTAACCCTGAGGGTCTCTGCTCGCCTATTCGCTGCTTTGCCTTTCACGGAATAGAAATATAAATAGTGCATAACAAAAGACAAAAGCAGAAAAATGTTAGAAAACCCCCCAAATTCAATGTCAAAGTGAAATACATAATATTTAATATTACATTATTAAATAAAATTTGCTAAACATCAGTAATTTTTTTTTTTAGAATAGAAAGAAATTCGTAATATCTAGTCCATTTTTCGTTGCAGTTTTAGTATATGACCCCTTTGGCGACTTTTAAATTTTTACACTATTTGGCGATGAATTTTTTGGTATAATTGTTAAAAAAGAAAAGAAAAAGAAAAAAAAAAAACCTAATACGTATTTTTTTTCTAATGCCTATACTTTTCACTATTCATTTTTTTTTTTTAAGTTAATTTAGGGTAGTACATAATACTCTATGTATATTTCTAATGCACAGCTAGGTAATAATTTTACGCATCCGAAAATACCTGAAAAGAAAAAAGTCGATACTTTTCCATTTCGCCGGCGCAGGCGATAAAGTCGCTAAAAATGATACAACCGACACCAGTCATTAAGTACTTAAGAAAGAGTAATTGTTTCAAAACACTCGAGTAATAATAAGAAAAAAATTAAGGACACACGACCGTTTACTATTATTATTTTTTAAATATATTTTTAAGAAATAAATTTTCTGAAATTTTGCGTAAAGCTAGCTTTTAAAAGTGTTACCGTAACAGGTATAACATTTATTTCATCAAATTCATAATAACGGATATAAATTAATTTTAAATTTGAAAAATAAATAAATAAATAAATAAAAGTTACAAATTAACTTTTAATCCATTATTGTTGTCGCCAATAAAGTTTGCTTGGCGAGATTTACGCCGGCGAAATGGAAAAGTACCAAAAGAGTATTATTATTATTATTATTATTATTATTATTATTATTATTATTTAATTTGAAAAATCTGCTACAGATTCAATTTTCAATTCTTTCCTATCTATATGTCAAAATAACGAAGGATAAAATGTACTCGATTCTCTATAAGAGTTTTAGGTGATGAATGTTTTTTTTTTTTTTTTTTTTCCCATGATTAGAAATATGAAATATATCATAGAATTGTCTGATTCTATAACGTTAAAAAATTATCAATGCGTAATTAGAAGATGAGTTTATATGTGAATTATAATGAGTTATATGGGTATATAGAGGGCCCGACTTAGCCTAACTGGGGCCCGGGGCTAAAAACTTCTTTGGGGGCCCTCCTCTGCTTCCCTACTTCAGTAATGAAGAACCGAACTTTATGGAGGCATTTAAATTTTTCACCTCATTATAGATATACAACAAGAAAATTGACTGGAACCTAAAGTTGCTACAAAGTCCCCCCCCCCTCCCCCCTCCTCCAATGGTCAGACGAAATATCGTTCTATCCATTTTATTTCTGACTAGCAGGCTTTGCCCGCTTCGCTGGACCCTATATTTAAATGATTTCTTTGTAACTGAATATATTTCGATTGGCGACTATTTTCGTCACAGCTTTAGCATGGGACCTCCTTGGCAATATCAAACATTTTTTGAACTTCTCGAATCTGTATAAAAAAAACTATTATTAAAACAAATATTTTCGAAAACAGTCCAATAGCTGGTGTTAATTCTTCGAATATTCTGGAAACAGTTGAAGCTGTTACTCGTACAGTATAAGTCATTTTTCGATGAATGTTCTGGGACAGCCTAAAAAATAGTCACTTGTTCCACAGGAGTAAAGCAAATAACATCAACTACACCAGAGCAAAAATTTTCACTCACTCACGAAAAATGTCCAGTTGCTTAGAGCTCATTTTCTAAAGTGCAATGACTCAGAATAGGTCTCTGAATAACTCTGGATCGCCGTGACTACATACTCTTTCGCAAAAATCTACTTATAACTTTTGGCGATGGGGCTTGGAGATGACTCCATCGTGAATCCCTTGGTAAGCTCAAGGTCTACGTTCCCGTGTGTCGGAGAGCTTCGAAACATCGGGAACACTAAACTATCATTTTTCACCAAATTTGGCCGCCCACTTGCCAAGTTTGTCTCCAAGACTATGATTTCTATTAAACATATCTTTATTTAGTTATTAATATATTAATTTGAATTAATCAAATATTTCTGCCCGACAGCGTGCAAGTGCAGTCACACACAGCAGCTCATTTATTTGTATGTTAAATTAGCGTAGTGAATGGTATATATATAAAAAAAAAAAGTAAATAAACATTATCGTGCTACACAACTTTATTAATTTTACATTTTTCTTGAACTACCTAGATTAAAATCGCTGTTGCTAAATTCAACCTCTTGGCAAAAAATGTTCGGTGTACTTCAACGCAGCAATTTAAAAAATCACCCAGGAGGATCTACAAATAAAACTGATTTTAGTACAACACACATTAGCATCGTAAACTATATTAGCACTTTGTAAAAGAAATTTTAAATGACATCAGTTTTTGTGAGATGCATAATTTATTTATTTATTTTATTTTTTATTGTTCACGTTTAGATAAATGTATTTATTTTCCTGTTGGAAAAAAAAAAATAATAAACTCGACAACAATTAAATTATGGATAATTAAATTTAATTTTGGCAACAATTAAATTATAGTTAAAATTTAAATGGCTAATTTTTTGCTATTATTAGCTTACAAAATTGCTATTTTATGCATAAAAATAACAAAAAAAAGTATTTTTTCAGAATAAAAGGCAGTCAACTTTTTAAGTTAGGGTATAAGCTATCTCCATAACAAATTTTATCGAAATCCATCGAGCAGTTTTAGCGTGAAACTCAGTCAAATAAACGGACATTCACATTTATAATATATATAAGATTGTTAACTTTGTCATCTAGCTGCGAAAAATTCATATCCTTGCTGACATTAGGGCAGAATTCAGCTAAATTTTCGCAGTTACGATGGCTCAATTAAGCCGGATTTTACACTTTACTGATGTTTTGTTTAAAAAAAGTTCATTTAAGAAGGAAACGTAAAATAAATTTTCTATTCGATTTGGGGGGGGGGGGGGCTCTGATGTGGGGGCCCGGGGCAACTGCCCCGTATGCCCCTGCCTTAGTCTGGCTCAGGGTATATATGAATTATATGAGTCATTTACAAATGGGTTTGAATTTGAATCTATTTTTTTTATGCCAAAATATGTTCGAAGTATTTTAAAATATGTTTTTGAATTAAATATATATATATATATATATATATAAACAACATAAAAGATTGCCAACAAGAAAATGGAAAAAAAAATATTTTTGCAGACAACAAATTACAATCCTAAATTCCTTTTTTTCATTGAAAATACCTACTAATAGCAACATTGACTTTTCTTTTTTCTTTTTTTCTTTTTTTTTTTTTTTTTTTTTTTCACCATGGATCACATTTTAATTTTCCTGTGGAAAATGCCATCATGACAGAAAAACAATGTCATAAGAGAAACTTTTTTCAAGGTGCATGGCAAATAGAGTGCCTTTATAAATCTGTCTTTTTTAATTAATAACTTCGTTATTTAAAATGATAGAAATTTCTAAGCAACTGGAAATGTCTTCCTTGGAGTATTCCACAAACATTGATACATCTCATGACACGAAGGACACTGCTTTTCCGCAAGGAGATGCGGTCGCAGACCAAAAAATAAAATAAAATATATATATATATATTGACGCCAGCGACAGAAACTTTTTTTTTAATATATAGAGAAAGCATAATAATAATAATAATAATAATAATAATAGTAAAAACTTTGGTGACAACATAAAGTATTGAACGAAGAATTACTTTAAAATGTTTATTTAAAAAACATGATGAGGAAAAAATCTCTGATTGCAACATAAACTATTAGACAGCGAACTACTTAAAAAATTTATACTAAAAACATAATAATAATAATAATAATAATAAAAAATTCTGGTTGCAACATTAACATATTATGTATTATAAATTCAGGGAACATTTAATCATAAGAACTTATATTAATCTAAAAACTTTCTTAATAACTTCTCCGTCATGTACGGTTTCGTTTCAGTGTACATTTTTACTTTCTGTTATTACTTTCTAGTATTGTTTTTGGGTCAAATTTTCGAAAGTGACATTTTGTTATATTTACACGTTTTGAGGTCTCCTGAATACGAAAATCATGTTTTTAGCGGTTGGTCTGTGTGTATGTCTGTCTGTTATCAGCATATCTCAAGAACAAATAGTAGCAGACATTCCAAACTTGGTATTCTAAATGTGTATCATATAGGGATGCTACAGTAAGCTTTTCGTTAAGATCAAGCAAAGGGTTCGTGTATAGGGACAATCAAGAGAATTCTAATACATTACGTCTGGGGGGGGGGGGGGAGAATTGCAGGTAAGTAGAGTTTAACGTCTATAGACTGCACTAAACCAAATGAAACGAATATATATTTTTTGTAATAGAGATAGTCAACTGGGAAAATTTTTTTTGTGTATGTAGGAGCCTCGCCTCCCCCCTAGGGGGGGGGAAGTCCCCCCTTAAGGGGAGTAAATTTTCATGATGGGTATCTTTCAAAAGAGCTCGCCAATACCTTTAAAACGAATGGTTGAATCATCGATCTGCGATAATTTAAAACAAAGTTATTGATTAAAAAAAAAAAAAAAAAAAAAAACTTAGATTTTTTTTTTTAAATATTGAGAATAAAATGGACTTTTTTTTCTTCTTTTGATATTTGGTGTTATACTACTTTTCTAATATGGAAATCGTCTGCATTATCAAAAAGATAATTAATTAAATAATTTTAATAAATTATTTTTTAAAAACAGAACTATTTTTTATTAACCGAATTAAATTTTATATAAATCTAGGGCATTAATGAAACGGGTGGTAGCCCCCCGCACACAGAATTAATTATCATATAAAACTCTTCCGAAGCCAAATTTGAATTGTTTAACATAGGTTTACATAACACCGTTATCTTACCTCTTAATCTCCAACCAGTATTTATAGTATTAAATTTCAGGGGAAGAGAAAGTCGTGTGAGTGACACACCAGATTATTTCCTTTAATTTTGATCATTATCGGTATTGTAATCCTACAATATAAGATGTGGGCACTTTCACTCACATAAAATGATACATTTAACAAGATATATTATATTATTTTAGTTATCAAGCAGATAGTTTCGCTGATTTCTAAGATGATAATTTACGATAAAAAATATATTATTAATTATTATTTCACTTCCCTATTTCTTTTTAGTTACAGAAAGCATCGTATGTCATGATAACCTGAAGCCTGTAAATCCTTCCATATACTGAGTACGAGAATTCTTGGTGACTGGATTTTTATCTAAATAAACAGGTGAATGCATTTACTTATATAAATAAGTATGATCGATTAATTTTGGTTATTAGAAACTGTTTGAGGGAGGAGGGTAATAGAGGAGAGGAGGGTATTATGGAATAGTCGAGAAATATGGAATACAGAGGTTTCGGCTCTGATTGGTGCTGCTATCTCGTCAAAATATCATGAATTACTCAAGAAGGATTTCCATGAAGCAATACAGTAAGAAGCGACCGCTTATTGTTGTCGTACCATTCTCTGTAGAACAAAGTATGTTTTGTGATTTTCAAGAATTTTTGCAGGTAAGTTTTCAAACATTTAAACTTACTAGTACACATGTGATTTAAAAATTGATGTTAAGCATAATGTATGCTCAAAGAATTGTATTTTGTTATACTTTGAACGTTTTTTAGCTGAAAATATTTTGTCCATCAATTTAAAAGTTAATTTTCAAAGATGGCGTGTCAGGTATTATGGAATATTAGGTATTTCATAGTATCATCTGAAACTGACTTCATGTATTCAACTGAAGAACCAGAAAATAGACACCGAATGTATCTTCTGCCACGGAGAATTCCCCGAGGATGAATGAGGAGTATTTTAGCTGTTCTCTGTGGGCTCACCTTGACTGTACCGGAGTAGAGAACGAAGATTATGTCTGTGACATTTGGAAATAGACTTGAAGCAGAAATGGCTTTCACATAATCTTAAAATATGGTTTTTATAGTTAAAAATAACTATATGTTATGAAGTCTAATTATTTTTTCTATGGTTTAAAGCGCCTATTCCATATTACCCGGCTATTTCATATTAACCTCCATTTGTAACTTTTTTTTTTAAGTAAACCTTTTATAGCAAAAAAATATTTTTGATTTTCTTTTTTTAAGTGACAATTCATTACAAATAATTACACTATGCACTCATCCTGATTTTGGGAATTTTTATTAAAAACATGTAAAGTTATTTTAAGAAATATAAATGGTATTCCATAATACCCTCCTCTCAGCTATATATTTAATCAGTTACTTTTCCATGAAAAACTCACGACCTTCTTTAATTATGAATAAGATAAATTTTATTCATAAACAAATGGGCGTATTAAAATTTTCCTAGACATGTTTTAATGATATAATATTTTTTGGGGACTGCGCTGTGTTCATGTATTGTTGATAAAGGTTTTCTGAATTATTCGTGGGTGTACAAAAGAACAGTTCTCAAAGTTTTTTATGTCAAAGTGCACTACTAAATAAATGCAGACGCACTATATATAAATTCCTGAAAAATATATGAAATGATTCTTTATACATTCCTAACATACATAGTAAGGAAATTATTGTTATCATGACAAAAATCCGACTTTGAGAATTTGGTGTTTCTACACATTTTAAGGCTGAGTTCATTTTTGCTATTTTTACGGTGATGTATGCATGTATGTATGTGAGTGAACACGACAGCGTCTAAGAGCTTTGTTCAAATGAGCTGAAAGTTGGTACGTAGGCTGTAGGTTACCGTAGCACGACCCTATTGATTTTGGTAAATCTAGCACTTATATATATATATTTTTTTTTTTTTTTTTTTTTTTTTACAGAAATCCAAACAAATAAAGTTCTTTATCGTTATGGTCTATGGGTTAAAATTTTTTAAAGTGTAACAACCTAACAACATCTAAAAGTTTTATTCGATTGAGCTGAAAATTTATACACATGTTATAGGTCACAGTCGTATCAACTCTATAGCTTTTGGTGAATCTAACACTTATATATATATTTACAGGGACACAACGAAAAACTCTATATGATTATAGCTTATGAGCTTAAATATTTAAAATGTTACAGCGTCTAAATGCCTTATACAATTGAGCTGAAAATTTAGGTCAGCGTAACACGAACTGAACAGATTTTGGTGAGTCTGTAACGTACCGATTTTTACTGTGACAAAACGAAAAATTCTTTATCATTTTGATCTATAGGCTCAAATTATTTAAAGGGCAATTTACTATATTCGTATTCTTAACTTAGGAGAATAGGGCAAAATTTCGTTTAAACGTGCATTAAAAGAAATATTTTTACTGTAAAGAAATCAAACCAGCTATAAATATCAATTATGATATTTGCATGAACATAATTGACTATGAAAATTCAACTTCGAAAACTTCGTAAGTTATCTGAAATTTACCAATTTCTTAACATAGCAGCAAAGGGCAAAATTTCACATAAAAGTATTTTTTTTTTTTTTTTTTTTAAGAGAGATTTTCCTTGTAAAGATCGAAAACTTCGTAAGTTATCTGAAATTTACCAATTTCTTAACATAGCAGCAAAGGGCAAAATTTCACATAAACGTTTTTTTTTTTTTTTTTTTTTTTTTTTTTAAGAGAGATTTTCCTTGTAAAGATGTCAGACCACTTTTAAAATATCATTTAGGAACTGTTATGAACATAATTGACTATGATTTTTTGTAATTTAAAAAATTCGTAAGTTCTTCGAAGTTTACTATTTTTTTAATATGACAGATAGGGAAAAATTTCACTTAAACGTTCATTTTGAGGATATTTTCATTATAAAGATTTCCGACCACTTTTCAAATATTATTTATGATTCTAGCTTGAACATAATTGACGTCCAATATTCTAATTTGAAAATTTCGTAAGTTATTCAAAATTTAAAAATTCTTTAACGTAACAGAATAGAGCAATATTTCATGTAAACTTGCATTATAGGCATCATTGCATTGGAAATAGCGTGTAATTACAAGGAAACTAAAATATGAAGTTAACCCCAATAAAATTAATTAACAAATTAGAATAAGTTAAGTATATCGAACTAAACAGTGGGTAGCCTATTAGATGGGACATTTCAGTCTGTCATCGTGTCAAGCGATCGATCAGATTCATTTTTCTTAACATGAATATAATTAGTATGCCCTGTAGTAGAAATTTATGAGAAAAAATATATGATAGGGAACTGAACAGAGTCCACCTATGCCAACTTGTTATTAGATCGAAAAACCTAATTCATACAAATATGAGATTAAAAATAACTTTCATTTTGTTTCCGAGTAAGCTTCAAATTCTTTTTTACTGGCTTATAACTTTTGTTCATTTCGAGAATAGGATTGCTTCAGATACCGCTTTGTGGGTAAAATCTCTGCATTTTATTTCGGTGTACTCATCTGAAAAGAAGTATTATCCACGTGCCAGAAAAAAAAAAAAAGAAAAAAAAAAGAAAAAAGGTGAACAACAACTATAATAAATATAGATATAGTAATATATATAGATCTATCATCCCCATGTTATCGAGCAAAAATTTTTGATGCCGAAAAAAAGTTCTAAAATCAGCCAAAAAGTATTGAAAAAAAAAGGAAAAAAAAAAAAGAAAAATGAATTTGAAACTGTATCTGGAGTTTTTCCATCAGCTTTAGTAAATAAATTATTCATAAATTTTATTTACTAAAGTATCCGCGTGTATTCCTGAGTGTAATTTACTCGGGGAAAGACAGCCATTAGAGTGACTTCCCGTGAAAAAAGGAATCACCTTTTCCCTCTCGCTGATCAATCTATGTCTTATACAGGGTTAATACGACTATATCTATGATAATAAATGGCTGCTTTCTGCAAGAAAAATCTCTGTCGATTAACATAATAATGATGTGTATAGTTAATCCGTAATCATACGTGCCAATTTGTACGGTGTAAAAAAAAAAAAAAAAATTCATTTTGATTAATCGAAGAAAACTGCTAAAAAGATTATGAAAAATGTCTATGAAAAATTTCAGGTAGTAAAAAAACTAAAAAACGTACAAGTTGGCAGCGGTGCGTAATCAAATAATGTAGGGTTGGGTTGTGGGGTTTAAGGCCGATTGACTGCACTAGGGTCCTAGGCCTGAGGAGAAGTGTCCTCCGTGGGGATCTTTCTGAGGGATCCTAGCCCGTATATACGCAAGTTTCTGAGAAAACCACGGAAAACTCCGAACGGCTAGGTCGACGAGCGCGCGACCTGGGATCGAACCCGTTGCCACACGTCTACCAGCTTTGAGCGCAGAACCGCTCGGCCGCTGGTGGGCCAATGAAATAATATAACTGTGTTTTGTATATCCAGAGACATAGTTTCCTGAAGAAGAAAAAACTGAAAAAAAAAAAGAAATGCGAATACATTTTTTTAAGCTTTTATAAAAATGATCGTTCTTTGAAATAAAGATAAAAAATAAAACCCCTTATATTGATAGAAATTATTTAATAGTTATCAAAATGCGCAAAAATAAATAAATAAATAAATAATACACAGTTGCTAAATGGGTAAGATAAAAATGATTCAGTGTAACGTGTGTTACTTTTTTTTTTTTTTTTTTTTTTTTTTTTATCGATATCACTTATCTATTTTCCCCTCCACACACCTGCATGAAACGTACATTTCTCTTTGGCGACCTTCTGCTTCCGGAACAATGTCGTTTCTCTTCCCCACATTATCGCCTCGCCTTACCTTGGCGAAGTATTGGCGATGCCCCTTGGCGATCGTCTGGTTTTACGTCTAGTTGGTTTCCCTTCTTGTCTGGTTTTCTGTACAGCGGCAGCTGAAGATGGAAAGTTGGATTGGAAAGGTGAAAGTGTGTGTATGCAGTGTTGCAAGTTTCGAGGATATTTCTGCTCAGGCTCCGCAGTTGTTTGAGCGATGAACGGCCGACCCTCGCGAATATTAAGTGGGCAGAAAAGGCAACATCGTAGCTCGAAGCGGAGGGAATTTCTTTCTCTTTGTATCTTTTCTTGTTGAAGTGGCGTAGATCGCTTATCAGACAACAAATCGTAATTAGGTAAACTGGATACTGGTTTTGGGGGGAGATCGAGCAGAAAAGGGTGTTTTATACAGTAAATGTATTGTGTCAATGACAGATTGAGCCCTCTTCGTGTGGGGCGCAATAACGAAGGGATCTCTCTCTCTCTGTGTGTGTCTTTATTTTTTTACTTATTAAAGAATATGAATTAATCAAATGCTTTATTATGCGATTTTTTATTTTATTTTGTTTATATATATTATTTTATTTTTATTTATTTATTTTAGGGGGGGGGGGTTAAAAAGTTAAATATTTCGAAGGGTCGTCCAGTCGACAGCAGAATTATTAAAGCAATAGCAATAATTCCTACTTAGAAGATGGGCACCTAATACTGTTTTATTAAGTAAATTTCGAAGGGTCGTCCAGTCGGCAGCAGAATTATTGAAGCACTAGCAATAATTCCTACTTAAAAGATGGGCACTTAATACTGTTTTATTAAGTAAATATTTGTCGAGTCATGATCTTAGTCTTACACTGTTTATAAAAAAGTAAGTGGATGATAAAAATTGGCGATCAAACTATAATATATACAGTTGGTAACAAAAGTATCTGAACACTAGCAAAAATTCCTATGTAAAAAAAGTAGAGTTAATACTATTTTGTTAAATAAATCCTTGTCGAATCTTGTTCTTAGTCAGTCTAAGAACATGATTCGACAAGGATTTATTTAACAAAACAGTATTAACTCTACTTTTTTACATAGGAATTTTCGCTAGTGTTTGGATAATTTTGTTACCAACTGTACATATATTTACATTTCTTTTAACGACAATTATATTTAGACATTTAAAAATAGCTTTTTGTCGTTTTCCGAAAAACTAAAAAATCGTAGCAGATAAAAGGAAAAAGATTATAAACAAATCACTAAACAGCTTAATAAAAAGTAGGAAATGTCACTGAAGACTGAATGAATCTTCATAACTGCTATCGTAAAATAGCTTTTCATAAGCGTCGAATTCTCGAAGGCGCAGCAAACTCGAGTGCATTTCACGGTAACTGCTTTTCTAGAATGATGTCAGACTATATATTATCCATTGTTTGTCATGTAAGGGAATCAAACTAAAAATCAAATATGTGTTGTCGCCATTTATCAACAAGCTTATTTCGGAACTGAGCCTGAGCTAAGAGTAATTTATCTCTTGCATCAACCACCGCAGTATAACTATTAGAAAGAAACATGAAAAAAGGCATGGACAACATATTTGAAAAGACTTATATGTAAACAAACAACAAAAATAATAATAAAAAAAAAAAAAAATCAGAAAATTAAGGTGAATCGTGAAGGGTAGTTAGGGGCTGCAGCATTTCTATCCTTGTAGAAATGATAAAAGAGATTAAGAGATTAAGAGTTTCTTAAGAGATGAGATGTTCGGAGTCATCTTGAGTGGACAGCAGTTAAATTCATTTGCTCAGCATGCTGATACGCCGTTTGACAATTCCTCTTATATCATTCCTCCAAGTCGTAACTGGAAGATTGCGGGTTCGGTATACGAGCCGGTCAAAGACCGTCGTGTACACTAACGGTGGCTGGTGCACGTAAAAATCTGTCGTGGCCGCAATGTCTTCCATATTCCCATCAAAATTATACATCTGGGGGTTACCGAAGCGGGGGAGCCATCCTCTCCATCTAGGATCAAAACTGTGATGGCATGTCTCCGGACCACCTTTAGGCGTGAGTCCCAGACCGTCGACAATTGCCCATTGCGCAGCACTAGAGCGACGTAAAATTCAATCAACCAACCAACCAACCACACCTCCAAGTTTGAATCGTTAGTAGTGTAAAAAGGGGGGTTCAGCGACACGGTGGTGGCGTAGTGGCGTATTGTGGCGTAGGGTGGAGGCGCGCCTCCACCCTGACACCACTACGCCACCACCCTGTCGCTCAACGCCCCCTTTTTACACTACTTAGTCATCATCTTGGACGAGGGTGTGTTGCCACCGGAAGAATAGAAACTTTTAGAGCGTTGCCACCGGAAGAATAGAAACTTTGACTATCATCTTGGATGAGGTTTGGTGGTGCCATCTATCGGGAATTTTGAGGAGTTAGATTTATTTTCATAAATTTCGGACTTAGTATTTTTTTTTTTCACAATTTCAGGGACTTCAAAATATTTTCGAATTTTTGCAGGGGGATTAGATAACGTCACGATCTTTTCGGAGTTTAATATTTAGGTGTTGCCCCTGGAAGAATAGAAACTTTTGAAGAGTTGTCATTCGGGGATTATAAATTGATTACAGAATTAAATAGAAATTTTCCTATGTATTTCAGTGAATTTGACAAAATAAAACAAAGGGTTGGTGAGTACTATATAATTAAAAACATTGAATGTGAATGGTATAGACATTAAAATTTAGATGTTGCCATTGGAAGAGTATAAATAATTTCCGGTGGGACTTAACATTTTTGACTGAATGAAACAATGAATGACTGAAGTTAATTAACATCAGTAACAATTTATGAGTATTTTAGAAACTTAGCATTTTTAGAGATTAAAAATATATTGTGTTAAGATAATAAATAAGGAATTTAAATAGGAGTTCATACTTTTAGTGACATCATTACAAATTTATATTACGAAATTTTTACAGAATTAAATAGAAATTATCGTATTTTGAGGATAAGTGTCATCAGTGGATTAACACACAGATTTAAAAACAAAACAATAATAAATAATTTAAAACACATATTTTTCAATAATGAATGTCATACAATTATATGTATAATTAATTATTTTAAAACAAAAACGATACGCATAAATTTAAAAACAATAATAAATAATTTAAAACACATATTTTTTAATAATGAATATCATGTAATTATACGTATAATTAGTTATTTTAAAACAAAAACGACATTATAAGCAATAAAGTTGTTTAAACTAAACTTTATACACATCATGACTTTATGTTAACACTAAATAAGTTTCACTTTTAAAATTTCTTTAAACTCTAACTTATAAATACTATTAATACAATCGTTAAAATTGAACGCTGAAACAAAGGTAGATGAATTTAACGAATGGTATAGACTTTGATCTTAATATCTGCGCATTACCATTCGGAGATTATAAATTTATTACAGAATAAATAGAAATTTGCCTATGTATTTCATGGAAGTTGACAAAATAAAACAAAGGGTTCGTGAGTATTATATAATTAAAAACATTGAATGTGAATGGTATAGACTTTGATATTAAAATTTGGGTGTTACAATTGGAAGAGTATAAATAATTTATATGTTATAAATTAAACTGAATACAATAAAAATTATTTAAATTAAACTAAATATAATAAAAATTATATAAATTAAACTTTATATTCTCACTAAATAAGTTTCACACTTATTTAAACTCTAACTTACATTCGTTAAAAATTGAACACATGCACTTTAAAAAATGACTATCATATAAATTTAAAAAAAATTACTATCATATAATAATATTAATTAAAAAAATGCATACAAAGATATATAGTAAAGTTATAAATTTTAAAAAAATACTGTTATATGATAATATTAATTTAAAAAAAAAATTACTATTATATAATAATATAAATTAAAAAAATTACTTTCATATAATAATATAAATTAAAAAAATTACTTTCATATAATAATATTAATTTAAAAAATGCATACAAAGATATACAGTAAAGTTATAAAATAAATAAATAAATAAAAAATAAAATAAAAATGACTATCCTATAATAATATTAATTTAAAAATACATACAATGTTTAAAATCAACAATTAAATTTTATATACATTATAATTAACTAAACTTTATGCTGTTACTATTAAATAAATTTATCCTAACACGAAAACTTTACATAAATTTTATAAGCAAAAAAGCTATAAGTACATGAATATGTTATTTAAATTAAACATTATATTGATACTACACAAATATTATTTAACATTTATTCGAGTTTAACGCTGTAATATAATTTAAACTATCTTAGTTGATTTAAATGAAACAGGTAAATACTTTTAAACTTGAACTAATAAAAATAAGTTCTTTTTATAAAATAATTGATATAAACTATAATAATAAAAAGGATTAGTTATATTTAAAAACTATCAGTTACTAAAAGTTATTTTATATTAAACATTTCGAAATAAATTGCATAAAAATTCAATGCATCATTTTAAATGAAAATAAACAGTTTCCTTAAAAAACAGATAATACGGAATATTCCATGAGTCAGTTATCACCTGCAACGGAAAAACCCCTACAGCTGATGAATCATATGTTATATACGCTAGCGAGCCATGCCTATTAGTAATCCACACTATCTCATATAAAGATTAAGTTAAAATCATTAAAACAATACAGCGAATAATTTGGAAAATGCAATAATTTTTTCACAAAGCATATCATACAATGAGTTTAAACGATTATCACCTATCTATCACTTAAACGGTATTGAAATAAATAAATACATATAAAAGTAAGTTATAGTTAAAAAATAAAAATTTCGTTTGTGAAAGGAGTTTTATATATTGCAAAAATTAGTTTTACTCAAATAATTTCTAAACATACACAAGTTAAATGGAAACTTTTCTAGGTTTCATTTAAGCAAAAATTTTCCATGTGTGAAAGTAGTTTTATTTATGCAAAATTTAGTTTTATATAAACAAAAAAATTTATAGTGTAACAATAAAAATAGTTTATAGTATAACAATAAAAAATTCCTTATAAGTAAATACCAATAAAAAATATTTTTTAAATTAATTTCTCGCTCTTCAATAAAACAATAAAACAATAAAAATTTCTTATATAACTTTCGTAAAGTTTTAATAAAATTTCTATTATAAACAAATTTTTTTATGATATAAACAAATAATTTTATTAGAATATACATATTAAGTTTAATAAATTATCAAATAGTAATAATGAATTATAAAACTTACTTAAAATTGAAGAAATTTCCCTTGGCGAAATGCAACCTTCAATCTTCCACACAAATGCGAGAAACTGTTTTATCGCTAGACGATGACTCATACAGATAAGAATGTTGATTCATACCTATCTTAGTAGAATGTTGTTAAAGTTCTGTGTTTTTACAATAATATAAAATAGTTTATAGAGATCATTTATTTAATATCAGTTGTAAACTACATTTAAATAATGCAATAAGAGTTGAACTCTGCAATTAACCTATTAAAATATTCAAATTTTTTTAATTTTTTTATTTAATTTTACTTTTTTTAATTATGCTAAGAAAATAATGAGATCAAAACAGAATTATTTTACGATAAGACATCCTTTTTCATTCAATAAAATGTAACTATAATTTTTAATGAAAGGTTTTAAAATCACTTAATAGGATAAAATTAAAAACAGAAATCTTATTATTTTTTCTAGTTATAAAACTAAGTAATAAACTATCTATAAATAATCATATAGCAAGCGAGATTTTTGTATAATAACTATATATTATTTTAATATATACATTACATCGCAGGGTAAAATTTTCAACTTATTTATACGGATTGAAGTAATAAAACTTAATCATTTGCATAACCGCTAAATTTTATAAGTTGGATATATGATTTAAAATACTAAACAATAATCCTTGTGAGAGAATTGGGATAACACTTTCACAGAAAGAAATTGTCCTTTACAATAAGATTTGCTTAGAATGTCTAAGTGAAAATAACTTACCGTGAGGTCAGTGAGTCATGCAGTTGTGTTCGAATTTATTGTTTTTAGTTAATGAAACTTCTAATGAGAGAATTATTTGTTACTAGCATATAAATGTACATTTTTATATTACTCCTGTATATATAAAATTTTAAATAATTCATTAAGTGTTAAACTTTGCATTTAATCGATTAAATAAAGTTTTCCTAAAATATAAGTGTAATTTTTTAATGAATCGTTTTGAAATGACTTTAACTTTATAAGAAAAAACTAAAAAGAGGTTTTTAAATTACTTAATAGGATAAAATTAAAAATCTTATTGTTTTTAGCAATTATTTTATCTAGTTATAAACTATATATTATTTTAATATACGCCTTATAGTTAAGTCAGTTTTAGAGAAAAAATCCCAACGCGCAGGTTGATGAGTTGGAATATTCTATTATACTTAAAGAATCCAGGTACGGAAAAACCGAAATACATTATGCGGAAAAACAGGCGAGATTTTCGGCTAAAACTCCAAAGCAGTGGACGGTAAACATAGCACACCGTAAAACAACCTACTCACACAACTTCCAAACTAAGAATGAAGGGAGACGTTGAGTTGTAACACCTTATCTACTAGAGATAAGGGGGAATTCCCCATGACTCACCCCTCGTTCGTTCATGTACAACATCTTACGAGAAACTTCGTGAAGGATGACTCATCGGTGACGAGTTTGAATAATTTGCATAACCGCTAAATGGTATAAGCGAGAATCTTTTAATGTGAGTATTATAGTAATGATAAATTTATTTCATAATCGATAACTCATCAGGTTCACACCTTATATAAAACAATGGTATATTCAAAAGTTTTTACTATACAATAAACATTCACATATGGATATTCCTAAGGTTTAAGACTATGCGAGGATCCTATAAGCGAAATGCCTGTGAGTCTTTCTAAGGAATCCTAATCTGTATTTAAGCAGGTTTTAGAGAAAACCAAGAAATACTCCAGTCGACTAGGTTGATGAAATGGATTCGAATCCAACACTTCCCCTTTTACCATAGAATCGTTCACTAATCACAAGGTTAATGAGTCATGCAGTTGTATTAAAACTTATTGATTACATGTCTAAACTTATACCATTAAATATTTAACTGTTGGTTCTATAAGTGGATTGCTCTGTGTGTGAGTCTTTGTAACTTATAGTTAAGCGAGTTTTAGTGAAAACCAAGAAAAACTACAAACGGGTAGATTGTTAAGTGGAATTCGAACCTAACATTAAACATAGAATCGTTTGTTCTTCTAAAATCCTTGTAACAACATGTTTATGGACTTTATAAGAAAATGCTTAATATGGTTTGCATGCGTTAGCTATATTAAACACTTAATTTTTAACATACATTAAGGTTAGTGGATGAGTGACAGGTAATTCATTTAAAACAAAAATATAATAACGGTCGATTGAAACAAAGGGTTTGCAGTTTTAGAGAAAACCAAGAAAAAATCCCAACGGTAGGTTGATGAGTTGGAATATTCTATTATACTTAAAGAATCCAGGTACGGAAAAACTGAAAAACAATACGCGGAAAAACAGGCGAGATTTTCGGCTAAAACTTCAAAGCAGTGCACGGTAAACATAACACACCGTAAAACAACCTACTCACACGACGGTCAAACTAAGAATGAAGGGAAACGTTGAGTTGTAACACCTTATCTACTAGAGATAAGGGGGAATTCCCGGAAAAGCTGAGTCACCCCTCGTGGATCTTACGAGAAAGTTCGTGAAGGATGACTCATCGGTGACGAGTTTGAATAATTTGCATAACCGCTAAATGGTATAAGCGAGAATCTTTTAATGTGAGTATTATAGTAATGATAAATTTATTTCATAATCGATAACTCATCAGGTTCACACCTTATATAAAACAATACTATATTTAAAAGTTTTACTGTACAATAAATATTCACATATGGATATTCATAAGGTTTAAGATCGATTAAATAAACGAGAATCCTATAATCGAAATGCACGAGAGTCTTTCTAAGAAATCCTATTGCATATTTAAGCAGGTTTTAGAGAAAACCAAGAAATACTCCAATCGACTAGGTTGATGAAATGGATTCGAACACAACACTTCCCCTTTTACCATAGAATCGTTCACTATTCACAAGGTTAATGACTCATGCAGTTGTATTGAAACTTATTGATTACAAGTCTAAACTTATACCATTAAATATTTAACTGTTGGTTCTATAAGTGGATTGCTCTGTGTGCGAGTCTTTGTAACTTATAGTTAAGCGAGTTTTAGTGAAAACCAAGGAAAACTACAAACGGGTTGATTGTTAAGTTGAATTCAAACCTAGCATTAAACATAGAATCGTTTGATCTTCTAAAATACTTGTAACAACATGTTTATGAACTTTATAAGAAAATGCTTAATAGGGTTTTCATGCGTTAGCTATATTAAACACTTAATTTTTAACATACATTAAGGTTAGTAGATGAGTGTCAGGTAATTCATTTAAAACAAAACTATAATAAGGGTTGATTGAAACAAAGGGTTTGTAGGTTATAATTATAGGATAAAACGTTATGTGTTTCGAAAACCCTTCATCAAGATTGCAACAACCGTTTCGAATGATACTCTCCCTTCATCAGATAGACTTAAACTTTTATTTTATCAGAATGAAAGAAAACGATAGACGATTTACACTTATTGAAATCCCAACTTATAAATAATTCGACTTTCACTAAAAATGCAAGTCGCATATACACTTTGAAACAATCAATAAATTTTATATTATCACAATGCATTAAATAAGTTTCCCATTTAACATTCAAGATGAATTTATTTTTACATTAATTAAGAATTGAACACATATTAATTTTTAAAATGACTATTTTTTAAAAAGTTTTGAAACAGCTAATAAATTTTATAAGCTTTTACAATTAAATAAATTTAGCATATTATGAAAGTTTTACATCACTCGTTAAAATTGTATATAAGCAATAAAAGTGATACACATTATAATTATAAACTCATAAAATAAATTTCACACTTAACATTTAAACTCTAACCAATCAATCTTAAAGTAATTTTTTATCTTTTGTACATAATCATAAACCTTTCGTTTCTATTGTAAAGTGAAGTATGACTCATGCTTTAATTAAAATCTCTAATCAAAATTATAAGAAAGTAAAGTTTAGGAAATACCTATGTATTATAAGTAAATTAATACAGTATAAATATTCATGTTTTTCAGTTAAGTAAAAAAGTTATATAACTAATTTTACAGACTACTTAAATAATGTATAATTAAGTTTCAGAATTATTATTATTTTTTTTTTTTCTTCTATAGTATGTATATATAAATTTTTAGTTAGAAAGTTTTTATTAAAATACAATAATCAAAATTTTGTACGATATTAATTTACATTGCATCTAAAACTTTAAATATATAGAAACAATTGTACATTTGGTTTTGTCTGAAGCATATATATATAAATAATAAAATCTTATTCAGTTTAGTTTTTAAAACACTATAAAGATTTCAGACACACATATTTTTATCTTGTCTAAATAAAATTTTTAAAATGAAACAATATTAATGTTATAAAATAATACACTCAGCATGAGTCACGGAGTGTGCTATTCCATCAAATTATTCCGCATACGTGTAATAACATGTCTGACTTAACTATATACTGAATTACCATTATTTCAGAAAAAGTTGGGACTTACCTTAAAACACATCCTACACCCTTGGCAGACTTGAAGAAAATGAATGATACGAGACATTCTTATCAGAGACGCCAGGTCACGAGGTTAGTGACGTCACGAATGATGTGATTGGCTACGCTCAGTCACGTGATCATGACGTCATCCTCTCATCAATGACGTCACCGATTGCTTATCTGCTACCACAACGCGCGGAAATGTCCAGTACGCAGTGAAAAATATTCAAAGTCTACGGGACATTACTCGAAACGATTCCATTGTCTTATACGGTAAATTGAAATATAACACGCGGAAAAAAGATCGACATATACCGGAGAAACTATGCATACTGCCCGATGAAACTAAGCCGCACAGCTAAGTAGATGCTACCAGGATGAGAGTCAAAATCCAACTGAATTCAAACAATATGACAAGGTCTATAAATCTCCCGTGTTGATTAGATGGTTTTGATGAATGGGTTTTCCCCCACACTTAAGCAGAATGGAGAAGTCATAGGTTTTTCCTCACCTATCTCTTAATTAAGTTTCTTAATTAAAATTATGCAAATTATATGTAAGTCTTTCAAATATCTCTTAATTACGTTTTCTAATTAAAATTATGTAAATTTTATGTAAATCTTTCATGTTTATCATATGCCCTCCTAGTTAAAGATTTAATAAACCTATCTTTTATACAACATAAATAAATTTAATAAGTATAATCTGTTTAATGACTCATCAAACGATGACTCATCAAACGATGACTCATCATAAACATGTCTGAACATGAATCTAGTTGAACACTAACATTTTATTGTATATGATTTTGTATTATTGCTTTTTATATTATTCAAACCAAAAGTTATTTTTATTATTATTGTTTACTTATGAGAAACTTAATTTTTCATCAAGTAGTGTTGTTTACTTAATTTCCAACAACGTATATTTTGTGATCCATATAGTAATTATCGCTTATTCAGTAAAATATTAGTGTTCAACTAGATTCATGTTCAGACATGTTTATGATGAGTCATCGTTTGATGAGTCATCGTTTGATGAGTCATTAAACAGATTATACTTATTAAATTTATTTATGTTGTATAAAAGATAGGTTTATTAAATCTTTAACTAGGAGGGCATATGATAAACATGAAAGATTTACATAAAATTTACATAATTTTAATTAGAAAACGTAATTAAGAGATATTTGAAAGACTTACATATAATTTGCATAATTTTAATTAAGAAACTTAATTAAGAGATAGGTGAGGAAAAACCTATGACTTCTCCATTCTGCTTAAGTGTGGGGGAAAACCCATTCATCAAAACCATCTAATCAACACGGGAGATTTATAGACCTTGTCATATTGTTTGAATTCAGTTGGATTTTGACTCTCATCCTGGTAGCATCTACTTAGCTGTGCGGCTTAGTTTCATCGGGCAGTATGCATAGTTTCTCCGGTATATGTCGATCTTTTTTCCGCGTGTTATATTTCAATTTACCGTATAAGACAATGGAATCGTTTCGAGTAATGTCCCGTAGACTTTGAATATTTTTCACTGCGTACTGGACATTTCCGCGCGTTGTGGTAGCAGATAAGCAATCGGTGACGTCATTGATGAGAGGATGACGTCATGATCACGTGACTGAGCGTAGCCAATCACATCATTCGTGACGTCACTAACCTCGTGACCTGGCGTCTCTGATAAGAATGTCTCGTATCATTCATTTTCTTCAAGTCTGCCAAGGGTGTAGGATGTGTTTTAAGGTAAGTCCCAACTTTTTCTGAAATAATGGTAATTCAGTATATAGTTAAGTCAGACATGTTATTACACGTATGCGGAATAATTTGATGGAATAGCACACTCCGTGACTCATGCTGAGTGTATTATTTTATAACATTAATATTGTTTCATTTTAAAAATTTTATTTAGACAAGATAAAAATATGTGTGTCTGAAATCTTTATAGTGTTTTAAAAACTAAACTGAATAAGATTTTATTATTTATATATATATGCTTCAGACAAAACCAAATGTACAATTGTTTCTATATATTTAAAGTTTTAGATGCAATGTAAATTAATATCGTACAAAATTTTGATTATTGTATTTTAATAAAAACTTTCTAACTAAAAATTTATATATACATACTATAGAAGAAAAAAAAAAAATAATAATAATTCTGAAACTTAATTATACATTATTTAAGTAGTCTGTAAAATTAGTTATATAACTTTTTTACTTAACTGAAAAACATGAATATTTATACTGTATTAATTTACTTATAATACATAGGTATTTCCTAAACTTTACTTTCTTATAATTTTGATTAGAGATTTTAATTAAAGCATGAGTCATACTTCACTTTACAATAGAAACGAAAGGTTTATGATTATGTACAAAAGATAAAAAATTACTTTAAGATTGATTGGTTAGAGTTTAAATGTTAAGTGTGAAATTTATTTTATGAGTTTATAATTATAATGTGTATCACTTTTATTGCTTATATACAATTTTAACGAGTGATGTAAAACTTTCATAATATGCTAAATTTATTTAATTGTAAAAGCTTATAAAATTTATTAGCTGTTTCAAAACTTTTTAAAAAATAGTCATTTTAAAAATTAATATGTGTTCAATTCTTAATTAATGTAAAAATAAATTCATCTTGAATGTTAAATGGGAAACTTATTTAATGCATTGTGATAATATAAAATTTATTGATTGTTTCAAAGTGTATATGCGACTTGCATTTTTAGTGAAAGTCGAATTATTTATAAGTTGGGATTTCAATAAGTGTAAATCGTCTATCGTTTTCTTTCATTCTGATAAAATAAAAGTTTAAGTCTATCTGATGAAGGGAGAGTATCATTCGAAACGGTTGTTGCAATCTTGATGAAGGGTTTTCGAAACACATAACGTTTTATCCTATAATTATAACCTACAAACCCTTTGTTTCAATCAACCCTTATTATAGTTTTGTTTTAAATGAATTACCTGACACTCATCCACTAACCTTAATGTATGTTAAAAATTAAGTGTTTAATATAGCTAACGCATGAAAACCCTATTAAGCATTTTCTTATAAAGTTCATAAACATGTTGTTACAAGTATTTTAGAAGATCAAACGATTCTATGTTTAATGCTAGGTTTGAATTCAACTTAACAATCAACCCGTTTGTAGTTTTCCTTGGTTTTCACTAAAACTCGCTTAACTATAAGTTACAAAGACTCGCACACAGAGCAATCCACTTATAGAACCAACAGTTAAATATTTAATGGTATAAGTTTAGACTTGTAATCAATAAGTTTCAATACAACTGCATGAGTCATTAACCTTGTGAATAGTGAACGATTCTATGGTAAAAGGGGAAGTGTTGTGTTCGAATCCATTTCATCAACCTAGTCGATTGGAGTATTTCTTGGTTTTCTCTAAAACCTGCTTAAATATGCAATAGGATTTCTTAGAAAGACTCTCGTGCATTTCGATTATAGGATTCTCGTTTATTTAATCGATCTTAAACCTTATGAATATCCATATGTGAATATTTATTGTACAGTAAAACTTTTAAATATAGTATTGTTTTATATAAGGTGTGAACCTGATGAGTTATCGATTATGAAATAAATTTATCATTACTATAATACTCACATTAAAAGATTCTCGCTTATACCATTTAGCGGTTATGCAAATTATTCAAACTCGTCACCGATGAGTCATCCTTCACGAACTTTCTCGTAAGATCCACGAGGGGTGACTCAGCTTTTCCGGGAATTCCCCCTTATCTCTAGTAGATAAGGTGTTACAACTCAACGTTTCCCTTCATTCTTAGTTTGACCGTCGTGTGAGTAGGTTGTTTTACGGTGTGTTATGTTTACCGTGCACTGCTTTGAAGTTTTAGCCGAAAATCTCGCCTGTTTTTCCGCGTATTGTTTTTCAGTTTTTCCGTACCTGGATTCTTTAAGTATAATAGAATATTCCAACTCATCAACCTACCGTTGGGATTTTTTCTTGGTTTTCTCTAAAACTGCAAACCCTTTGTTTCAATCGACCGTTATTATATTTTTGTTTTAAATGAATTACCTGTCACTCATCCACTAACCTTAATGTATGTTAAAAATTAAGTGTTTAATATAGCTAACGCATGCAAACCATATTAAGCATTTTCTTATAAAGTCCATAAACATGTTGTTACAAGGATTTTAGAAGAACAAACGATTCTATGTTTAATGTTAGGTTCGAATTCCACTTAACAATCTACCCGTTTGTAGTTTTTCTTGGTTTTCACTAAAACTCGCTTAACTATAAGTTACAAAGACTCACACACAGAGCAATCCACTTATAGAACCAACAGTTAAATATTTAATGGTATAAGTTTAGACATGTAATCAATAAGTTTTAATACAACTGCATGACTCATTAACCTTGTGATTAGTGAACGATTCTATGGTAAAAGGGGAAGTGTTGGATTCGAATCCATTTCATCAACCTAGTCGACTGGAGTATTTCTTGGTTTTCTCTAAAACCTGCTTAAATACAGATTAGGATTCCTTAGAAAGACTCACAGGCATTTCGCTTATAGGATCCTCGCATAGTCTTAAACCTTAGGAATATCCATATGTGAATGTTTATTGTATAGTAAAAACTTTTGAATATACCATTGTTTTATATAAGGTGTGAACCTGATGAGTTATCGATTATGAAATAAATTTATCATTACTATAATACTCACATTAAAAGATTCTCGCTTATACCATTTAGCGGTTATGCAAATTATTCAAACTCGTCACCGATGAGTCATCCTTCACGAAGTTTCTCGTAAGATGTTGTACATGAACGAACGAGGGGTGAGTCATGGGGAATTCCCCCTTATCTCTAGTAGATAAGGTGTTACAACTCAACGTCTCCCTTCATTCTTAGTTTGGCTGTCGTGTGAGTAGGTTGTTTTACGGTGTGCTATGTTTACCGTCCACTGCTTTGGAGTTTTAGCCGAAAATCTCGCCTGTTTTTCCGCATAATGTATTTCGGTTTTTCCGTACCTGGATTCTTTAAGTATAATAGAATATTCCAACTCATCAACCTGCGCGTTGGGATTTTTTCTCTAAAACTGACTTAACTATAAGGCGTATATTAAAATAATATATAGTTTATAACTAGATAAAATAATTGCTAAAAACAATAAGATTTTTAATTTTATCCTATTAAGTAATTTAAAAACCTCTTTTTAGTTTTTTCTTATAAAGTTAAAGTCATTTCAAAACGATTCATTAAAAAATTACACTTATATTTTAGGAAAACTTTATTTAATCGATTAAATGCAAAGTTTAACACTTAATGAATTATTTAAAATTTTATATATACAGGAGTAATATAAAAATGTACATTTATATGCTAGTAACAAATAATTCTCTCATTAGAAGTTTCATTAACTAAAAACAATAAATTCGAACACAACTGCATGACTCACTGACCTCACGGTAAGTTATTTTCACTTAGACATTCTAAGCAAATCTTATTGTAAAGGACAATTTCTTTCTGTGAAAGTGTTATCCCAATTCTCTCACAAGGATTATTGTTTAGTATTTTAAATCATATATCCAACTTATAAAATTTAGCGGTTATGCAAATGATTAAGTTTTATTACTTCAATCCGTATAAATAAGTTGAAAATTTTACCCTGCGATGTAATGTATATATTAAAATAATATATAGTTATTATACAAAAATCTCGCTTGCTATATGATTATTTATAGATAGTTTATTACTTAGTTTTATAACTAGAAAAAATAATAAGATTTCTGTTTTTAATTTTATCCTATTAAGTGATTTTAAAACCTTTCATTAAAAATTATAGTTACATTTTATTGAATGAAAAAGGATGTCTTATCGTAAAATAATTCTGTTTTGATCTCATTATTTTCTTAGCATAATTAAAAAAAGTAAAATTAAATAAAAAAATTAAAAAAATTTGAATATTTTAATAGGTTAATTGCAGAGTTCAACTCTTATTGCATTATTTAAATGTAGTTTACAACTGATATTAAATAAATGATCTCTATAAACTATTTTATATTATTGTAAAAACACAGAACTTTAACAACATTCTACTAAGATAGGTATGAATCAACATTCTTATCTGTATGAGTCATCGTCTAGCGATAAAACAGTTTCTCGCATTTGTGTGGAAGATTGAAGGTTGCATTTCGCCAAGGGAAATTTCTTCAATTTTAAGTAAGTTTTATAATTCATTATTACTATTTGATAATTTATTAAACTTAATATGTATATTCTAATAAAATTATTTGTTTATATCATAAAAAAATTTGTTTATAATAGAAATTTTATTAAAACTTTACGAAAGTTATATAAGAAATTTTTATTGTTTTATTGTTTTATTGAAGAGCGAGAAATTAATTTAAAAAATATTTTTTATTGGTATTTACTTATAAGGAATTTTTTATTGTTATACTATAAACTATTTTTATTGTTACACTATAAATTTTTTTGTTTATATAAAACTAAATTTTGCATAAATAAAACTACTTTCACACATGGAAAATTTTTGCTTAAATGAAACCTAGAAAAGTTTCCATTTAACTTGTGTATGTTTAGAAATTATTTGAGTAAAACTAATTTTTGCAATATATAAAACTCCTTTCACAAACGAAATTTTTATTTTTTAACTATAACTTACTTTTATATGTATTTATTTATTTCAATACCGTTTAAGTGATAGATAGGTGATAATCGTTTAAACTCATTGTATGATATGCTTTGTGAAAAAATTATTGCATTTTCCAAATTATTCGCTGTATTGTTTTAATGATTTTAACTTAATCTTTATATGAGATAGTGTGGATTACTAATAGGCATGGCTCGCTAGCGTATATAACATATGATTCATCAGCTGTAGGGGTTTTTCCGTTGCAGGTGATAACTGACTCATGGAATATTCCGTATTATCTGTTTTTTAAGGAAACTGTTTATTTTCATTTAAAATGATGCATTGAATTTTTATGCAATTTATTTCGAAATGTTTAATATAAAATAACTTTTAGTAACTGATAGTTTTTAAATATAACTAATCCTTTTTATTATTATAGTTTATATCAATTATTTTATAAAAAGAACTTATTTTTATTAGTTCAAGTTTAAAAGTATTTACCTGTTTCATTTAAATCAACTAAGATAGTTTAAATTATATTACAGCGTTAAACTCGAATAAATGTTAAATAATATTTGTGTAGTATCAATATAATGTTTAATTTAAATAACATATTCATGTACTTATAGCTTTTTTGCTTATAAAATTTATGTAAAGTTTTCGTGTTAGGATAAATTTATTTAATAGTAACAGCATAAAGTTTAGTTAATTATAATGTATATAAAATTTAATTGTTGATTTTAAACATTGTATGTATTTTTAAATTAATATTATTATAGGATAGTCATTTTTATTTTATTTTTATTTTTATTTATTTTATTTTTTATTTATTTATTTATTTTATAACTTTACTGTATATCTTTGTATGCATTTTTTAAATTAATATTATTATATGAAAGTAATTTTTTTAATTTATATTATTATATGAAAGTAATTTTTTTAATTTATATTATTATATAATAGTAATTTTTTTTTTAAATTAATATTATCATATAACAGTATTTTTTTAAAATTTATAACTTTACTATATATCTTTGTATGCATTTTTTTAATTAATATTATTATATGATAGTAATTTTTTTTAAATTTATATGATAGTCATTTTTTAAAGTGCATGTGTTCAATTTTTAACGAATGTAAGTTAGAGTTTAAATAAGTGTGAAACTTATTTAGTGAGAATATAAAGTTTAATTTATATAATTTTTATTATATTTAGTTTAATTTAAATAATTTTTATTGTATTCAGTTTAATTTATAACATATAAATTATTTATACTCTTCCAATGGTAACACCCAAATTTTAATATCAAAGTCTATACCATTCACATTCAATGTTTTTAATTATATAATACTCACGAACCCTTTGTTTTATTTTGTCAACTTCCATGAAATACATAGGCAAATTTCTATTTATTCTGTAATAAATTTATAATCTCCGAATGGTAATGCGCAGATATTAAGATCAAAGTCTATACCATTCGTTAAATTCATCTACCTTTGTTTCAGCGTTCAATTTTAACGATTGTATTAATAGTATTTATAAGTTAGAGTTTAAAGAAATTTTAAAAGTGAAACTTATTTAGTGTTAACATAAAGTCATGATGTGTATAAAGTTTAGTTTAAACAACTTTATTGCTTATAATGTCGTTTTTGTTTTAAAATAACTATTTATACGTATAATTACATGATATTCATTATTAAAAAATATGTGTTTTAAATTATTTATTATTGTTTTTAAATTTATGCGTATCGTTTTTGTTTTAAAATAATTAATTATACATATAATTGTATGACATTCATTATTGAAAAATATGTGTTTTAAATTATTTATTATTGTTTTGTTTTTAAATCTGTGTGTTAATCCACTGATGACACTTATCCTCAAAATACGATAATTTCTATTTAATTCTGTAAAAATTTCGTAATATAAATTTGTAATGATGTCACTAAAAGTATGAACTCCTATTTAAATTCCTTATTTATTATCTTAACACAATATATTTTTAATCTCTAAAAATGCTAAGTTTCTAAAATACTCATAAATTGTTACTGATGTTAATTAACTTCAGTCATTCATTGTTTCATTCAGTCAAAAATGTTAAGTCCCACCGGAAATTATTTATACTCTTCCAATGGCAACATCTAAATTTTAATGTCTATACCATTCACATTCAATGTTTTTAATTATATAGTACTCACCAACCCTTTGTTTTATTTTGTCAAATTCACTGAAATACATAGGAAAATTTCTATTTAATTCTGTAATCAATTTATAATCCCCGAATGACAACTCTTCAAAAGTTTCTATTCTTCCAGGGGCAACACCTAAATATTAAACTCCGAAAAGATCGTGACGTTATCTAATCCCCCTGCAAAAATTCGAAAATATTTTGAAGTCCCTGAAATTGTGAAAAAAAAAAATACTAAGTCCGAAATTTATGAAAATAAATCTAACTCCTCAAAATTCCCGATAGATGGCACCACCAAACCTCATCCAAGATGATAGTCAAAGTTTCTATTCTTCCGGTGGCAACGCTCTAAAAGTTTCTATTCTTCCGGTGGCAACACACCCTCGTCCAAGATGATGACTAAGTAGTGTAAAAAGGGGGCGTTGAGCGACAGGGTGGTGGCGTAGTGGTGTCAGGGTGGAGGCGCGCCTCCACCCTACGCCACAATACGCCACTACGCCACCACCGTGTCGCTGAACCCCCCTTTTTACACTACTATCGTTGGATTAGCCTTCCACGGAGGATCGAAATTGTGATGCCATGGGTAGATCTTGGATCATCATCAATAAGGAAAGCGCAGGTGATGTCAAGCACAAACAAACTTGCTTATTTGCTCAGGGCAAAACATTGGTATTTCCACCAATACAGGTTGTCCTTTTGCCACTCGTGAGTGGCACAGATTGACTGATGGAGCGTTTGTTTGCAAACATGCCCATGCCCTTTCCTTATAGCTCCAATGTGTAGTTCTTGTGAGACGTTAACCCCACTCAACCTCGTTGGGTTAGGTTTTGCAGAAAAAGTGAAAAAAGAACGCAAAATCTCATTAGTTGGACTTGTACGTGGTCAGAAAGATCCAGCATTTTTTTTTTCCCATGCAATTCTTAATTTTGTATATTGTTTTAGATATTGATCCTCTGCAATCATTTAAAGGAAATTTACTGGTTTTCTTAAGTTAACTTTTCCCACTTTTTCCCAATTGCCCACGGGCCGCGGTAGTCCAATCGGTAGAGCGCCGGCCTCGTAATTGGAAGATTGCGGGTTCGGTACTCGAGTCGGCTAAAGACCGTCGTGTACACTAATGGTGGCTGGTGCACGTAAAATCTGTCGTGGCCGCCATGTCCTCCATGTTCCCATCAAAAATTATACCTTTGGGGGACACCGAAGCGGAAGAGCCATCCCTTCACGTGGAGGATCAAAATTGTGATGGCATGTCTCCGGACCTCCTCTAGGGGTGTGTCCCAGACCGTCTCCAATTGCCCATCTGCACAGCACTAGTACGACGTAAAACCCAACCATCCATCCAAATTGCCCACTGAGTAGCTGTGGTGTGACGGTGACGTTAAACCCACTCAAGTTACCTCAACTCAACTCAACTCAAACCCCTACTTTTTCCACCCAAGAACTACAGTGAGCTTACAAATGGATGTCTGTGAAGCACGTGAGAAGAATCTCGTGGGCTGCCGAGGTCGTTGTTCAATCCTTTAAACATGTTATAAAGAAAAAATGTTGGTTATCTCGGGAGAAATTTTCAGTTGCTCGTGAGATGGTTGTGAGATGAGGTAACTTCTTTAGTTTTGATTTTATGAACTATTTTTTTTTTTTTTTTTTTCCAGATAATGCCTTTACATATTAACGAAGAAACTGACTAATTACAGTCGGCAACAAAATTATTCGAGCACTAGCAATAATTCCTATTTAAAAAAAGTACTCTTAATACTGTTTTGTTAAATAAATCCTTGTCGACTAAGAACATGATTACACAAAGATTTATTTAACAAAGCAGTATTAAGTGTACTTTTTTATATAGAATTTATTGCTAGCGCTCGAATAATTTTGCTGCCGACTTTAATAGACAGGATCGATTTTGGGATTTTCTTACATTTCATACCTAAGAACTTGTTAAAATCTCTAAAATCCAAAATAGAGCAGAGAAATAGCTCAAACGTCCTGTTATAAATTTAACTATTAATTTTCGAGTAAATTATTTTCTAATTAAAATTATTTGAAAATTTTGTAAAACGGAATATTAAAAAAATTCGTATCTCCAGACCTCACTTCAGATTTTTACTTTCCGAACACTATAGTGAGGAAAGTATTGTAATCATGTCAAAAATCCGAATTCGAGATTTTGATGTTTCTATACGTTTTGAGGTCCCCTGAGTCCGTTTTCACTATTTTTACGATGACGTATGTGTGTGTGTGTGTGTGTATGTGTGTATGTCTGTGAGTGAACACGCTAGCGTCTAAACGCTTTGTTCAATTAACCTGAAAGTTGGTACGCATATTGTAAGTCACCATAGTACGAACCCTATAGATTTTGGTGAATCTAGCATTTATAGTTTTTTTACAGGGACACAAAGAAAAATTCTTTATCATTATGGCCTATGGAAGCAAAATCTTAAAAGTGCGATAGCATCTAAACGCCTTATTCAATTGAGCAAAAAAATTATACACATATTATAGGTCACAAATACTCAATCTGTATAGATTTTGGAGAATCTAGCACTTATAGTTTTTTTACAGGGACACAAAGAAAAATTCTTTATCATTATGCCTATGGGGCCAAATTTTTAAAAGTGTGATAGCGCCTAAACGCCTTATTAATCTGAGCAAAAAATTTTTACACATGTTATAGATCACAGTTGAACTAACTGTATAGACTTTGGTGAATCTAGCACTTACAGTTTTTTTTACAGGGACACAAAGAAAAATTCTTTATCATTATGGCCTATGGGACTAAATTTTTAAAAGTACGATAGCATCTAAACGCCTTATTGAATTGAGCTGAAAATTTATATGAGTATTATAAATCACTGTTGCACTAACTATAAGCATTTTGGTGAATTTAGCATTTATAGGTTTTTACAGGGACACAACGAAAAATTCTTTATCATTATGATCTATGGGCTCAAAGTTCAGTAGCGTTAAATAAAACATCGTGTAATAGATGGAGAAAGATACTCAAACACTCTATTATGGTTTTCTCTCCTTTGTTTGTTTAACAACTCCTCTTTCTTTACTTTATCTACAAAACTGTTAATTACTCAATGTTCGGAAAGTCGAGTGGAGTCACTCCAGATTTTTTTATTTGCATTAGCTGAGTACAATCTTAACAGAATCGGAGAAAAAAAAAGATTAACAACGGCGGTGACTCACATTGGATCAAGGATAACAATTAGAAGCTACGATAATTTATGAAAGGGTTAAACGGCTTTCTCTCGAAGGTCGTGCCAGCTGTTATTATGTGGCTGAATCTGTGGCATTTTTTCACCTCCAAACACTTTTCCCTCTTTTTTTTTTTTTTTTTGAGATGTGCCTCTTATCTTCTTTTTACTGAGCTTGCCATGTTTTGCGCCAAAGAAAGAAAGAAAGACGGTGATTTTTTCGGGACGACGGACGAGTTTGAATACCGAGAAGAGAAAGGGGTAGGATGGATTTCTGTGTTTCTAATTTAAAGCGCTTTTAATTCCGTGACAGAGGATGTAAATTACTTCAATACCCAGACACACGTAACACCTGCGAGACTCATTTTATTGGCCGTCTTGACCTTTTCTCGTTCTGCAGCGTTTATGAAAAGCTCCTAGTCTCAAAAGCAGCTAGGAGACGAATCAAGAAAGGTGAATCAAGCATTACCGGAAAATAATGGAACTCTTTCCAATTTTACAAAAGCATTGAGCACAAGATCTGATTGTCACACGAGCACCCGTTGCCCGCGCCCTGGGTTCGAAATTTCCGAGGGGCGCAAAATTTTACTCATAGTTAAAAATGTTTAATTTAAATCCCTCATTATTTACTTTCTTCTATATGTAATATAGAGAAAGTATTGGATTCGCGAAAATTTTCGAAGTCCACTTTTTGATGGATTTACATGTTTTGGGATGTGGAGAACACGAATTAATAGTTTTTAGAAAATGTCTGTCTGTCTGTATGTCTGTCTGTCTGTCTGTCTGTATCATTTTTTTGTGGACGCTGTATCTCACGAACCAATGAATGAAATTTAACCAAACTTGGTATTTAGTTGCACCCTGACATAAACTGGTGCTGATTAGATTTTAGGATCAATCGCTCAATAGGTGGCGCTGTGATCGCATTTTATGCAAATTTTTAACATGGCAGCATAGGACAAAATTCCGTATAAATGGGCATAAAGAGAGTTATTTTACACTTGTGATTGTAAAATTAATATGAATTATTGATAATAGTAGTAGTTAGCTAGGAAAAAAAATTTTGTGCATGTGGGGGCATCGGTTCCCCCCCCCCCTGGGGGGGAAGTACCCCCCCGGGGAAGTAAATTTTCAAGATGGGTATCTTTCGAAAGGTCTCGTTGATAATAGTAATAGTTAACTGGGAAAAAATTTTTGTGCATGTGGGGGCATCGGTTCCCGCCCCCACCGGGGGGGGGGGGAAGTACCCACCCGGGGGGGCAAAGTTTCAAGATGGGTATCTTTCGAAAGGTCTCGTCAATACCTTTAAAACGAATGGTTGAACCATAAATCTGTGATAATTTAAAACAAAGTTATCGATTTTTTTTACTTTTAACAAAAAAAAACTTAGAAAAAAATCGCATTTTTTTTTTTAAACGAAATTTAACCAAACTTGGTATTTAGTTGGTCCCCGACATAAACTGGTGCTGATTATGTTTGGGGATCAATAGCTCAACAGGTGGCGCTGTGATAGCATTTTATCTAAATTTTTAACATGGCAACATAGGACAAAAATTCGTATAAATGTGCATAATTAGAGTTGTTTTAAACTTGTGATTGTAAAATTAATATGAATTATTGATAATAGTAGTATGTAACTAGGAAAAAAATTTTCTGCATGGGGGGGCATCGCTTCCCTAAATTTTCACAATGGGTATCTTTCGAAAGATCAGGTTGATAATAGTAGTAGTTAACTAGGAAAAAATTTTTGTGCATGTGGGGGCATCGGTTCCCCCCCCCCCCACCGGGGGCAAAGTTTCAAGATGGGTATCTTTCGAAAGATCTCGTCAATACCTTTAAAACGAATGGTTGAACGATAAATCTGTGATAATTTAAACCAAAGTTATCGATTTTTTTTGTTTTAACAAAACAAATCTTAGAAAAAAATCGCATTTTTTTTTTTTTTTTTTAAACGAAATTTAACCAAACTTGGTATTTAGTTTGTCCCCGACATTAACTGGTGCTGATTATGTTTGGGGATCAATAGCTCAACAGGTGGCGCTGTGATAGCATTTTATCTAAATTTTTAACATGGCAGCATAGGACAAAAATTCGTATAAATGTGCATAATAAGAGTTGTTTTAAATTTGTGATTGTAAAATTAATATGAATTATTGATAATAGTAGTATGTACCTAGGAAAAAAATTTTCTGCATGGGGGGGCATCGCTTCTCCCCCTGGGGGGATAAATTTTCAAGATGGGTATCTTTCGAAAGGTCTCGTCAATACCTTTAAAACGAATGGTTGAACTATAAATCTGTGATAATTTAAAACAAATGTATCGATTTTTTTTACTTTTAACAACAACAACAAAAAAAAATCGTACTTTTTTTTTTTTTTAAATATTGTTACTGATTGAATATGTATAGGTAAATATAGAAGAAAGTCTTGTGGTGGCCACAACATACTAGTTTTTTTTTTTTCACTTAGTCAGACGTCAGTCGTGTTTGATTTAATTGAATAAAATCTTAATATACAATCTGTTGTTAAACTGGAGTAATTTTATTTCTTTTGGGGGTTAAAAACTGAAAGAGGTCAAATGCTTTTCCCGTCAGCTTGTTCCTCTGGCAAAATTTGTGTCAATCAACTACTAAAACTATAAGATTATTATTATTATTCGTTGATAAGCCGGCATACCCCCCCCCCCTCCTTTTTTTTTTCAAATTGTGTGTGAAACGACTACGGATTTTCCCACTTGCTACATTCAAAAAAAAAAAAAAAAAAAAAAAAAAAAATGTTACTTGGGTCATGATAGTGTACTATTTAACCCTAGGTTCCGATTATGTTAGATCGGGGTCTTCAGCAAAGAAAAATTCTTGTCTTCTTTAAAAACAATTGCAATGTCTTTCTATAGGATAGACTGCCAATCAAACGCACGAGGCATAAGCTTACGCACTGTCTTTGAAATTTCAAGATAAAACCAGCTACAACAAATCAAAATTAGATATTTTGTTATTATTTTGAGCGCTAATGAATGCTGAATGATTTTCACACCCACATTATATAGGATATATAATGGGGGAGGTATACATGTTTTTTTCTGTATAATAATAATAACATAACATATTATTTTTTTTTAACATAATATGTTATAATAATAATAATAATAACAACATTAGTTTTATTATGCTTAAAGCTGTCGAAAGATGATGTGTCAAAATAAAAATTTCTAATTGTAAAGTACGTGAAACTTTTCTCTCTCTTTTTTTTTTTTTTTTTTTTTTTTTTTTTTGTCCTTACACAAATTATTTGATCGATCCTTTAAAAAGTTTCAAGTTATATCCCCCTGTATCTGTAAATAGATTTAGAATACTGAATTTGGACTTCCTGCTGTACCTGTTTTCGATTTAAGTTAATAACAGACATACACATGCATTGACAGATACACAGATTAAATGCTAAAAGCTAGATCGGACTCAAAACATTATCAAAACATACAGTTCTAGCAAAAACTCATTTTTGATAACTCGACCCGAAAACAATATTTTCTTTTCTCAACCCTATATAAGTAAGCAAAAAATAAAAATTGATTTAGGGATAAATCGTATGCGAATAACAGTGATAAAAATATACTTCTATCATAGATAAAAGTTCATTGTAATATTTAAGAGGATTATCGGCAAAAGATGAGGAGATAAGTCATAAAAGGCTGATGTCTGGGAATTCATTCAAATTATTGGTGAGAAATAAATCCCTGGCGAGACAGTGAGCTAAAACCAATTAACCTCAGTGGACATTGAGCAAGGACAATCTTTAATTTTGATTTCTATTTGGCCGTCATTTCTTATTGATAATGACCTGTCTTATCATCTTGTGTACAATGGGTGTTAATATTATAAGTTTTTTTTTTTTTTTTTTCTTTTTTTTTACTTTTTCCTAATATCTAAAGAAATACTGGACGATGATCGCAAACTTTAGACATGCAAAGAACGTTTTTAGACTAACACTTTCCAATAACGATTTAGACACAAGTAAAATTAGGGCACCAACCACAAATTGAAGAAAAACGGAAAAACTTTGGATTTTCCTATATCATAAAATATACAAATGACGAGTGACACGATTTTACTTACTATTTAGAATATGTGTTTACTTTTTTTTTTTTTTTTTTTTTTTTTGTAGGGATAGCATAGATATTTAGGCAGATATATATATATATATATATATATTTTCCCTGAAACTTATTATTATTATGTCCAGTTTATTGCGTATAACAACAATGAATTTCAACAAAACTTGCAGAAAAATGATGAAGTATTTGAGAAACTTTATTCTGAAACATAAAACGCATACATTTATTTTTCGCTGAAAAATAACGTACGTGTATAAGATGCTTAAACCTATGTTGTTTGAAGAAAATACGTGCTCTTAAGCTTTCTAATTAATGTATAGGACCTTACAAAAGTGTTCTGACAATGTCACGTAGTCATCCAAACGATGTTAAATTTGGAACAATTATAAATTTTAAACGCAAAATAAGCTGAATAGTTTTTACTGGTGTACACAATGTTTATGGTTGGTTTACAGAGACACACAAAAGAATTTCGTAACATTAGAGCCTAGGGACAAATTTTTATTTAAGCGCGCACTTTAATGCGTTTATGCTGCATTGAACTTAATAGAATTAACATACATTGTAAAGATGCTTAAAATCATGTTTACTCTTAAAAAAGGGTATATATAGACTAAATAATAATTTATGGAACCACACAAAATAATTCCGAGGAAGTACTGTAATCATCCAAATGATGTCAAATTAGTTTGAAAAATTAATGAGTTAATAATTAATTAGGTGTATTATTATTATTGGCGTTTATAATGACTGTGGCTACTTTTCCGGAATACATAAAAGAATTTCGTACAATTACGGTCTATAGTCGGTATTTCTTAAAAGTGTATTTTAACATGGTTACACCCCATTAAATATAATGAAATTTTATTAGAATTTTAAAAGCATGTTTTTCTGTTGAAAATTGTTGGCGTAGAATTGCTAATTAGTTTACAGGGTTACGCAAAATATTTTCCGATATGTTATGTAATTTTTTTGATTGAAATTTGGTATTTATGAATTTCAGGGAAATAATACAAGACCGTCGTTTACTAAAAATACGTATACACTCCTTCTCATATTTATAAGGACACTTTATATTTTGAAATAACTAACGTAAAAATAATTGTAAACAAGATTATACTAAGTGCACTTAATATATCTAGTATTCTAAAAACCAAAACTGTTATAATTTTTTTTATATAAAACAAAATTAATAAAAAATAATGCAAAATGTGTTTTTCTCCACGTTTTTAGATGTTCATAATTATAGGGACAATTCAGATTTTTTTCGTTTTATTTAACTTACTAGCTGATAAATTACAGTTGACATGCCAATTTGTTAACTACTGGGCTAGATTAATTCATATATAAGCCTTCAATTTTTCTTGGACGGACATTACCGATAATTCCTCGAAAAAAAGAACGTTCAAGTAGTGAAGTGTGTTTTTTAAGTGGAAGGATAATTTCAATCCGCCGAATTTCTAATGAAATTCGAAGGTCTAAAATTGCTGAAGGAAATGTGATCAAACGTTGAACTGCTGGTTCGATAGGAGAGAGATCTGATGCAAAATCAGAGTTGTTTTACAGAGATCGAAGACTCATAATTCCTCTTACTGTTCTACTCATAATGACTGCTGCTGAATTTGCTCGTAATTTTTAACGAAAGGTTAGAGTCCACGTTTATGCATGTTTAAAATAATTAATAATATGTTAAAATGACTAAAAAACCTGTAATAATCAATCAGCATTTAATGGGGGAAATAACGTCTGTGTTAAAGTTGAATAAAGACAATATTAAATGGTAAAATGTTGCATTTTCGGTTGAAAAACATTTTATTCTTGATTAACCGAATGGTTTTAACAGTTACTGGCACGATCTGAAGATAGCGAAAGACAGAACAGATTTTTTAAAGGCAGATATGAATCGGGCACTTTAAAGGTGGATCTATGGTGCTCTGGGGAGCTGCTTCTACTGAAGGCAGAATGAATTTAGTAATTTTTTCTATTATTATGAACATCAAGAGAATATCCGCAAATTTTAAACATGGAATTATCAGATTTTTGTTAGATTTTGGGGGGTAATAATATTTTTTTCAACAAGACTTACATTTTTGCTCTACTTTTAGAGTAATAGGAAATAGTTTGAAGAAAGAAACTTCTGTATTATTGCCTTTTCCATGGCCTAAAAGTTGAAAATACCTTAACGTATGATATTAGAAAAGTGCATGCAAGTGGAAAGCAATTTTAAATAGTTTAAATGTATTAAGAATATCATAAATGCTATATGAAATGGTATTGAAACTGAATATATATAAAAAAAAAATGTATATATATATACCAGAGAGAATGTCTGACTGTTTAACCCTAAAAAGAGACCGCATAAAATATTAATTTAAAAAATTACTGAAAAAAATTACTAAAATTCGAGCTGTCCTTATAATTCTGAGCACCTGAAAAATCATCTTTTTACCATATTTAAAGTTTTTTAAGATAGAAAAACGATAAAACTTTTTAATTATAGTCTATTAATGAAATTCAAATTAATTAAAAATATATTTGTTTAAATAATAGTGTTCAGTTAATATAGAAAAACGGGTGTCCTTATAATTATGAGAAGGAGTGTATATGATATACAGATAGGTATACAAAGAGATATACAGGGGGGGTTGAGGGGGGTGGCAGCCCCCCTCAGGAATGTATCTGATTATGGTAACAAGTCGATATAATCAATATATTCTATTATATATTAAGGAATAAATAAAAATGAACAATTGAATAATGTCTGATGCAAATAGGACGTTGAGGCTCCTGATCTGCAGATCCACTAGTCTTAACAATTACTGGAAAATTGAAGAAAGAAAAAAATCCTTAAATCAAAGTATATTAAACGAAAGTTCTTGAAATCCGATCAGTAGTTTTCCTTTTTTACATATGATTTACGGATATGAAACCTTTCTATCTACAAATCTTCAAATAAATTATGTAATATAACTTATATTAAAGTAAGCCAACGTTTGATGCTTGAGTTAAAGATTTCTAATTAGTTCTTGACCACTTTTAAATAACAAGCAATTTATGTATGTTTGAAAAAAATCATTTTTAGTTTCCCATTGTACTATAGGTATTAAAAACTTTGGTATTTATAGAAATTTCAACCTCGATTTTTTGACATTTTTAAAAATTTTAAGATATGAGGAAAACTAAAAACACAAGAAGGAAGTAGTGTCTGTATTTAAGTCAGACATCTTATTGTTAGTTTGTATAGACTATATCTTAAGAATGAATGATTGTTAAAAATTTAGAACAGTTTTAAAATAGTATCTCTTGTGATACTACCAGAAAACTGATTTCAATGTTCTAATTCGTAAACATTTAAAATGTTCATAATATAGCTGCATAGAACAAAATTTCACATAAATATTCCTTATGAGAGTTATTGCTTGATAAATTAAATACAAAATTTAATTCTATAAGATTAAGCAGCAAATCAGTATAAGGTAAATGCGGGTAATGGGAAGCTTAGTTGGTGCGGCATTTCAGTTTCTGACGGGAAATCAACAGAATTCACTTATCTAATCTTGAATATAGTATGGAATGTTCAAAAGTAAATATTTATGAGAACAAATATATGATGGAGAATTGAGCAAATATACTTATGCTAGCAAGTTTTTGATCACTATTTAGTAAGCATCTGAATAAATGCTAAATCTTCTCTTTGTAAAAATTATAACTCAAAATAAAATTCATTCTTTATGTAAACTGTTTTGTTAAAAAATAAATGAAAGCTAGTATGTTGTGGCCACCACATCACTTTCTTCTATATTTTCCTATACAAATTCACTCAGTAACATTAAAAAAAAAAAAAAAAAAAAAAGATTTCTCCCCCCCCCCCTTCCCCAAGTTTTTTTTTTTTTTTTTTTCGTTAAAAGTAAAAAAAATCGATAACTTTCTTTTAAATTATCACATATTTATAGTTCAACCATTCGTTTTAAAGGTACTGACGAGACCTTTCGAAAGATACCCATCTTGAAAATTTACTACCCTCGAGGGGGTACTTCCCCCCCGAAGGGGGTGACGAGGCTCCTATACATACAAAATTTTTTTCCCAGTTGACTTTCTCTATTATAAATAATTCTCGTAAATTTCATAATGATTACTAAAAAATAATAATTCTCTTTATGCACATTTATACAAAATTTTGTCCTATATCACCATGTTAAAAATTTAGAAAAAGCGGGATGGCAACGCAACCTGTACGACAATTTTTACCAAAAGTTGATAGGCACTAATTTATGTCAAGGTGCAACTACATACCAATTTGTATGAAATTCTGTGCAGTAGTTCCTGAGATACAGTTGCCACAAAATTTTGTCACAGACAGACAGACAGACATTTTCTAAAAATGGTCAAATCGTGTTCTACAGCTCTCAAAACGTGTAAATCCATCAAAAACCCGAGGTCGAAAATTTTTACGAATCCAATACTTTCTTCTATTGAATATAGAAGAAAGTAAAAATTAAGTTTTAATTGCTTAGTATTATTGCTTATATTTTCGAAGAAAGTCTTATAAAATTGAAAAAAACCCAAAACTGGGCTAATTGTGTTTTTTTTTTCAAATGGCTTTTTTAGAAAATAATCCATTGCAACCGACCCAGTTGGGTCCAACCCAGCCAACTCTGTATTGAACCCAATGCAAAGCCATTTTTAGGAAATTTGACATACTACATTTGACAAACATTCAGAATGCAGAAAAATCAAATATCTAATGAAATATGAACATTTTTACTAAATAATTTTTGACTGTGCTTGCGCAAGCTTTAGCGAAATTTTATTTGCATAACGTAATAATCAATGGTATTAAACTATTTATATGAAAACCCCTAAGAAATACCGTGTAATTTAAAAAAGTTGTACACAAGAATGAAATTAATTTCAGTTCTTCTCAAAGTTATGGAAAACGATAAGGGGTTTTATAAATATTTATTTGCAAACAACGAACAGTGTATTACCATTGATCGAATCAAAACAAAAATAGGAGTAAAAGCCCTTAAAGTTTAGCTTTTTTAAAGGAAGAACTGAATAGCAGTTTATTCTATCGCGTACAATTTTTACTTTCCGAACATACTACGTAAGGAAAGTATTGTAATCATGACAAAAAGTTCGACTTTGAGATTTTGGTATATCCATACCTTCTGAGGTCTTCTGAGTTAACTTTTGCTATTTTTACGGTGATGTATGTATGTGTGTGAGTAAACACGATAGCGTCTAAAAGCTTTGTTCGAATGAACTGAAAGTTGGTGCATATGTTGTAGGTCACCATAGCACGAACCCTATTGATTTTCTAGCACTTATAGTTTTTTTTTTTTTTTTCAGGGACATAAGGAATTTTTTTTTATCATTATGTCCTGTAGGTTCAAATTATTTAAAATTCGATAGCATCTTATTCAAATACACTGAAAATTTATGCACATAAGTCACCGTCACACGAACCCTATTAATTTTAGTTAATCTAGCACTTATAGTTTTTTTCTTTTTTACAAAGACACAACAAGAATTCTTTATTATTATGGCCTATGGGCTCAAATTATTTAAAGTGCGACAGTGTCTAAATGCTTTATTCAAATAAACTGAAAATTTATACACATGGTATAGGTCCCTGTCACACGAACAGTATAGATTTTGGTGAATCTAGTACTTAGTCTTTTTCACAGGGACACAACAAAAAATCCTTTATCATTATAGCCTATAAGCTGAAATTATTTAAAGTGCGATAGCAACTAAATGTCTCACCCTATTGAGCTGAAAATTTATATACATGTTACAGGTCACCATCGAACCAACTGTATAGATTTTTGTGACTCCAGCACTCATAGAGTTTTACACGGACACAAGGAAATATTCTTTATCATTTTGGCTTATGGGTTTAAATAACTTAAAAGACGACAGCATCTAAACGCTTTACTCAAATGAATTAAACATTTATATACATTTTACAGATCCTTGTCACAGGAGCTGCATGAATTTTAGAGAATTGAGCACGTGATAGTTTTTTACAGGGACACAATGAAAAATTCTTTAACTATGGCTTGTGGGCTCAAAATCTTTAAAGAGCGATAGCGTTTAAATGCCCATTGAGATGAAAATTCGTAATGTTATAGGTCACTATCGGAAGAAATGTATAGATTTTTGGTGAATCTAGCATTTATAGATTTTTACAGGGCACAACGAAATATTCTTTATCATTATGGTCTATGGTCTCAAATTATTTTAAGCACAATTGTTTAAACTATTACAGCATACTATATAGAAAAAAAATATACTGAAACACTCTGTTATAATTTTCTTTTTTGTTTATTTAACGACTTCTCTTACTTTATTTTTTCTATACAACCGTTAATTACTTAATGTTCGGAAAATCGAGTGGAATCACTCTAGATTTTTTGAATTCACAGGATACTTATTTGAAGTTTTTATATAAGTAGCTCAATACTTTTGGCTATTAAATTATGGAAATGAAATTTCACTAAAACTTGCTCATGCGTCGTTAAAAATTATTTAAGAAAAATGCTAATATTTCATTAGATATTAAATATTTTTGCATTCTGATTGCTGTATGCTGTGCCCTATGCAATATGTCAAGTTTCTTAAAAATTCCTTTGCACTTTGTCTAATACCCTGTGTGATATAGTTTAAAAAGTGGCAATGTTTTATGATTTTTTTTTTTTTTTTTTTTAAAGAAATCCTTATATCTCCATAAATATATGTGGAAACCACATAAAATTTTATACAGATAATAAGAAAAAGTCTCAAATGTATCATATATAGTTGAGAGTGGGGTTGAATGGGACGTAGGATGAATGGGACAATAGCAAAATTTTTATGTTTTGCAAGCACTGGAAACTCGACAATTGTTATGATATAGGGCAGCACTGAGGTCATTCATCAAGTGTAGTTTCAGAATTGTACCATCCATAGAAGGACAGAAAAAAATTAAAGTGTCTTTTTCAACTGACAAAGTAAGTTTTTACTGATTCAATTAGGTAGTAGTTAATACATTAACTATTTGCTTAAAGTTAATATAACTCTTATAGGGTGAAAAGGCATAATCTTTTATTGTGTTTATGATATTCAAGAAGAATATTGACAATTGTTGATTAAGGCTATTTCCTGTTTTATAGGATCATGTGGTGGTTGGGATGAATGGGACAGTTTAGATGGGGATGAATGGGACATTCCTCACTATGTGCTAATTTAAAATTGTGCACAAAAATTATATTAAAACAAATCTTAAATAGATTTTCAATATTTTTATAACCTACAGTTCAGTTGTTATAACATGGAATTATAAAAGTAGTATGGATTTAGTAAAAAAATAGATTGAAATTAATTGTTCCGATTTTTGTTTATAATAATTATGATTAAAAAAATTATAAGTTAGAATATTCAATGCAACTTGAATTAATAATTAAAAAATAAAATAAATAAATAAATAAACTAATAATAATTTGATTAAAATCACAATTTCAATCAAGCTAATTAAATAAATCTTGGTGATTATTAATACAATACAGAATAGAATGGTGAGTTTTCCCGATCAGTCGTAAACAAAAATTTATCTGGATAATTTGTACTCTATTATAATGATTTATATCTTTTCAGTGTCTTATTTATTTATTTATTTTTAGATTAGATCTTATTAGATTAAATTACCAAAGCCTAGAGCACTAGGAACTGTGCGAACCAAAGAACTTTCGCCTTCTGACGTTAATTTGAGTCAATACATCAGTTTATGTTAATTTCAGTAAATTCATAGTGTGTAATAAAATCACATAAAACAATTTAACTTTAAAAATTTATTTTCTTTTCTTTGTTAATTCCAGTCCTGTCCCATTCATCCCCAATCATGTCCCATTCATCCCCATAGGTAGGGATGAATGGGACAATGCACATGCATGTAAAATAAAATTATTATTAATTAAAAATTATAACAAAAAGAATTATTATTAATTAAAAATGATAACTTTTTACTAAAGTTAGTATGTTTATATGTAACGGATTACTGAAGTGTACAAAATTCTGAATTGCATATGGTGAACGTTATCAGTAAAAACATGAAAAATGTCCCATTCATCCCCACTCTCCCCTACTACAGACAGAACGCAATTCGTGGAATATTTTTTATAGGATGATCTGAAGCATTTTCCTTTTCCTTTAATTTTTTACTGGTCCTACTTTCGATTTCGGGGCAAAATGCTCTCTGAAATATATGAGATATAACCTGAAGTTTCAAGACGATTCGTCAAATATTTTTTGAGATATTTAACAATGCGAGAATATTCATTGTTTTGTAATAAAGCGTGTGAAACCGAGAGTATTTGGTCATTTATGGAAAGCTAGCGGATATAGAGCAACTTATATGTCAAAATTTCAGTTACATAGAATAACAATTAAGAAAGTTATCATCTAAAATGTAGCTCAATCTTTTGCTGATAATTTTCTTAATTTAATTATTATTCTATCCAAATGAATTTATGACTTAAGGTGCCCTGTATAACTTGCTTTCAACCTATACACACACTTATATATATATATATATATACACTCATATTTGTGAAAATTGAAACACTATGAAGGGATTGTGAGGTAATGCCGCAATGTCCTCAATGTTCCCATCCAAATTATACCTCTGGGGGTAACCGAAGCGGGGGAACCATCCCTTCCATGGAGGATCAAAATTGTGATGGCATATTTCCGGATCATCCTTTGCCTCCTACACTAAGTTGACCATATGTCCTCGAATCTCGAGGACAAAACTACCTTCGTCCCCAAAAAATTACAACACACTTGGAGACGCCGGTTATAAAGTTATTAATGTTTTATTATAGTAATTTATTATACGTATAATAAATAAGCTGAAATAAGTTCTTTTAGGTGCTTTATACATAAAAATTACTAAAATTTTACAATTTAAGGTGATTTAATTATTTTTTTATTTTTCTGTCCTCGAAATTCGAGGACACCGCCATCTTTGTCCCCAAATTCAAGGAAAAAAATATGGTCACTCTATCCTACACCGCCGCTAATCACCCATTACGCAGTACAAGTGCGACGTTAAACCCAATCAACCATCTGAGTTCGGTATTCTAAACCTGTATCATAAGGGGATATTACTTGAAACTTTTAACTGAAATGGCACAAATGGTTCGTGTACATTCGTCTCTGTGTGAAATTTATCATTGGTGTATTCTAACTTCTTTAGATTGCACTAGAGATAATGAAATTAACATGACTTTTTTTATGTGAACAAAAGCTTATTTCCTTCAGAACATGATATAAAAAAAAAAAATATTAACCATGTTTTGAATAGTTTTTTTTTTTTTTCTTTTTTTTTTTTTTTTTTAAATCATGTTGCATAATTTTTAGCTTTGGAATAGCAAGCTGAGAAAAAATGAAATCAAGTATTTAATTTTCATGGACGTAACGTATAGATTCTTAAAATAAATTATTGCGAAGTGAATCTTAAACCACAGATAGCAACACGTACTTGGTACAAATAACTTGCTCTCTAATCAATTTTGCAATCCTAAAGTCACTGAATTTAAATGCAGTTTACGCATATAAACTTATAAAAGTATGTTATGCAGTTTCAGTCGGACCACTTAGAGTACTGTAGGAGTAATGTAGCAAAAATACAAGAGTTCAGAAGAGTAGGTTCGTTCAGGACCGAAGCAACAAGTGCTTCACTGATTTGGCGATAAAGATTTACTAAAAACTAACTTCGTCAAAAATCTAAGCAAATCTGTGCCAGCAGCAACATCAATTTTTATAAAACACTACGTACATTTTTATTTTTATTGTTTCATTTTAAAAACCTTATTGGTGGGATGATACCAATTTGTTCGTTAATTTTCTTCCTGATGTGATATAGTAGGTACGTAGCGTGGAACACATGATAGTAGTCAAAAATTGGTTGTAAATCCCACACAAGGAATAACAAGGCTTGATTGCAAAACTTAACATAATTTTAATTTAAAACTACTTTTAGCATTTTATAGCATTACATGCATCACAGATACCTGTGAAAACCTAACATGAGTATCATTTTTAAAAGATCCAGGAGAACGTCCGTTCTCTTTCAAGTCATAAATCCAAGTCCTCGATTTAATCTGGAAATCTTAGTCCTTCCAAAAATCTTAGTGATCTGAAAAGGGGGAACAATTTTTCCCACTCGACAAACACCAATCAAACAGTCTTTGGTCAGGAGGAGTATCCTCAGGTCAACAGTTCATTGGAGTTTCAACTGGCGACAAAACGGCGGGGTACCACCCTAGCGTGGGGTGCCCAAGCGGCACATCAAAGCCATCTGTGAAATCGCGGTTACTTTGTAGCCATGAGGATGAAAAAACCCCTGGTATGCCCGGTTTCTCGAGACTGCAGACAATCCGGCACCAGAGACCTCACGCAGGCAGTCGAACACAATGGACACAACCTTGACTATGTCACAGCTCCTCTCCCCATAAAAAGATTTTGCACGACTATGGAGAGCAAAATCCAGCTCTTGACACAAACTTCATAACACAAGTTGGCGACACAAGTTGGCGACACAAGTTGGCGACACAAGTTGGCGACAATTAGCACTCCAGTAGGCGACCCCCATTTTTCAATTAAGCCCCAGGGAGGTCTTTCCCCAGATAAACTTAAAGCCCATTTCCAATTTTACCCCTTAAAAGTGAGTTAACTTTAAATAAAATGAATAATAGTAATAAAAAAAAACAATTGAAAACAATCCACTCAGTTGGAGTTTTCCTAACATCAGAATTATGCTTAATTCACTTACTAAACACAAAAAAAATTTCAAAATTTCTTTACGTAACATTGTTAACTCCACCGTAAAATTGAAATGCTAAATTAATAAAAAAAAAAAAATATTATTTCTGAAAGATTTCAAATATTTTTAAAACTTTTCACACTTTTTTTTCTCTTTCACAAGGACCACACAAAAAATTTTAAAATATTAAATAAATCATAGTCCACAAAAAATAAATTATAAATAGACCACTCAAGTTCAAAAAAAAAAAAGATAATAAAATAAAATAAACTTGAAAAATAAAATGCTAAAAATTAATACGTCTAAGAATTAAAATTTCATACATTCCTACACAATGCTATATACAAAAAAAAATATTAATAGAGATGACATTCAGTTAATCAGTTAGGCAATTATCTACAAGAGAAGAAAGAAGTATGCAACCACACAGTAAGGATAAATAAAATACCCAAATAAAAATAAGTATAAGAAAGAAATCTCAATAAATTTTAAAAGGAAAATTATGCAATGGAAAAAAAACAAACCTACAATATGCATCATCTTAGTTAACATGGATCACTCAATATCCGTAACTAACAATGACATGCTAACAATCAAAAAAGAAAATTATTTTTTCTCTACAGCTTTTCCCTAAATAATTCCTCGCACAGATTTCCTTTCTTTTCATCTAAACAATTTTGTTACGTTGCAGTTAACACTTCTCTACATAACCTTCTAACTAAAAGCACATTTTAACCAAAATTTATATATATGAAAATTAAAAACACAGAAACGATTAATTCAATTTTTGCATAACATTCCAAACACAGAAAATCTACACAGAAAATTGCATAAAATAAAAATAAAAAAAACATTTCACTTTTAACAATTCTGAGAGAGGAAGGAAAACTAAATAAACAAACAAAACTTGTAAGAAACCTCCCTCCTTCCCAGTAGCAAACACCTGCTATTGAGTTTCGCGTTCGTCCACTGCATTGTTCAGTTTCTCTCTCGGATAATCTTTTGTTATACGTCTAACAAGTAAAGGATTTGAAAGTCGGGTCTGTTGGCCTACGCGCTTATCTTTCCCAAAATGATCAGTCCTTTTAAATTTTGCTTTCGGCTCCTGAAAACCCTTTAAATATCCTTTCATTTTGTCACAGTTTCGACTCAAATGCTCCGGTGATTGACACGTGAAACATAATTTCGTGACTTTCGTCCTCCACTTTCCAAAACGGGGAGCTGGGTTTTCCCAAAAGTTTGGACTGGATTCATTTTTCTTTTTTCCTTTAGCGTTAGAAAAACGGGATTGTATGGGCGAACGAGAGTTGTTTTTATGGAAAGTTTGTACATGAGACTCATTTTGCAGTTTTTCTTTACTAGTGATTTTACTCTCACCTAATGAGCGTCTTCTCTGCGCTTCAATCAACCTAGCGGTTTTATTCCCCATTAAATAATATTCCTGAATCAAATCGATTGGTTTCACGGCTGCTTTAGTCACAATAATACCAAAATCTCCCTCAATCGTAATCCTAGCCACAGGTAAGGAAATACATTCGGAATCTAATGGCTGCCGTATTTTCACCGTCTCTCCCAACCAATCTTGATCATTAACCCATGAACGGTCACAAATATCTATCTCCGAACCTGAGTCTAATAAATAGTTACGATAAACCCCGTTTATAATAGCATTTTTAACATATGGCCTGAAAGATGGACTCAAATAATGCGCTGTAATTACATGATTTACAATCGCCTCCGATTTATCGTTCAAAGGACACCGAGGTCTTATATGCCCAGCTTGACCGCAGAGATAACAAATTATTTTTCTCGGTTTCTCGAAAATTTCCTCATTCTGAACCGATTCTTTCTTACCTAGTTCTCTTTTTCCCTGCTTATCACTTTCTCCTTTCACGTCATAACTATTTTTAGAATACCCGAAATTTGTTTTTTCTTTCTTGAAGGAATTTTTCCGTTCGAATTTTTTGTGATCACGCCTGACCGCTTCAAATTTATCACATTTTTCGGCGAGATTCGTTGCATTATTCATCTCTTCCCAAGTATCTAAATAATGTTCTCGGATTTCAAACGGAACCCTTTTTTTAATTTGCTCGGTGAGTATCAATTCTTTCAGCGATTCAAAATCTTTAACGTCTACGGCTTCTAGCCAATTGTCTAAATAACCTTTTAATTCGTACACCAAATCTACCCATAAAGCTGCTGGTTTTTTATTATGGTCTTCGAATTTATTTTTAAACGCCAACGCGCTCAACTTGAAACGCTTAAATAATAGTTTTTTTATGTGCTGGTAATTTTCAAATTTATCCGCAGGCTCCTTTACAATTAGCTCCGCTATATCCGTCGGTAATAACGGGATTAATTGGGATACCCAACAATCTTCTTCGACTTTTTCTTTTACCGCTTGGCGCTCAAAAATCATAAGGAACAAAGAAATGTCAATTTGCTTTGGGTCAAATTTAGGCACCAATTCTCTTAATTGAATCCGTTTCCTACCCGGTTCTACTGATGTTACCGTTGACGCTGTGCTATTGACTTCTGCCTCATTTTGAAGCCTCAATTTTTCTAGCTCAAACTGCCTAATGTTGTCTCTTTCCTTCCTTTCTAACTCTTTCTCTCTTTCCTTCCTTTCTAACTCTTTCTCTCTTTCCTTCCTCTCTAACTCTTTCTCTCTTTCCTTCCTCTCTAACTCTTTTTCTCTTTCAACTCTTTCTAAATCATTTACAATTCTCACTAAATAATCCTTTGCTTCTTCCTCATCGTAATCAGAAGCGTTTAAAATTGCCTGAATAATATCTTTATTTCTCGTATCCTCCGATACGTCGGTCTCAAATTCTGTTGCTAATAATAGCAAAGTACTTTTATTCAGTTTTCTTAAATAAGCCATTTTAAAAAAACAAATCAAGCACTCGAGAGAGAAAAGAGAAAAAAAATAATAATAATAATAAAGAAAAAAGAGAAAGGGAAAAAAAATACTTGATACTAAATATATTTTTTCTCACAAGAATAATAAAAAATACATAAACAATTAATGACTACAATAAAACACTTCACTATTACTGAACTTCAGTTCCTATTACAACCACAACTGAGTGAATTTTGAAATTCAATTGACAAAACGAAGCAAAAACAATTAAATACTCCAAAATAAAATATGACATTAAAATTAACCCGATGCCTTTTATTTTGCACAGAAAAAAAAATTATTAATTAACTTTTTTTTTTTTTTTTTCTTCACTTAACTCGGATTAATATTGAGTTAAGCAATTTCAAAACAAATAGAAACAAAAATCCCATTTACTTTTGATTCCTAAAACTTTCGTTAAAGATTTTTCTTCTTTTAACTACAAAAGAAAACACAGAACCATTGAAAATCTAAAAGAAAAAATCTTTCCTATGACCATTTAACACCTGCAAGAAAGTTACCCCAAAATACAGCTAATCTCCTACAACTAAGACCTCCCTGATACTTAAATAGAAAAAGAAAGGGACTCACCACTCGTAGTTCTGAGACATCTGTTGGCTGGTAATCTTCTTGATGCGTTTCTTATCCTCTAAGGCTTGGGCTGCACCTAATTTACTCTAGGCGCACATCCTCCTTGCTGCCACCACTTTTCTTCTGCTGTGATATAGTAGGTACGTAGCGTGGAACACATGATAGTAGTCAAAAATTGGTTGTAAATCCCACACAAGGAATAACAAGGCTTGATTGCAAAACTTAACATAATTTTAATTTAAAACTACTTTTAGCATTTTATAGCATTACATGCATCACAGATACCTGTGAAAACCTAACATGAGTATCATTTTTAAAAGATCCAGGAGAACGTCCGTTCTCTTTCAAGTCATAAATCCAAGTCCTCGATTTAATCTGGAAATCTTAGTCCTTCCAAAAATCTTAGTGATCTGAAAAGGGGGAACAATTTTTCCCACTCGACAAACACCAATCAAACAGTCTTTGGTCAGGAGGAGTATCCTCAGGTCAACAGTTCATTGGAGTTTCAACTGGCGACAAAACGGCGGGGTACCACCCTAGCGTGGGGTGCCCAAGCGGCACATCAAAGCCATCTGTGAAATCGCGGTTACTTTGTAGCCATGAGGATGAAAAAACCCCTGGTATGCCCGGTTTCTCGAGACTGCAGACAATCCGGCACCAGAGACCTCACGCAGGCAGTCGAACACAATGGACACAACCTTGACTATGTCACACTGAGAACTGCTCAAGCAAACCATTCAACACACAAAATTTTCTATCACAGCAAGCGTGCGATTCTTCAGTAGCTGTTTATTCGTCTTACATTTTCATCCCACCACATCAAAGCGACATTAATCTATTTAGGGCCCGCTTCACTCACCGCCGCCGGAAGCCGAAGCTAATGTTATTCTATGGGAAATTTTTCTTTACAAATAACTTATTAACTAATACATATTTTTAAATTCTGTTTTCACATTTTGAAAATTCCCAGCTGTTAAAATGACGGACCTTTTTTAGAAAATTATTTTTTAAATTTTTTTAATTTTATTTTGAAGCTGCAAGATACGAATTTTCAATATGTGAATTTTTTCCATTTTGCAATTTCAAAATAAAATATTGAAAATAAAAAAAAAATACATTTTTAAAAAAGGTGCGTCAATTGAACAGTTGGGAATTTTCTGAATGTGAAAATAGAATTTAAAAATATGTATTAGTTAATAAGTTATTTGTAAAGAAAATTTCCCCATAGAATAACATTGGCTCGGGCTTACAGCGATGGTAAGTGAAAAGAGCCGTTAATTAGTATAATGACTGAGAAACTGCACGCCGTATTAAAACGAGTATGTTTTGGCCACTACATGATTTTCTTCTATATTCTCTTATACAAATTCACTCAGTAAAAAAAATTTATTAAAATTATGATTTAAAAAAATTATCTCCCATGATAATGCAGATAATTTCCATATTAGAGAAGTAGTATAACACTAAATATCCAAAAAAAGTCAATTTTGTTCTCTATATTATTATTATTATTATTATTATTTTGTTAAAAACGAAAAAAATCGATAACTTTATTTTAAACTATCGCAGATCGACAGTTCAACCATTCGTTTTAAAGGTATTGGCGAGCTCTTTTGAAAGATACACATCATGAAAATTTACTCCCCTCGAGGGGGGACTTTCCCAAAGGCGAGGTTCCTACATACACATTTTTTTTTCCCCAGTTGGCTACCTCTATTACAAATAATTCTTTTAAATTTCATAATAATTATTAAAAAATAATTCTTTTTATGCACATTTATACAAAATTTTGTCCTATACCACCATGTTAAAAATTTAGAAAAAGTGGGATGGCAACGCAACCTGCAAGACAATTTTTACCGAAAGTTGATAGTTTTGTCAAGAAAGTTGAAAGTTTATTGAAAGTTTATGTCAAGGTGTAACTACATACCAATTTGTATGAAATTCTGTGCAGTAGTACCTGAGATACAGTTGCCACAAAATTTTGTGTGTGTCAGTTGTCTGTCTGTGTGTCACACAGACAGACAGACATTTTCTAAAAATGGTCAAATCGTGTTCTATAGCTCTCAAAATGTGTAAATCCATAAAAAACACGAGGTCGAAAATTTTCACGAATCCAATACTTTCTTCTATTGAATATAGAAGAAAGTAATAACTCAAACTTTAACTTCATGAGGGGGGGGGGGGGAGGGGGGGAGGAAGCTTAGTTCAACAATTATCTTCCAGAGTCATGTGTAAAATTATAGAAAAGTGAAAGAATTAATATCTCATTATTACTTTCTTCTATATTCAATAGAAGAAAGTACTGGATTCGTAAAAATTTTCGACCTCGGGTTTTTGATGGATTTACACGTTTTGAGAGCTGTAGAACACGATTTGATCATTTTTACTTTCTTCTATATGTAATACTAGCAGGCTTTGCCCGCTTCGCTGGTCATTATATTGAAATAAAGTCTCAAAATACCATATCATTGGTAATAATAGTAATAATAAAATCATTGAAATCAGTCAAAATCTAAGTTAAAGTTCTCGATACCTTCAATAGCGGTTTTCCCACTCGCCACACTTCACACAATCCCTTTATAATGCATGTTGCATACGCATACCTGACCCACATATTAAAAAATCGGGATTCTAAGATTATTTGAAGCAAAGTTATGTTTTAAAACGTGTTTTTTAGACCCCCCCCCCGGCCCGCTCTTAAAGGAAAGGAAGGGAAGATTTTGCAAAATATCTTTATATTATGAGTTAGATGCATATAACTGACCTAACCATGGAAAATCTCCTTCATAAGATAATTTACTGCAGAGTTACACATGAATACATGTTTCCCACCCGCCCCTTAAGGGGAAGTGGGGTGGATTTTCACAAAATCACTTTGTAGTGTGTGATGAATACGCATAAGCAGTCCCCGCATCAAAAATTGCCACTCTAAGATAGTTTGGAACAGAGTTACGCATGGAAACATGTTTTTAATCCCCCCCCCCCACCAACCCTCAAGTGTGTGATAGCACGGAATTCCAAATAATCCCTTTGTAGTTTGTTTGTGTCGAGTACACATAACCAATCAACCTATAAAAAAATCGCTTTCTTGAGATAATTTGGAGCAGAGTTACTCTTTAAAACATGTTTTTGCCCCCCCCCCCCCCACCCCGCCCTTAAAGGAGGAAAAAGGAAAATTTCACAAATCGATTTATAATGCGTGTTGGGAATGCATAACTAGCCCGCACATAAAAAATCGTCTAAGGTAGTTTGGAGCAGAGTTACGCATGAAAACATGATTTTGCCCTACCCCAACCCCCCAAGGAAGATAAGGTGGAATTTTACAAAATCCCTTAGTAGTGTGTGTCTTGAGTACGCATAACCATTCGACATATCAAGAAATCGCTATTCTGAGATAATTTGGAGCAGAGTTACTCTTAAAAGCGTTTTTTGCCCCCTCCCTGCCTTTGAAGGAGGGGAGGGGGAATTTTTGTAAGATCCCTTTATGATGCGTGTTGAGAATGCATAAACAACTCATATGTAAAAATTAAGCTTACTGAGATAATTTGAAGAAAAGTTATGCTTGGAAACATGCTTTTTACAACCCCACCCACAAGGGAGGAATAGAATGGAATTTTACAAAATCTCTTTTTAGTATGTGTCTTGAGTACGCATAACCACTTGGCATATCAAAAAATCGCTATCATGGGATAATTTGGACCACAGTTACTCTTATAAGCGTGTTTTTGCCGCCCTCCGCCCTTAAAGGGGGGGGGGGATTTTGTGAAATCCCTTTACTGTGCGTGTTGGGAAAGCATAAACAACCCACATATACAAATTAATCTAGCTTAGATAATTTGAAGCAAAGTTACACTTGGAAACGTGTTTATATTGCTCCCCACCCCCAAGGGGAAAACGGGGGACTTTCACAAAACCCCATTACAATGGGTGTAACTCTCACCCCCCCAAATCGAAAATCGCAAAAAAAAAAAACCCCAAACATGAAGTTTTGGAAATATTCTCAAGAAGACTCTTGGCGATTTTCTATATCTTTGTGCTGTTATATTGGTACAGTTTTACTCGAAAGCCCGTATTTTTCTAAATTTATCCCCCCCCCCCCCTTAAAAATCCAAAACTCAAATTGCAGAAAATGCTTTTTTTGCACTCAAGTCTAGTCTCTCTCTCTGCAATTTCTTCACCGTGAAGCAATTTGGAGCCGAATTATGCTTATAAGGGGATTTTTGCTTTCTGTCCCCCCCAGGTGGGAGCGGGTATATTTCGCAAAATCCCGTCATAATGGGCGTCAGTATCCTAAAACCAACGTGCTCACCAAAATTTGTGAGTCTATCTCCCATAGAATCGCGACGGCTGTGTTGAGTCAGTGAATCAGTGATTTTACTCTTTTATTCCCTACCCCACCCCACCCCCAAAGGGGTAAAAGGGTGGGTCTTTCACAAAATCCCGTTACAATGGGTGTTGGACACACTAAAATTTGTGACCTAAGCTTATAGATTTCCACGGATGAATTTAGCGCCAAAAGGGGGGGGGGGGGGATCGAATATGCCCCCCCCCAAAAAAAAATCGAAAATCGGAAAAAATCAAAAATGAGTTTTTGCAAATAGCTTCAAGAAGACGCTTGGCTTTTTTTTTTTTAATATCTTTGAGCTATTATTGCTAGAATTTTACTCGAAAATCCATGCATTGCTAATTTTGCCTCCGAAAATCTTTTTTACCCCCTCTCCCCCTTAAAAATTCAAAATTCCAAAATCGGAGAAAATGATTTTTTTTTTGTACTTAAGCCTAGTCTCCCCATCTGCAATTTCTTCACCGTGAAGTAATTTGGAGCTGAGTTATACTTATAAAGATGTTTTTGCCTCCTGCACCTCCGAAAATCATCTTCCCCCCCTTCCCCCCTTAAAAATCCAAAATTCCAAAATCGCAGAAAATGATTTTTTCGTATTCAAGTCTAGTCTTCCCATCTGCAATTTCTTCACTGTTACGTAATTTGGAGCTGAGTTATACTTATAAATGTGTTTTTGCCTTATGCGCCTCCGAAAATCTCACTTTTTACCCCTTACCCCTCTTAAAAATCCAAAAATCCAAAATTGCAAAAAATGATTTTTTTGTATTCAAGTCTAGTCTCCCCATCAGCAATTTCTTCACCGTGAAGTAATTTGGAGCCGAGTTAGACTTATAAAGGTGGTTTTTGCCTTCTCCCCCCCGAAAATCTCATTTTTACCCTTTACCCTCCTTAAAAATCCAAAAATCCAAAATCGCAGAAAATGATTTTTTTGTATTCAAGTCTAGTCTCCCCATCTGCAATTTCTTCACCGTGAAGCAATTTGGAGCCGAGATATGCTTATAAAGGTGATTTTTGCCTTCTGCCCCCCCGGGGGGGAACGGGGGGGTATTTCGCAAAATCCCGTCTTAGTGAGCGTCAGGGTCCTAAAATCAACCTGCTCACCAAAAATTGTGACTCTATCTCCCATAGGATCGCCACAGCCGTGTTGAGTCAGTGAGTGGGTCAGTGAGTTTACTCTTTTATATATATAGATAGAGAAAGTATTGGATTCGTGAAAATTTTCGACCTCCGTTTTTTGATGCATTTACACGTTTTGGGATGTCCAGAACACGAATTAATAGTTTTTAGAAAATGTCTGTCTGTCTGTATCACTTTTTTGTGGACGCTGTATCTCTCGAACCAATGAATGAAATTCAACCAAACTTGGTATTTAGTTGCACGTTGACATAAACTGGTACTGATTAGATTTGGGGATCAATCGCTCAACAGGTGGCGCTGGGATCGCATTTTATGCAAACTTTTAACATGGCAGTATAGGACAAAATTTCGTATAAATGGGCATAATGAGAGTTATTTTAAACTTGTGATTGTAAAATTAATATGAATTATTGATAATAGTAGTAGTTAACTAGGAAAAAAATATTGTGCATGTGGGGGCATCGGTTCCACCCTACCGGGGGGGAAATACCCCCCTCTGGGGTGCAAAGTTTCAAGATGGGTATCTTTCGAAAGGTCTCGTCAATACCTTTAAAACGAATGGTTGAACCATAAATCTGTGATAATTTAAAACAAAGTTATAGATTTTTTTACTTTCTTCTATATGTAATATAGAGAAAGTATTGGATTCGCGAAAATTTTCGAAGTCCACTTTTTTGATGGATTTACATGTTTTGGGATATGGAGAACACAAATTAATAGTTTTTAGAAAATGTCTGTCTGTCTGTATCATTTTTTTGTGGACGCTGTATCTCACGAACCAATGAATGAAATTTAACCAAACTTGGTATTTAGTTGCACCCTGAAATAAACTGGTGCTGATTAGATTTTGGGATCAATCGCTCAATAGGTGGCGTTGTGATCGCATTTTATGCAAATTTTTAACATGGCAGCATAGGACAAAATTCCGTATAAATGGGCATAAAGAGAGTTATTTTACACTTGTGATTGTAAAATTAATATGAATTATTGATAATAGTAGTAGTTAGCTAGGAAAAAAAATTTGTGCATGTGAAAGCATCGGTTCCCCCCCAGGGGGGGAAAATCCCCCCCCGGGGAAGTAAATTTTCAAGATGGGTATCTTTCGAAAGGTCTCGTTGATAATAGTAATAGTTAACTGGGAAAAAATTTTTGTGCATGTCGGGGGGGGGGGAAGTTCCCACCCGGGGGGGCAAAGTTTCAAGATGGGTATCTTTCGAAAGATCTCGTCAATACCTTTAAAACGAATGGTTGAACGATAAATCTGTGATAATTTAAACCAAAGTTATCGATTTTTTTTTACTTTTAACAAAAAAAAAACAAAAATATCGCAATTTTTTTTTTTATTTTTTTTTTAACGAAATTTAACCAAACTTCGTATTTAGTTGTTCCCCGACATAAACTGGTGCTGATTATGTTTGGGGATCAATAGCTCAACAGGTGGCGCTGTGATAGCATTTTATCTAAATTTTTAACATGGCAGCATAGGACAAAAATTCGTATAAATGTGCATAATTAGAGTTGTTTTAAACTTGTGATTGTAAAATTAATATGAATTATTGATAATAGTAGTATGTAACTAGGAAAAAAATTTTCTGCATGGGGGGGGGCATCGCTTCCCCCCCCTGGGGGGGAAGTACCCCCCCCGGGGGGATAAATTTTCAAGATGGGTATCTTTCGAAAGGTCTCGTCAATACCTTTAAAACGAATGGTTGAACTATAAATCTGTGATAATTTAAAACAAAGTTATCGATTTTTTTTTACTTTTAACAAAAAAAAAAAAAAAAAAAAAATCGTATTTTTTTTTTTTTTTTTTTTTTTTATATTGTTACTGATTGAATATGTATAGGTAAATATAGAAGAAAGTCTTCTGGTGGCCACAACATACTAGTTTCCTTTAACGAAAAAAAACTTAAAAAAAAAAAAAAAAACGTTTTTTTTTTTTTTTTTTTTTTTTTTTTTTTTTTAACGAAATTTAACCAAACTTGGTATTTAGTTGGTCCCCGACATAAACTGGTGCTGATTACATATGGAGATCAATCGCTCAACAGGTGGCGCTGTGATCTCATGTTTTCTAAATTTTTAACATGGCAGAAAAGAACAAAATTTCGTATAAATGTACATAATGAGAGTTATTTTTAACTTGTGATTGTAAAATTAATATGAGTTATTGATAATAGTAATAGTTAACTAGGAAAATATTTCTGTGCGTGTGGGGGCATCGCTTCCCCCCCTCACGGTGGGGGGGGATTTTGAAGATGGGTATCTTTCGAAAGATCTCGTCAATACCTTTAAAACGAATGGTTGAACTATAAATCTGTGATAATTTAAAACAAAGTTATCGATTTTTTTTTTTTTTACTTTTAACAAAAAAAAAAAAAAAAAAAAAAAGAAAAAAAATCGTAATTTTTTTTTTTTCAAATATTGTTACTGGTTGAATATGTATTACTTAAAAAAAAAAAAAAAGTTAGAAAAAAAAATCTTTCTTTTTTCTTTTTTTTTTTTTAAATATTGTTACTGATTGAATATGTATAGGAAAATATAGAAGAAAGTCTTGTGGTGGCCACAACAAACTAGTTAGAAAATGTGTGTCTGTGTGTGTGTGAGACAAAATTTTGTGGCAACTGTATCTCAGGAACTACTGCTCAGAATTTTATACAAAGTGGTATGTAATTGCACCTTGACATAAATTAGTGCCTATGGTAACTTTTGGTAAAAATTGTCTTACAGGCTGCGTTGCCATCCCGCTTTTTCTAAATTTTTAACATGGTGGTATAGGACAAAATTTTGTATAAATGTGCATGAAGAGAATTATTTTTTAATAATCATTATGAAATTTACAGGAATTATTTATAATAGATATAGTCAACTGGGAAAATTTCTTTGTATGTGTAGGAGCCTCGCCTCTCCTCCTGAGGGTAAGTCCCCCCTTGAGGGGAGTAAATTTTCATGATGGGTATCTTTCAAAAGAGCTCGCCAGTACCTTTAAAACGAACCATAGATCTGCGATAATTTAAAATGAAATTATCGATTTTTTTCATATATATATATATATATATTTTAATGTAATATTGACAATAAAATTGACTTTCTTTGGATATTTAGTGTTATACTATTTCTCTAATATGGAAATGGTCTGCATTATCATGGAAGATAATTTTTTAAATAATAATTTTAATAAATTATTTTTACTGGGTGAATTTGTACAGGAAAATATAGAAAAAAGTCATGTGGTGGCCACAACATACTAGTTTTTTTTTAACAATGTGAATCACTGTACGATTATTACTATTGAATAAAAACCAGAGTACTTTATTGGCCGCTAAATTATAAATCGCAGCATTCTTTGAAAATTAATTAATGACATGGTATTTGATTTCTTCTTAAGTCTTATAATGGATAAGAAAATGGATGAGATGGATAAGAAATATAATTTAACTTTTCCAATGAAATTTACTAAATAGAATATACGATTTTTCCATATCACAACGTTCGTTTACAGGACCACACACAAAAATAATTTCAGATCTATTAGGGTTATAGCTGGAAAAGGGCTTGAAGTCCAGTTCAAACTGTGCCAGTGCGTATTTGTTACTCACTGTACTTACTTTTCTTAAGTATACTATATGTTGCGTAAACAATTTATGGGCAATATACAGGGCTACCCTCAACAAGTCAAATAAGTTGACTGAAAGTAAATTCTCAGAATTTTTTTTAAAAGTAATTTTGCATGTTAAGAAACATCTAAATGTTTTATGAATGTAGCAACAATAGTGAGACGGGGGGCCAGGTTTCTTTCTAAATTAATAAACTGCTATTACTAAAGTACTTGAGAAATGTTTAAATATAAAATCTCTTAACTAATACCTTAAACCATAATACACGTTTTTATAGAAATGCGACATGAGAGAAAGTTGCGTGAGTGCTACACCAGATAATTTTAACAGAGGAAGCGCAAGTTGTGGTGCTCAAAAATTCATGATTCCATTTCGTGGTTACCAGTTATTTTTCATATAAATCAAGAGAAAAGAATGGTCAAACTAAAAAGTTGAAAACATTTTTGAAAGTATAAAAAGAAATTTGTCGTGTTTGATTCCCCACTTCACTTTTTTTCTTAAGTGGGCCCGAAAAATTAAAAAAAAAAAAAAGGAAGAAGAAGAAAGAAAAAAGAAAGAAACTTCTGTAGAATTTCTCTTTAAAGAAAAAGAAAAAAAAATCTTCTCTAGAATCGATTTGCACATATACATTCAAATAAATGCGTGCACGCTAAAGTCTGCACTCGCCCCTTCCCTCCTATGGAACGAATTTCAAAGAATTCCAGATTTACATTCTGGTTGTGTTCAATTGAAAAAAAAAGCCAGTCATTAAAAATGTTGGCGAAGGAATGGGAAGTCGCCTCCTCTCGCTAGATGGCGCTGACCTTGGGGCGCTGTCAAAATTGATGGATGTTCCTCCAAAATCAGACAGTGTCTAGAACGAACGTCGGAGAAGAGAGAGAGTGTATTGGATAATCGCTTGCGTGAAGTCCACTGCTTGTGCTTTCTTAGGGGGAAGCCCTTAACGATTGAGGAGATGAGTTGCATTTAAAATCGAAGTTCGTAATGTGTTTCGGAATTCTGTTATCTTTTCTGGGACAATGAAGTAAAAATTGATAAATAATAGCATTGATCCTGTTTGGGAATGACTGTGGAAACTGCTAATTGACTGATATGTTTAAGTGATACAGTGTTTTAAAATGTTGCCGGCCACGCGAATGGCCTGGATTCGATTTTTCGAGTGGAGCAAAATTCGATTGGGTCATTGTGTGCTTTTTGGTGTGTCTAGCAGTAAACAGTTTAGCGGACTACAAGTTAAGCAAACAAATCTGATGTATATGTTATCAACAAACAAACAAACAAACTGTTTAAGCAATACCTTACATTTACAGCAGAGTGCGCACGCATCCAAATTGCTTATATTTTATGCTAAAAATTGGCAGAGTCTTATTTATTTGTTGTTTTTTTCTATAGAGTGGAATTAATGTTACTATCCAAAATTTCCACTAAATTTAGTCTTAATGGGGCAAAGAAAAAAATAAGGGTTGAAAATGGAGTCCCAAACACTGGGACAAATGGTTGTAAAGAAACCATTGAAAAATTAATTTTTCTATCGTATAGCGTATCGTCTTACTTTACATATTTCTTGTTAATAAAAGCCTTACTTTCCCACGGGTGTAACACAATATTGATGTCATAGCTATGAACCGTATCAAAATAAAGAAAGTAAAGTTTCATCCATTGTTTCCATGCGTGCATTTCAAACGAATAAAATAACGAAAGAGAGTAATTTAACAAAAGGAAAGATTACAACTCAAACAACATATTGAGGGGGGGGGGGGTGAAGGATCTGTTTGTGTTTACATTATTTGTAAACAGAATTTAATTTAGTACGTCAGGACTTATGTTAATCAATTCCATATAAAGGTATGCAGTAACTGTATTTCATTTCCTAGCATCGGTTACTATATTCATTTCTTAAAATTACTTTGGTACAGATTTAGCTTAGGAGCCCCTTGGCGACTTTTATTGTCATTCCCGTGATAAATTAAAATGGTTATCGCAACTGCGTAAGTAAAGACCTTGGCGAGAAACGACTGAGCTAATTCAGTGCCAAATTTCAAAGTTCGCCAAGTTGTTCTATACTGAAGCTGTTCTATTTTTTTAGCACGATTTTTTTCAATTTTATCTTAGTTATTAAAAAAAAAGGTTCCACGTTCATTTATTTATTTATTTTTTTAAATCATAATTTTATAATAAAAATGTGGTTTTTACTTAATATTTTTTGAATCAACTATCCAATTGAACTAAAAAATACAGCGTTAGCTAGATTGTGTCCTTTTTAATAAATTGTACACATTTTTTGATAAAATCTAATAATCCGGATAGATACAATGACAAACTTTCAGCCTTATGTATTTTAAATAAAAACGAAAAAGGTTGCACGTTCTTTTTTTTTTTTACCTTTGTCATAAAAATAAATATATTCAGTTATTTATTTATTTATTTTTGGCATTTTTTTTAAAATCATAATTTTAAAATAAAAATGTGGTGTTTACTTATTTTTTGAATCAATTATCCAATTGAACTAAAAAATACAGCGTTATGTTTTTTTTAATAAATTGTACAAATTTTTGATAACAGATACAATGGACGATACAATGACAAACTTTTAGCCTTATATATCTATACTAGCAGGCTTTGCCCGCTTCGCTGGGCACTATATTTAAATGATTTCTTTGTAACTGAATATATTTCGATTGGCGACTACTTTCGTCATAGCTTTAGTATGGGACCTCTTTGGCAATATCAAACATTTTTTGAACTTCTCGAATCTGTACAACAAAACTATTATTAAAACAAATATTTTTCGAAAACAGTTCAATAGCTGGTGTTAATTCTTCGAATATTCTGGAAACAGTTGAAGCTGTTACTCGTACAGTATAAGTCATTATTCGATGAATGTTCTGGGACAGTTCAAAAAATAGTCACTTGTTCCACAGGAGTAAAGCAAATAACATCAACTACACCAGCGCAAAAATTTTCGCTCACTCACGAAAAATGTCCAGTCGCTTTAGAGCTCAATCCCTAAAGTGCAATGACTTAGAATAGGTCTCTGAATAACTTTGGATCGCAGTGACTACATACTCTTTCGCAAAAATCAACTCACACCTACTTATAACTTTTGGCTGATGACTTTATCGAGAATCTCTTGGTAAGCTCAAGGTCTATCTTCCCGTGTGTCGGAGAGCTTCGAAACATCGGGAACCCTAAACTACCATTTTTCACCAAATTTGGTCGCCCACTCGCCAAGTTTGTCGCCAAGACTATGCTTTCTATTTAACATATCTTTATTTAGTTATTTAAATATTAATTTGAATTAATCAAATATTTCTTCCCGACAGTGTGCAAGTGCAGTCACACACAGCAGCTCATTTATTTGTATGTTAAATTAGCAAATTGGTATATAAAAAAATAAAAAAATAAACATTATCGTGCTACACAAATTTATTATATCTCTCCCTTGGCGGATTTTGAATTTTTGTCGCCATATTAGCGATTTTTTTTTTTTTTTTTTTTTTTTTTTTTTTAAATATAATTTCTTGCATAAAAATAGAAAGCGTTTTATCGGACACCTTTTCGTTAACATATAAGAACCCTTCATATTCTGTTTATTTTATTAATGGTTTTTAGGTTTAAAAAGCTTGATAAAATAAATTTTCTATGTTTAAAATTGCACTTTTTTTTTTTCTGTAAAATTATCTACTCAGATAAAAATAGATCATTTATGTGACTACTATTTCTGTTTATTTTTTTCGTTTTGTAATATTTTATAAATTTTATATTTTTCTTGAACTACCTAGATTAAAATCGCTGTTGCTAAATTAACCCTCTTGGCGAAAAATGTTCGGTGTACTTGAACGCAACAATTTAAAAAATCACCCAGGAGGATCTATAAATAAAACTGATTTTAGTACAACATATATTAGCATCGTAAACTATATTAGCACTTTATCAATGTGTAAAAGGAATTTTAAATTAAAAATGACGTCAATTTTTGTGAGATGCATAATTTATTATTATTATTATTATTATTTTTAATTTTTTATTGTTCACGTTTAGATAAATGTATTTATTTTCCTGTTGGAAAAAAAAAATAAACCCGTATTTTTTTTTTCTTTTCTTTTCTTTTGGCAACAATTAAATTATGGATAAAATTTAAATGGCTAATTTTTTGCTATTATTAGCTTACAAAATTGCTATTTTATTTATAAAAATCATAAAAAAAAAATTTTTATTCGGAATAAAAGGTAGCCAACTTTGTAAGTTAGGGTATAAGCTATCTCCATTACAAATTTCATCTAAATCCGTCGAGCAGTTTTGGCGTGAAACTCAGTCAAATAAATTCACATTTATAATATATATAAGATTAATAAAATCATAGTTTTGTCTGTAAATTTGTCGGAATCGAAAAATTTTGCGATATCTTCACGTTTCACACACCATAAAAGCTGAAAATGATTTCAGAAAAATTTGCCTGTGTGTGCGTGTGTGTGTCATCGTGTCTGTATGTCGCTTTTTTTGTCCGGGCATCACTTGAAAACGGCTGGACGGAATTCAACAGCGCTTGCACGGAAGAAGAGTCTATAGGAATTAAAACTAGATAGGGCAGCGAGCGCGGGAACATAAGCTTCTCTTTCCGCATTAATTCCATTAATTCAGCCCAGTTCAGGAAAGCGATTCGATCGCCGCCTGGTGTAGTATCTTTGAAACTTATCGGAAGAAAGGGAAAGCCCGCCCCTTCGGCTTCAGTCATCCAACGAACGAACAGCCAGAAATGTAAAAACGCGCTGATTGGTGTATTTTCGAGATTGGTCGCCCTCTATCTGTAAGATGAAAATTACTACCTTTCCGTAACATACGTAATACATCCTTCTCTTTTAATCCGTGGGCGCTTGGCAGGAATTTAGGTCTTTAACCAACTTAAAATTATATCTATCAATTTTTCCGAAATTCCCCCACGTTCCCCCCTGGGTGGCACAAGACAGAAACACGTTTGTCCGGGTATCACTTGAGAACGGCTGGACGGAATTCAACGGCATTTGGCGGGAATTTAGCTCTTCACCCAACTTAAAATTATATCTATCAACTTTTCAGAAATTCCTCCTCCGTTCTCCCCTAGAGGGTAAAAGAGTAAAACACGTTTGCCCGGGTATCACTTGAGAACGGCTGGACAGATTTCAACAGCGCTTCGCAGGAACTTAGGTTTTTACCCAACTTAAAATTATATCTATCAAGATTTCCGAAATCACTCCCCTTTTCCCCCTGGGGTAAGCAAAAGCAAAAACACGTTTCTAAGCATAACTCGGCTGCTAATTACTTCACAGTAAAGAAATTGCACATGGGGAGACTAGACATCAGTACAAATAATACATTATCTGCATTTAGGAATTTTCGATTTTTAAGGGAAGGGAGGGGGGGGGGAATATTGAAAATTCCGGATTTTTGAGTAGACCTCTACCAAAAATGGAACAAATATATTGAAAAAAGGCTATGCGACTTTTTTAGGATATTTCCTAAAACACATTTTTTTTTTTGTGATCTGCCCATTTTTTTTTTTTTTTTTTTTTTTTTTTGGGGGGGGGTGGGTGGGGTGGGGGAGGTGGGGGGTGTATGTGTTACAAAGGGCAAATTCGAGACACCCTTTTATAGCGCTAAATTTGTCCTGGGAAATTTATGAGAGCTGCGGTCACGAAGTTTGGTGCTTGGATTGTTTATATGCATCCGGCTCCTAAAGAAACGGGATTTATCGAAATATGCCCTCCCCCCCAGGGGGAAAGGAAGCAAAAAAACGTTTGTAAGCATAACCCGGCCTCAAATTACTTCACGGTGAAGATATTGCACATTATGAGACTAGACTTGAGTATAATTAAAACATTATGTACGATTTTAGAATTCTTGATTCTTAAAGGAGGAAAAATCGTTTTTCTAGGGGAAAATTTCAGAAATTCCGGATTTTTTAGTAGAGCTCTACTAAAGATGTTACATAAGTTGCAAATTCCAGACACCTCCCCTATTGCAGACACCCCCCCCCCCCTAGACACCAAAGTTTGTCTTGGGAAATCTAGGGGATCTGCGGTCACAAAATTTGGTGCGCAAATTGTTTATATGTATCCGACACTTATTGTAACGAGATTTTACGAAAATCGCCCACTTACCCCCCTTGGGGTCGATATATATATATATATGTGTGTGTGTGTGTGTGTGTATGTATGTATGTATGTATGTATAATAACAGCCTTAAGTGTCTTAAGGCTGTACGTCAGTCAAATTCCTTTTTTCGTTCTTCTCATGTTATCCAATGGGATTTTCGTTGCTTCATTTTATAAAAATATCTCATTCAAAAATAAAAATTTTCAATTTCTGTTTTTTTTTTTTTTTTTTTTTTCAATTACTCTTTGAATTTGTCGCCTTTTTTAGCTGAGTGAGCATTCAAAAAATAATATTAATGTTTTTAATATTTCGTTTACAGATCGAAACTTAGAGTACTAAATTTACTAACTGAAATAAAATATTTATTTATTTATTCTTTCAAAAAGGTGCTCACTAAGCTAAAAGGCGACCTATTCAAAGAGTAATATTCAAAAGTCAGAATTCGAAAAACTTTATTTTTAAATGAGATATTCTTGCCAAAATGAAGCAACAGAAATTCGATAGGATAACACGGTAAGAAAAACAGGAGGAATCTGACTGAAGTGCAACTTTAAGAACGTAGTTTGGGGGGGGGGGGGTTGAAGAGGACGGTAGCCCTCCTCACGCATACATATGTATATCAAATAAAGCTGTTTCTAAAATGACTGTGAAGGTACTTTAGAAATGCTTCAATGCAGTCCGTTTTGCCCTACATATTAAATTCAGTAAGTAGGATAAGAGAAAGTAATGTGAATTCCACACAAGTTTTTTCTAGGTCAAAGGCCTGTTTCTGTCAATCGATTATTTTGTGTCATTTCTAAATTTACAGACCATAGTGTATACACATATATATACATATTATTTTATATGCACAAGAAGAAAATATTGGATCCATGAAAGTTTTGACCTTCATTTTTCGATGATTTACATGTTTTCAAATGTCCTAAACTCGATGATTTAACATTTAACCAGTGCCTGATTTAAGGCAGGGCATTCGGGGCATGTGCCCTGGGCCCTCACACTGAGGGGGCCTCCAAGAAATTCCATCATACATTAAAAAAAAAGTTAAAATGAAAAATTTCCAAAAATTTGCTATAATTATCGTTGTTTTTTAGTCAATGTATGGAGGTATTACAGCACTTTTATATTAATCAGCAATAGACAAGCATTGGATCTAGTTAAGTCTTACCAATAAAATGAAAAGTGGAGAGAATTTTTAGACGTGTGAATCAAAAATTGGTGGTTTGTTTTTGTTGTAATATTAAATTACAAGGAAAAGGGGCCCATTGAACATAAGTGTCCTGGGCCTCCGAATGATTAAATCGGCTCCTGCATTTAACACTTTTTATGAAATTGTGAGATAAAAGAGGTTGAGTCAAAAGAATGTCGCCGCAGGAAAGTAAGACTGTGGCGTTGAGTTAGGATAAATAAATGTAGTCAGTGCTGAAAGAATGTTGATCGGAGAGTGAAAACGCGAAGTCTGGTACCAGCACAGAGTGACGTAATAGATTGAAGTTGGAATAAGTTCACGCCGGCATAGAGCCACTAAACGAAACGAGGATTCGCGCAGTTTACGTAAGGTGTATGAATAGGATCGGTTATTGAAGTTAGAGAATTGAAGTGATGAAGGTTATCGGTTCAAGATAGTTAAATAAGTGAAGTGTGAGGAGAGAGGTTGTTGTGTTGGTGGCGTAGATACTACGAGATAGTTTTGTGTGGCGGCGTGGAGATTATGAGAGAGTGTTGCTGTTGGTGGCATATAGAGGAGTAGTGATTACAAGATAGTTTTCCGAGCGAATCTAATGGAGCGTTAGTATTGTGAATTGGATTAAGTAGAATAGCGGATGTGAGCTCCGTTTGATTAACGAGCCTGATTTTTCAATTATTTTTATAGATTCATTTAAAACTGTCATTCATTACATGTTTGAAAATGCATAAAATTTCAATATGTATTTCTAAATATTTTGAAATTTTTTCCCAGACTTTAAAGTTTTTTAAATTTTACAATCTCAAAAATGATTAAATTAACTGTAAATAAGGCGAAGTTTTTAGATTATTAGCTGTTTTTTAAATAATATCTTATGTATAATAACAGGAGACTTGGCGTTGGAATATTAAAACTCGAATAAACGACTACGTCAGAAACGCCAAAGAAAAATATTGGAAATGCATACAGCTGTTTCGGCAGCTTTATGCGTGCCGTCATCAGTGCAAAAAGGATACTGAATCTGCAGAAGTGCTCGTATATATAGGAGAGGGGCCGAATTTAGTTCAACCAATAGAATTACGGGAAATATGGGGAGAGTGGCCAATAGGAATTTATTAAAGTTAGCTGTGTAAACAGTAGAAAAATTAAGAAAATGTGGACTGAATATAAAATTTCCAACAGTCAGACAAATAGGGAATAGCGAAATCACAATTTACAAGGTTTTTAAAATTTTTATAAATATGAAAAGCTTCAAAGAAATCGAGTTCATGAATGGATTTAGGTCTGCAAATTATTTTAGCTGAATTAAATTTAAAATTATGATTTTCCTCCCAGCAATGTTTAGAAATAGCCGATTTATTGGTTTCTTGTTTGCGGACGTAATTCATATGTTCTTTTAGACGAAATTTAAGACTGCGTTTAGTTTGGCCAATGTATGATAAACCACACTGACAGGAAATACTATAAATACCCCAAGAATTTTGCGTATCAATGGGATCTTTTAACTGAGAAAAGGTGAGTTTATTGGAAGGCGAAAATATTATTTTAAAATCATATTGTTTGAGAATTTTAGCTATGGTTTGACTGGATTTAGGAAAATAGGGTAAGACAATACTGATATTAGAAGAGACTGACTTAGTAGAAGAAATACGAGGGAGTTGTAATTTTTGGATAGCTTTGTCTATAATGTAAGGGTCATAACCTCTGTCAATTGCAATGGCTTTCAGGTATTTAATTTCAGATTTTAATAAACTAGGATTTGAACAAATATTAAGGGCACGGTTTACAAAAGTATAGAAAGCAGCCATTTTTTGGTTAGGTGGGTGACATGAACGTGCATGGGGAGGAAGGGAGACAGCAAAATTTTTTCGATAGACGGTGGTTGAAAATCCATTTACAGTGCGAGAGACGAGCGTATCAAGAAATGGAAGGGAGCCATTATTTTCTATTTCATATGTAAACTGGATATTACTGTCAATTGAATTTAAAGTTTCTAAGACGTGGTCAATATTGTGATAAGATATGTTGATAAGCGTGAAGGTGTCGTCGACGTAACGGGTCCAAAAAGGAAAGGATATTTTCTTAAAAAGCTTGTTTTCGAAATAGTGCATGTAAATATCAGCGAGAATTGGGGAGAGAGGGGAACCCATGGCTAAACCTTCAGACTGACGATAGAATTTATTTTGGAAAGAAAAAGTGGTTTGTGATAAACAAATGCGGGTAAGAGAGATTAATTCTTGTATTTCAAAAGATGTGAAATGAAACTCTTTTAATCTATTTTCGAGACAGCAGAGGGCGCCACTTATTGGAACATTAGTGAAAAGAGATTTTACATCAAAGGAAACCATAGTGAGATTAGTGTGAGGGCAGTTTTGAATGTTTTTTGCAAATTCTATGGAATTCTTAACAGTATAACTGTTAGCAGTAAGAAGGGGAGCAAAAATAGTGGTGAGAAATTTAGCTAAATTATAAGAAGCAGTACCGATATTAGAGACTATGGGACGAAATGGAATATTGGGTTTGTGAACTTTCGGTAAAGCGTAAAATCTGGCACAATTAGCAATAGAAGGGATAAGACGAGATTTAGTCGAGTCCAACAACAGAGGGCAAGATTTTATAGCAGATTTAATTTTATTTAACTCTTGAGTAGAGGGGTCACGGGGCAGAGGAATATATGGGCCATCATTAATTAATTCGGTAACACTTTCGATGTATTGTTTTTTATCCAAAATAACAATCTGACCACCTTTATCAGCTTTAGTAATGATGATATTTTCATTAGATTTTAATTCCTTCAAGGCGTTTTTTTCTGCAGGGCTGAGATTTGATTTAAAATTTTTGGAATTGAATTTGGCATTATTAAGAATTAAATGACGAAGATTTTCTTTCTGTTGGTCAGTCAGTCGAGAATTTTTGAAAGCTTTTTCAACCGGTGCAATTAACTGAGGAAAAGAAGGAGGTTTTGAAATGGCAAAATTTGAATTAAGTTTGAGAACAGAATATTGATTATTGGTAATTTCAGCATTGGAAAGATTAACGATTGCATTTTTATTGACAACAGGAAAGTCGTTCGAATGAATAGGACTCTGTGAATTACGAAGCCGGGTGAATACACAGATAAATTCACCCGGCTACAAGATAAATTCACCCGGCTTCGTAATTCACAGAGTCCTATTCATTCGAACGACTTTCCTGTTGTCAATAAAAATGCAATCGTTAATCTTTCCAATGCTGAAATTACCAATAATCAATATTCTGTTCTCAAACTTAATTCAAATTTTGCCATTTCAAAACCTCCTTCTTTTCCTCAGTTAATTGCACCGGTTGAAAAAGCTTTCAAAAATTCTCGACTGACTGACCAACAGAAAGAAAATCTTCGTCATTTAATTCTTAATAATGCCAAATTCAATTCCAAAAATTTTAAATCAAATCTCAGCCCTGCAGAAAAAAACGCCTTGAAGGAATTAAAATCTAATGAAAATATCATCATTACTAAAGCTGATAAAGGTGGTCAGATTGTTATTTTGGATAAAAAACAATACATCGAAAGTGTTACCGAATTAATTAATGATGGCCCATATATTCCTCTGCCCCGTGACCCCTCTACTCAAGAGTTAAATAAAATTAAATCTGCTATAAAATCTTGCCCTCTGTTGTTGGACTCGACTAAATCTCGTCTTATCCCTTCTATTGCTAATTGTGCCAGATTTTACGCTTTACCGAAAGTTCACAAACCCAATATTCCATTTCGTCCCATAGTCTCTAATATCGGTACTGCTTCTTATAATTTAGCTAAATTTCTCACCACTATTTTTGCTCCCCTTCTTACTGCTAACAGTTATACTGTTAAGAATTCCATAGAATTTGCAAAAAACATTCAAAACTGCCCTCACACTAATCTCACTATGGTTTCCTTTGATGTAAAATCTCTTTTCACTAATGTTCCAATAAGTGGCGCCCTCTGCTGTCTCGAAAATAGATTAAAAGAGTTTCATTTCACATCTTTTGAAATACAAGAATTAATCTCTCTTACCCGCATTTGTTTATCACAAACCACTTTTTCTTTCCAAAATAAATTCTATCGTCAGTCTGAAGGTTTAGCCATGGGTTCCCCTCTCTCCCCAATTCTCGCTGATATTTACATGCACTATTTCGAAAACAAGCTTTTTAAGAAAATATCCTTTCCTTTTTGGACCCGTTACGTCGACGACACCTTCACGCTTATCAACATATCTTATCACAATATTGACCACGTCTTAGAAACTTTAAATTCAATTGACAGTAATATCCAGTTTACATATGAAATAGAAAATAATGGCTCCCTTCCATTTCTTGATACGCTCGTCTCTCGCACTGTAAATGGATTTTCAACCACCGTCTATCGAAAAAATTTTGCTGTCTCCCTTCCTCCCCATGCACGTTCATGTCACCCACCTAACCAAAAAATGGCTGCTTTCTATACTTTTGTAAACCGTGCCCTTAATATTTGTTCAAATCCTAGTTTATTAAAATCTGAAATTAAATACCTGAAAGCCATTGCAATTGACAGAGGTTATGACCCTTACATTATAGACAAAGCTATCCAAAAATTACAACTCCCTCGTATTTCTTCTACTAAGTCAGTCTCTTCTAATATCAGTATTGTCTTACCCTATTTTCCTAAATCCAGTCAAACCATAGCTAAAATTCTCAAACAATATGATTTTAAAATAATATTTTCGCCTTCCAATAAACTCACCTTTTCTCAGTTAAAAGATCCCATTGATACGCAAAATTCTTGGGGTATTTATAGTATTTCCTGTCAGTGTGGTTTATCATACATTGGCCAAACTAAACGCAGTCTTAAATTTCGTCTAAAAGAACATATGAATTACGTCCGCAAACAAGAAACCAATAAATCGGCTATTTCTAAACATTGCTGGGAGGAAAATCATAATTTTAAATTTAATTCAGCTAAAATAATTTGCAGACCTAAATCCATTCATGAACTCGATTTCTTTGAAGCTTTTCATATTTATAAAAATTTTAAAAACCTTGTAAATTGTGATTTCGCTATTCCCTATTTGTCTGACTGTTGGAAATTTTATATTCAGTCCACATTTTCTTAATTTTTCTACTGTTTACACAGCTAACTTTAATAAATTCCTATTGGCCACTCTCCCCATATTTCCCGTAATTCTATTGGTTGAACTAAATTCGGCCCCTCTCCTATATATACGAGCACTTCTGCAGATTCAGTATCCTTTTTGCACTGATGACGGCACGCATAAAGCTGCCGAAACAGCTGTATGCATTTCCAATATTTTTCTTTGGCGTTTCTGACGTAGTCGTTTATTCGAGTTTTAATATCTTATGTAGCCTTAATATTTTTTCCAGCTTTTTACATGTGTGAAAAAAGAAAATAAATTAAAAAAAAAGAAATAATTTAATTTTTTGCAAAATTTTTATAGATATAATTAAAATTGGCTTCTCTTGTGTTATATTTAAATTTGCATGAAACTCATATCAGCGGTTGTGAAATAAATTAAGTTTCTCGCTTGGTCTTAACGTTTTTCCCAGGACTATATACTTGCAGATTAAATTTTTTTTTTTTCATTGAAAATAATATTTTAATTGCAAGATTGAGTCATTTGTTTGTGCATTTAGCGTAACATCGCTTGCCAAAAAATGAAACCTTGCATTTTTTAGCTCAGTGGGAGGGAGGTGACTCCTCTACATTTTGAGCCATTTATTTTATTATTTATTCAATTAATTCTGTATTCTACCATAAATTAAGTTTTTTTTTTTTTAACTTGTTATTGCCAATTCGAATAAACTTTTTATTACAATCAATTAAAATCTCCTTCTTGTTTTGTATTCTTATTCGAATTATTTTAAAATGAGTATTCTTCTTCTTTTCTCAAATATAAATTAAAAAATTCTGGTCAAATTATTTAAAAAAAAAATTAAGTCAACTAGTTACCAAAAATGGCATCTGTGGGTTGTTGTGGCGAATTATTCATCTGTTTATTTTTCGTTCTCATTCTTATTATTATCTTAATATATATATATATATATATGCATATTTAAGTACATTTTCTCAGATGCGATCTATAACGCACAAAATTGGCTTTCTTTCGACACTGTGTGTTATACTTCTCTGTGATGGAAATTGTCTGCATTCATCATGGAAAATAATTTTAATTAATAATTTGTACTGCATGATTTTGTATGGAAGAAAGTTTTGTGATGACCTCAACACACTACTTTATTTTGCTTTTAAAAGTAAAATTTTCATGCAGTTTTATTTTTAGAAACATTTTCAATAAACTCATTTAAATTGTAAACGAAGTTTTGAAAGACACCAAAATCAAAGACTCCCGAGTCGCGCCCTAGATGTTCATGAGACCGTAGGCGAGAACTTTAACAAAATATTATGGTCATGTCCATCCTAGTTGAACCATTCGATATTCGGGAGAATATTCTGTCGCACTGCAATTTCGAACATTTGTAGAATATTGAAAACGTCTTCTAATGCAATCTTTTATCTGCAAACTGTGATGTGAGCGATAGATATAGTAATAAGACATAGACTGATCAGCGAGAGGGAGAAAATGATGCCTTTTTTTTTCGGGAAAAGTCACTCTAATGGCTGATTTTTCCCGAGTAAATCACACTCAAGAATACACACGGATAATTTAGTAAATAAAATTTATGAATAATTTATTTACGAAAGGTGAATGAAAAACTCCAGATAGAGTTTCAAATTCATTTTTCTTTTTATTCTTTTTTTCAATACTCTCTAATGGCTGATTTTAGAACTTTTTTTTTGGCCTCAAAATTTTTTGCTCGATAACATGGAGATGATAGATCTATATATGTTACTATATCTATGATGTGAGCCCCATTCCTTGCTTAGTAAAACATCGCCAAGCAAGAAAGAGTTGGCGCGCGCCTAAAAACCGGCAGGTAATCTTTCGAAGCCTGTCGAAGTTCCTTCCCTCCCCGGCCATTTAGCCGTCCACTCTCCGTGGTTAACTTTGTAACAAACTCTTAATAGCACGCAAAAACAAAAAAGAAAATAAATAAATAAATAAAAATCTCATTCATCATCCTGAAGCAAAACCCGCCCGAGAAGAGCATCGCCCTACCTCATTACGTAACATTACGTATTACGTCTTTGCGGTTTCGCCAGGGAGAACGAATTCTTTTGGAGAGGGACCGATGTTTCTTCCAAACTTCTAACAAAAATATCCTACGTGGCACTCGCGCTACTTTCTCTTGTCATACTACTGGAGAAATATCAGTAGAGTGTAAAGATGTAAGATATAAAGCTTGTAGTCTACTTCAATTAATAATTCAACTTTATTTTTAAAACCCTTTTATCTGATATATATTTCTGTGTTTGAGGGTTTGGGATGGGGGCTACCACCCCTTTGAATAATGTAACTGCGATCATTAAAAAACAAAAAATAATAATAATAAGGCTGTTAATATATTTTAAAAGATAATTAAAATTATTTGGAGAATTTCCGCCAACACCACTCTCCAGATAGAATTAACACATTTTGAATAGTCCTATGGTCTATAAATTAGATACGCATCAAATAATGTAATAAAATTTATCCCCCCCCCCCCCCCCCAATCATAAAAAAAAAAAAGAAAAGAAAGAACATGACACGATTTGAAATGTACTTCGAGCCACTTCCAAACATAGCATTAATAGATCAGAGTCCTTTTATGTGGGTACCCATCTGGTCGCCGAATGGTTAACACTCAGTTGCCAGATGCCAGGTTCGAACCTCGGTTTAGGTATGGGTGTTATTAGTTGTTCAGAATTCACTTTAAGCCGTAGGTTCTTGTCGAATGAGCCTTACTCTGTAAAAAATAAATACATAAATAAATAAATAAATAAAAAAGTAGAGTGACCTCCTCATTTGTGTGGCCTTTAAATATAAGATAAATGCTTTTGATACCGTATTCTATATGAAACATGCTTTTGTGCACGTAAAGAATGTGTGCCAATTTTATTTTGTTGAGTGCAATTGAAAATTGTTAAAAATGTATCAAATATAGCAGAAATTTAGTCCACAGCCGTAAAGTAATTAAATACTTTTGTAGGTTCCTGTATACAGACCCTATCATAAAATAAGTAATTAATTAAGTACGGTAGCACATGGTATTCGCTGCTCTTAATACGTATCTTTCTTATAGAGCGTTAGTTTAATTATTTTATAATAAATAGTTAATAAACAGGTAAGATTCCACTTACCTGAATAAGGAATACAGCACTGGTGAAGTAATTTTTAATTCTTCGGCTAGACACCATCTTGATTCATAATCAAGCTGAAAATAAACTTATGAAAGATTTAAATTATTAATTCGCATATGTAAATTTGATTCATTTGAAGGATTTTTTTTTTAATGCACTATTTTAATTTCTTGAGTAAATATATACATATTTTTATTATAAGTGTATAATATAATTATATAAGAGCGTTTTCAAACGCCCTGCTAAATTAAAGCTACATGTTATTATCAAGGCAACATTACATCAATATTGAAATTAAAGCGCCCGAGACAGAAGTCATTAGAATTACTGAATAATCAGTTCTGGGAGCAAAACTGGGAGCGGCGCATTCCGCTTTACATGAAGATGAATTGTTCTTTAGAATAAGAAAAAGTTTCTAAAAGAAATCTTGAGTAAAATGAAAACATCGAGCACAAAATTATTACAGTTTTTTTTTCTATTTCCCTACACCCCTACTTCACCGGTATTTTCAACGTTCAACTAAGTTCAGTTCGTTTCTGAGTTTTTTGAACGCCGGTCCTGGTAGGGGCTTTGTGAACATGTCTGCAGTCATTCTGCTGCTTGGGACATACTCTAATCTGACTATTCCTTCTTCATTTAATTTTCTGATTAAATGGTATTTCACATCTATATGTTTGCTTCGCGCCTGATGTTTATCTGATTCAATCAGCTTAATGGCTGATTGGTTATCATCGTATATGGTCACAGGTCTTATCTGGTCTAAATCCAGATCTTCTAATAATCGTAATAACCACAGTATCTCCTGCGCAGCGCTTCCTGCGGAGATATATTCAGCCTCATCAGTTGATAAACTTACACATTTTTCTTTACGTGATACCCAATATATTGGTTTTTTTCCGATAAAGAAAATATTTCCCGTAATAGACTTTCGGTCTTGGGGGTCGTTTGCGAAGTCTGCGTCAGCGTACGCAGTTAGTGTTGCTGGATTATCATTGTTATACATTAGTTTTAAATTTATAGTAGTTTTGAGATATCTTATAACTTTCTTAGCAGTTTCCCCATCACACTTTCTTGGTTTTTCATTATGACGAGATAAAAAATTGACGGCAGCACTAATATCGGGTCGGCTGACGGTGGCTATATATAGAAGTGCCCCTACTGCCTTTCTATAATCAGTATTGTTGGGTAAATAATTGTCATTCTCATTATTTTTTAAGTAATTTGTATCTATGAGAGTATTAGTAGGCTTCGCATTTTCTGAATTAAATTTATCTACTAGCTGGAACCCGTCGAATTCGACGATCACTTTACTGACCGTAATGTTTCAAAAATCGTCGCATCACTATTTAAATATATTTCATGTTAAAACATCTAATATAATTTACGACATTTCACTTAAAAAAAGAAAGTCGGAAAAATGCTTATAAATAGAAATACTATATATGACATCACTTTCTACAAAGTACTGTCAATGTGACGTAAACCTGACTCCAAATAAACAGATGTTATCTTTTATTTTCTATTTCGTTTAGTACTAAGACTATATGTTAGCTAACCCGTCCGGCGTTGCCTGGGCCCATGATATCTTAAATGAACCTTAAATTTGTATTATTTTATACCTTTAAGTCCTTTTTGTTTGAATTTCTGTTTTTATATGAAAGCATCACGAAAAAAATAATCATCTGTAACAAAACAATTACCTCGAACCGAACGAAACTCTGCCTTGTGACCCCGTTGCTTGCGGCAGTGAATAAACGGGCCGCTAACAACATAAAATAATTCCCTAAAATTAACCTGGAACCGAACGAACCCGCCCGGCAATGCCCGGGCCGTGATAATAACCTTAAATAAACCTTAAATTTGTATGATTTTATATCTTTAACTCGATTTTGTTTGAATTTCTATTTTTAAATAAAAGCATTGCGAAAAAAAATAATCAGCTGTAACAAAAAAAATTACCTCGAACCGAACGAAATTCTGCAATGTGACCCCGGTGCCTGCGGCAGCGCATACGCGGCCGGGCCGTTAATACCATGAAAAAATTCCAAAAAATTAACCTGGAACTCCCAATATCCCCATGTTTGACATGTCAATGTACTCAAAAATGAATACATGGGTTTTCAAATTTAAGTATATATTGTTTCGGGGCTATTTTGAAACAATATATACTAGTAGTGTAAAAAGGGGGGTTGACCAACACGGTGGAGGCGCGGAGGCGCGCTGAGGCGCGCGCGCCACCACCCTGGTGGAGCGCGCCTCCGCGCCTCCACCCTGTTGGTCAACGCCCCCCTTTTTACACTATTTAGTCATCATCTTGGACGAGGGGTGTGTTGCCACCGGAAGAATAGAAACTGTGTGTTGCCACCGGAAGACTAGAAACTTTGAGTATCATCTTGCATGAGAAGTTTGGTGGTGGCATCTATTGGGGGAAGGGGAATTTTGAGGAGTTAGATTTATTTTCATAAATTTCAGGACTTAGTATTTTTTCACAATTTCGGAGACTTAGCATTTTTCGCAATGCACAGGGAAGTTGATTGACTAAAACAAAGGTAGATGAGTATTATAATAGTTAAAAACATTTAATGAATGGTATACACTTTGATCTTAAAATTTTAGGCGTTGCCATCGGGAGAGTATAAACTTTTGGACCGGTTACATCGAAGATTATAAAATATTTCCGGTGGGACTTAGTATTTTTGACTGAATGAAACAATGGATGATTGAAGTTAATTAACATAAGTAACAATTAATAAGGGTTTAAACTTTGAGTGATGCCATTCGGAGATTGTAAATTGATTAGAAATATTCCTATGTATTTTGGGGACTTAGCATTTTTAGAGATTGAAAATGTATTTCGTTAGATAATAAATAATGAATTTAAATAAGGATTCAGAATTTTTGTGTTGTCATTGTAAATTTATATTAGGAAATTTTTACAGAATTTATAGAAACAAGATGATTCTAATACTGCATTCTAATTGGTTAATGAGTACACTTAGTATTTTAGAACTTAAAATTTAGAAAATTAGAAATTTTTACAGATTTAACTAGAAATTTTCGTATTTTGAGGATAAGTGTCATCAGTGGATTAACACACAGATTGATCAGCGAATCTACTTGAACACTAACATTTTACTGAATAAGCGATAATTACTATATGATTCACAAAGTATACATTGTTGGAAATTAAGTAAACAACACTCGTTGCTGAAAATTAAGTTTATTATAAGTAAACAGATTTTGCAGTTAATAATTAAATTTTTATTCATAATGATTGAAAAAATAATCTTAGAAGTTGTTCATTTCTTTATATAAAAATAACTTTTGATTTGAATAATATAAAAAGCAATAATATAAAATCTTATACAATAAAATGTTAGTGTTCAAGTAGATTCATGTTCAGACATGTTTAGACATGCCTAGGATGAGTCATCGTTTGATGAGTCATCGAATAGATTATACTTATTAAATTTATTTATGTTGTATAAAAGTTAGGTTTATTAAATCTTTAACTAGGAGAGCATATGACAAACATGAAGATTTACATAAAATTTCCATAATTTTAATTAGAAAACTTAATTAAGAGATATTTGAAAGACTTACATAAAATTTGCATAATTTTAGTTAAGAAACTTAATTAAGAGTTATCTTCGCGATAGGTGAGGGAAAACCTATGACTCCTCCATTCTGTTTAGGTGTGGGGGAAAACCCATTCCTCAAAACCGTCTAATCAACACGGGAGATTTATAGACCTTGTCATATTGTTTGAATTCAGTTGGATTTTGACTCTCATCCTGGTAGCATCTCCTTAGTTGTGCGGCTTAATTTCATCGGGCAGAATGCATAGTTTCTCCGGGATATGTCGATCTTTTTTTCGCGTGTTATATTTCAATTTACCGTATAAGACAATGGAATCGTTTCGAGTAATGTCCTGTGGACTTTGAATACTTTTCACTGCGTGTTGCGGTACGTTTAAAAGTTTACTTCAACAATCTTTTACATAAAAAAAAAATAAATAATAATAATAATTAATTAATTAATATGTTTTTGGCTTTCTTTATATTTTTAAGTTTTTCGCAATTGGAGTTAAACCTTTGTTAGTGTGTTTTATAAAAACTAATAAATATGGATTTAAGTTTTTGTTTATTTAAAACATATTTATTAAAATTATTAATACCTTATTTTTGAATTATTTATTGTATTAACTATATTAATACTAATAAGAATTGAATATTATTATGTATAGTTGTAAATATATACAAAGGACTACTGACACAATATATACAGTTTCTATTTCTTTATTAAAAATGCATAACATATATACAGATTAATTTACAATTTAGATAAAGCAGCTTCAATATGATTTTCATACAGTTTCATATTTAGTTCTTTAAAGAAAGAAATATTGTAATGACATGTACAGGTTACATTTTGAGCAATAGCAAACATATTTAATTTTAAAAGTATCTCATCGCGATTTAATTGAAATTTTGCAAGTATTGATATCGATGAATAATCTAGGGAGCTTTGACGAGAAGAATTAAATAAACACTCATCACAGTGAAACAAATCTTCTGTACATAATCGAACTTCATGAAGAATAGACTTTAAAAAGATTCTCTTAGAATTTTCTTCATTAACATGATATGAACAAAAGGGGGTTTTGCTTAGAATTAACATAGGAAGTTGAATTGTAAATATTGCATCAATGATAGAATCAGTTATTTTAATTTTGATTTCTCCAAGTTTCAAAATTTGCTCTTTAAATAATTTAATGACATTGGGTTTTAAGTGAAATTCGCATGTGTTTAAGGTAAACATTTGTTGAAGTATACAGAAATTCTTATTAATACAAAGCATCAATAATTGGTTATTACTAATAAAACTATCACTTACTGAGTTGAAACTAAAATTTTCAATCAAATCTTGAAAATAATACCAAGTCTGAGCTGTCATTACAATACCTTGTTTAGTGTGTACCCACTCACCCGTGCGTAATTCTTTAAAATTTCGAATATGAATTCTCACATTAAAATTCTTTTCTATTACAATTTGTAAAAATGAATTCCATTTTAAATTCCATTCAGTACAGATGGGGTGTAGAGGTTGTTCTCATACCCATTGACTTAACCAATTCTTTTGGAGTAAGTTTTTCACACAAGTCCTTTGAACAGTTTTTTATAGAAGTATCACTCGTTGTAAACGGTTACGTCGCACTTGCGACCGGGACAGATGCGACCGGGGTTAAAATCGTAGCACTTGCGACCGAATTCTTAAATCTATGCACACCTGTTCATCGGAGGGTAGCTTTTCCGACCGCTATAATTAAAGGCATGGCAATCGCTGCGTCAATGGATATATCTCCCAAAAGATCATCATAATTCCCTTAGCAATGCACATTCGATTTAATGATCATTATTTCAAAACAATCTATTTGTTGTTGAATTTTTCTCGCCAAAAAGATAAAATATTTTACTATGCAAAAATCATTTAAAATATGTTATAGTATATTAACATAGCTAAAATTCTATTAATAATTACATAAATACAATGATGGTGCACAATCCTTTTTGCAATCATTATTATAAACTATTAAAATCATCGAATCTGGAGCATATTCAGATTTATTTATTAGATATTCTTATTAATAAAATTATAACTTTTACAAAAGTACATATATTTGAGTTAATGTAAGATTAAGTTTTCTTTTATGTTTTGTAGTATTTTAAATTGTGATACGCCGTTGAAATTTCGTAATATTTGGTTTTAACGCCCGATAATTCGATTGTGAATATTTTTGGAATCGTAGAATTATCAGGAAGGGCTTAAAGGGGGTGGGGGGGGGGGGTGTTACAGCGTTTGAAATTGGTATTATTAGATTTTAGGGCAAGATAAATCGATTGCGGATATTTTCAAGTGTAAATGTATTAGAAGGGACGGAAAGGTGGGGGACAAAGGGATAAAAATGTAGAAAAGGAACGGGGGTTTCGGAGAAAACGATGGAAAACCCAGAACACTTTTATTCTTTTATATATTGCTGAATTCCAAATTCAAATTTCCTCTCACATATTTTTAACATTATATAGCCCGGAGTTACGCAAGTTTCGGAGAAAACCACGGATAAGTCAGACAAATCTTTTTATAAAAATGTTTATATTACCTTTGTATTTCAGCTTGTAATTAACATAATTTCATAAGTAATATATCATTTTAAAAGTTATTTGAATTGGAATTGAAGAGTATATGTTGCAAATCTCTGTCGCCAGAGGGCGCTTTGATATTTTAATAATTCAAAATCCCCAATTCTGATTATGAGTAAATTACTTAAAGGGAGAAGATTGGGTGACCACACCGGGTTGCGAATTTGCCACCATCAGAATTTTCAAACGTATACTTGAATATTATTATGAAATGAATAATTATTGAATGAATATTATTGAAATGAATAATAATTATTATTATTCATTTCAATATAATGACCAGCGAAGCTGTCAAAGCCTGCTAGTTTAGAATATATGCCGTTGAAAACAGACTACTTCTCCCGCAGTACCATAGGTATGATTCATCTATTTCGATTAGTAACATCCTTCTAAAATAGATTGTGAATTTAAACTGATAATTAATATTTTTACTTTCTTCTTTATCTATATATAGAGAAATTATTGGATTCGTGAAAATTTTTGAACTCCAGTTTTAGATGGATTTACACCTTTTGGGATGTCCTGAACATGATTTGATAGTTTTTAGAAAATGTCTGTCTGTCAATCTGTCTGTGTGTCTGTGTGTATCACGAATTTTGTGCATGCTGTATCTCACGAGCCAATGAACGAAATTTAACCGAAATTGGTATTTAGTTGAACCCTGACATAAACTGGTGCTGATTTGATTTGGGGATCAATCGCTCAACAGGTGGCGCTGTGATTGCATATTTTCTAAATTTTTAACATGACAGTATTGGACAAAATTTCGTATAAATGTGCATAATGAGAGTTATTTTTAACTTGTGATTGTAAAATTAATATGAACTATTGATAATAGTAGTAGTTAACTAGGAAAAACATTGTGCATGTGGGAGCATCGCTTGCCTCCCCCCCCCCACCCGGGGGGGGGGGAAGTAAATTTTCAATATGAGTGTCTTTCGAAAGGTCTCATCAATACCTTTAAAACGAATGGTTGAACTCTAGATCTGTGATAATTTAAAACAAAGTTATCGATTTTTTTTTTTTTTTTTTTTTTTTTTTTTAACGAAAAAATTGCATTTCTTCTGATAATTGCAAAAAGAAATAACTTTCTTTCGGCATTTAGTGATATAATGCTGGCAGATAAAAATCGTCTGCATTTATAATGGAAAATAATTTGATAATTTAATAAATAATTTTTATGGAATAAATTTTGTGTAAAACTATATAGAAGAAAGTCATGCGGTGGCCACATCATACTAGTTTCTCTTGCAGATGTTTTAAATTATAGGAATGAAGATTTATGATGAGTTTAGTGGATGTTTAGTTGTCACCTTTAATGTTGTAATATTTTGATAATATTCTGTGTGTGATAAGAATTAAATAGTAAAACTACAAACACTAAGTTTGAAATCCATTCTTGTACACTTGAACTTCACAACACACATAAATAGTTAAAAATATTATTAATCCATTTTCCAGATTTTTAAACTTTTAATTTAGTTATAACTCAGCATTAGTAATTACACTTTTAAATATTTTTAAAAAGATTTAACATATACACACACAGTAGTGTGACAATTAAATTTACTTTATTTTATAAATTAAAAATATTTCCCATGATTTGTAGAGGAACTGTTAATTTTCATTTAGATTCGGGTTTTGTTGCGGCCGAGGGGTTCTACGCTCAAAACTGTTAGATATGAGGTTCCCAGGTCGCATTCGTCGCCACAGTTGTTCGGAGTTTTCCGTGGTTTTCTCCGAATCTTCGTAAATATGGAATTTTAATTTTAATTTTGGGAATATGATCGATTGACTGCTATAGGTCCTAGGCCTGACGGGCAGTGCCCTCCATCGGGGGTCACTCTAAGGGGTCTTAGCTCGTACATACGCAAGTTTCGAAGGAAACCGCAGAAAACTCAGAACGGCTAGGGCGACGAGCGCTACCTGGGATCGAACCCGGCACCTCGCGTCTACCAGCTTTGAGCGCAGAATTGCTCGGCCGCTGGTAGGCCAAGAGTAAATACGGGCTAGGACCCCTTAGAAAGACCCCACGGAAGACACTCCCCCCTCAGGCCTAGGACTTACAGCAATCAATCGCCCCTATTCCCAAATCCAATGCAATCGGGTTTCGGGTCGGGTGCGGGTATAAAAAAATGGGCTTCGGGTCGGCTGCGGGTTGCCGAAAATTCTTTAGTGCGGGTTCGGGTCGGTTTTCGGGTCGAATAAAATTTATTTCTCTGGTTCGGGTCGGGTTTCGGGTTGATTCCAAATTCACTTGTCGGGTTCGGGTCGGGTAATTGACGTTTCAAGGAGTGGTGTGAGTAAATGTAACCTAAATAATTTGGAATAAACTTTTGAATTTAATAACAGCTTTGAATAGAGCAGGCGCATGTTTATGAACAAGCAACGCTATTCTGATCTGCGCATCTTCTGCGAATGTAGGTAAAATATCTTTTCTCCATGTGAAATGCCAGTATATTTTATACGAAAATAAATTTAAAAATAAATTTGAGGCACTGAAATTTATTATATTATTTAAATAATATAATTTTAATTAATTTTTTGTTCTATAATCCTGACAAAAGATACCTTTTTATATTACAAAGTATTTTGAAATTGTTTTTCTGTTAAAAACTCAAACAGTTATATTAAATACTCTGATCTAAATTCACTATTTAAAAAATATTTTTGATAATTAAATAAGATTTTAATTATAATATATTATTAATTATTTTTTCTATAATTACTGATTAAAATAACTTTTTATATTAAAAATAATTTGGTGATGGTAGTTTAAGTGTTAACCCCGACTGAGAACATGAGGGTCGACAACCATGACCTGGGATCGAACCCGACACTTCCTGTCTACCAACGTGGACAGCAGAACTGCTGGGCTTATTGATTATAAAAGTCCAAATAAATGTATTCAGCGATTTCATCTAACTTAATTATAAAAAAAAAATACATTTTTAATAAATAAATTAGTTTTTTAATTGAATATTTCATTAAATACTTTTTTAACTAGTCCTTTTTTTTTTGATTCAATAATTATTCATAGAAAATAAAATCTTTTGATATTAAAAGTGTTTTAAAATAATTTTTTCTATTAAAAGCAGAAACAGTTGTATTGAGCAATCTCAGCTAAATTAATTATTAAAATTTATATTTTTGATAATTAATTTAGTTTTTAGATAATTAATTTAGTCTTATATTAGATGTTCTAAATATAATAATTTTAATTAGATCCTTAACTAGCTTTTTTTCATAATTATTCACAGAAAATAAAATATTTTAATATTAAAACTGTTTTAAAATATTTTTTTTTTCTAATGAAAGAATAAACAATTGTATTACGGAATCGCAACAAATTTAATTATTAAAATTTATATTTTTCTTAATTCATTTAGTCCTTAGATAATTAATTTACTCTTTCTTTGAAAGTTTTTTTTAAATAAAACAATTTTAATTAGATCCTTATTTCTATAATCAGTTATAGAAAAAAATATTTTTATGTTTAAGAGCATTTTGAATTAGATGTTTCATTTTAAAACTCGAACAATAGTATTACATAGCTGCCAAGTTTTTAAATTTATTCCGGAATGTTGTTAGTCCCGCCGCTTTTTCACACCGTAATATTTTTAGAGTGATTTTCTTAATATTTAATCGTAATTATATATCGAAGAAATTTTTTCTACAAAGATTACAGTGTGAAAAAAAGTACGGGGCTAAGAACATTCTGGAATAAATTAAAAAACTTGGCAGATATGTATTAAGCAATTTCAATTAATTTAACTATTAAAATTGTACATTTTTAATAATTAAATTATTTTTAATTTGAATGTATTATTAAATGATTTTTTAATTATTATTTTTTATATATAACAATTTTTTAAAAAAAGTTTTTAATTAAAAATATTTTGGTGGTTGTGGTTTAAGCGTTAAAGCCTATTGACGATATACAGGTCCTAAGCCTGGATGAAATGCCTTTAATAAGAGTTATTTCTAATGATCCCTGGTCTGTATAAACTCGAGTTTCAGAGAAAACCATGGAAAATTTCAAACGTCTACGTTGAAATGTGGGACCTTGGATCGAACACGGCAAAAGAAGCCAATCAGATCCCAGTAGTGGCTGAGCGGATCTGAAAGCTGGTAGACGCGAGGTGCTGGGTTCCATCCCAGGTAACGCTTGTCGACATAGCCGTCCGGAATTTTCCATGGTTTTCCCAGAAACGTGCGTAAATACGGGCTAGGAACCCTTAGAAAGACCTCCATGGAAGGCACCCCTTTCAGGCCTAGGACCCTAGAGTACTCAATCGGCCTTATTCCCAAACACTAACACCAATCTATCAATTTGGAGAGCAGAACCGCTCGACTACTGAAATAGGCCTTTTAATTAAAAATACAAAAAATATTATAAAGTAATTTGAACTAATTAATTATAAAAATATATATTTTCAATAAATAAATTTTTACTTTTTAATTAGAATATTTTATTGAATTATTTTTTTAACTAGCTTTTATTATTATTATTATTATTATTATTATTATTATTTTCGTTCATAGAAAAGAATATATTTTAATATTAAAAGTATTTTAATAAAGATTTTTCTATTACAAGCCGAAACAATAATACTAAACAATCTGAACTAATTTTATTTAATTATATATATATATATATTAGTTAAATTAATTTTCTAGATTTTTTATTTTTATTTATTTATTTATTTTAATCATTAATTATTTACAGGCAAAAAAAGAAAAAAAAATACAATATTATATAGTATTTATAGTATTCAGAAATAATTTTTTCAATTAAAAGCTCAAATAATTCTATTAAACAAATTAATTTTATTATTAAACATTTTGATTTTTAATAAATGCAATAGTTTTTAATTATATTTTTATATTACATAATTCCTTAGATATTTTTTTCTATAATCTCCCAAAGAAAAAAATATGTTTACATTAAAAGTATTTAGAAATAGATTTTTCAATTAAAAGCTCGAATAATTCTATTAAACAAATATTGAACATTTTGATTTTTAATAAGTGCAATCATTTTTAATTATATTTTTTTATTAAATAATTCTTTAATTATCATTATTATTATTATTATGTATAATCTCCCATAGAATTATTTTTATTATTATTAAAAGTATTTTAATACAGATTTTTCAATTAAAAGCATCCATATACATTGATTCATTTATATAATAAGCAATGACAATGGCTAAATCTTGGCAGAAATGTAAAACTTGTTAAAAATATTAGAGAAATGGAAGTACATGTAACCAAGCCTGTAATGTTAAGCAATGGTGCTTTATCCCACTTTTTGCCCACATTCTAAAGCACGTGCGGAATCATCTGTCAATGTTCATCGCAGTGACGTCACGTGCGCCTGCTGTATTCTACATAAATGTAGGTGCAATATTCAAACAGGACTTGAGTGGGAGGTAAACCCCCCCCCCCCAATCCTCCAAACATACGCACAATTATAAGGAGTTATTTGTCAAATAAAATTGTTTCTTAACCTGGTTTGAATTCTTTTTAACGTAGTTTTATGTACAACTAATACTTGTTGTCTGATCCCTTGTTTTGTAGTCTGTTTTTATAAAATTGAATTACAAGATAAGAGAAAGCCCTGTGAGTGCCACACCAGATTGTTAAAATAGGCAAAAGAACTAAAATACTAGCGCATACTAGCACCCCCTCCCACCTCAAGCTACGCACCTGAATTACATTACAATCATTGTATATTAAAAAAAAGAAAAAAAAAAAACTCTTTTCTAAATTTATTGACTTTTGTACGCGTTTGGTTTTTTATTTAGTAATTAAATTCAGTTTTGTTAACTCTTTTTCACGAATTTAATCAGTGAAGCCCCTCCCCCCCCCCCTCCTTACACATAACCACATCTCCTGTGTTGCCTGAATTACATTACAATAATTGTATATTGTAAAAAAGAAAAAAACCTCTTATTTAAATTTATTGACTTTTGTACGCGTTTGGGTTTTTTATTTAGTAATTAAATTCAGTTTTAACTCTTTTTAACGAATTTAATCAGTGAAGCCCCCCCCCCCCATCCCCCCGTCCTCCTTACACATGAACACATCTCCTGTGTTGCCTGAATTACATTACAATAATTGTACATCGTAAAAAAGAAAAAAAAAACTCTTTTTTTAATTTATTGACTTTTATACGCGTTTGGGTTTTTTATTTAGTAATTAAATTCAGGTTTGTTAACTCTTTTTAACGAATTTAATCAGTGAAGCACTCCCCCCCCCTCCTTACACATGAACACATCTCCTGTGTTGCACCTGCTTTCGGATACGTCCGGTCGCAACTGCTACCCTCAAACCAAAGCGGTCACAAGTGCTACGATTTTAACCCCGGTCGCATCTGTCCCGGTCGCAAGTGCTACACCACCGTTGTAAACACATCACAATGAGAGTTTTTTAAAGTATCATTGAATAAAGAGTTTTTTGGTGTATCACATGCACTGGATGAAGCATCACTTAGATCAAGTCTTGGTTTCTTTAAAGGTGACATGATGGGGTTGGATATTAAATGACGAAAAGTCAGGCTGATTCTCATATCTTTAATGTTAGGGTCCGGTGCAATGCCATGGGTAAACAGTTCGTTGGTAGGCTTTAACATACCGTAGAGCGAACCATGTTCTAATGAAATCAAAGTCGATGGTGTTTTAGGCTTCTTGAATTCAATTGTTCGTTCGGCACCAAAGCTGAGGACTGCGATGGGGAAAGTTGTATCCAATCCACTTTCGTTGTCTTTATGTTGAGCTATGTAGCTGTATCCATTGTTGTAGAGGTTTAGCAGAACATAGTTGAAGGTAGAAGCCGTCCATTTTTCCACTCGATCCCGCAGTTGTAACATCAGAGGTGTCCAAGGGTTAGCTGGCACATGGGTTCCGCTGAAGGCATAACTTAAAGTCGAATCGCCGTATCCTAGAACTTGCCTTTTAGGTTTAATACATTTTCCATGAATTTGAAACGTTGGCGTGTAGAAAGGTAAAGTTTTTAACTCAGCAAAATACCGATCCGCTTGTTCCTTTTCGATAAAGTTTGAAACATAGTAGACATTCAGTCCGTTTTCCATAAAACTCACAGCAGACATTTCGAAGCAACCAACAAATACGAAATCAAATGGCAGACTGAGCTGTGATCGCTGATAAGCAATCTCTGATAAGATAAGAGACTCGTCACGTGACCTGACGTCACCAATCATATGACTCGTGACGTCACCCTAATCACGTGACCTGATGCTGCTGATAAGAACTATCCTTATCGCTCATTTCTCTTAAGACTGTTGTTGGAGTCAGACATGTTTTCAGGTAAGTGAAACTTTAAAACATTTTTTTAAACTTATACCTATTGAAATATATTATTAGTGAAAGATTATTACTATTTACATAAAATATTAAACAAAAAACTGAAATCTAGTAATTTTAATCTTTTAATGAAAGCATTAAATCATTAAATTACTTATTGTAAATGAATATCTATTACGATTTATTTTATTGTATACTGAAAATTTTTTTAATCATAGTATTGTTTTATATAAGTCTCTTAACCATGTGTGTGCATATGTATAAATTTATAAGTTACTACTTTCAAAAAGTTTTACAAATCAGCATTTTCACATTACTAACTGTTTATTCATATACTGTCTTATCTATTCAATTTAACACCTATGTTGATGATTAGTTACTTAGTTTAAACTTTTACTCTGGGAAATATTATACATTGCATGGTGTATAAATATAGTTAAACAATATATAGTGAAAAAAAAAATTACATCTAATAGATGTTTAATATAGCTAACGCATGCAAACCCTATTAAGCATTTTCTTATAAAGTTCATAAACATGTTGTTACAAGGATTTTGGAAGACCAAACGAATCTATGTGTAATGCTAGGTTCAAATTCAGCTTATCAATCTACCCGTTTGTAGTTTTTCTTGGTTTTCACTAAAACTCGCTTAAATACAGATTAGGATTCCTTAGAAAGACTCTCATGCATTTCGCTTATAGGACCCTCGTTTTATTAATTGGTCTTAAGCCTTATGAATATCCATATGTGAATGTTTATTGTATAGTAAAACTTTTAAATATAGTATTGTTTTATATAAGGTGTGAACCTGATTATGTATAAATGAGTTATCGATTATGAAATAAATTTATCATTACTATAATACTCACATTAAAAGATTCTCACTTATACAATTTAGCGGTTATGCAAATTATTCAAACTCGTCACCGATGAGTCATCCTTCACGAACTTTCTCGTAAGATGTTGTACAGGAACGAACGAGGGGTGACTCAGCTTTTCCGGGAATTCCCCTTATCTCTAGTAGATAAGGTGTTACAACTCAACGTTTCCCCTTCATTCTTAGTTCAGCCGTCGTGTGAGTAGGTTGTTTTACCGTGTGTTATGTTTACCGTCCACTGCTTTGGAGTTTTAGCCGAAAATCCCACCTGTTTTTCCGCGTATTGTATTTCGGTTTTTCCGTACCTTGATTCTTAAGTATAATAGAGTATTCCAACTCATCAACCTACCCGTTGGGATTTTTTCTTGGTTTTCTCTAAAACTGACTTAATTATAAGGCGTATATTAAAATAATATATAGTTATTATATAAAAATCTCTTACTATCCGATCATTTATAAATAGTTTAAAAAAATTATTACTTAGTTTATAACTAGATAAAATAATTGCTAAAAACAATAAGATTTTTAATTTCTAATTTTATCCTATTAAGTGATTTTAAAACCTCTTTTTAGTTTTTTCTTATAAAGTTAAAGTGATTTCAAAACCTTTCATTAAAAAAATTACACTTATATTTTAGTAAAACTTTATTTAATCGATTGAATGCAAAGTTTAACACTTAATGAATTATTTAAAATTTTATCTATACAGGAATAATATAAAAATTTACATTTATGTGGTAGTAAGAATAATTGTCTCATTAGAAGTTTCATTAACTAAAAACAATGAATTCGAATACAACTGTTTGATTCTAGTATGATTCACGGTAAGTTATTTTCACTTAGAAATTCTGAGCAAATCTTATTGTAAAGGATAAATTCTTTCTGTGATAGTGTCACCCAAATTCTCTCATAAGGATTATTGTTTAGTATTTTAAATCATATATCCAACTTATAAAATTTAGCAGTCATGTAAATGAGTATTTTTTATTACTTCAATCCGTATAAATAAGTTGAAAATTTTACCTTGCGATGTAATGCATATATTAAAATAATATATAGTTATTATACAAAAATCTCTCTTGCTATCTGATTATTTATAGATAGTTTATTACTTAGTTTTATAACTAGAGAAAATAATTACTAAAACAATAAGATTTCTGTTTTTAATTTTATCCCATTAAGTGATTTTAAAATATTTCATTAAAAATTACACTTATATTTTATTAAATATAAAAAGCGCGACTTATCGTAAAATAATTCTGTTTTAAACACATTATTTTCTTAGCATAATTTTAAAAAACGCATTTTAACAGGTTAATTGCAAAGTTCACCTCTCAATGGATTATTTAAATAAATGATCCTTATAAACTATTTTATATTACTCTGAAAACACATAACTGAATCAACAAAAGTCTTCTGCTAAGATAAGCATGAATCATCACTCTTCTTATCTGTACGTAAGTCAACGTGTAGCGATAAACAGTTTGTCGCATTTGAGTGTGAATGAAGGTTGCATTTCGCTGAAGGGAAATTTCTTCAATTTTAAGTAAGTTTCATAATTTATTATTACTATTTGATAATTTAATAAACTTGATAAGTATCTCTACTCTATACGTAATATCTTAATATGTATACTCTAGTAAATTTATTTGTTTATAATAGAAATTTTAATAAACGTAACTTTTATTAAACTTTACAAGCATTACATAAGACAATTTTTATTGATTTATTGAAGAGAGAAAAATCAATTTAAGAAATATTTTTATTAGTATTTACTTATGTGGAATTTTTTTTATTGTTATAGTGCAAACTTTTTTTTATTGTTACACTGTAAACTTTTTTTGTTTAATTAAAACTAAATTTTGCATAACATATCAAACTACTTTCCCAAACGAATATTTACTGCTTAAATAAAACCTACAAAAGTTTTCATTTTACTTGTGTATGTTCAGAAATTATCTGAGTAAAACTAAATTTTGCAATATATATATAAAACTTCTTTCACAAACGAATTTTTATTGCTTACTATAACTTACTTTTATATGTATTTATTTATTTAAATACCGTTTAAGTGATAGGTAGGTAATAATCGTTTAAAACTCATTGTATGATATGCTTTGTGAAAAAATTATTGCATTTTCCTAATTATTCGCTGTATTTTATTAATGATTTTAACTTAATCTTTATATGAGATAGTGTGGATTACTATTAGGCACAATTCCTCAGCGTATATTACACATGGTTCATCAAGTGTATGGGTTTTCCGTTGCAGGTGATAACTATGACTCATGGAATATTTCGTATTATCTGTTTTTAAGGAAACTGTTTATTTTCATTTAAAATGATCCATTGAATTTTTATGCAATTTATTTCGAAATGTTTAATACAAAATAATTTTTAGTAACTGATAGTTTTTAAATATAACTAATTCTTTTTATTATTATAGTTTATATCAATTATTTTATAAAAAGAACTTATTTTTATTATTTCAAGTTTAAAAGTATTTACCTGTTTAATTTAAATCAACTAAGATAGTATAAATTATATTACTGCGTTAAACTCGAATAAATGTTAAATAATATTTGTGTAGTATCAATATAATGTTTAATTTAAATAACATACTCATGTACTTATAACTTTTTGCTTATAAAATTTATGTAAAGTTTTAAAATTTTCGTGTTAGGATAAATTTATTTAATAGTAACAACATAAAGTTTAGTTAATTATAATATATATAAAATTTAATTGTTGATTTTAAACATTGTATTTATTTTTAAATTAATATTATTATATGATAGTCATTTTTTATCTTTTATTTTTATTTTATTTTATTTTATTTTATAACTTTACTGTATATCTTTGTATGCATTTTTTAAAATAATATTATTAAATGATAGCCATTTTTTTAATTTATAACTTTACTGTATATCTTTATATGCATTTTTTTTTAATTAATATTATTATATAATAGTAATTTTTTTAAATTTATAACTTTACTGTATATAAAATTTAATTGATGATCTAAAACTTTGTAAGCATTTTTTTTTTTTTTTTTTAGATTAATATTATATGATAGTAATTTTTTTCTTTTTTCTTTATTTATAATTTATGTCTTTGTAAGCAATTTTTTAGATTAATATTATTATATGATAGTAATTTTTTTTTTTAATTTATATGATAGTAATTTTTTAAAGTGCATGTGTTCAATTTTTAACGAATGTAAGTTAGAGTTTAAATAAATGTGAAACTTATTTAGTGAGAATATAAAGTTTAATTTAAATAATTTTTATTATATTTAGTTTAATTTATATAAATTTTCGTATATAACTTTATTGTATATAAAATTTATTGTATTTAGTTTAATTTATAACATATAAATTATTTATACTCTTCCAATGGCAACACCCAAATTTTAATATCAAAGTTTATACCATTCACATTCAATGTTTTTAATTATATAATACTCACCAACCCTTTGTTTTATTTTGTCAAATTCCATGAAATACATAGGAAAATTTCTATTTAATTCTGTAATCAATTTATAATCTCCGAATGGTAATGCGCAGATATTAAGATCAAAGTCTATATCATTCGTTAAATTCATTATATTCATCTACCTTTGTTTCAGCGTTCAATTTTTAACGATTGTAATAATAGTATTTGTAAGTTAGAGCTTAAAGAAATTTTAAAAGTGAAACTTATTTAGTGTTAACATAAAATCATGATGTGTATAAAGTTTAGTTTATACAACTTTATTGCTTATAATGTCGTTTTTGTTTTAAAATAACTAATTATACCTATAATTACATGACATTCATTATTAAAAAAAAATGTGTTTTAAATTATTTATTATTGTTTTTAAATTTATGTGTATCGTTTTTGTTTTAAAATAATTAATTATACATATAATTGTATGACATTCATTATTGAAAAATATGTGTTTTAAATTATTTATTATTGTTTTGTTTTTAAATCTGTGTGTTAATCCACTGATGACACTTATCCTCAAAATACGAAAATTTCTAGTTAAATCTGTAAAAATTTCTAATTTTCTAAATTTCAAGTTCTAAAATACTAAGTGTACTCATTAACCAATTAGAATGCAGTATTAGAATCCTCTTGTTTCTATAAATTCTGTAAAAATTTCCTAATATAAATTTACAATGACAACACAAAATATCTGAATCCTTATTTAAATTCATTATTTATTATCTAACGAAATACATTTTCAATCTCTAAAAATGCTAAGTCCCCAAAATACATAGGAATATTTCTAATCAATTTACAATCTCCGAATGGCATCACTCAAAGTTTAAACCCTTATTAATTGTTACTTATGTTAATTAACTTCAATCATCCATTGTTTCATTCAGTCAAAAATACTAAGTCCCACCGGAAATATTTTATATAATCTTCGATGTAACCGGTCCAAAAGTTTATACTCTCCCGATGGCAACGCCTAAAATTTTAAGATCAAAGTGTATACCATTCATTAAATGTTTTTAACTATATAATACTCATCTACCTTTGTTTCAGTCAATCAACTTCCCTGTGCATTGCGAAAAATACTAAGTCTCCGAAATTGTGAAAAAAATACTAAGTCCTGAAATTTATGAAAATAAATCTAACTCCTCAAAATTCCCCTTCCCCCAATAGATGCCACCACCAAACTTCTCATGCAAGATGATACTCAAAGTTTCTAGTCTTCCGGTGGCAACACACAGTTTCTATTCTTCCGGTGGCAACACACCCCTCGTCCAAGATGATGACTAAGTAGTGTAAAAAGGGGGCGTTGACCAACAGGATGGAGGCGCGGAGGCGCGCTCCACCAGGGTGGTGGCGCGCGCGCCTCCGCGCCTCCACCGTGTTGGTCAACCCCCCTTTTTACACTACTTATACTTATGTTTAAGAAAATATTTTTTACAGTGCAGTGAAAATAGTTTTTCAATTAAAAGTGACAAATTTTACAATTTAAATATTGATTAGCAGTTTTTTTTTCTCCCCCGAGATTACTCTTAGCTTTAAGTTATTAATATATATATATATATATATATATATATATATATATATATATATATATATATATATATATATATATATATATATACATTTTTTTTTCTACTTCTAAGAGGCATGAAAGAAAAAAATCTGGTGTGAAACAACCACACGACTTCCATTACCCACTATTACACGCATTATATGCATCTTTTAGAAATTATGTGATCAGAACAGGGTTGGCAAAAACCCGGGTTTTTCTAGAAAAACCCAACCCACTTGGGTTTTTCTGGGTTTTTGCGGGGTTTTCTGGGCTTTTGTGGGTTTTTGCTGGAATACATTTGTATTGTAATGTTAGATATATGTTATTTAGCATATTAGTTGTAATACACCTAATTATATTAAACTACAAATTAATAATTAATTTAATATTTATCTCAGAAATAAAAATAGGTTTGATTCTAATAATAAAATAGTGTTAATTAGTAAGATTAAGCTATATTTTATTTTAATGTATGCTTATTCAAATATTCTTAATGACAAAAACTGATAAAATAAAAGAATTTAAATTCTTAAGTACAATACATATAATTAAAATTTTTTAGTTCTTAATCATGTCATGCTATAGGTATGGAGAACTAAGGTAATCGTCAAAAATTTCGACCTTGGTTTAAAAAACTTCGGAAGTACGCTTTTCTTAACATAGGAGAATAGGGCAAAATTTCACTTAAACGTGCATTAAATGGAAAATTTTGACGAAAAAATGTGAGACCAGTTTTAAAATATGAGTTTTGATGTCTGAATGAACATCGGTAACTAGAAACATACGACTTTGAAATTTTCGCAAGTTATTGGAAATTTACGAATTTCTTAACATGGCAGAAAAGGGCAAAATTTCACATAAACGTCAATTTTCAGGGATATTTTTACTGTAAAGATGCCAGACCACTTTTGAAATATTATTTAGGATACTGGTATGAATATTATAGAGTATGAATTTTCCAACTTAAATTCACAAATTATTTGGAATTTACGATTTACTTAAAATGACAGAATAGGGCAAAATTGAGCATAAACATCCATTTTGAGGATCATAAATATATCAGACAACTTCAAAATAACATTTTTGATACTTGTTTGAACATGTTTGACTACAAATATTCCAATAGGAAAATTTCATAAGTTATTCTTAATTTAAGATTTTATCAACAAAGCAAAATGGGGGCGATATCCCATATAAATATGGGGATCCGGACAATATCTCGCGGGACAAAATCTCGCGTCAAAAAAATAATATGATCTATTTAAAAATTTGAATATGTGTTACGTGTGATCTCTGGAGGGGGACACAGGGCCTTATAAATATTAATTAATTAATTTAAATAAATAAATAAATATATACATATTATATCATAGAGTATTATTTTATCTATATTTAAGTTATTTTATTATTTGCTTTTGACCATTCAAAATACACTTTAAAAAATATTGTACATCACTGTTGACATCAAAGCTGAACACTGTTCACAAATCTAAATTAAAAATTTTAAAATTGCTAAGCAGGACTGAATACATTATGATTAATCTTCATAAAATTAATGAACATAGTTTTAAAACTCTTTTAAGCAAAATATATATTTTTTGCAGTGGGTTTGTCTGTATGTCGGTGTTCTGACTAAGGTATGTGCTTTCATGAAATTTTATTCAACATTATTAATAATTACCAACTCCTTTTTGCTTTCCATTCATCTCTGTATGTGATATTCTGCCCTCGTGAGATTTTGTCCCGCGAGATTTTGTCCCCAACCCATAAATATACATTTTGAGAATTATTGCATTGGAAATAGTAGTAGGAAAATTAAACTACGAAATTGACCCTAATAAAATAAATTAATAGATTAGAATAACATAAATATATCAAAGTGAACGGTGGATAGCCTATTAAGCAGAGATTTCACTCTGTCACTGTGTCAAGCGTTTGGTCAAATTCATTTCTCTTAACATGATAATCATGTTAAGAGAATGTCCTGTACAGAAATTTATGAGAACATATATATGATGGGGAACTGAGCAGAGTCCACCTATATGTCAACTAGTTTTGATTATAAAAATAAGTTGCACTGCTTTATCCTTTTTTTTTTCTTTTTTTTTTAAGTTTTTTTTATAGTTGAAATGGTTATAGAAGAAAATTTTATCAGATTTATAATTATGTTGCTACTAAAATTAAAATAAAATTATTATAAAGTTTTAAAACTAAACAATTTAATTAGTTAAATATTGATTCTGGACAACATTTATGTCCGCTGTTAAACAAAAATATTATTCGGTTTTACAGGAAAAGGAAAATTGAACCAATTATAGAAGATAAACTTGCTTTTATTATATTTATAACTGTAGTTACTTTTTATGTTTAATACTATTTTCTAGAAAATAAAAATAATAGTTTATTCTTAAAAGGTAAGGTGTTTTCTATACTTTATAGATGGGATTTGTAAATTATAAATAATTTTTAAGAAAAACCCACTTATTTGCAAAAACTGAGTGGGTTTTTGTTGGTGGGCCCACCCAGAAAAACCCGGGCGGGTTTTTCTGGGCTGGGCCCAGTTTGCCAACCCTGGATCACAACACATAAAATTGACCTAATGAAGTAGACACCTAACAAATTTCCTATAAGAGAAAGCTGATATATATACATATAAAGACATGTAAAACAGAGTTTACATAGCGAGTAAAAAAACAAGAAAGAAAGAAAAAAAAAAGTTCTTTTTTGAAACACTAATTTCCGAGATCTAAAACTGACCTACCTAATCAGGATAACTGTTAATTTTCTTGTAATCACCACGTAATACATGAGTAAGGATATCTAAAATGGATTTATGTAACGATTTTCAAGAAAATCGGTAGAGCCGTTTTTGAAATACCAACTCAATTATTGACTGGTAAACAATAATTACATACAAAAGGATATTTAAAAGGGAGTTAATATGGCGAGTTTGAAAAAAATCCGTTAAAAAAAAAAAAAACACTTGCGAGACCTGAAATTGAGCTATTTATACAAGGCGCCTATCAATTTTCCTGAACTAACCAACTATGCTATTCGAAGGGACATCTAATAGAGTGTTTATGTAGCAAATTTGAAGAAAATCGTTAGAGCCGTTTTTGAGATACAGACTTACTGTCCCACTTCTGCTTTTCCATTTTTTACCAAAATTTTGAAAAGTCATCTGTACACAAGTTCTGTGTTAATTCTAAAGTTTCGTAGCTCTATCTTTATTAGTTTCGGAGCCACGATAGTCAAAATATTCCCCACACACATACACACACACGCACATTGACCAATTGCAAAAAACTACTTTTTTAGATTCAGGAGACCTTAAAACATGTAAATCAGGTGAAAACACGACATCAAATTTTTGGACCGAATATAATACTTCCCTTGCCTACGGTAGTCGGGTAATGGAAGTAATAAATAAATAAAAATAAAGTAAAATGATGCAGCACTGATAAATTAAACACTTTTCCGAGAGTATGGCTGAAAAGAGAAAAAATAAATCAAGCTTCACTCTTAAATTAGGAAACTTTTTTCCATATTACGGATATAAAATTGTCCGATATTCATCGTAATACGGGATGGGGAAGTTTCAATAAAAAACTAATTTCCTATATTTAGACAGTAAATATTTTCTCTAGAAAGAAATTGTGTGCATGCAGCCCCCCCCCCCCCGTGTAAGGCATAGCCTAAAGCAGTGGAATCTGGACCCACCATTATAAAAGATATAGTGAGTGCGAAGCGTGGTCGGGGAAGACGCTGCCAAAGGGAGTGGGTTCACGTACAAATTTGTTTCTTTCTCGAGAACTAATTGACCAACTTCAATAGATTTTGTTTATAAACTGTTCAGTTACAAAGTGATTCATTTAAATATACTGACCAGCGAAGTGGGAAAAGGGGAAAATAAATACACCCAACAAGCGACTGAAAAAAAAAAAAAAAAAAAGAGGGAGAAAGAAAAGAAAACGAAAAAACCTTGCAGCCATCATAAAACTTTATGCTATCGATTTTTTTTTTTTCTTTTGGACAGTAACACCTACCTACCGGTTAACGGTTAACATGCGCAAAAAAATAATTCATAGCTTCTCACAATTAGGATTTTACATATGCAGTTTTTTTGCAGTTTTAATTAACAGATGCTGAGATGTAGCTATACGGGAAATCGCTTAAGGTAAGTAATTGCTGCGCCCCTGTATACACCCAAATTGAGACAGCACTTTTTTTTTTTTTTTTGAAAATGCTCTTTTTACATATCAAGTTTGCTGCATCTGTATACAATAGAAACAGAGATACTTCCTGTACACGGAATAATTGCTGTAGTAGAGCAGCATCAGTTGTCGACTGATATGCTCTCAAATTTAATGAGCTTAACGTTTCATACTGGTCCTCTCATTTAACAGAAGAAGAGACTTAGGCTTCATGTAAGTAAAAGAAACAGTAGTACACGAGCGCCACCTGCTGGACGATTTGTACCAAAAGTTAATAAGCACCCGTTTATGTCAAGATTCAATTATATGTAAATTTTTATGAAATTTTGTGCGGTAATTTTTGAAGTAGCGCTGCCAAAAAATTTTTGTCACATGCACACAGACAGACGTATATTTTCTAAAAATGATCCAATCGTGTTTAGGACAGGACATTCCAAACTGTGTCAATCCATCGAAAACCGAACATTGAAAATTTTTTATGGATCCAGCAAGTTATTCGTATAAACACAGAAAAAATTAAAAAAGCGATCACGACCGCAGTCATTACCCTTTTATTAACTTGATATGATGTAACTATTAATGTGTGTAACGGAATCTTGCACTTCAATTTTCGGCAACTGCTGGCTGTCCGATGGACCTGGAATTTTGACACGACTTCCTAATCAATGACAATACTATAAACAAGTGTTTCCCATCAGGGGCAGGTTCCAGGGTAAACAAAAAATCTATACTTATTCAAAACTCTATCGTATGTGACACAGGATTTGGATGTACAGGATGGCCTTAATTAAACTGACAATGTTTGTTTACAGTGCTCTGTTGAGTGATCTAATTGCGCGAAGGGCGCCAAATTTTGTACGATGTTTTAACAAGACGAGGGACGAAGAACTGCACAAAAAAAAAAAAAAAAAAAAAAATATTAGTTCCAAAAGTTACCGATAGGAAAATATGTGGCACTGTGTAAAAGAAATGAGTTCTAAAAAACGCAGAACCAATATTGAAATAAAATTACCTTTTATTTAGTACATTTAAGATTTAATTAAAGTTCAATGTGGTAACAATTTTTAAAAAAGCGAAAAAATTACATAAACAGCGATAAAGTTTCTTTATCTGCAATTTCACTTACTGAGGTACTCAGTCGTCACCTCAAATGGATCGGTAACTTCGAGCGTTAGGAAGTTTGATACTGGACAGATTCTGCCAATGGATCAGCCTAAAACGCTTTTCGGATTGTACGGGTGATTCCTGCAGAGATGTTACTTTCTGCTGTTGAGAACACTGAGCACAGAATGCAATATGCGGTACACAAAAACGGTGGACACATTGAACCTGAGGACTTGTTCAATCGTCGCCTTAAGTGGATCGGTAACTTCGAGTAACTTTATTTCTGTATTGTAAGTTTTTTAGGTAACTTTATTTCAGTATTGATACTGCGTTTTTTAGAACTCTCATTTCTTTTACACAGCGCCTCATATTCCCCTAGCGGTGATATTTGGTACTAATGTATATATATATATATATATAAATAATAGATAACGTAATAAAATTTAATCTTAAAATTTAGCAATTAATAGAACTAAAACAATAACAGAACACTAAAATATAGAACTGAATTTAACATAGAGGAAAGAATGACACAAAAAGTTGCGATGATGAACCAATGAGTTACCATATTAACTTAAAATACTTACGCCGACCTGAAGGATAATAAAAAAGGGACCATTAAACTTGTGAAAGAGAAAAAAGATAATAAACCACATAATCAATTGGATATAAATGCTTAAAAGTAGAAATATACTTTTCAAGGGGCGCATATTTCATAAAGCAGAGAAAGCTGCAATGATTTCGTAAAACGATATTGCTAATCATAGCAATTTATATCATCTCACGCCCCGATCAATGCAGCAAAAAAACCATAATGAATGAGAAAAAAGTGAAAAATTCAATTAAAACAAAGGATAAATAAATATTAATTAAAATCTTATATATATATATATATATATATATACTGAATAATTTTAAAACAATGTTATAATTTGACAAAAAAAAAAAAAAAAAAAAAAAAAAAAAAAATTCTCCGTCCTAAAAAAAAATTTTTCTTTTGCCAGAATTTCATCAAAATCTTTTTTTTTTTTTTTTTTTTTTTTTTTGAAGGGGAAAAAAAAAAAAAAAAAAAAAAAAGAGAGAGAGAGAGAGAGAGAAAAGAAATTTAATAATAATCATCAGAGTATCGAAACAAACACTATCGAAAAAGTTTTTTTTTTTTACTAATTTTGAATTAGGAAATAAAAAACGCGCGTGCAAAAAAAAAAAAAAAAAACAGGATAATTAGGTTTGAATTTGAGTTGTAATTTAAGGATACTATTGATATAGTAACATTTTGTTGTAAATTGTTTTTAATAAACTAAAATGCAGATATCATAATTGCGCTAATAAAGACATTTGCGAGAAACGTCCGAGTTACTTCGGTGACAAATTTCAAATTTCGCCAAAGGAGTCCTATACTAAAGCTTTTTTTTTTTTTTTTAATTTATTATTATTATTATTATTATTATTTTAGAATAGAAAGAAATTCCTAGTATTTAGACCATTTTGTGTTACAACTTTATTATATATGAACCCCTTGGTAATTTTTAAATTTTTGTCAGCATTTGCTGATGAGAATTTTTTGGTGTAATTGTTTGTTTAAAAAAAAAAAAAAAAAAAAAAAAAAAATGAAAGAAAGAAAAGAAAAAATGTGGTTATTTTATTTTATATTTTACTGGGCTTCGAATGTTTTAAAATATGACCACTTCACTAAAAATAAATCAAGAATGGCTTCACTTGACTTCTGAAGGTTTAGTAGCTATAATATACTTAAGAAAATTTAAATCATTTTATAATTCGGCAATATTCAAAAGTGCAATAGAGTATCTATATAATATTTCTCTAACGTGGACCAATTACGATTACATTTTATCGAAACGATACGATAGTGGTGAAATTAATAAAATACGCGAGAATAAAAAATGGACTCACGTGGACTCAGAGTTCAATGAACTAATAAGAAAAAATGACGACATTTGTATGATGACATTATTTTATGGAAAAATGTACTTTTAAAAATTGCTTCTGCAGAATCTTTGCAAACGTCATTTTAAACCTAGCAATATTTTAAAGATATATACAGAATATGAATTATTATCATAAATTGACTAAAAAACGTAATCATAAAACGTATAATCAAAATAGGATTATTATTATTATTACTTTTTTTTTTTTAAACAAAAAATTATGTCAAAATAAATAGAATGACATCGCACTCTTGGCGATAAAAATTAAAAAGGCGTCATGGGGGTCCTTTACTAAATCTGTTCTGCCTGCGGAAGTACGAAAACAGGGTCGTCAACCATGTTTTTTTTTTAGAAATTTCTTTGAATGATTCTGGTTTTCCTATTGCACAATATTTATTTAGATATAATAATAATTTAGCTTCTGGTAAATTAAAACTTTAACTAAGTGGTGAAATTGGCATAATATTTATGAATTTAAAATTCTGAAGTAAATAAGAAAAGAAATAAAGTGCGAAAATTTCACACGGGTATGTTAGTTTGAAATATTTCTACAATGAATGTAATGTTTTTGAATTCCTTTATGAGATGCAAAATTTGTATATATATATATACAGTGAAACCTCTCAAGTTGTACACCCCTCTAAGTTGGACGCTTTTTCTCGGAACGGAATGTGTCCATTAACATTATTATGTCTAACCCCTATAAGTTGGACACCCCTCTAAGTTGGACGCTTTTTCTCGGAACGGAATGTATCCATTAACATTATGTCTAACCCCTATAAGTTGGACACCTCTCTAAGTTGGACACTTTTTCTTGGAACCGTAGGTGTCCAACTTAGAGAGGTTTTACTGTATTTTAATTTTAATATTTTTAATATTTTATATATTAATATCTAATATGTAATATTTAAAATTCTTTTAAATATAGTTAGCAACGGCGCTTGTAAAGTAGGCTAGTTTTAATATATATAAAAAATTTAACTTAAAAGAAAAGAATAATAAAGTTAAATATTTTAGATTTTTTTTTTTAAGAAAAGAAAAAGAAAGAAAAATGAGTATCCACAGTCTTTCATTCACCTTTAGTGCATTAGTACATAAATTATTCATATATTTTATTTGCTAAATTATCCGTGTGTATTCACCCTGAGAAAGACGGCCATTAACCGGTAAAAATGGCCGTCTTTCTAGGAGTAAAAAGGAATCACTTTTTATCCCTCGCTGATCAATCTATGTCTTATTACTATATCTATAGTAAACACTGTCAGTTTAATTATGGCCACCCTGCATTTGTACAACGTCGAATGGCAACAATTATTATTATTATTTTTTTAATTAATGATTTAAAAGTATGAGTTTTCTAAAACCTCTATAAGTTCACTAGGGCTGGATAATTTATCAATATATCACAAAATATCAATATTTTTTTAGTATCGCAATAACAGTATTTAAAATCTAATTCTGCCGACATATCACTTTAACGATATTTCTCAGCGTGCACCATGCAGCCGACCGATCGCACATCCATAAATAACTTTAAATCATCCAATCTCAGGTTCTATTGTGTATAATCAATCAAAACTTGATATAAGAGAAGGCCATTGTGAGATATTATGCTGATTCAATTTGAATGCTTATGGACTGACATGTGGCGCTGCTATACAGATATTTCTGCAATTTAAAGGAAAGCTATATCTCAGGAACTACTGCATAGAATAGCATATAAATTTATATATTGATGCACTTTAACCTAATTGACTGTCTATAAACTTTTAGTGTCAACCGCTCAACAGGTGGCGCTGCTATACAGCGATTTCCGCAATTTAAGGGGAGGCGATATCTCACGTTCTATTGCGTATAATCAAACAAAACGTGATATATGTGAAGGCCATTTTGAGACATTATGCTGATTCAATTTGGATGCTTATCGGCCAATAGGTGGCTCTGCTATACTACAAATTTCCTCGATAATGAGAAAGTTTCAATGGCTTATAACTGTACAAAATTTGATATGTGAGATAACTATTATAAAAATGCATTTTTTAAGATGTCATTTATAGACAATAAATCGGTCTTTCTTTGGATATTTAGTGTTAGTTTTCTCTAAGATAAAAATTGATTATTTGCACTTAGTGAATTTGTATAGGAAAATATAGAAGAGAGTCTTGTGGTGGCCACAACATTCTAGTTTTTATTTATTTATTTTTATTTATTTATTTTTAATGATATGTGTTATTCAAATTCATTATTGATTATTCCCTACTTAAAATGGCTCTAATAGAACCTATGCCACTGGTTTGTGTACAGGGACATCCAAAAAATGCCAATGCCTTGCGCTTTAGGGGAGACATTTTTATATATCACATTCAAATAATTTTATCAAAAAATCACAAAGAATTTCGCATTTATTGTTTATATGCTAAAAAAATGTTTTGTATAAACTATAATATGCTTAACCTCCAGATTTACAGGGCTACGCAAAAATGTTTCGATATATTAAGGGGTGCAAATAGGAAATTAAGAGCTCAGCATATCTGTTTGTGTTAAGCATTTTTAACACTTTCCGACAATGTTTCAGAGTGATTATGAATTCAATTAGCCTATATGTCTGGCTTTCTGTCTGTGCATTGTGTGATAATATAGACAAAGAACATAGAATGTCATACAACGAATACGTACAGTTGGAAAGTGTTGATAACCAATGTGTACCTCATGATTTTTCATTTTAGTTTTAGTTTTAAAAAGTGTAATGCTTAATTTATATTTTCAAAAACTTAAATAAAATCATAAAAGGGCAATAATGTACGTTTTCGTATGGAGTACTGTGATTCATTACACTTTATATGGGTACAGATCACCGTTCCCTCAAATAACAGATATCCTACAGTACGCATACCTATTTTTGCGACAGGTTACTTCTGAAGCAAAATATAGCCAGTGCTAAATAATAAAGTGTAGAGGAAAATTGAAGAGCTCATTTTTTATTTATTAATTTATTTTTAAATTTATTATACATTTCCGCTAAAGGCACGTATGCTAAAAGCACGCCACCGAGGGGAGGTAACATTTCCGCTAAGGACACGGGTTTATAAATTTACGCTAAGGGCACGGCCCCATTAAAAGCACATTCGTTCTGAGCCAAAGTGATTTTATTAAGCGGCTGATTTTTATATCCGGCGAACGTTCCTCAACTTAAGGAAAAGGTATTACTTCCCTGAATTTGGACAGAAACTTGAAAAGGTAACGAATAATAGAATAGTAAACAATATTAATTAATTTTTGATAGATAATTAATTAATTGTTTCTTCGATATAAATAAATTAAACGCATTCCAAGTTCCAAGTTCCCATGCGCTTTCGTTTGAGGAAAATCATCATTACTAAAAGTTCACGTTGTTCTTATAAATTTAAAAACTTTTCGTTTAAACCTCAAGAATTATAGTAATTTAAAAATAAAATCGGAAATTGCCTTTTAATAATTAGAAATTAAAAAATATATATATATATCATTTCAAATCAAATTTGTAATTTATTATTGTGTTTCGAAGAATACGTTCCTTGAAATTGTTACGGACATAAGTGATGGGGCGTGTTTAATTTGTAACTGTGATGCAAGTGTAAAATCTTCGACAATGAACGACAACGGAGGGATTGATTGCTGTGCTTTAATTTATTTTCTTATTAAAAAAAAATCACAATGTAAATAAAAAAAAATTTTTAGTGTGCATAAATGATATTTTTGGCTGCTGAGATGATATTTTTGAGTTTATTAACCGGCGATGCTGATTTTATTAAGCGGCGGCTTTAAAAGTAATGTGTATTGATTTGATTCCGGTCCCAGCAATTTCATCAGATTAATCGGCTGATTTTATTAACCAGTGATTTCATTAAGCGGCGGTTACTGTATATATATTCGCTGTGTATCAAGAATAAGTATTTTTAAACACACAAGATTTACACGATATTGACTATTTTAACAGCTAATATAAATACTAGTAATACAACTTTAGCTCTTTTTGAAACTTTCTTGCGCAAATGCACCTGGAACAACTATGTTGTAACTAGGAAAGACATCTACTGTAGGAAAAATGTGTTAGAAGCGCATGATAAACTAGAAAATGTAAAGGTTTAGAATGTAATAAATTGAGTGAATGTTATTTTTTTTTTTTTTTAAGGATTTTCTTTACTCCCCCCCCCCCCATGCACGAAAATGTTCCTGAATGCCTTGTCATTTCAAAATTATATGAGTTCCCCAACACACTATAGGTATGATGGGCTTTTGATATGCAGAAAAAATTTCGACTTTTTATTTATTTTTTTATTTTTTGAGCGAGATGCTTAATTCTTTCACGCTAAATAGACCAAATAAAAAAAGTTTTTATTCCTCTTTGGTAACAAGTTTAAAAGCTATTTAAAATAAAAATGAGGTTAAAATATGCGAAAGAAATTTTATGAAATGAATGCAGCAACCGTTTTTAAGGAATGTAATTTATATTTTCAGATGAAAAAAAGGTTTTTCGCTTATTTAAATCAAATGAAAATGATTTTTATTTTATTACTTTCTTCTACATTCAATAGAAGAAAGTACTGGATTCGTAAAGATTTTCGACATTCACTTTTACATGGATTGAAATGTTTTGAGAAGTTCAAAACATGATTTGACCATTTTTAGAAAATGTCTCTGTGTCTGTCAATGTGTGTGCGTGTGACAAAATTTTGTGGCGGCTGTATCTCAGGAACAACTGCACAGAATTGCTTATAAACTTACATGTAGATGCATTTTGACCTATGTTAGTGCCTATCAACTTTTGGTGACGATCGCTTGACAGGTGGCACTGCTATACAGTGATTTCCGCAATTTAAGGGAAGGCTATATCTGAGGTTCTATTGCGTGTAATCGAACAAAACTTGATATGTGAGAAGGACATTATGAGACATTTTGCTGATTCAATTTGGATGCATATCGGCGAATAGGTGGGTCTGCTATACTGCAGTTTTCTCTGAGAACGGGAAGGCTATATCTCAACTTCTATGGCATATAACTGTACGAAACTTGATATGTGAGATAATAATTATAAAAACGCATTTTTTAAGATGTTATTCGTAGAGAATAGAACTCTCTTTCTTTGGATATTTAAAGTTAGTTTTCTCTAAGATAAAAATCGTCTACATTCATCATGGTAGCTAATTTTAATAAATAATAGTTTTAATAAATTATTTGTACTGCGTGAATTGGTTATTGGTATAGGAAAGTATAGAGGAAAGCCTTGTGGTTGTTACAACATACTAGTTTTTTTATTTTGATATCAAATTGAAAAACGTTTTTTAAATTAAAATTGAGAGAGAATGTGTGAAATAAATTATAAGAAATTAATGTATAGTAATAATTGCTAAGGTACTCTATTTTGCTTTTCAAGGTAAAAAACTGTTTTATTGGTTTATTTAATTAATTTATTTTTTTATTACGTTTTATGTATATTTAAACCAAATGAAAACAATTTTTCTTTTCGTTTTCTTTGACATCCAGTTACAAAAAAAAAAAAAAAAAAAAAAAAGGTAATAAAATTGAGAAAAAACTTGCGAAAGAAGTTCTAAGAAATCGATATAGTAACCGTTGATAAGGAACTTAACTTTTTATTTTAAGAGGAGGAATCTTTTTCTTTTTCTTTCTTTCTTTTTCTTTTTTTTTTTTTTTTTTTAGCATTATATTAAATTAAAGATGATAACTGCATCAAATGAGGGAAAATTACGTTATTTGACACAAATGTACAAAAACTTAACCATCGGGAGCAACATCAATTTTGTCGCATTTTGTCTTTTTTTTTTTTTTTTTTTTTTTTTTAAGATTTACTGAATTATTTAAAGTCTAATAAATTTATGTACTACTGTTAGTGGATTTTATTTCAGATTTCATTATAAACTTTTTAAAAAGAATATATGATATGAATATAATATGATAAAATAAATATCGAATATAATATGATAAAACTGGTTTTTTATAGTATAATTTCAAGTATACATTTGATTGAATGAAGCTTAGTCTGTTTATAAAATTAATTTTAAAACTATTTACTGTTTAGGAAAATTAATTGAATATTTGCTTGTTTAAGGAAAAATGCTTACATTTTTCTATTAATCGTCTACAAAGATTTAAATAAATATTATTTATTTAAATGCTTCCTTTTTAAAAATATAGCGATAGCCTTGTAATGCTTTTTATTGGAATGTTAATACATATTCTCAATCTTAATGCGTTATTGAAATTTAGGTCTTTTTTTTTTTTTTTTTTTTTTTAACTTAATAGGAAAGCTTTATAATGTTTTTTATTGGTATTTTAGTACTTCTCCTTAATTTTAATGTATTATTAGTATTTCTGGATATTTAGGTGTACTTTTTATCGGTTTATCAGAAACATGGTATTTGATACATGATACTACACTTACTTGCCACAACCCTGTTATATAATATTGCATTTTTTTTTTTTTATGGTGCATTAATTCTTAAAGTACCACTTTCATTTCTACAGATTAGTCGTTATATTTAATACCACAGTGACTATTATTTGAGTTTGACAAAACAATTAAAGTAACACTCCCACACAATTTATTTTTGTATTAAATTACATTTAAAATTATAATAAACTAGTGAAAATTTTAATACAATAGTACTAATTATTTATTAATTAAGAAACTTATCATATAATAATTTCGAAAACAAAGAAAAATAACTGTGTTTTGTTAAGCTGATGAAGAAATAATACGTATATCGCTAAACAGAAATATGATTTGCATTTTAAATTCAATGTTTGACATTTATTCAAGTTTTAGAACTTGAACTTTTGAATGAAATATTGTCCAAAAGAAGGAAAGAAAATGAATACTAATCTGAATTGAGAAACTATATATTTGTGACTTTCAATATTTAAAAACACTTTCTATATTACATAATTATTCTTTGATAATTTGATTCCATGTTATCTAATTTATGAATGATTTGTAATGTTGATTTCATAATTTTTGTCATATAACTATCAAACCAAAGCCTTTAATTATGCTAATATAAGCTTATATGTATGTATTAAATTATACACATGTATGTATTAAATTATCAATTCTTGGTACTAATCACATTTTTAAAATAACAAAATTAATTTTTACTTAGATAAGTGTAAAATTTAATGACTGTAAATAATTCGACATGTTTCAAAGCATTTCTTTTTTCTTTTCTTTTCTTTTTTTTTTTTTTTTTTTAAATAATATTTGAATTATTTAGTTGCTTCTTTAAACTACAGAACCTTCATAATATTAAATTTAAAGGAAGAAAAAAAAAAAAAATACAGGCACACACACACATATGAATATGTGTGTGTATGTATGGGTATGGGTAAAAAATAAAAGTATTATTTAATTATTTTTGCGTAACATTAATATTATATAAAATCCAAGTGATGCATTTTTAAAATAATTAATAACTTCTTTCGCATAATTTTTCCTTAAACTATCAAATTGGAGTTTTAATTGGGCTAAGTAACGTATGACTTTATTCTTATAACAAATTTTACTTTCTTGTATTTTTTTTTTTTTTTTTTTTTTTTTTTTTTAAATAAAACATTAAAGTTTAGAAATTAATCATTAGTATTAAACTTAATAATACACTACTATTTAGTTTCGATTATGCTTTACGCGCACAGTTTCTTTAAGATTTTTTTTTTTTTTTTTTTTTTTTTTTTAACACAGAACTACTAATTAACTTTTATAAATATATTTTTTTAAATTATTTAGAACTCAGAAGTTAACAATGTATTAATAACTTAAAAGAAATCAATTAGAAAAAAAAATATTCTTAAAGAAACTGTGCGCGTAAAGCATAATCGAAACTAAATAGTAGTGTATATTAAATTTAATACTAATGATTAATTTCTATTTTTAATTGTGATGCCAATTGCTTAAGGGTAATGAAAAACACTGTCCTCTGTGTTAAAAAAAAAAAAAAAACTGTTTGCTAAACTCAATTTTTTTATTAATATATTTATAGTAATGGTTAAATAGTTCCTATTTTTTAACTCAAAGTGACAAATCTTTGAATAAATTATAATTATAGCCTTGAATATTTCTCTTTTCTAAATATTTGTCTAAAATTACACACACAATAAAAATTTGGCATACAACAGATACATTATTAGTACCAATTTCATTCAAAAATATTTATAAATTATGCCATGAATAGTAAAATAAATTAAAGATAAATTATAATATTCACGCTATAATGTAAGATTAAACACTCACGCATATGATGAACTATAAAAGAACCAATTAAATTAATTAAAAGGAATTTATGCATCAGAAATTTTTAAGATTTAAGAGGAACATAATAAATTTAATAAGAAGTGCAGAATGCTCAAAACTAGAGAAATTTATTATCAAGGGAAATACAATCCTTCGTAGAGCTTAATATTGCAAGTTTTCAAAGACTATAGCTGTTTAAAGAAAGAAAGAAAGAAAAAACAGTGTATTTCCTTAATTTACTACAATATAAAAGAAATAAATCGATAAAAATGAACAAAATCCATAGATAAATCTTAATAGAAAGCTAAATATACAGAATTTTCTTACACATGATTAAAAACACTGGATACATGCAGCAAGTCGTATTGCCGTCGGCAATTTACTAAGGTTAGGAGAAACAATAAATATAAGAATTAACTCAAATGAAAATGTTAAAGAGAACAACAAGGTGAACAACATTCAAAATTAATGTAAATTACGTAATAGAAGCGAAGAACATTTAGGAAGAAACAAATCTTTTACCAATTGAGATCACATGGTTTTTTTCTACCAGGAACAAAAATTGCAAATTTCAAAATGTTTCAATTTTCTTCAAAATTCTTTCAAACCCGGTCCGACTTTTTAGCCGATGAGAAATGATTTTTTTTTTTTTTTTTTTCTTTTCTTAAGAATAAAAATTTGATTTCAGGGAATATAAGCGCGCAGCGCGCATGTGTCTGCGCTGCCGAAGGCAGTGGGGACCCGGTGTGAGTTTTTACCCGATCAGAAATTATGTTTTTTAAGGGAGCACGAAGGGTCAGGGAAGGAATACGCGCGCGCAGCGCGTGTATCCCTTAAATTGTGAGCGCGCAGCGCGCACGGGACTGCGCTGCCGAGGGCAGTGGGGACCCGATGCAAATTTTTACCAGATCAGATTTTTTTTTTTTTTTTTTTTTAATTTCTTTTCTTTTTTTAAGAATAAAAGTTACTGTTAGTGATTCGTTAATTATAGTGATTCATTTAAAAATACTGACCCGCTAGCGGGCGAAGCCAGCTAGTCTAGTCTAGATTAATAAAATCACACTTTTGTCTGTAAACTTGTCAGAGTAAAAAAATTTTGCGATATCTTCACGCTTCACACACCATGAAAGCCGAAAATGACTTCAGAAAATTTTGCTTGTGTGTGTGTGTCATTGTGTCTGTATGTCGCTTTTTTTTTTGTCCCGGCATCACTTGAGAACGGCTGGATGGAATTCAACGGCGCTTGGCAGAAACTTAGATCTTTACCTAACTTAAAATTATATCTATCAGTTTTTCAGAAATTCCCCCACGTCCCCCCACTGGGGGGTAAAAGACGAAAACACGTTTGTCCGGGTACCACTTAAGAATGACTGGAAAGAATTCAACGGCGCTTCGCAGGAATTTAGGTCTTTACCTAACTTAAAATTATATCTATCAACTTTTCCGAAATTACTCCCCTTTCCCCCTGGGGAAAGCAAAAGATAAAAACACGTTTGTAAACATAACTCGGCTCCTAATTACTTCACAGTAAAGAAATTGCGCATGGGGAGACTAGACATGAGTACAAATAATACATTATCTGCATTTGGGAATTTTCGATTTTTTAAGGGAAGGGAGGGGAGAAATATTGAAAATTCCTGATTTTTGAGTAGACCTCTACCAAAAATGGAATAAATATATTGAAAAAAGGCTATGCGACTTTCTTAGGATATTTCCAAAAACACTTTTTTTTTTTTTTTTTTGGGGGGGTTTACTTTTTTTTTTTGGGGGGGGGGGTTACGAGGGGCAAACTCGAGATACCCCTTTTAACGCTAAATTTGTCCTGAGAAATCTGTGGGATCTGCGGTCACGAAATTTGGTGCGTAAATTTTTTATATGTATCCGACCCTTATTGTAACGGGATTTTATGAACCCCCCCCCCCTTTACCCCCTTGGTGTCCAGAGGGCTATAAACACGTGTAAAAACACGTTTTCCTGTTTGAATTCGCCTTAAATTATCATAAATTGGCGAACTTTGGTGTGTGGATGTTGATTAGGTGCACGCATTATGTACTTTGTTGAGATTTCGAAAACTTCGAACTTAGCCACTGGGGAAGGGGGAGTAAGAATCAAGTAAGTTGCAGCCGAAGGCAGTGGGAACACGGACTCCTCACGTTGCGAGCGAGGAAAATCTCTACCGAACACAGCAGGGACTTTAACTCAGGTTAATTAATAATGATATAGGATTTTGTCAACTCATTCCAGTATTGTGTCCAGCGAAGCGGACAAAGCCTGCTTGTAAAAATACATATATTTACTTACTTATTTATTTATTTTTGCTTTTTATTAATTTTTAAAGTTACAATGGGGTTTTCATTTAATACCTTTTGAACTAATCATCCGATTGAAGTAAAAACCTGCGATAAATTGATTTTGCTCTGATTAGTAAGTGTATCACTATTTGATAAATTCTGATGATCCGGACAGATACAATAACAAATTTTCAGCTTTATATACACTACCAATAAGTATTTGGACACATTCGAATTTAGATGTTTTGTCAAATATCTAGAAAAGTTCTTAAAGAATTGTCTTGAAACTTTGGGAGTATAAAGAACGTGTTATACTTCATACATTTCAGCAAAAATTTGTCTGGAAGACGAAAAAGGAAGGGGACCAGTAAAAAATTAAACAAATATCAAAATATTTTGGTTCACCCTGTAAAAAGAATGCTTTGAAATGCGATTTGGCTGTAGCATGTAATTATGAGAGTTTTTCTGATTATCTGTTTAAACTTTTATGAGGCTATCACATATATTCATGGAGATATAACGGTTTCTTTAAAAGATTGCTGAAAAAAATATCCCTTTTTTTTTAATTCATAACACGTAAGATATTATATCCAGTACAAAGCCACTTTTAGAAAACTTGGCCTACCACATGAGACACAGCATACTGCAATCAGAATGCAAAAATGTTAAATATATTACGAAATAGGAACATTTTTACGAAATGGTTTTTAACTACGCATGCGCAAGATCTAAAAATTTTTTCATTTGCATAATTAAATTGCCAAATTTATTGAGCTACTTGTATGAAAACTCCCAACAAATATCGTGTAAATTAAAAAAAATATGTGATTAGAATGAACAGAATCCCAATTCCTCTCAAAGGAAGGAAAAAAAAAAAAGGTAGGGGTTTTTATCATTATTTATTTACAATCAGCGAACACTGTATTACCATTGGTTGAATCCCAATAAAAATGAGAGTAAAACCCCTTATAGTTCAATTTTTATTTTCAGAGGAACTGAAATTCTGTTCATTTTATAACTCACAACTTTTTGAATTTTCACGATATTTGTTTGGGACTTTCATATAAGTACCTCAATACATTTGCTTATTGAATTATTTAAATGAAGATTTTTAAAAAGCATGCGCATGCGTAGTTAAAAAATTATTTATTAAAATACTCCTATTTCGTAAGGTATTTAACATTTTTGCATTCTGATTGCAGTATGCTGTGTGTGTGTCTAATGTAGTATGCCAAACTTCCTAAAAATGGGTTTCATTCCTAATACCCTACGTGTTATAATTAAGAAAGTGGCTTTTCTTTTTTCCGTTTTTAAAGAAAACGTTTTTTCTCCATGCGGACGTGGGGCAGCGTCATAAAAAAAATTATACAAATAATTAGAAAAATTCTCATAATTATATGCTACAGCCAAAACGCATTTCAAGCATTACTTTTTACAGGGGGATCCAAAATATTTTGACATTTAAAAAATTTTTTACCGGTTCCCTTTCCCTCTTAAAAACGGTACGTGATGGAATAATTTCTGTGACACATCTGGAATAAGGAATGTCGAATTCACACAGTTCATCTTTTATTTATTTTATTTATTATTTATTTATTATTATTATTTATTTATTTCAGGGAGTAAACTTTATTTATTTATTTATTTATTTATTTTCCGACCCGTATAATTTAAGTCCGCTGTCACGTCTTCATTAAATTTATTCGTTGTAGCATTGTGCATCTCGTATCTTTGAGTTTAATTACATTGTAGACGTTCAATTATTGATTCGTGCTCTATTATTGTGGTCTGAGCTCCCGCCTATACCCAAAGTCTCTGATCCCAAAACAATGCGTGGAGAGGATATTATCGGTAGCCACAACGCGTGTAAACATGGCCCTGAGAAATGGTTTTGTGAAATCATTAGCGTTCTCTCGCTTTTTTTAATAGTATTTCGTGAAGGCGAAGGCGACCGAGAAGATACATTGTAGCTGATGCAGAAAACCGGTCAGGCGGCTGCGGAGGGGAAGGGTTATTATGCAAAGAAGATGGCCTTGGCAAAAAAGGGAAAAACTTTCCTGCCAAGCGGTTTCATACCGCTGGTTATTACACGGCGAATTTCATTTTAACCGTCTCATCATTCCAAACTCGTTGCGCAATTTCGAGTGTCTCCGACGTCTGCACCTTATACATGGGGGTCTCCATTTTGGGACGGTCACATTCCGACGGGGCGAAACCTATGTTTTAACATTTGCAACGTTTAACACCTGAAACAGAAAGGAGTCGTTAAACAGGTGTTTATTGGTTTACTCCTCCTTTTTATTCTACTCAATTGAATGTTTATTGGAAAAATTTAAACATTCTGCTTACTTGAATTTTGTTACATTTATTTTTTATTTATTTTTATTTTTTAATATTTTTTTTTTTTTTTTTTAATAACACTTTCGAACAAAGTTGAAAAATGTTTATGGGTTTAATGCGTCTGTCTGGTCCACGCTTTTATTGTTATAAATATTTCTGGCATACCTTAAAATTCCTATGCTATTCAGGTTGTAGCATGTCTCATTTCAAAATGGAATCCATAAAACTAGTAGTTTGTGTACAGAGACTTATAAAAGAACTCTGATAGTACTACCTATATGAGTGGTATTTCCTTAAAGAATATTTAAATATTTTTATACAACTCAAAATATAACAGAATTAACATATGTTATTTACATGGGTAAAAGTATGTTTCTTTTAGAACATAGTATGATTGGTTTACAGGTTTACGAAAAAATATAAAGAAACAGCTTTCATAGAGCGTCTCGTATCCAAAATCTTTTATGAGTCGCTGTACACAAGTCGCTAGAGTTGTTATTTGTACCATTTTCAATAGGGAACATAATATAGCGAACCTAAATAACATACATCAGTCTGACGCCATTATAAATTTTTTTACAGCAGTTACAGAGTGGACAGACGAATGAACAGACAGAGATAACGTTGAAACAAATTCGTAAAAACGCTTTAATTCGTTTGGAATATGCTAACCCAGATAATAGAAACGTTTCAGAATTTACGATTGTTTACGTCTAAAGTCATCGAGAATGAAGCAAATCTAGCGCTATCCACAAAGGTGAAGAAACGCAGTGCCACGTTGCAACCTTTTACCCTGTAAATCTGCTTCCACAGCCATAAGAGAATCGAGGCGAAGAAAGCAGACTAGGCCATAGACGACATTCTACTAGCAGTTTCTCAGTCGCATTTATACCTTGACCATCACTTTTAAACAGTACAAATTTATCAACTATTCATAACACATGAAAGGAATGCTAGTTGATTTGCCATGGATTAAACACTTAATTTAAGCACCAAAAACAAAAATATGTTACACACAAACGCATATATAACATAAAAATAAACAAGCTTAAACCTAGCTTTGTAGGGGAAAAAAAAGCTTGGAATTAAATACTTTTTCTATAAAATCTATTATTTTCTGTTCGGAGAATGCCACCTTGTAAATTATAACATACCAAAGCAAGACTGGCTTTAAATTTAATTAATAATATTTTTTCTTTAAAATATCTAACTTTCAATCGCATTTAGTGATTTTGGGATTACAAATTCATAATCCCCATTTTTAGTCAATTTTTAATCTTTGTCAAAATTAGTCAAAAATTCGTTATTTTAAGAGTTTTTTTTTTTTTTTTTTAGATTCTAATAATAATAATAATAATAACAATAATAATAATTTTATTTATCATGTAGTATGAACTGGATGTTGGAAGGCTGTCAGCTTGCAAATTTTAATATACCAATTCAAAGTGTTATGGTTAAAAAAAAAAAAAAAAAAAAAAAAAAAGAGAATCATATTTTAACTCTAGAACACTAGCGTGTTTATATATGCCGCTATCACACAGAGATACGTAAAATTTACGTGCTCATATAAAATTAGTTTTATTAGCTTATATTGTATTAATGTTGTTTTTAAATATGTTTAATTATATGCTGTATCACCCAATATTACTAAATTTTCATTAACTGAATAATTATTTCGAAGCACTCAAGGTCAAACAAGTGTATCGGTAGTAGGGAAAGGGCAGAAAAGAACCAATAGATGAAGACCGCACGTAAAATTTATGTACCATAGTATTCTACGGTTAAATACTTTTTGAAAATTTCTGTAAAATCCTATATATTTTCAACCGAATTTAGAGATTTTTGGACTGTAAACTTATAATCTCTATTTATAACTAATTTTTTACTTTTGTCAAAATCTGTTCAAAATAATGTACGATCTTTTAAAAACGCTTTTTATGCTCAAAAAAAAAAAAAAAAAAAAAAAAAAAAAACTAGTTGGCATAGGTGGACTCTGCTCAGTTCCCCATCATATTTATGTTCTCATAAATTTCTAGTGCGAGACATATTATAATCACGTTAAAAGAAATGAATTTGACCAAAGCTTGATACAGTGACAGAATGAAATCCCCGCCTAATAGGCTATCCACTGTTCACTTCGATATATTTATCTTATTCTAATCTATTAATTTATTTTATCAGGGTCAATTCCGTTGTTTAGTTTTCATGCTACTAGTTCCAATGCAATAATCTTCAAAATTCATATTTATATGAAAAATTTACAATTTCGCTATGTTGATAAAATCGTAAATTACTAATAATTTACGAAACTTTCCTATTACAATATTTGTATTCAATCATGTTCAAACAAATATCATAAATGCAATTTTGAAGTTGTCTAAAGTATTTATGATCCTCAAAATGGAAGTTTAAGCTCAGTTGTGCCTTATTCTGACATGTTAAGTAAATCATAAATTCCAAATAACTTACGAATTTTTTAAATTGGAAAAATCATAGTCTATGATAATCATGCCAGTATCCTAAATAATATTTCGAAAGTGGTTTGACATCTTTACGATGAAAATATCCCTCAAAATTGACGTTTATGTGAAATTTTGCTCTCTTCTGCCATGTTAAAAAATTCGTAAATTTCAAATAACTTACGAAATTTTTATATTTGAAAATTCATAGTCATTAATATTCATGCCAGTGTCCTAAATAATATTTCAAAAGTAGTCTGACATCTTTACGATGAAAATATCGCTAAAAATTAACGTTTATGGGAAATTTTGCCCTATACTGCCATGTTAAGAAATTCGTAAATTTCCAATAACTTGCGAAATTTTCAAAGTAGCATATTTATAGTTACTGATGTTCATTCCGGCATCAAAACGGATATTTTAAAACTGGTCTGACATTTTTACAGTAAAAAGTTTCCATTTAATGCACGTTTAAGTGAATTTTTGTCCTATTCTCCCATGTTAAGAAAATCGTAAATTTCTAATAACTTACGAAGTTTTTAAAATCGAATGCTGCAAATGAATAGGGTTCTTGCCAGTGTCGAAAGTAATATTTAAAAATTGATCTGACCTCTCTGCGACAATTTGTTCTTGAAGTATCGTGTACACAGACTAACAAACTAACGGACTAACAGACTAACAGACTAACAGACACCCTACAGACAGACACCATACAAATTTTGTCATTTTCGGATTCCTCACACCTGAAAACGTGTAAAAAAGTCAAAAAACCGAGGTCGAAAATTTTCACGATTACCTAAGTTCCCCATACCTATAGTATGATGGGGAACTAAAAAAACACTATAATTTAATACGATTTGAAATTTGAAAGGTTGACAACTGGCAATGTTTACCTAACATAAATTGGAAATTGGAGAATTACCAGGTCACAAATTTAAAAATATCAATGTAAAATGGTCTGAATTAATTAAGAATAATAAAAAAATAACATATCAAACAGATTTTGTTCAAACATAGCAAAAACCATTTCAACTAAATAAGTGTTAATGACGTTCCGGATTAAGTCACCAAAGATTACAAATTTTTTTTTGAGAAGGGAAAAATAAATGTGTCATGTCACCTGATTATTGCACTAACAAGATAAATATGAATCAATAAAATTTCTGCTAAAACTAAACTACCCCTAAATTAAAGAGCATGGTCGAAAACATAGGCAAAAGTACAAATTTTACGCAAAAACCCCGTTAAGCTATGATTCTAGCAGTTTCAACTGTAAATCTGATAGCAAGAACATGGAGACTATGGTAAAAGTTTTGTTTCGAGTCTGGTAGGTGCTACATTCGAAATTAAAATGTCTTATTTCAAGTGCAAAAAATCTTTTGATTTTTTTTTTTTTTAATAATAATCAAAATAAATAAACAGTTTAATAAAAATATCTCATATAACATTTAGTTAAAATATTGTTATTGATTTGTGTTAATGCTTTATATAAAATATTAATTAGCATTTTTAATTCTATTACCCTACTACCGTAGGTAATGGAAGTATTGTATTCGGTCCAAAAATTCGATATCGAGTTTTCACCTAATTTACACGATTTAAGGCCCCCCGAGTAGAAAAAAAAAAAAAGTTTTTGGCAATTGGTCAGTGTGTGTGTATGTATGTGGGGAATTTTTTGGCTATCATATCTCCGAAACTAACGAAGATAGAACTACGAAACTTTAGAATTGATACAAGTCTGGTGTACAGATGAATACATTAAATTTTGGTGAAAATTGAAAAAACAGAAGTGGGAAACCGGAAGTGTGACCGTATCCCCAAAACGGCTCTCACGATTTTCTTCAAAGTTGCTATATAAACACTCTATTAGATGTCCTTTCGAATGATATAGTTGGTTAGTTCAAGAAAATTGATAGGCGTCCTGTACAAATAGCTCAATTTCAGGTCTCGCATGTGCGTTCCTTTAAAAACAGCTGTGAGGATTCTTTTTTTTTTTTTTTTTTTTTTTTTTTTCAAATTCGTCATATTAACTTCCTTCTAAATATCCTTTTGTATGTAATTATTGTTTTCTGGTCACTATTTGAGTAAGCCACGTTTCGGTAAAAGTTGGTATCTCACAAACGGCTCTAACGATTTTCTTGAATCCATTTTAGATACCCTTTCTCATGCATTGCTTGGTTATTACAGGAAAATTAACAGTCATCCTGCGTAGGTAGATTAATTTTAGATCTCGGAGATTGGTGTTTCAAAAAATAACTCTACCAGTTTTTTTTCTTATTTTTTACTGTGTAAACTTTGTCTTATAATTCTTTACAGTTGTATTAAGTTTCCCATACCGGAAAATTTTTAGGTTCGTTAGGTCAATTTTATGTCTTCTGATCATATTATCTCCCGGACTTAGGCTTACCCGCCTTGCAAGGTAACAATCTTAGCCCAGCCTGGCCTGAAATATAATTAAAAATCTATGACCGACTCATGCTGGCCTGGCACGGATGGTAGCAACCTAGGTTCTTTTCGGTCGGGACGTAAAAATAAAATTATAGAAATTGGTAGCCAAAACCGCAATATGTCTTGTACAGATATCGCAGCAGTTTCGTATACAATGTCGATATCTTTTCCTATAAATATAGTGTTTTATCCTATTTTATTTTAGTTTACAAATGACAACACTTTTATTACAGATTGAAAGCAGTAATTTGTGTGGGATAAACTATAGGACTGGGTTGTTTCGATCTGAAATAAAAGCAAAAATTAGGCTGCCTAACCGACTGAAGATTAAGACTGCCCTTGGTTGCTCATTCAGTTTAATCGCTTGCGTGACACAAATATATCTCTTTTACCGCTATTTTAATTATAAGTTTAAAAATAAAAAAGCCAATTTTTAGTAGATTGGGGGGAAAATATTATATCTGTATTAAGTAATAGGACGTACGCTAATTGAGAAATAGTTCTTCAATTTTTCAACTTACAAATGTTTTACATTGTACACAAAATTCTAAACTTTGATTTTTGGAAACAATCCTGATTTCGTTTTGCAGACTTTGAAATAAAAAGGTCTTTTGAACTGTGACGATCTGACTCGCTTGAAAATGCAGCTTTGCTCTGGCGGGTCCGTTCCGCCCGTTTGAAAGTTTATGGTTTGGGTCCGTAGAGGTTTCTAGTGTGATTGTTTGGCTATTAATTTGATCAACCCATAACGTGATGTATTTCGAATGACATAATTATCAAAAAATTGAGAAAGCAGGAAGAGCTCACAGTTGTCAGTTTAAAGAACATTTACAATATGAACCTTAATTTATAAGTCTTATAGTTATTTTTGTTTCGTTCAGTCTGGCAATTTGTGTGATGACCCATTTTGAAAACCCTATGGAATTCACCTGGAAGTCTGCCAGCATGAGTCATTCTCTGACATTTTGAAAAATCTTTTATGAATAGGACACTAAATTAAATCTGCCCGTGCATGTCTTTAGCTTCTCAACAGAAACTTTTACAACGTTACTGACAAGGAAACATTCAAAAGGTGTCGTCTTCAAAAAATATTGAAAAATAAATAAATATATGTGATTCTACTCTTCGTAAAACACCAGGAAGTGAAAAAATTATCGGCTGAAATGAATTACAGCGACCACAAAAAATTATAAAAATTAAGCATATTTGGCGATTTAGCGCTGCTAGGCGTTCAGTTCGCTAGCACCGAGATGCCGTGTACGAACAGAACCGTGTTTTTTTTCTCCGCCAAGTACTCAAAATCAGTCGCTTAACAATATGGAATAGCCAAATATGCTTAATTTTGATAATTTTTCGTGGTCGCTGTAATTCATTTCAGCCGATAATTTTTTCACTTCCTGGTGTTTTAGGAAGAGTAGAATCACATATATTTTTTTTCAATATTTTTTGAAAACGATACCTTTTGAATGTTTCCTTGTGAGATGTTTTGTTTCATGTACTCCTTCCACCATCTGACTACCATTTATTCAGATCCTTCCTATACAGCTTAGATGGTAAAAGCTTTAATTCTTTAAAAGGCACAAAAGAATCACGTGGATTAGTCCTTTGGCGAGAAAAGTCAGAATTTCTACCGGCAGGGGATTATGTAGATCATTTATGCAGAAAAATATTTAGAACAGAATTGTGTAGACCATATTGATTTAAATTAAGTTTTAATAAATAAAAATTTCCTTTAATTTTTGTCACAAAAATGGAGCGAGCTTTTTCACGTACTCAGTATAACATAATAGATAAAGGTGCAGAAATGAATATGTATAAGCACTATGCACATGTTTTACGTGTTATAGCTATATGCATATAAATATGTTTATGTGACGACACAAACCCTTTAAGATGTTTTAAACACAAATTGTCTATAAATAAAAACATTTTTCTATGATTTTTTAGCAAACAGTGATTGCTGTATGGATGCTGCTTATGAGTACACTGCTCTGAAGAAAAAAAAAAAAAAAAAATTCGAGATCTGATACCATTCTTGCAGATTCTTATGTAAAATGACCTTTTGAATCCGAATATGACCCCCATTTTGCCCAATCACCCACCGTTTTCTAGATACACCCCCTCCCTCATTTTTATCATTGTTTGGTAATTTTATACCCATCAGTTTGATTTGAAAAGGAACGATGATTATTTTAATCGTTAAATGTCTTCTGACCTGAGGAGAGGGGCTACAGAGGTAGAAAGTTCTAAAACACGAACATTTGTAGTAAGGAGGAAATTTGAGGGGATTTGGGCCCAGAAAACAAAAGAAAAACAATAAAAACAATCAGTTTCTGTTTCTTTTTTTTTTTTCGCAGTATTTCTCTTATTTTTTATATATTCCAGTTTCCAGTTTGCCATTTTCTTACCAAAACACCCCAAATAATAAAAGTTATACAGTGAAATTTTTTTCAAAATGTTGGTAAAGTCACAAAGCCCTCGCAAGAAAGTTTGACTGATTGACAGTACGACGTTTGCTTTCAATAACTCCCACGTTATATGTTTTGGGCAGTAAAGCATGAACAGTAAAATCTCCTGCTTTGACGCGTGTTAAAGGTCATTGCTCTTATTATTGTAGTCGTCAGTCGTTATCAACCATTAGTACATGTTTAGCGATGAGAGAGTGAACTTTATGGTGTTCTCAACGGTGGTGATCTTGTGTGGTGATCTTTAACACGTGACAAAGGAGAAGATTTTACTGTTCATGTTTTACTACCCAAAACATTTAACGTGGGAATTATTGAAAGCAAACGTCGTACAGTGAATCTGTCAAACTTTCTTGCGGGGGTTTTGAGACTTTACCAACATTTTGAAAAAAAATTCACTGTATAGTTTTTATTATTTGGGGTGTTTCGGTAAGAAAATGGCAAACTGGAAGCTGGAATATGTAAAAAATAAGAGAAATATTGCGGGAAAAAACAAAAAAAAGAAACAGAAACTTATTGTTTTTATTGATTTTCTTTTGTTTTCTGGGCACAAATCCCCTCAAATTTCCTCCTTACTACAAATGTTCGTGTTCTAGAACGTTCTACCTCTATAGCTCCTCAGGTAAGAACACATTTAACGGTTACAATAATCATCGTTCCTCTCCAAATCAAACTGATGGGTATAAAATTACCAAACAATGTCTTTCTGAATGTCTTTCATGCCATATGTACTAACTTCAGATTTCTAAAAATATTTTCAGATGACTAGAACATTAAAAACATCAGAGACTGCTCTAAAAGTGTCAATCACTGGTGCACTTATCCTATTATTCTTTTTTTCTAATTTAGTAAGTAAAGCATAAATATATTTTTCTCTATTTATAAACATACTTTTATTTAAATATTTGAAGTTAAAATTTATAAAGTCACTGTCAATTGAGATGATAAAAAATATTTAATAATTGGTTTATATTAATATCATAAAATTTGTTTGATTTTATTAAATTGAATGTGAATTGTTTTTTAATAATGTTATACCTTTCTAACTTTTTAACAAAAGAAAAGAAAAGAAAAGAAAAGAAATAAAAGAAAAAGCATATAGAAGTTTGATTTAATCTGTATACTAATTTCTAGAAAATTATTTGTAAATTTGTATGAAAAGTGCGTTACTCAATTTTTTGCATAAACGTATATGATAAATAATGTAATTGTTTTTTAAAAAATATTAAGCTTTAAAATTGTTTAGAACATTTACTATACCAAAAATATTAAATTAAATCATAAATTTAAATAATAAATATTAAATAAAAAAAATTTAAATTATGTATGCAATCGTTTAGAGTCATTCAAAACAATTACTTAAATATATATATATATATATATATATATATATATATAATAATAACAATAAATAAATAAATAACTAGGTTCTCAACTACAGTTGAAAATTTCATAATTTTAAAAGAATAAAGTTTGTATTTTATTCCCTTTTCACTTTATTTAAATGTGAATATGTGTGGGAAAAAGTGATTACTTTTTATTTACATTATATGCATTTTAAGCTTTGGTAAGATTTTTTAAACTAAGTTTCCTTATTTCAAAAATCTATCTATTTCTTAAAAAAAAAAAAGAATGTTTAAACACCTTTATCATACCAAATAGGCACGCCATATTGTAACGAGTACAAGAGCCGCTCAACGACAGCCTTATAGCTCTCGAAAAATAACGAAGATAGATATCGCTAAAATTTCGATCGCAGCAGCCCAGAATACCAAATTATCGCGTTATATTCAGAAGATCGTTGAATTCTGAAGGAATATAACGAAGCGAACAGGCCAGAATAGACCCACCGGTTATTAATTACTAGCAGCAGAAGTCTATGTTCTCCAAACTCTCCGACTAAAATTACTTTTAGAAAGAAATAGGAAAAATAACTGAATATATTTTATATATTTGGAAGAAAATGTAATAGATATGCAAATTTGAGCTAATTTTGCAAAAATAAAAATGAACTACAATAGGGAGATTTGTTAGTAGTTTGACCCCTTAAGCACAAAGATCTAAAACAATAGGAATTACTAAAGGAAAGCTTTTAATCAGATCGACAGAATGCATAACTAATGTCTAATAAAATACTCTGTTATAATTCCAAATAGCAATTGACTCTCTTATTCAGTGTTAACACAGAAAAATTAAAAAGTTGTTTGCAATGCATAAAGTAACTGTTATATTAGCCAGGTGTTATAAGATGTTTACCTTAAAACATCGAGCTGAATTTGATCGTAAAAATTTATTGTGATATGTAAGGGCATTTATATTTATTTATTTATGTAGATATACTATAGTATATTTATATGAACAAAAAGATATATATTCCAAAATACATTTAAAAATTTTAAATGTAAAAATTATGAACTTTATTCTTTACCTTAATAAATTTGTTCTAGTTAATTGTTTCCCTTTTTTATCAATATTATAAAACTAGTTGGGGTAGGTGGACTCTGCTCAGTTCCCCGTCATATGTATGTTCTCATAAATTTCTAGTACAAAACATATTATAATCATGTTAAGAGAAATGAATTTGACCAAACGCTTGATACAGTGACAGAACGAAATCCCCGCCCAATTGGTTACCCACCGTTCACTTCGATATACACCCCGCGACAAAAAGATAGGAACAAAGGGTTTTTTCTTTGATTTTTCATAAAATAACGTTATCTAAATTGTGCTTATCATTTATTATTATTATAAAATAACACTATTCCCGGACTAATTCAGAAAATTTTTAAGACTAAAATTTTCCTAATTTAAGACTACACAGCGCGTCAAAAAGATGGAACAAAGGTTTTTTTTTTTATTTTATTTATTTATTTATTTTTTGAATATAATTATTTTGAATATGAATATTTTGAATATGATTCAAATATTTAATATGTTTTTGATATGATAATATTTTGTTATGATAATAAATGATCAGCACAATTTAGATAATGTTATTTTATGAAAAATTAAAAAAAAAAAAAAAAAAAAAAAACCTTTGTTCCTATCTTTTTGT